>BQMF02000019.1:1200000-1915202 GCA_027922465.2 Turritopsis dohrnii
ATTATAGCTTCCTAGATAAGTTAGTATCTCTGGCTTTGCTGATGTTTTCATAGATAGAGCTCAAAAAGTTGATTAACAAGTCTTTTTACGGTTTTTGAAAATTTCCTCTCCTTTTGCTGATTTTTCAATTTAAAAATATCAAATTATGCAATACATAATTATGATGTAATAGGAGAGTGTGCTTTTGATGTGTGTAACTTTTGAACTACTAAATATTCTTAGTTCATACTTCATCATATCATTTCACTTAGAATTCTTTATCCATTTACTAATGTACAAAGATGTAATATTTATTAAAAGCGATGAGAAATTTTAACTACTCACTTATTACATCATAATTATGCAATGCATGAATCAAATCTAAGATGTTGAAATTGAGATATCTCGAAAACCACAAAGAATTATAAAAAACTGTAAAGAGACTTGTTAATCAACTTTTAGAGCTCTATTGTGTTCCAAAAAATAACTTTTCATCACAAAATCCCTTTAATGCTAGCTATAAAACGGTAACATAATTCTTTTACATCAAAAGTGTTTATGTTCCTATGTTTCCCAAACAAAATTCTATAAAATAGTACAGTACACATCCGTTAATTCGAACACTGAAGGGACCAAAAAAGTTGTTCGAATTAGCGAATGTTCGAATTATCGGATAATTGGGAAAAATAAGAATTCGGATAGAGTTTCTTACATCTTTCTTGCACGTGGACAGCAAACGAGAAGAAATGACAAAAACAATGAAGGAAAAAAAAAAACATTTAAATTTTCAAAATCGAATGTCTTAAAAAATCGAGCGTTTCCAGAATCAAACAATTTCAGAATAGAACGTTTTACAACACTCTGCAAAGCCATGGATTTTGGGGTAGAGAAGTTCTAGAGAATCGAGTAAAATAAGAAAGTGAATTTGACAAAAATACGCAGCTGCAGTAATACAGAACAACGTTGTGGTTGTAAATTTGGCAAAAGGAAAGACAGGCCGTTTTGCAAAAACAATCTCACTTTTTTCTTCAAGCAAGCGATGACAATAGCTGCAAAGTAGTTAATCTCCAAATACCTTGTAAACTTGATTTTACTGGGAATGTATAATTTATTGAAAAGTTGAAAGAAATTTTACCACCGTCAGAAAAATGTCTTCATTTTCACATTGTCATAAGAAAGACTATGGTTTTCGCTACAGTTTTAGATTTATAGTGCTCAAAAGTTCAAATTAACGGGTGGTTTTTTGGCCTAGGGACCGAAAAAGCTGTTCGAATTAACGAAATGTTCGAATTAATGGAGTTCGAACTAAGCGGCACAAAATATAAGAGTTTATTAGACCAAACTCAAGGGACCGAAGAATTTGTTCGAAACAAAGAATGTTCGAATTAAGCGGCATTCGAATTAACGGATGTGTACTATATATATTTAGTTTGTACAGTAGAATAGTCTAGAATATAATAGAATAGTTATATGTAAGTTATAATGTGAAATTAAGGAAACTTCTATCTTTTAAAGAACCGTACTTTTGAAAGTACACATCCAGAAGTTATAAATGTTGATCTTAACTATTTAAAAATGTGTATCTTATTACATCATAATTATGCATTGCATGTTGATGATTTTTAAATATAAATGTCTCCCTAAGGAAACAGAAGTTCCGGAAACTGCGAAAGGACTTCATAAGCAACTTAGTTCTACCATCACAAAAGTTTGGACGCAAGAATCCCTTTAATCACACTCATTATTTTAGTTATCACTCAGAAATTGGTAATTTGACCTTTCTGCTGAAAAAAGTTTTTTTCGATTTTGCTTCACAGTCAAGCATTTTTTCAAGCAATTTGTAATATGGCTTTCTGGTATACACAGAAATGCAATTAAAATCTTTTAAATGCATGATCCGCCAAAAATCAGTGCATTAATTAAAATTATTGAATGAAAGATTTACAGCTAAAACATATACAAAAATAAAATATATGGTTGGTAAAATTTCGGATTTCAAGTGTGCCTCAAATTCCTTCACTAAAACAACACAAAAGTAGCATTAAAAATGTATCAGCAATTTTAGGATACGTACTTCCTAAATAACATAGTAGCTATAATATAACTATAAATTAGAAAACAAATACGAGAAAACACTCTGTCTCAGTACCATGCTTTGAAACGGGAAAAAAGCAAAGTCAGCTAATAATTGTATAGCACCGTGTAACGTCAACACTAAATGTTGGAGGATGATGAAGATGAACATGATGATGATAAACAAAATCGGAAACTGACATTCACCTATCTCGTGAAACTACTATGCCTTCTCGCTCGCTTACGCTCGCTGCGGGGGCAATTATCCCTATTGGTTCTCGAGATATCCCCCCATCCCACAAATCGTCGCATTCGATTGGAGATGCAATGCAATAATTCCCCCGTAGATGCAATGAAAATAACTAACGTCACGCCGCGAGCTATTATACTAATCGTCTATTATCAATGGTCTAACGAAAAAATGACCACGATTAAGAAGAGTTTGACCGTAAATTTCTAAAAAAAACATCACTCTCTAAGTTAAATGTAGTATATATAGACGAGTTTCCAATGTTAATTACACTTTTATACCTTGTACATACTAAAAATCAAATACAATGTATGAAAATAGATAGGAAGTGCCAATGTGTATTGAAACTTTCTAATGTCGATTGTCTTTAAGGGTACTCCAGAGAACCAAATAAAGTGACAACATTTTGAAGTGTATAAAGAGACTTTTATTTCCTGCGAGGCTGCGTGCGCATACTCACAGGAAAATGACTTGATTAATGATATTCTATGTTGCAATATACCGTAATTATCGAGCAAAGAACACTGGTGTTTATAAACATTACGTCACTAAGAAACTCATCTATAGATAGATAGATACAATTTTTTATAAATCTTAATCAATGTCAGCTGAACCGCAGAGAAAGGCTTAGTATAATAAATTTTCCCCTGCAGACATAGAAGAACCAAACATCAAAGTAATAAAAAAATTAAAATATCAAAAGAGTTGATATTCCCTCCTTATGACCAAAACCATTTTTTATAACCAGAAAACACAATGCAAAACTACAGTGTTTCTCTGAGAAATTTAGCCCAAAGATTTAACATCTAATAACTTTTCATATAGTGATTTGTTTTTAGCGGTATTTATATCATTAGCAAGAGCATTTTGTTGGCTTTCTGGAGATATAATAATTAGACATTGAAAATTTATATTTTCCAAGTTATAACAGTTTTTTGGCATCTAACGCATCACTACTTTCTTAATGATCGATTTACACCTTTTTTAATGAGTCTATGTCTGTTTGTTTTTGAACATGAATCTATTCAAATAATAATGAATCTTTGATTTTCAACTGGGAAAAAAATTATGTGTTAAATAAATATAAAATTTCTTTGTTAAAATGACTTTTAGTTTTATTGTTTACATTTGTAACATTTTGTAGTTTTTATTGTAAGAATGTGTTAATCGATCATTATAGTTTAAATGATCCATTCACTCTAAAAAAATCCCTTTTAACTTCTTAACCATTCATAAATACAAAGTTTTTTTGGAATTATAAGATAGTTTACAGAATTATCCTTCTGATGGTGTTTGAATTCATAAAAACTGACAAGTGTATAAAAAGTTATTACTTGTTGAAGTTTCGGGCTAAATTTCTCCGAGACACACTGTATATACCATTACACACAACAGCCAGTAATTATAATTGGTATTAATGTGTACGCACATAATAGCACATGTAAAAAAGATTTATGGATTTTATCAACACCTGAGCTAAAGCGAATAAAGCATTCTAAAATAATGTTCCCCAAGAGACACGAAACAATAAAAACATCGAAACAATAAAGAAACTGAATCATTGAAACACTTAAATATTGTACTAAGTATTGACCGAAAACCATATTTTTCAAAAGTAACTTTTACGCAAAACTAATCAAACAAAATTGATGCAAATCTATACGCCCAAGCATCAAATTATCCCAATACTATGTGCGTAAATGTATATATGTATACAACCCTACATACAGAAGATTTAATGCATAAACAAATGGCAATATAACAAGGAAGTATACAGTGTATACTAAGAATAAAAGAAGTAACTTTAGCGTAAAACATGGTAATACATAACACAGAACTATATACGCAACCCACACACAAATGCAAACATCGCATAACATTACAAAATGTGAACTGAAAACAAACCGATACCTCCTAAGTGTATTTTTTTGTGCCAGAGGTACATTGAACATGATTTTTGAAATGGATAATCTGTTCTTGACCAACCATCAACATCATGATTTCAAACCATGACTTTTATTAATTTATTTTTATATTATGATGATTATCTAAAAGAAAAAAGTTTCAAATGTATAATTGCCCCCGCAGCGAGCGTAAGCGAGCGAGGAGGCATAGTAGTTTCACGAGATAGGCGAATATCAGTTTCCGATTTTGTTCATCATCTTCATCATCATCCTCCAACTTTCATGTTGACGTTACACGGTGGTATACAATTATTAGCTGACTTTGCTTTTTTCCATGTCAAAGCATGGCACCGTTGGTGGGAGACAGAATGTTTATTTTCCTAATTTATTATTATATTATACTATGTTATTTAGGAAGTTCGTATGCTTAGACATTTTTCATATTACTTTTGTGTTGTTTTTGTGAAGTGAATGACAAGGATTTTAAAGCACAGCTTCAAATCTGGAATTTTGTCCACCATTTTTGTATATGCTTTAGCTCTAACTGTTTCATTCAATAAATTTTATTCAATGCACTGATTTTTGGCGGATCTTGCCTTAAAAAGATTTTAATTGGAGAAAGAAAGAAAAGTGACCAATTTTTTGAGGGGGGTGACTAAAGATTTTAATTGGATTTCTGTGTATGCAAGAAAGCCTACAAATTGTCGTTCTTCGTGTTTTTCTTCTTTCTGTCCTCCAAAGATCATGATCAATAAAACATTTTTATATTTTTTTCTTGTTTTTTTTTGTAAACTTTGGCTATGTTTTGTTTCGAATCAAAGTTTGAAACGCAGATTTCTAAGGAATTTTCGCTTTAATTTTTTTTTGAAAAAGTTTTTTTTTCTTTTGGCTCTTACAGAATTTCTTTAAAAAATCTTAATCTTATTTTGATTATAAAAATACGTATCCATGGTTTTAGTTCACACATTTCTTTTGTTTGTAGCAAATACTTTCTGATATTACTTTTTAAGCCTTATTTACACTTTTTGAAAGGTATATTAGCATCAGTGTGACATAGGAGTATGTTTGTTTTTGTTTCCGTTGTATAGGCTTGCAATGTATAGCTTGCTGCGTGTACAAATTGGAATGCTTGAGCGCGGGGGCATTTTTAGCTAAAGCTACATGCTAGTTATACAAAAAAAACTAATCATACTATGACGATATCAAAAGCAAAACAAAACAAAGAGAAAAGAAACATTAAGAACAGATTTCCTCAAAAGTAATAATTATAAACACAAACGAAATGACAATTTGTATAGCTAAAGATTTTGTAACAAATGAAAACATTCAAAAAGCAGACAAAAAAACCTTAACATACTATGACGATATCGAAAAAAAAGCAAACTAAAAGAAACCTTGAGAAAGCAGTTACCTTAAAAATAATAATGAAAAACAGAATAGTAATGACAGAAAATTGACATCTGTGGAACCATTTTTAAACTCAGTGCAATACTCCTCTGGCTAATTCACAACAGTTACTCTTTACTCATCCAGCATACTAACTGTCTTCTTAGTAAATAGATCTATACTATTTTAACTTTGGTTTAACTTCAAACAAAAGAGGATTATATATACCTTTCAATAAACCATTCACATCATCATCATGTTAGTAAACAACATCTTCTGCTCTTCTGCAGCCACTTTCAAACACTTCTAAACTCTTTACTTTCTATATTTCTTACCAAATTAATAATACTTTATTTACTTTCCAGCACACTTTCCTACTGTAAACATATACTTAAAAACACTTTCTTCTGCTATTTGTTTTCCACTGAAATTACGCCACCATATTTATACACTAAAAACACAAATCTGCTCTCTACGCTTGGAAAAAATGCTTATATGATTATGTAAGGTAACTTTCTCTATTTTGCAGAAGACTTTCTACTATAAACATGCACTAAATACCTTTGTAAACTTTCTTTACTTTCCAGTAAGTGTAGTAAACTTTTCACCTTTCACCTTCGTCTGCTTCGTGCTAAACTGTCTGTAGACTAACAGATTCCGTTGCCATCGCTTTTTGATTTTCGGCAACCAATCAAAACGGCGAAAAAAATTTCTTGCATTTTCATTGGCTTTAAAAACCTGACGTTAGATATCCTGTGCTACTATGCTAATCGTGAATGTGTTTTGCGTGGTCAAACTATCGCTATATGGCCACGATTAAGAAGATATCAACCGTTAAAAAAACAAAATGCTAACACTCTCTAAAATATAAGTGGTATGTACGAAATTAGTATATATAAATATGATTATGCATTTTAGCCTGGTGAAGAAGATGACGATCATGTCAAACGACCAATGAACGCATTTATGGTTTGGTCCAGAACCGAAAGACGAAAGTTAGCCTTGAAGTATCCAAACATGCTGAATTTGGAAATCAGTAAGTTGTTAGGAGCTGAATGGAGTCGGATGAGCGAAGAGGAGAAGTCACCTTATATTCAAGAAAGCAAGAGGCTGCGGACGATACAAAAAATTGAAACGCAGTGGGAAAACTGAGCCTGTTCTGTGCCGATTGAAGTTAAGACAACACCATCTTCAAAATCCATGTTAGTGTTAACTACGAAAGGTTGCCTAATGCCTCGTCTCATGATTCTCTATCATGGTTTTCAGTGAGAAGTCATCTATCGCAAGAATGAACAGGAGAGGAGCAAATCTACATTGTATAACGTAACTACCACGAAGAATTTCCCCACCTGGTGCAAACACTTTGACAACGGCATCTTTGCATTAGATATTTATTGCATCTACTATCCTTCCTGGCTCTTTATAGGCAGATAGCTTTGTTCTGTGAATCTAACATCTCAATGAAATCGGTAAATGTGGGCAGTAGGAGTAAGAACTTGCGCTATGATTGACTTTTTTTCAGCAGTGACATTATTCTACTTTTTTGTTCAGATATCTGTTCTGTCATAACTTAGTGTTTGGTTAACTCTTCAAGAAGTTGATCAGTGACTAAATAAAGTTTTCTTCCATTCCTGACGCCTTATTGCTTTGTAAATCTTGGATATACATTTTCAGTTCCTCCGTAGTGAAATCACTTGACAGTGAATGTTCCATCACCATACTAGCCATACATTTTGTCAACTGGTGGATTACCAAATTTTTTTGAAGAACGGTGTAAATCTCGATTCTGCTTTTCTCATGGTAGTATTTTGATTACAACAGTAGATATAAACAGGAAAGACGGTTTTCTTTGGTTTTTGCCTGTCTTTTCTTGAATTTAATGTCATGTAAGAATACGTTGTCCTTATTGCGTTAATTACCTTTGCAGTAAAAAAATTACCAACGAATTAAAGATATTGTTTTCTGATATCCAAATATTTTGTATTAATAATATTTGTTCACAGAACTTCATTTTTTTCTGGTGCCATTTAGTTTGTTTTAGTTCTTCTTAATAATCATAACAACACTTGGTGTTAAGTGTCTCTTTTCAAAAAAAGTTGCGTAATAAAAGCTATCCGATATATGTTGCATCACTTTCAGAATCAGCTATCACTTATCCAATACTTTCTTCATCCCGAAGAGACGTGTTTTTAATGGAAACTGCCCCCCGATGTGGTTCTTCGTAGCAACGCTATGATGCAAATCGTCTTAATGGAAATGCAGTTTGATGAAGCAAATCCAATGGACCAAGAAAATTGGTTTCATTTAGTGAACGTTCCATTTATGCCGGGGTCCACTCATTGAGTGCAGACTGTATAAGCTAATTGAAAACGCGCGGTTTAAACAGAATTCCAGGTTCCTATAAGATTGTTCAAAAGTCTACCATCAAATCTTTGTTACTTTTGACTGGGATAATCAAGCAACATGTCGATGTCTTGTTCTGTCAATCAAAAGTATCAGTTAAATCCATAGCATTACTATCGAGTTTCGCTGTTTTGTAGTTTCGCGAACTGATTCTGGCATCAAATATCCTACATATGATGGAGATGTGTTAACAACTGACGCACGAGAATGTCGCGTAAGACACGAACAATCACACACTCGTGAACAAACACGACGCACATTATGATCACTTAAAGCACAAATTGGCATATCCCAAATCAGCAGAAAGATACCAAACTGATTGGTTTTCTATGTAGTGACCTAGAGGATCTCTTTGTGTTGTTCGGTACTCCGTAGTTTCAATGAATCTTATTTAAAGAATCTACGGCCAAAATGTGAAAACAAATGTCTGACGCCCATCCAAGAATGCGACAGTATTTTAGCTGCATTTTTCAATTTTTTAGTATTTATCTTAATTTATTTATGAAAGATCTTCTTCATTTTCCCCGAAATTTGGACTACAACATTTTGTTAAACTGTTCACATGTATGACGTCATGATGTTCCTCGTTGATAAAGAATAATCAAAAAGTCACTGCTACGAATAACATTTTCATTGAAATACTGTGTAACTTGTGTATAATTGTATAATTGTATATTGTAGGTTTGGCTTAACTGAGAACGACTGCGCGATAAATGGTGAAACATTTCATCGCGTTAGAATATCTAAACGAGGCGGCATATACCTTATTGTAGCTTTATAATTTTCACTAACGTTGTTTGTCCCGTTCACACTGTTGTTGAAAGGCCTTTGAGAATTGCTTGACAGTGAACTGTCAATGAACAGAGTTTGACACGCGTAATTATTCCTTCATAGTCTGTAATGTTCTCCCTGTTTCGTTGTTGATCAAATCGTGCACTTTGGTTCTTTTGTGAATGAAAAGTTTGTTCACTACTGTAGAGATCGATATGGAGTGTCTTAACAGGATCGTTTTCTTCCATCGCGCACTCCAAAATGTTTCCTTTTCATTGAGTCTTAATTGTTCACTACGTAAGGCACGAACTATTCTTTTTGTAATGGAACAGTTCGTGTATACCACTTTGATGAAAATAATTAACTAGTGTAAATAGGGTCGAGGCCCGCGAAACCCGAGTTATTAACTCTAAATTTTTAATTTTCTATATTTTTTCGAGTTAATAACTCAAAAATATATTTGTCGCTTTTACAACTCGAGTTATTAACTCAAAATTAAAAAAGTCAAATTTTGACTTCAAGTTAATAACTCGAAATTACTTCTTCAGATAAATCAAATCGAGTTATTAACTCGATAGTATTATAATGCTTTAAAGGAATCGAGTTATTAAAGTTTTCAAAAATTTTTTACGATTTATCGTGTGTACTCGAATATATAAGGGATATTTTCGAAAGTTCACTGGGAATGGTGTGTTTTTTTAAAAAGCCAAAGTAGGCCAAATTTGGACCAACCGTCGAAAATGGTTCAATTTTAATGAAGATTTAATAGAAAAATAACTTTGTACTGCTGATTTCGAATTTGAAGGTCAACTTGTGGATAAGGTCAAATGAGGCCAAATTTGGGCCAAATTTGGACCAAATTCTGAAAATTGTTCAATTCTAATGAAAATTCTAATGGAACATTTGAGCATTGTTGATTTCGGATTTGAGGCCAAATCCAAACAAGGTACGATGATGTTGACCAAAGGTAATCGTTAATTGTGGTTTTCGGTTCACACCATTTGGCGCATGTTGATGTACCACAACGGAAACTTTTGGAAGAAGATTTTGGCTTGTCCAAAGGTTTTGTAGTTTAAGGATTTTCGGAAATATATGTTTTTGGCTCATTTGGGACCTGATAAGTTGCATGCTTTAAATATGCAGTCCTTCAGGAAGCCTAAAGCTGTGCAACACTCGCTCAAAATTGTTTCTGCGCGTCTTACACAATGATCAAAGTTACAGGGCGTGTTCTCAAATCATTAAGATGTGCATGATTCAAAATATACAAGTAGTCGGTGGAGGTTTTCTGCACTTTGAATAACATGTTGACGAATACATGAGAAACAAAATTGTTTATATTCTTTTTTTGATCTATGTGCTCACGTGTTTTGTTTCATTTTTTCTTTTCTCCGTCTTTGACATTTTATGGGCCCTTGTGTCTTATTGTTTATGTAATTATAATGTTTACACTCTTGCATATTTTACAGCACTTACTTTCTTTAATTAATTTTTAACACCTTTAAACTTTGTATCTTAACATTTAGATATTTAGATGTGGCTCTTTTGAAAGCAACTGGTTAAAAGCATGGTTGCTGCTCGCCAAAAATGACCCAATAAGTATGCAAGTTTTTAAGAAGATTAAAAGTGGCACCATCATTAATATATTTTGCTCATTTATTGAATGTTAAAAACAATAAACTTTTGTACTACTTACCAATGAGAGAATTCCCATCATGAATTGTTCTTATTTTACAAGAAAATTCAGGCTCAGGCCGTTCTTACATTTAAAACATTGATATGAGCCTCGGGTTGCTCCTATTTTGTTCTTATTTTTAGGCCAAATCTGAGGCTCGTGTTCTTATAAAATTGTTCTTATAAAAGAAAGCGTGAATGCTTCTTTTTTGGTGGGCAATAGGGTATTTAGGCATTTCATTAAAGATGTCCGACAGCTCAGAATTTTTTTATTTCCATCCCTGGTACACTGCAAATCTCAGTAACAGAACTTTTGTTGTTGTTGTAGATAAACCATGTGTTGTAGAGCCAAAATTTAAAATGATAGAAAAGAAAATTTTCCATTCTCATGAAACGTGTCGAAATTAACAGCTGCAAATTGTCTTGTTCTGTCCGCAGAAAATGTTCCTGTCCGTTTCTTTCTGCGGAAAATTTTCTTGAAGTGGAAAACCGCCTTAATTAACTTCTTGTAAAAATAGTACTTACAATTCAACATTAATTTCTATTTTAAACTGATGATGACAGAAGAATCAAAAGATTTAAAACATTGTCTTTTTTAAGCTGTACTGCCATTTGTTTTAGAAAATAGGAGGAAGCACTCCTAGATAAAGGGCGCATTTTTGGCAAGGTTGAATGTTGAAGGAGTCGAATTCCATCGCAGAGTATTATTATATTGCCACACAAAATAGCTTTCGTTAAATAATATAAAAATATAAAATGCAACGTTCTAAAGTTTTTCCGTACGAAAACCAAAAAAGTGTCCGAAAGTTTGGCCGCTGAACGTTTTTCCTCCGACAATTTTCGTTGTTAATGTAGCGCAATTACTTTCTGAAATTCGTTATTCTTCAGTCTAGAAAAGGTGGTTTCAAATTTCTCATCCATCATTGCTGATATAAAAATCACATACATTAATATGTTTTCTACAAACAATTTCTTTTGAAATTAAATTGATTTTACCACAAGATTATAAATTACACGTTGGAAACACCAGTCTTAAAACCTAAATTAATTCATATAGAAATATAGAATCTATTTTCTCACTTCGGCAACTTTTTATCTTGGAGTGTTCAGATATCACAATTCAGCAAGAGTAAGATCAATAGAAAAATATGTCAGAGGTGTCACGGTACAGCTGTTGTTAAAAATAATATCAGGACTGCAAATCCTTAGAACTTCCATATTCATCGACTTGCGCAAATGATTAAGTTTAATTTCTGCGTTACTGTTAATCAAAACTTGCGTTATAAAATTGCTTCATGTGCAAATTCTTGTTACAGTTGACAATTTTCCAAATTTGGTCCCAATTTGGCTAATTTGGCCTCAGCAGTACAAACTTATTCTTCTATTAAATCTTCATTAAAATTGAACAATCTTCGAAAGTTGGTCCAAATTTGGCCTACTTTGCCTTTTTAAAAACTCACACCATTCCCAGTGAACTTTCGAAATATCTCTTATATATTCGAGCACACACGATAAATCGTAAAAAATTTTTGAAAACTTTAATAACTCAATTCTTTTAAAACATTATAATACTATCGAGTTAATCACTCGATTTGATTTATCTGAAAAAGTTATTAACTTGAAGTCAAAATTTGACTTTTTTAATTTTGAGTTAATAACTCGAGTTGTAAAAGCGACAAATATATTTTCGAGTTATTAACTCGAAAAAATATAGAAAATTAAAAATTTAGAGTTAATAACTCGAATTATGACGTCATAATCCATAACTCGACTTTATAACTCGATTTTATAACTCGGGTTTTCCGGTCCTCAATAGAGTCTAACCATAAAACACCAGCAATAATTTATTTCAAGACATAAGAATTATACATACGTGAGCTGTGTAACATACGTTTTTTTTATAAGAAATTTTTTCATAAGAACTTACGAGAAAAAAAAAGTTTGTTTATAATAATAATTTGGTGTTAGGACAATTCCCCCCCCCCTGGAAAATTGCCCCCCCCCCCCCCCCCCGGATGATCCCCCCCCCCTGGAAAATCCCCCTCCGGAGGATTGCTCCCCATGATAATTACCCCCGGAAAATTGCCCCCCATCCAATTTAGGGTTAGGGTAAGGGTTAGGGTTAGGGTTAGGGCTACTTATGTGGGGAGCAATTTTCCGGGGGGTAATTATCCGGGGATAGAACCCAACGAAATGGTCGAAAAATACATTGTAAGTTATGAGGAATCTGAAGAGGAACATAGTAAATAAATATGATAACCATTTTGTTTTGGTAAGGGAGGAATTGACTGTTACAACTTCTTTCTTCAAATTCACGTCAGAACTTATAAGTAGTACTAGCGCTCGATCTACATACAAATCTGTAGTAACAGAGCTTTTTATATTACCTGGAATGGTATTCGTTATTGCTACATCGTCGTCGTCGTTTGTCTTGCCAACAGCTTGAATTGATAAACTACAGGAGGGCTGTGATATCATTGTTTCTGTTTGATCGAGTACTTGCTGATCGAATGTACGCGCCGTGTTATTGATTGATCTTAAAACATCCATCATGCCTGCACTCACTTTTATGGCCATTTAGTTTTTCCATGCATTGCTTGCTGCGTGAAGCAACGTATCTTGACAAACCTTTTTGATAAGCCACTTTGTCCACGTGAGAACTGCGTTTTTGGTCACGTGAAGCAATTTCTATTTCCGATTGGCTGAATATCTCTGCACTTTCCGTCTCTACAATTTGTTGATAGCAAGTCGGGTGTATGTATTACCCAATAGCCTCGTGAACGAGTACGCTCATGGCTGACGAGAAAGCGGTGTACTGTTTCCCCTTGTTTGTAACGAGCAAATAGTCACAGTTAGGATTTAGTTTTGGTCGCACTAACTGGATATAGAAATCGAGAATTTCCATAGTTTCGGAATTCAGAATTACAGTGTCAAATAGATATCTTTCGGCAGTTTTAAATTCCTTTTGGTCGATGTAACCTCCATTTGTCTTTGCTTTATCAATCATTTCTATGGTTAAGTATTGATAGGTCATTGGTCTGGAGCACTTAACACGAACAAATAGATACGTAGCAATAAATCTCGTTGCAAATGGCAGTTGAGATGCCGACACGTTTCGTTGGTTTCTCCATTCTTGTAGGATGTCTCGAAAAAGATTGATGTGGTATGGGATCACGTGTTATATTTCCTCCAAGCTCGCCCAACTGTTTCGAGCAATGAGTGTCTCCAAATCCAGGTTGCAAGAATACTCGAGTCTCTTTCTCTTTCCGAGATTTTCTTTACCACGTCGTACGTAAACTTCAGTGACGGCTAAACAACGTAAAGTGCTGTCGGAGACACTGTTCGCTTTTCGAAATCAAGTATGTCGGATTTTAAGTAATTCAACGACACCGAACAACCTAGTTTCCAGTCTTTTTCAAGTATTTTAAGGAAGTCCATAAAGATGGAGGGTGTACCCAAGCAACAATCGACGAATTCTTCGGTTAAACACGATTCCGATTCCAGGTCGTCCACACTAGCCATTAAGAACTTCATACATCGTTGTGCAAAATTCTTTGCTTTTTTTTCAGTCTTCCCTCCTCCACATGGTGTACGCAGCCAGTTCAAAAACGTCTTTCCAATACCATCGTTAATAGAAAAGGAAGGCTTGTGTGACGTGCATACTTTCTTTCTGATTGGCTGTTGTGCCTCGACTTCTTACCTTTTGATATCTGGAGCTTCGTCAAAATAGTAATACCAACAATGTTTTACATCGATATGCTTGCGTAAACCTCGACTGCTTTTAAAACCAATGTGTATGCAATTGTGCACAGGGCAGATGTAAATATTTCTATCATTTGAACGTAATACCAACTTTCTCTTGTGTTTAGCGGCGCCATTGATTCCAACCCAGTTCACAACTCAAACGGCTACGGGGGAGTTACAGAATCTCTACGCAATATTTGACCCAGGATGTCTTCTTCGTCAAAAATGGAAATTGGACTGTCCAAATGCTGCAGCAACTGTGTATCAGTCAGCTCATCGACCATGATCTGGAAATGATCTTGTTTTTATAGTGACCCTTGCTGATGGCAACTTCGGCCCGAGATCATCGATAAGCACTTGTATCAAATGTATGCAAGGGTTCTAGAATTTTTATCCTTGTAACACCTTGTAACACCTTAGCCTATGCAGCAACGCCTTGTAACACGATTTCACAAAAATAATATGTTTAGCAAAGTTATAGTTTGATGCAGATCGTTCCTAGTCCATTCTGCTAGAGTCCAGTCTCTTAAAAAGAGATTGTCAATTTTGCCGTGCTTGGTTACACCTTAGCCTATCTAGTAACGCCTTGTAACACAATTTCAGAACAGAAAAATGTTTATCAATACTACATTAGCATAATGGACTGGGAACGAACTGCATCAAACTAGAATTCAAAAATTTAAATTTTTAAGCAATATTATTATTTTATACACTTCGTTTCCAGTACGCTCTGCTAGATTTCAGGCTTTCCAAAAGAGATACACATTTTCCCGTGCTTGTAACAGCTTGTAACACCTAAGCCTATTCAGTAACTTCTTGTAACACATTTTTGAAGATAAAAAGTATTCTGATGATACATCCAACTAGTCCTCAGTCCTTTTTGCAAATGTTCAGTTCCCTTTTAGACTGGCATGGCTTTGAAGTGATGGTTAAGGTTAGACTAAGCAGCAGTTTTAGAATTTGTTCCTTGTAACACCTTGTAACATATTATACATTCTTGTAACGCCTTGTAACGCGATTTTAAAAAAGAAAAGTGCTTGGCAATGCATTAGATTGATGCAGTTCGTTCCCAGTCCGTTTTGCTAAAGTCCAGTCTAGTAACTTCTTGTAACACATTTGCAAAGACAAAAAAATATTGATGGATAAGAAAAAGCACTGTGTGGTAGGTTCAATATAATGTTCTTTCCTTAATAACTATTCACTATCGCTGCTAAAAATTTTCGTTGGGGAAAATTTCGTAATTTTTCAAACTTTTATTAATACTTTGTTATAAATTTCACTTTTTCAAACTTTTCGTCGGGGAAAAATTTTCGTCATGAAGCAAAAATTTCGTCACTTTTCCCAGACAAAATTAACCCCGACAAGGCAGTATAGTTTGGTAAAATATCGATGTTTGAAAGATAATCAGGAAAGTTGTCAAAATGCACTACGAAAGAGAGGATTTTCATTGAAATATTGTGCATATTCCTTTAGAAATATACTCATTGGTAGTGATTTCTCAACACTTTTGTCCACAGGGGTCAATTACTCACCCAACTACCATACTCACCCATGGATCCAGTGGTGCTCCTGTATTTTCAACTTCTTCTCTATCCCGTATTCCTGGCAAGAAGTCATTAAGAAGCACACAAAACAATGAAAGATATATTAAATACTTTTGCAGAATAAATGTTAGATTTGAGGCATTTTCTGACGTAAAAGTATCGATGTTGTGTCACACCGCACGAGTTCACGAAAAATAAAATTTAGGAATTGGCAACGAAAAGTCTTATAGAGCTTGAAATTCTGACCAAGAAAATGTATAGAATCATATATCTATGACGCACCGTTTTTGAGATATCGCTGATCAAAAGTTTTGATGACGTCATAGAGCTCCGTCCCCAAAAAAGTTTGGCCCAAATTTTTCGTCTCTTCATCGCCTATATGGCCGACCCCAAAAACGGCAGTTACCTCTATTGGTAGCCAAGATAGTTTTCCCTAAACGTCACGTTCGATTGGGGATGCAATGCACAGGTTTCAAACTGACGTCGCACAAAATACAATAAAATAATTGGTCTCACAACTCAATCTACCTACTTGCGTGACAGACAGACAGACAAACAGAGAATCGGCTATTGATATATAGACTAGTATCCCAGGTAAAATTTTTTAACAGTTTTAATCAATGTGAGCTGAATCACAGAAAAGCTTAAATTCCCCATAGAAAGAACCAAAAATCAAAATACTTAAAAAATCAAAACATCAAAATATATAATTAACATTTGCTCCTGGGATAATTTTTTACCCTGGAGACATTGATACCTTCCAGCTGTTTCTTTTGTGACAAAGTTACTGGATTGCAATCATAAATGAACTTTAGAAATGACATATATATAGTCTGTTCTTCCGAAAACCATCAACATCATGATTAAAACCATGAGTTTCATTTCTTTAATGGTTTATGCTTTTTTTAATATTACTTAAAAGAATAAGATTTCAATTTTATAATAATACTGAAAACCTAATCATGCTATAACAATATTGAAATAATAAAAAGAAAACGAAAAAAAAAAAAAAAAAGAAAATTCAAATACGCATTCATCCTAAAGATAATAAGTAAAAACACAAAATTACCCAGAAGATAAAAAGTAACAAATAAAAACATAATGCCAAATTTATATAACCAGGCATAGTACGTAAACGATTACCATAATACAAAATAATGCATAAACATGACGAAATATAAACTGAAGAAAAATCCATCCAATAACGCTTCTTTTTTGTAGCACAGTTTCATGGTACAGTAATAATTAATGAACTTCTTAAATACATCATCCATTCTTCTCTTAGCTAACCCTCAGAACACCATAATTTAACCATGTGCTTTATTTCTTTAATGGTTTATATACACTTTTTTTTCTGACCTAAAAGAACAGCTACAATAATCGCATTGGATTGCAAATAAAAGCAAAAGACATAAAGTTGGTTGGAAGACAGGCAGATAGACAAAGCACCAAATATCTTAAATTGTACAGGAAAATCTAATAAAAGGGAGACATGGTTGAGATGAGATGGGACGATATCAGATATTCCCCAATTCCACAGCCATGAGAACCATTTTTAATTGGTTTGTAAATAAATAAATTACAGCGCACGTTACCAAAACAAATTTCTTCGTCGTTTGTTCCGTGTTCCTTTTCATCCAGCATCCAGTTTTCATCCAGCAAAGATACTTAGTGGTAATTATTTTTAATTAATTAATTTTTTATAATTATTTTGACTCATACATCTTTTCAAAGCTCAATTAATTAATCTTTCAAAACTAAATTAAAGCAAGATTCGCAAAAATGCGACTATAAATTTCCCCAAAGTTGCGAAACTTTTGTCAGGTATTGTATGTACATTGATAACCATAAGAAAATATGCATCATTAAATAATTACAATGGTATAACTACCATCAATGTCATACTCAGATAAAAATGTTGTCCTTACTAATCAGGGCAGAATTAAATTTAATACCACAAAAAAACTTATTTTGAACTTATTAAGAAATGAAGATGTTCATGGTCAAATGATAAGGTTTCTCTTATAAATTTTGCTGAGTAATACTTCCCTTAAACAACTAAATATCAACAACTGCACCAATGTGTAAGGTGAGTTTAGCATAATAAACATAAGATCTTGATTGTTGCAGAAGCTTGACATCCCTTATACCATAAAATCACGACAAAACAATGTAATTCAACAGAACACACTTGCACTTGCTTTTTGTAACTCAGATATACAATCAAATTTGTATACAGATTTACAAAAGGAGAAAAGAAATTGTCAAACCTAATTTTAATACTACAGTATAAGTATTAAAAATACTTTGAGGTAAACATGTAAGCAATAACTATCAATAGCAATCAAAAGCACTTCAAATTAGCACTTCAAATTTGGACGGAAGAGTTATTTTCAAAAAAAAGATAGGCTTAAAGTGACAATTTGTAAAATTAAATTCAAGTATTCAGAATAAACATCTCTGTTCAAAAACATATGTGCACACCGATAAAAATGACCATTGTAAAACCCAAATGAAAAAAAAAGCAGATTTCGGTAGTGAAAATAGACTACACATCCATAACCCAATCACTACAAAGCTGAAAGTAGAAGTTCGTGTTCTGGCTTGATTTAATTTACAGATTGTTTGTTGGATTGTGCTTTGATTTATATACGTTTGTTGTTTGTGTAAGGAAAATTGACAGTATATAATCAATTTTTACTAAAATATCATTTATATACATATCAAAACAGTAAGGTGATCATGGAATTAATCCATAGTAAATTATGTTTCTGTTGTCAGATTAAATGACTATCCAGCCAGGGAAGCACATTTTTCGACAAGATTCTTTCAAGTTATTTGTGTCTCAATCTTGTCTGATAAAATATTATACGTAATTGATTTTCTGATGTTCTTATTGCATATACAACATCACATTTTTACTCGCTGTTTTTTTTAATGTACTTTTTAAATTGGTTGAACTGGTTGCTCTCCACATAAAAAAGGTTTCCTTTTATACCTGTACATCATATGTGCTTTCAGTTCACATTATATCAGGACGTAAAACAAAAATAAATCTGCAGCCTGTATTGATAATGAACTTTTGCTTTTTCACTGAAATCACAGCGTCAATGGTTTGTTGTTCCAAGCATTTAATTACCAATCATCATCATCATAGCATTTTTGTCATCAACAAAAACAAAACAATATTTTTCTGTTTTTTACACGTTTCTTCAAAAGTTTTTACGAAATCTTTTAAGACAATACTGAAC
This sequence comes from Turritopsis dohrnii, assembly GCA_027922465.2. Taxonomy (NCBI): domain Eukaryota; kingdom Metazoa; phylum Cnidaria; class Hydrozoa; order Anthoathecata; family Oceaniidae; genus Turritopsis; species Turritopsis dohrnii. The sequence continues at coordinate 1,218,977 of BQMF02000019.1, forward strand.
TAGAACGATTTATTTCGATCATTTAACGTTGAATTCTCTTGAATCATTTTAAAAGCCAGTGGAAAAAGCAAAAATCTTCTGCACCTCCGGACTAACTGAAAAAACATGGCGTAGTACTTGACTGTAGACTAGCCTCTATTCTTATCTACTTTTGCGGCTAGCCGAAAATTCCATTCTGAACAGCGGCTATAAAAGTGAACGGAGAAGACGAAGGATGAGGAAAAAGAAAATGCCGGTTTTAATATATATTTCGCCCTATGGAGAAATATATAATTAAAACCATTCGTTACTGTGTAAAGAAACACGAGGTTCGGAATTTCCGAGTTACAAAACCGAGTTACAAAACCGAGTTACGCATTATGACGTCACAAACCGAGATATAACTCGGAGATTTTTAAATTTTAATTTTTCTCGAGTTACTAAATCGGAAAGTTTATTCACGTAAAATTTTCCAGAGTTACTTATTCAGAAATTTTTTTGGGTTTTATTTTTTTCGAGTTAGAGAATATTTTTCAAATATTGTAAGGAATATTTTCGAAAGTTCACCGGGAATACTGTGAGTTTTTAAAAAAGGCAAAGTGGGCCAACTTTGTTGCAAATTTTGAAAATTGTTCAATTTTAATGAAAATTTATTATTGGAACACGTTTGTACTGCTGATTTTAAACATGAAGGCCAACTTGTGGATAAGGTCAGATTAGGCCAAATTTGGACCAAGCTTTGAAAATTGTTCAATTCTAATGAAAATTCTAGTGGAACAATTTGAGGCTAAATCCAAGCAAGGTACGATGACCAATGATACTCGTTAAATGTGGTTTCTTTTTCATTTTTTGCCATCTGACGAATGTTGATGTACATTAATAAGGGAAACTTTCGGCAGGAAATTTTGACTTTTCCTAAAGTTTTTTTAATTTAAAGAGAAATTAAGCCTTAAAATTTCTTTTCTGATTTTGAGCATGAAATACTTCCTTTATCCTAGAGGAACACCTTTTTATGTATAAAATGTACTCCAAATAACAAAAACTGCTAAAATAACAACTTAGTTAAATCGCCATTACAGCTTTCATTATAAATATCATGACGTCACAGAGCGAATTTCATTTGCAGAAATATCAGACGTACGCAGTACATGATGGCATGTTTTTTACACCTATGTTCTAAAGATACGAGAAACGGTAGAAAAACAACAAAGACAACACCAGGATATTTATCATTCATCAACATAACAATCTTAAACATCAAGAAACAGCAAAATGTAAAACAAGTTTATCGTTAACGATTCAAGAAAAACAAAAACAAAAACAGTCATAACAAAGGTTTTATATCACAAAGAACACACGAACTTTCATCAACAAAAACAAAATATTGTAGTTCATGTAATCCTTTCAAAAACAGCGATCGCGCTGTGACGTCAAAATTTTCATCGCAGAGCACTGCAATGGCGTCCGTTGTTAGATACTAAATAACGAAAAACTGAGTATAATTATCATTTAAGATAATTTTTAATGATCACCGAAGATTAATGAGACCTTTCTGCAGCTAATATAAAAATTTTTTGATAAAGGCTTAATTTCCCTTTAAGTATTATCGGAAATACATGTTTTGGTTCATTTAAGGCCTGAAGCAGTCGGTAAAGGTTTTTCTTGTTTGGATACGTTTGGATAACATTGTCGAATACATGAGAAAGAAAGTTGTTTATATTTTTTTGCACTATGTGCTCACGTTTTATGTTTTAGTTTTTTATTTTTCCCCTAGTTATCTTAAGCCGGTATGTGTTGTTGTTACTGTAATTATTATGTTTACACTCTTTCGTATTTTACAAGATTTTCTTTAGTTAATTTTTAACACATTTAAACTTTCCGGCACTTTTTGTTGTTAATGTAGTTTTCTTTGAATTTAACATCTTTGGTCTTACAGGTTTATTTTAAAGTTGCCAATCAAATACAACAATTAAAAAGATAATAAACAAAAGGTATTTACGCCTTTGGTGTTTGAAAAGTCATATCAAACAGCAATGTGGACACTAATTTACTTGAAATCTTCTTGTATTAATACACTAGCCGCCCAGGCGGCGTCGCTCGCCACCCATGTTCAGTATGCGTTGTGTCGCAGAATTTAACTCATGTAAAAGTTTCTTTTCAGGCATTAATTTTTTAATTCATTTCTTACATTCAGAAGATTTAAAACCGAAACAAATAGCAACATGGCTCACAATATATATTTGTACGCAGAAGAGAAGTAACTTTAATGTAAAAAATATGACAATATATAACACAGAACTGTTTACCCAGACATACAAAGCCAAACATTACAAAATGTTAACTCAAAACAAATTGATATTTTCCAACTTTTTCTTTTGTTCCAAAGTTACTACTGGACTGCAATCATTAATGAATTTTTGAAATGATATATAGTCTGTTCTTCCCAAAACCATCAACGTCATGATTAAAACCATGAGCTTTTTTTATTATTACCTAAAAAATTAATACTTGAATTATAATACCGAAAACCTAATCATGCTATGAGAATAATGAAATAAACAACAACAAATAAAAAGAAAGAAAAAAATGAAATTCAAGTACGCATTTATCCTAAAATCAATAACTAAAAACAAAAATTTACCCAGAAGATAAAAAGTCACAAATAAAATCATAATGCCAACCTTCTATATATACCCAGGTACGTAAACGATTACCATAACACAAAATAATGCATAAACATGTTAAATTATAAACTTAAGAAAAATACACCCAATAACGCTTCTTTTTTGTAGGACAGTTTCATTGGACAGTAATAACTAATGAACTTCTTAAATACATAATCCATTCTTCTCTTAACTAACCCTCTCAACATAATTTAACACACCATGTGCTTCATTTCTATTCAGATGAAAATATTCAAAAAACATATACAAAAAACCTAATCATACTGTGACGAAATCGTAAGAAAAACAAAACAAATTAAAAGAAACTTTGAAAACATATTTACCTTAAAAATAATAATTAAAAACACAAACACAATGACAGAATTAGTATAGCTAAAGAATTTTTAACATACGAAATGTGGAGCCATTTTTTATTTCCAGTTCAAAGCTCCTCTCTGGAAAATTCAAAATGCAACAGTAAACATCCCTCTTATCCTTTACTTATCCACTAATACTAACTGTGTTTTAACTAAATAGATACTATTTTAACTTTACCTTTCAATATTGATCATGTTTTGTAGGCCATTATCAAACACTTCTAAACTCTTTACTTTCTATACTTCATACCTGTAAACAAATTAATAACACTCGATTTACTTCCCAGCATAGTTTCCTGAAACTGAAAGGCATAAATAAAGAAAAAGATTTCAACGCATAACAGTGCCAGACAGTGGCGGCAAGCTCTCCTTTCATGTTGTTTTCTAAACTTCATAACTGTGGAGCCATTTAGAAATGAATAAATAAAAGAACAGCCAGTTCGTTACCAAAACAAATGAGTAACTGCTCGTAGGGGGCATGCAACTTTTTGATCGTTTTAACTCTGTTTTTACTATCTCTTAACGCTGTATTTATCAAATGCGTTTGACTCATGTACTTACGCATATTACTTTGTATCTTTTCCAAACGTTTTCCCACCGAAAAAAGTAAAACCATTTTCAGCAATGTAGATAAACATCATCCTTTCTGCAGCCATTTTTAAACAACTTCACTTCAACTACACTACTTCACTGCTGCACTCTCATAACTATTTGATAATTATAAAAAGAAATACGTAAAATCAGCACACGTTTCTATCGTAAAAATAGATTTTCTTCCATTCATTCTTCGTTTGGTTTTTCTCTGAAAAAACCTATATATATTAAAAAAAACAACAACATCTGTTCAAAAACTCACCTAAGCATGTGGTTATACCTGTTCTTTTATTAATCTAAAATACAATAACAGTAAAAGTTTCACAATAAACAGTTTCATAATAACAAAACCTTCGTATGTATACTAACCTGTGTTTCTTCGTGAAGTTCACAACGAAGAAATGAAAGCCGTTATAAACAAACTTATTTTTGGAATTTGTCAGCCAATCAAAACTGCGCATTTTAAGAGTTTTCCTTTATTAGCCAATGAACTCGATCAGCGGCGGGATTTCCCCATTTACTAATCGTAAAAAAAACGCTCTCGCATCTGCGTGGTTTTACGACGAAAAGGGAAAAAATGAGAAGGTTTTGACCGTTGAAAAAAAAGTAAATGTCACTCTCTAAAATAAAAGTGTGACACACAGCGCGGATTATTATAATAAGATTAATGAACACATCTAAAGAGGATTTCGAATTCCTTTTTTAAATTAATATAGTCCTCTTTCTATTTTATCAACATCAGACACTTCAGATTGTATTAAGAAAGACGTTTTGTTCAGTTTAAAATTTATTGGTTTTTTGGCTATCAACCCTTAAAAACTACAGTGTGTCTCAAAATGTCTTATCCACCAACTTTCAGGGCGTATATCTCATTACATGTTTTATAAAATATTGTGAATTTTATATCACAAGAAAGAGCTTTTCATGCTGTATCCATTAATATAAAATGTTTGCCAAAATATTTGTTCTTTGAAAAGATATTGAAGAAAAACTCAACGATTTGGCTCATTAAATTCTTAAAAGTCAATTTGCGTTCATTATTCAATTTTTATGAGCTCAGGGTACGTTAAAGCGATAGTGTAGTTTTTAAGGCTTTTGTCTTTATTAGGCTTGTTTACTGGTACGTGCATGAAAAAATGTCGAATATCGGATTTTACCGATTTTTAAAATGTGTATAAATATATTGACGAGTTGAGAACATGTTTGTATTTGAATTTACTTTTCGTGTCAAGCAAACAATAAAAAAACGAATCAAATTATAGCTTGCGATCACGAAAAAATCAATAGGAAAAGAGTACCAAAAGAACGGGAAAGTCACGATTGTTATGAAGAAGAAAGAGATTCTCTGTTTAAATTCGATGGGTGTAACTTCAATTACTTCAAGCCTAAAAACATTTGTGCGTGTCGGTTATGTAAATATTGTGGAAATAAGGTGTAGATATGTACGACGAGCATTCCGTAGGATTAACCACTGAAGAAATTAACGCTATATAAGGAATAGCTAGAATCGACAATTGCGAGAACCCTGGATACTACGATCACAACAAAAAATACGAGAAAATGGCTAAAAATCCGCGAAGAAAATAAATCAGCGCAACCTGCGACACAAGATCGTGAGTGAGTTACCCAAGCATTTCGGTATTGACGGTGATGGAGTCACCGTTATAATGGAAAATGAGCGTCAAGAAAAAATTATGGAATTATTTGCGTTATTAACAATTAAAAAACTCGAGTTGACATTGGAGAAAGTTGGGGATTTCTTCTTTACAACATTACTTTATGGAGAGATGCTTGAGAAGTTTAAGGGTGGTGAAAAGAAAAGGCGAAAAAAGAATATAAAATAAATAATCGTCAACCTTGCAAGATTGTGTGAATCTGATTGGCTTAAACAACATTCAAGAGTGCAAATTAAATCGCTAATTGCACTCTCTAGAGTGCAGATTACATGTAATTGTACTGCTTTTAAGGTAAAAGTGCAAAACGCGGACTTAAGTATTCCTAACTTCACTTTCAGTTACTTATTTTGTTATGCAAGTGCAATGCAATGTTTTCGGGTTTTACGACGTCAAAAGTTTAAAATGATTGTTATGCGGACTCGGACAAATTACACATTTTCTCCTCCTTACTCGTGACTTATCGTTAATTGCACAATTAAACATGCGATTACTAGTAATATGTGATATGAATCTCCCGATGCAAGAACTGGCTTCACCAAACTTTTATCGTATCGTAATTACATACATCAACATATCAACATAAGTATTATGCCAGAAATCATTGATATTTCATCAATAATCATTACTTTAACTCAAAACGATTTTGTACTAAGAGTAGTATTTCCTTTATTAATAATTTACCTCTGGTAGGAATTGTCAAGACAGAGTGATTTTTTTATCTATTCATGTTAAAGCCAACTGGACCATTACGTGGGTCAAATATTGGGTCAAATACCGTCATACCGTCTAGAAAGGAAGCCTAATACCAATATGGGCTCTTTTATTGGGTCGATTATTTAAAAAAACTATTCAGAGTAGTTCATACCCTAAGGTATTTGGATCCAGCTGCTCGAAGGGTTGCGAAGCCACTTAATATTCCAATTAAATTATTAAAGAACAAAAGCCTGAAAAGGTAATTTTGCTTCGTTATATTGCGTTCTTGTCAAATTCGCTGAGAAGTAATCAACATCCTAGCAACAATTTGTATATTCGTATAAGAAAAGTCAGCGGTTGTTTTGTTTGTACTTAAAGTTTCATGCCTGCATCGCAGACAATCTTCAGCAAACTAAACTGTTCATCGAACTGACGTCAGTCATTGAGTCCGTGTTTAATTATCAATTGGTGTTTTCTTCTATGTCTGCACTTGGCCATTATTTCAGTCAATTTATTCCAGATGTATACAAAACACAAACAAATAATTCTTGAAAATCAATAAATACCATTAAATGGTGAAATGTGATTCTTAATAATATAAAATCTATCAAAAGCTATGAAACTATTACTATAAACAAACATTAGCGATACACACTGCAAAAAGACTTGATGATAGTTATTAATTTCCACTCAAATTTAATCTGGATTTCAAAGTGTTGGGGTGGGGGAATTGGGTGCTAAAAGGATAATAATTTGCCTAAAAATGTCGCCCACTGGTTGGACGACAAAGAAAGTTTAGTTTCCAGAGTCTCTAGAATGGCATCTAAATTGATTTCTGAGAATAATTCTCGCTAGAAATTTTCATTTAACTGAGAGTAAAATGTTGTGAAAAACGCAAATTGTTTAGCAGAATCATGCTGATCTCGCAAACGTCTTAGGTTCATTGAATAAAATAAAAAGGAATCTGACAAAATTTGGTTATATAGTAAAACTCAGTAGAGCTTAAAAACAGGTATACCGTTAGCTTGAAATACAAAAAAATGTGTGTCAAGTGTGCAAGTAAAAAGCAACTTCGTTCAGAAGTGTTATGGTACAGCCATAATTCTGGCAATGGAGACTATTTCTATAACGTTAACACGACTCGCTCAAAGACGATTTACTGCATGCTCCTAAGTTGACACATTTATAAAAAAAATACTGTACTAAACTATGAAGTCAATAAATAACATATCTGTCAAAATTCTCAGGAAACAACCATAGAGCCGTTCCGACAAATGATTCCAATAGGTTACTTTTCTTCTATAATATCTGCGGACTTTGATTTGAGTGTCATTTGAACCATTGAAAAAATGACCTTACTTGATAACTCCAATCAGCTCCTTGAGGTCTTTTTCAGAATTCTCATAATTTTTACCCAGATGTTGAGCGCTTCCTGATCAGATTTGCCGGAATAACCAGCTTTATAAAATAAAGCGCGGCAATTTTTAAAATGGTCATTTTTAACTTGTTAGACACAGAACACCTCACTCACTCATCCCTGTTTTGAACACAGTTCTTCTGATGTCTGAATTAATTTTTGAAACATGAAACAAATGCAAATAAAAATCTTTCCATTACTCTCCATCACCCTATCTACCGGGCAAAAAAGGTCCAATACCGTTATACCGTAAAATGCCTTTGACTCGCCACATCATATGAAAGCAACTTTGTAACTGAATAGCAAATTGCAACAAGCAATTAGTATTGGAGATGCACATTTTAGATTTTTCAGTTTTACATTGAATAATGAAGTCAAAGGACTATCCTTAGTGACTGAATTGGATATTTCAGTTCATTGTCAGACATTAATAACGATGAAGTTTGAAAATGAAAAGTACCACACAGGAGCACAATTACAGGTAATACAATAGCGTTATATAGTATGACAATCTTCCGAAAGTGTCGCACAACAACACGGAATTCGTTTATTCACGAATATGCAACGAATCTCTTCAGTGAACTCTGATAGAGACATTGCAACTAAAGCAAACATTTTCTTTCACCTGTTTGAAATCCTCACATTACTAATTTTGATATTTTTGATTTAATTACTCTTTTTCGTTTTGGGGTTTTTCTGCAGCTTCATTTTATGGTAATATGTCTACGAGGCTGTTTTTACTATGCATTTTTTTTGCAAAACATTTCTGAAAAAGCCATAAGACTTAACTGACTGACAAAAACCAGTTTCCTTCTTCTGAAGATCCAAATATACCAACTTGCATGTATTCAAAATTATTAATAATCATGAATGAGGTTTATGGGGAGGAATGTCACTAAGGTAACCCTCAAAAAGGGTATTATAATGCTTGAAATATTAAAATCAATGAATTGCATGCACATAGAATTCTGGCAGTATTTCCAAAACGACTGTCACGTTCATAAAAATGGCAGAAACACAAAACTTATACTAGCGGTTAAATCCTGATATTGCGGATGAAAACGCTATCCTCTAAAAGAACATCGCGGAGGTTTCCACATATGTCTTTTAAGCAACTATTGCACGTGCACAGATTTTGCGTGACCTTCCACGATTTTCTTCTTCTTTTCTTCTTATGTCGAGTATTCGAATGTTTTTTTTGTCGAATGTTTTTTGGATATCGCTGAAGATTTTTAATTGTTATGGCACAGCAAAAACTTACAAGTTTCATTAAAAACGTTCAAGAGGTAAATAGTTTGTTTATATAAACTTAAATAGAATTGAGTTCAACTTTTTTATCGTTATTAAAAATAGGGTTTAGGAACTCACTCATTTCCCAATATTTTGGATAATAAATATTTTGTATTCATTAGCATGATGGTGATCTCGACCAAGGAAACCAACGATTTGACCAAAACTCAATTAAAGATTATACTAGAAAGTTATGTTACGACTGTTTTATCCCTAAAGTGAGTTTCATCGATAATTTTGAAATAAAGTATTATAAATCTGCACAACCAGATGTGTTAATCCTTTTGAAAAAATGTTTATTCCGCCGTTAACATGTTTGCAAAAATGGAGAGCAGAACTAGAATCATCACATTTAGCAAAAGAACACTTTTATGTTGAGTGTTCACTAGGAAAATTTGACTTCACCGCCATTCAAAATAGCGTTTCACTACATTTTGCGTCTAATACAAGAAGAACAGTTATCCAGGAAATTGATTGGTTCAATTCCAGAAAGCTAACTCCAAATTCCGTCAAGTCATCTCCTTCCACAGAGGTCATCAATAAGTTCAAGTCATTCATTTTTCATGGATCCAGGCCAACTTTGAATTTCCAAAAGTTTTTTGTACAAAACTGGGTAAACACGAAGCGACACTGGGGATATTGCTATCGTGTCGGCGATGGTATCAACACAAACATGTTTGTTGAAGCATTTCATCGTACATTCAAATATAATTATCTGAAGGGGAAGTATAACAAACGGGTAGACACAGTCCTACTAAATCTCCTAAAGTTTTCACGGGACATGTCCTTTTCAAGATTAATTAAGTTAACTAAAGGAGCCCTGACGCAAAGATTGAAAACGATTCATGAACGCCACCTGTCAAGTAAAGGGTTGTGCTACTCATCAATTGACAAGACAGATGAAGAGAAAATGTACAGTGTTAATTCCGAAGATGGAAAAAGAAAGTACATCGTTACACACTTGTCTGATAATTGCCAGGTATCAGACAGTTAGCTTCAGTGTATTGAATGTTCGGTTCAATATACGTTTTTACATATTGAAACCACGGTGCGGCATTATTTTCTAATGTGACATTATTTTCTATTACAGGTATCAGGCTGTAAGCTTCAGTGTATTGAATGTTCGGTTTGCACACATAGCATGCATTGTAACTGCCCAGATTTTTTAATCAACAATACATCTTGTAAGCATGTACACCTGTTAAAGCGTTACCTAACTTCAACTGGGAAAATTAATGACGTAGGTGAAACTGCACAATGCGTGGTGGACGACTACACGCAAAACGAAATTCAGTCGACTTTGACAACCATTCAAACAAAAGAAGTCAATTCATTCGGAAAAGTCAAGTGCCACGCAAAAGCTCTTTTGAACAACCTAATACAACGAGTTGAAAGTTGCAGCAACCTTGACATTGAGGCTTTGAAGCATTTGGAAACACAGCTTACATCAGCTACAAATACGTTTGATGCTATGGCAAAGTACCGCAATGTTAATGAGCTGAAGCCAATAAAAATCGTTCCTGCCAATAAAGACATACCTCGTCAGCTAAAGTTCTTTTCTACAAAAAAAGAAAAGGAAGCACAGTAGTAATGTTAGGTATGCAAAACCAACAGCGGAAGATAAAGAGAATTTTGTTGAAAAAGCTGACCAGTGGATTGATAAAGAACAAGTTTCACCTTCTCCTAAACATACAATTTCTATAAGACCTACTTCTGAATGTAGTGCCAAAGTACCAGCTCTATCCAATAGTACGCATCCTTTTCTTTCCTAAACTACTAGACTACATTAAGCTAACTTCTTACTTTTCACCTTTTTTACATTTTAGCAACCTTAAAACACCTTTCTTGGTTAGGCGTAAAAGAAGAAGATATAGTAAATTTGAGAGATGGTCAACGGATATCATCAGTCAACCTGACCAACGATCAGCCTCCTGTCGATATTTTATACGTAAGATATGAGAAACTTGAACCTTTCTTTGACGTCGAGGTTTGGACAAGTATTGAAGAGCATGGTATGTTATCCTTCTCTACTTAAATGAAACTATAAAGTAATTTTGAATAGATTTCATGAGTAGTTAATTCTTCTGACCTCTTTTTCATGTAGTGAATATGATGAAAAGTGACTGGATGTGCCGGAAGTGTTTGGAAGTTAAAAACATCAACATGATTGAATGTGAAGTTTGTGAAAAATGGTATCACTGGTAAGTCTGACAAAAGGAAAATAATAAGAATGTATTATATGTTTTCCTGTGATAATTATGTTCTTTGTCTTTCTAGGAAATGTGCGGGAATAAAAAAATGCCCTCCAGCCGAGTGGAACTGTGAAAGCTGCTCGATCGAAAATTAGTTTATTATGTGTTATTTGCTATATATCCTTTAATTAACGCCCATTTCTTTCAACGCCTCCCTCTGACAAGCGTCACTTAGATTTCGAGAAATTAAATAAACGCCCTGCATTTATGAGAGGATTTACGGTAGCTTGTAGAAACCGAAGTGAAGTGAAGAGAAGTATATATATAAATTTGTATAAACAACTTTTTTATTTAATGTTAATAAACAACAAGTTTAGTTGCTCACTGGAACTACCTTGCGCATAACTGTTTACGTCATCAAAAGAAAAAATAATCATTTCATTCATCCGCAATATCAGGATTTAACCGCTAGTAAACTTATTAAGTTATGGGATACTTGAAATTTTGTCTGGGATACTTGAAATTTTGTAGTTGCCCAGCAAAGATATTTCATAGCATGTAAATGTCATTGGAGGTGTATTATTGACAGTGCTACTATTTACAATCTGTAAATAGTGTATCTGAAGATCGCAGTAGCGTGAAACTCTGAGTATTGCACTCATTTTATCTGTATTTTTAACTTGAATGGAATTGAATTCATAGCATGTAAAGAATCTATAAAATACATACACCGAGTCATTACAAAAACGAACATCAGAATAAACGACACCCTTTTTCCCCCACGTTGAACATACTAGGAAAACGAGCCGTGGGTTAACCTTACTAGCTAATTTTTTTATATATCTAAGAAGAACATGGGTAGACTGCGTACATTATCAACCTATCAATCCCATTACACGCTCAATTGTAACTCCAGTTTATTCATAAACAATGGAAAGTTTTTTTAACCGTATGATAATTGTTATTTTATCTATGCGGTGTGCATCGAAATTTTAGGAGAAAAACCCGTCTATTTTAATACTCAGTAATGCTATTTCCAGATACATTATCTTTCCTGTTTCTGCTACAGTAATTTCGTTTTGATACTCGAGCCACTTTGTAGGTAAATCCGTAAAAAAGTTTTTCAGGTAAATAGCGGCCACCTACGAAAAATTGTTTGATGTTTTGCACTTATATTCGTATAATGGAAAAATGTGTTTAGAAAAAGGAACATCTTTCTTGATCTGTGGATAAAAGAAAAACATTAATCCATCTGTGATGCGTTTGTTATCGTTTCAAAAGAAAGAAGTGAGTAAGTAACTGGGAGTTTTTAGTCCTTGGGCGCAACCGGAAAGGTCGCTCTTCCGCCCGCCAACTGCAGCTAGCAGTTGACTTTATCGTATTGTAATCACATACATCAACATATCGTTGGAGATATGTATAGCATTGCTCTAACTTGCCCGAAGGCCAATGTACTGAAATATATCTTACTGCTAACTGGAAACAGATGGTTGCGGATTAATGAACTGTACAACAGATTAAAATCAGCGAATGCTGCAGTCGTATATCAAATAATTTTGATATACGAAATAATTTGAAATTTGAAATAATTTTTAATGTAAAAAAAAATTACAGGCATATATCTAATAATTAAGAAAATACTTCTGCATGGCTTGATGTTTCTATTGAGAAACAAGATTTCACGTTTGTTATGCATTTTTCTTTCAATACAAAACTTACCACAACATCTGATAACTAAAGAAACAAATGTATCTTATACAAGACGTTTATGTTCTGCCATTGCATTTCAAAATGTACATAACACAGGCGCGCCCTACACTTGCTGTTACGGTTTTGCACCATCTGGCTCTTGCCTTCCTAAGAACCAGTAATAACTGGTTCAATGTTTTTCTATTTCCTTTTAGTCTGAAAAGTTTCTTGTCTTGTTCTTTGTTTTTACCGCTATCAACCATGTTGTCTTTATAAAATTTGTTTTCATATAAGAGCAGCATATTGTGTAATGTTTCCTACACAAATAACATGAACACTGCAAGAAGCATAAAAATATTAACAAGTATATAATAACAAGATTAAAGAATTACGATGTTATCAAGCAACTTCAAGTCATATGATGTAAAGTTCTTGTAGCAACAAAAACAGCCGCTTCGTTTACAGTCCCGTAGGATGCTATTTTAAAGTAAGAAAATCCGACTGCTAGCAACTAGGAAATAGCTGTCCAGATAAGAAAAACGTTTTATTGCCAGTTGCTGCTGAGTTAACAGATTCAGAGACAGTTAGTTATAAATACATATAGAAGGTTTCAGAAATCTGTTGGTAGCGACCGGGACATTCGATTTTCAGTTCTTTTAACCTCATTCAAAATAACAAAAGGTTCATAAATAACTACTGAATAGAAAAGCTAATGGCTGTATATATTTTACCATTTATTTGTTTATTTATTTTATTTTATTTGTTTATCCACTAATTAACGTTTACACAGCATGACCTCCTCAAACCTCATCAAACTTGAATCCTGTGCGTGAGGTTGTAGATCTCTAATTTGACCTACAAAGGATTGAGTAGTACTTTTACTGTTCAACTACAGAAGACCTGTTCATTCGTCCATAGAAAGTAAAATAGTTGATACATCAGCATTCTGGACATTTCTTGAATCTCCTCCAAACTTCCTATTCATTAAGATGTTTAATTTCCAGTTACACACAACATTATGGCCTAGCCAACAAGTATGGCCTCGTTGTTAAGATCAACCCAACCATAACTTTAATCCTAACAAAAGCAATGCTTTCGCCCTTTAAATCCCGATGAGGGAAGTTTTAGCGAAAGAAAAATGTTTGTTTCCGAAGTAGGAAGTTTCACAAAATTTGGAATTCTTAATAGCTTTTCTATTATTATTACCTTCTAGCAATATATCATCTGGTAGTGTACTTTTGCAATCTCCATATTATATGATACAATGTTTTTCCTACCATAAGTTTCTTATATGGTACATCCTTCAGCGTTTGGATCCTATGACTTTGCGTAATATTCATACCATGTAAGAAATCTTTACTCTGTAAAAGGAAAGACTATATTAATCAATTCAGTAAAGAAGTGGATAAAATTCTGTTAAGTAAGTAACTCCTTCACTAACCAAGAGTTTATATTTTTGTTCTTTTTTTAATCTTCCGACTTAGCTTAAGAAAACGTCGTAATTCTATGTCAAATTAAATCGAAATGATTACTATTTATTTGATATTCAAAGAAGTTAATCGTTAATAAAACATGTCTAATTTGCATTCACCCCATGTCGCGCTAGTAAAATTCAGGTATTATATCGATTACAAAATTCTTAGAAAGTATATAGATTTCAGCAATGAATCAATATTTTAAATGGCATTGAATGTAACGTGGTTATGTATCAAGATGATGTTCTATGACGCGATGGAATAAAAATAACACAACCTATTCTCACAAAAGTGCAATAGTAGTGGAAGTATCAATTAACCTAGAGTGAAAATATCAAACTTGTCCCTGGCAGAAAGTATTAGTCAGCGTTACAGGACCATAACATTACTAGGAGTAAAGGTGGTTTCCCCAATAATGCAAAGTTGGACTTCATGTAACAAACCCTAAAAAAAGCAAAATTTGAACGTAACTTATAAAACTGGTACATATTCATGGTATTTGACATGGCGTACTAAGGAGGTGATCATATGAGGGGGGCTAGCCCGGTAAACTGGGCTGGCTCGGTTAGGCGGCTGATAAATCTTTATGATCACATGGAAAAGTATTAACCCGCTTAAGCAGGCTGAAGAATTTATCACGTGATATTTGTTATATTCTTCAACTTTACGCATGCACCGCGTATGCAATTTCATTAGGGAGATTCGACGAGCCTGAAAAAAATCAATTACTTGTGAGAATTAAAATAATAAAAAGTTACTTTAGAGATTTAAAGCCTTTTCTTGTATCAAAAGAAACATCATTACTTATTTCAAGTGTTGATGTGATGTGATGTTTCTAATGACTTTGTAGGGAAAAATTCACGAACAACTCTACTAAGTTTTATACAATTCCCTACAAATCTATAGAAAAATAGTTTCGTTTAAACGAAACATGATTTTTATGAATCCCGCTAATCCCGCCAAAGGGGCCAGCCCGGTTGAAAGCCATCACATGAGAAATTCGTCAGCCCACTTTACCACGATCTCGGTTAAATCAAGCGAGATCTTTCCAAAGCGGACTGGCTCGTTTCTCATGTGATCACAAACACAAATTTATGACGCTTTCTTAATAGTAGCGAGATCTCGGCAAACCGAGCTAGCCCGCCAAAACTCCGTGTTTGCTTTGTTTCGTTCTCTTTAAGGCTATATTGATAAATTAAGAAACAAACGCGGGCGACTCAAAAGAAAGCCTCTATTAATGACTTTGCCCACGTCTTTTTTCATAATAAAAACATAAATAGAATGAAGTATTAAAGATAATCAATACTTTCGTAACGATTAAGTATTTTAAAATAACATAAAGAAATAGTTTATGACAATGAAAAATATGGGAATATGTTACAAACATTTTCCCCTTCCAATGTGAAACTAAAAGGTAACGCGGTTGCCAGGGACAACAAAACATCTTCCTTCTAAATAGCTATCAAATTGGATTCAATGACTTCATTTTACTTTTGTATTGCTTTAAGAGTTACTTCTTATCATGTTTTGCAATCAGAAAGCCGTCGAATAGAAATCGCTAACTGCAGAATCAACAAAATTGAATTTCCTCCTGAAAGCGAAAGCAGATCTCTCCTATTATGCAACGTCGTTGATATGAAATAGGAATGATAACTATTTTTATTTTATTTTATTTTTTTGCGTTTTCTTTTGCAAACGAATTTCCAATGCTCAAAGAGGCTTTCAGTTTCTGACAGGGTTTTATCTTTCAACATGAACCTGTTGAAACAGCTGAAAGATGTTCATTTGGCTACTTCCCCTACAAAACTCCCCTATAAAACTATCTATAAAGCTATGAACCAGTGCAAAGTTGATTTCTATCTTCATAATCATGAAAACAGAATATATAGCGTACTGTAAGTCTAAACAAATGTTTTGTTTGATGGACCAGTCTAACAGTTGAAAAAATTCATTATGTCATGTGATTTACATTATGACATTAACGCTTATGTTATGCGCAACTGAAAAAGGGTTTGCTAGTAATGAATGAATTGTATTGTATTGTTTCTTTGACATTTTTGTGCTTTTAGTGTTACTCCATCTGTTAGTGTTATGCCACTGCTTTGAGGAGGAAGCGGATAAAGTTGATGCTGTGTATCGTTCTTTACGGGTATTGACTCGCAAAATTTTGGAGCTTAGAAGTGTAAGACTGTTTCATTTACTGTTTCCGAGTATCTGTAGATTGATAATTTGTAAGAAAAAGACTTTGATATACATTTGTCTTGTTGACATTATGAATTGCTATCTGCATCATTAATTAAATTGTTTGAAACCACTTGGCTCTAATGTTTCCATTTTTCTCATTTCAGGTTAAGGGTAAAATGCTGGATATTTGTTTAAATCAAAGAACTTTTCGAAGACTTGATGTTACCAAAAATGTAAGGTTGCATTTTAATGACACAACTTGTCTTTTAAGGCCGGCTCTCACCATGGAGGTATAAAACAGAAGGAGAACGAACTCAAAATCTGCTATTGTACTATCCGTGATGCGCTGCATTGTTTAAGTCCTCAGTGTGTAATAACATATAATTGCTATCATCTTGCATAATTTTTATAATTTTGGCGTTCTTGCGTGAAAATTTCGTTCATATCAATTCTCCAATGTGATTAAAGATCGTTAGGGTAAAGTTCTTAGCATGCATAATCTGTAGGAATTGGGAGAATTATGCAAAAACGTCACAAATATGCAACGAAAACATTGCAACTTTAGGTCTATATATCTCGTGATCCCCTCAAGCAGTTTCGCCGAGCTTCAGTTTTTGAAGAGAGAATAATCCTAAGTTTTTGCACGTACCGCGGCACTATCGAGGCGCATTTAAGTCAGAAGATATGTAGATTGGAACTTATACATGAATTGCGCGATATCTTCAACTCTGT
Source organism: Turritopsis dohrnii (assembly GCA_027922465.2). Classification (NCBI taxonomy): domain Eukaryota; kingdom Metazoa; phylum Cnidaria; class Hydrozoa; order Anthoathecata; family Oceaniidae; genus Turritopsis; species Turritopsis dohrnii. The sequence continues at coordinate 1,235,938 of BQMF02000019.1, forward strand.
ATAAAAACATAGATTTTCATTTGTTTCTCAAGGAAGCTTTAGGTTTAATAATCTGCTTGTCACTATGCAGCAAGTTGATCCGTTGTTATAATGGATGATATTTGGTTTTTAAATTGTCGTTAAATTTTAAAAAAAGTATTCGTTTCACCGACAACCAGCCGAAAGCGCATCACGGATGACATCAAAGTGATACCGCAATAAATAGAATAGTCATTATCTGAATAATAGAAAAATAAGAGTTCGTTCTCCTTCTGTTTTATACCTCCATGCTCTCACTGGGAATATATATTATGTTAACTTTTTACATTTAGTTCAAAATATTATTTATCAGCTAAAAATTCAAAACCATTGATACTAATAATTATCTAATAATAAGAAAAAGTCAGAATTAAAGGAATGATTTGAGAAAAGAGTATCTCATCGACTACAAATTTAGTGAACTGGAGCGTAAAAAAATAAGGTACAGTAATATGGACAAGCAAATGAAAGTAAAAAAACTCATCCAAAAACTGTCGAAAACCAAAAATTGCTTCAGAAGAAATGTTCATAAGAAATATGAAGATATCACCTAATATGGAGGATATCACCTAATTAACGCAAATGTCACTGCAAATATTTTCTATACCAATATTTTTTTTCTATTCTAAATGGATTTCACAAACCTCTGAGACAAAGCAAAGATGATTGCGTGGTCTCCAATGAGAGGCAAGTTCTTAACCTTTGTGCAGTTTCCTCAAAACGTTTCGCATTTTTATCGAAAAGTTTTATTGGCAAGTATTTAAGAAATTTAGAAAGTTTAGTCCCATCATTTGTTCCAAAAACTACGAGTTTAATGCACTCTTTCAAGGTTCTCTCTCTTCTTAGCCTCGCCATGCATTATACTAGCCAGTTCAGAGCTTCTTAGATGAGTTATAGTTTAAATGATCAGTATGTCAAAGAATGTGTTTTTTCTTTCTCCCCAAAACCTTGACATTATGGTACGAGTAATTCATTTTAATTCAAACTCATCCAAGAATCTCTTCAATGGTCAGCATTTCCCTGCACCTAAGCCTAACTCCAACACCGACCCTAAGCCTACTATTGGTCGTAGGGTAATGGTCCATCAAGCTACTGTCAGGGATGGCAAATATCCATCGGTATATTGTCCCAACATCTGCAGATTTATATAGGATGACTTTTATTTAGGATCACACAACGATGACATTACTTGCTGCCAGACTCACAGATTTCCGGGATATAGTAAGGAAAAGAGAGGAAGATGATTTCAAAAACCTACGAAATGCAGTTCTAAACAGTTTAAGAACAATAAAGGTTGGCTATTTATATTATTGCTGAATGTTTTATAAAGATTTGCTTTCTGAACATGGGAGCTTTTCAAACAAAAACAAGCTATCCCTTTTATAGTTTCCAACACTTTCTGGCATAAATTTAATCTGACAAATGATACTGAGTAAGAAAATGTTTTGTAGTTACGAAATCAAAATTATTTGTAACAATCTTATTGTCTCTTTTAGACCAAATTCAGTATTTCCATTCCCAAGAGCTCATCAAGGAAATGCCAAAGTGTGTCACATCGATGGTTGAAGCGAAAACTTTTTTATATCACAAGACAAATGTTAGGAAGATTGAGGAAACGGGATTATTAAGTGAAAACTTGACTATTGTAATACGCTGTTTTATCATCATGCAAACATAATCGAAACCGCTTGAGAAAGTCAACTGCCGGGCTTTGTAAAATTTGCAGCAACTGACAAACGTAATTCAGCTAAAATGTTTACCAGTGGAAAACGCAATCAAGTACACCTAATTCAAATACACCTTCCTGAACTTCTGTTTAAACACTGAATTGTGGGTGAGTTTTATGTCTGACCACATTTAACTATTGACTTAACTTGACTTAACTTGACTTCATTAACTTGACTTCATTTACTGATTTCATTACTGGTACAGTGTCTATCAAAACATTGGATTGTTAAGAAATTAATGAGTTATTCCAAACTTACTTTTTCGAATTTCTATAATTTTTCCATTTTCAACGAAAAATACATGATGAGAAAGGTAAAATGATATGGATTCCATAGATATAAAAATTTATAAAAATAAATTGGATATCCACTTTGAAAACAGCGGTAATATGTGAGACACAATAATACAGCCACAAAAGTGCAGCGTTTAAACGGAGATGTCAGAAAAGTTAAAAAACACAATGAAACTTTACTATTACAACTTAACATTTGTATAGGTATGCAGTTGTCTTTTTCACAACCTTTCAGCTGGTCTGAGAGCGATAAAAAATCACGACATACTTTCAAATAAATTTTCAATATTATTTACTACAGATCAAATAAGAATTTGAGCGTACATGTATTACGTGTGGCAACATAGCATCTGAATAAGTGCTTCCTATTGCGTCCAGTGGCGGATCTAGAGGTCGCAATTTGTGTAGGAGATTATTATCAATTTCAACATAAAGGGAAAACGTGCAGATGATCCCATTGGTAATATAGATCGAATTCACAAATTATGTTAACGCATTTCTCTCCAAGTTGCGCCTGCCCTCTAGATCCGTTGCCTCGGCCTGTATGCCTCAGTATTACGATTTCAACTTTTTTCCTTTTACTTGTTTATTTATCCATATATATTATTGTATATTTTTGTATTATACTTCTACTATATAGTATATTTATATTGAGATAAAAAACATTGTTATATCCATGGTTACGGCCGAAAAGAACCACTATTATTGTAGTAATTTTTCTCATGAAATATTGTTATTATGATTTGGTATAAATTTGTGTTTGATCGCACCGTCCTCGGATTCAGCTTGCCCTTTTTGCTATTTTTCATGCGATATTCTATTTATGTGAATCACTAATTTCTTGGCAACAAAATTGCTTAAAATAGCTTTGTGCATTTGTTGCTCGGTATGAAGTTTGCTTTACCATTCTATGTTCTAAGCCCAAATATGTGAAAAATGCAGTTTTTCACCTATTCGAGATATCCTTCAAGTTTAACTCAGTTACGCTACCGCGACGGAACACACGAATCTCATTGTGATGCTTTATTTTGATCTATGCCAATCATTGTGCCATAAATTGAAAGAAATAAATTACATAAATTAAAGTTGTTCTTTAAATAAACTAGAGACTAGTAATATTTACACGATTGCAATGTTATCAGTACGTTGTTATTGCGTTGAGAATGATAGTTTACTTATTCAAAACTGTTATAACACGTTCTGTTTGATTACGACCGACCTAACCGCAGTGGATATACGCTTTTCCATCAGTTCACCAAAGTTAAGCGCTGACACTTTGAGATAGTATCTGCATGGGTCACTCCCAGAGGATACGCTTACTTATTCGGAATGTCTTCAATTTCTGCTATTATCGCAAGAACAGAGAAAGAATTTTTGCTAGTATCAGCTCCAAGAGAGAAGGATTTTAAACCATACTTCTTCCACTGTCGATTATTTAGGATGGATCCACAACGTATGCATCTGTTCTCTTCTAGTAACGGTAGTTAAATCGTGACATAGACTTTGTTTATAGTCTTTGAACAGTTTGCAGATATGAGATGAGATCTGGTTTTCGGAAAATTCATATCCATGTGGCACTGCTTCTAAGCCTGACTACTTCCATGTTCGATTGCCTGCGACCATACCTCAAAGTATACAACCGTTTCTGTCAGATCACAGAAGATAAGCATTGTCGGCATCGATAATATTTAGATGGGAGGCCACCACATCCCCACTTCTAAAGACACCCTTCATAACCTCTAAACAGTTGCTTTTCCCAAGAGAAAGGGATTTAAAAGGTTAATACTTTCATAAAAGATTTCTTAGGAGCGATTCACAATGTACGCAGCCGTTCACATGGGCATATCTGTTTCTAAATACGTCCTTCTAATCTCTAAACAGTGGCTTTTTGCAAAAGAAGAATAAATCTCTTTCCAAGCTTACATTTCTATAGTCGAATTTTTAGAACCAATCCACAATATATACATCCGCTCTCGCTTGAAAATGGAATTTAAGGCTTTTTGCAAAGGTAAGTTCCAAGAGAGGTATTCAAAAGCTTACATATTGTAGTACTTTCAAATTTGGATGGGAGACATTATTAGTTAAGAGTTCCTTTTTCGAAGGGGACAACGAATTTTAGCCATATCACTTCCAAGAGAATGGCATTGATAACTTCCATAGACGATTTTTTAGGGCTGATCCACAATTTATGCAGCTGGCATCGTCTAATAATGGATGGTAAGTATTATTGGACCAGGAATATATGAGCAGACCACTTCTACGGACTTCATCTATCATCTCTAAACAGTTGTTGTTCCGCTGAGGGGAACGGATTTTACAAACATCAACACTAAGAGAAAGGGATTCCAAACCCAAGTACTTCCATTGTCGACTCTTTAAGACAAGTCCGCAATTAACGAAGCCACTATTGTCAGATTGCCAAAGGTAAGTTTCGTGGGGCCGGAGTACTGCTTCGATAAGTGTCTTTCTTGGAAACAGTTAAAACAGTTTTCAACTGCAAATTCTTACCCGACCACTTCCATGGCGGATTATCTACGCCAAGATCACAATAATTACACAAGTTTTACACGAAAGTCAAGCATTGTCACGCTATGACTGTGCATGGATGGAGGACAAGATGGCTGCGTCCGCTTCTTCAGACATTCTTCATTATCTCTAAAAAGTTTTTATCCGAAAGTAGAGAATTGTTTCACTATATATTAATTGTCATTTGTATTTAGTCACGCAGTAAAACGCAAATACCTAATTAGCTCTCAAATTATTCGCTTTACGACATTAATTTGTCCAGACAGCCACTCTCTAATAGCAAATCAAATATTAGTATCAGTATGATTTTTGTACTTCCTCATTCAGCATAGAAATATTGAAACAAATCCTGGACCACAGTTTTCACGCTTTCACTCTCTAAATTTCAGGTCGTTTTGTGGTCACTTATTCATAAAAGTGTGTCAGACCACGGTTAATATTTTTCTACGATTAGTAAAAGGAAAGATGCCTTTACATTGCATTTTGTTTTGATCGTTTCGAACGTCTTTATTAGTTATAAATGTTTTGATTGATATAAATGTTTTAATTGTCAAGAAACGATAGACAACAACGAAAGTATTGCACGAAATTTTATTAATGTTTTTAGGGTAAGTCCGCTTTTGAACTTTTTGGGGTTTCTTTTGTTTTGTTTTTCTGATAGAATGGTTTCTGCATTATTCACCTGCTGCGCATAAGCGATAGCAGTGTTTGGAAAGAGCTGGTATCCGATCCGATTCGTAAAATTTTCACTATTTTTACGTCACTACTCACATTGTGTATTTGAAAGTAATATCACGCGTTTTCGCTACATTTTTCAGCAATGTCAGCAGCAGGTGATCGAGACTTTCAGTCTTTCTTGTTACTTTTTCTTTAGGGAAGACACATAAAAGCAATATATAAACGATCGAACAAATGAATATCATGGTTTTAAATCATGATATTCATCTTCTTGCAGTTACAAAACTTTTTAAAAGCATTTTATATTTTTTTCAATTTCCGCGCTTTTAATCGTAGGAAATTGTTTGGCTTACACATTCTATCTATCTATCTGTCTCTGTAACAGTCTTTTGCCGTTTTCGAAAAATCCGAAACGACGGGACTTCAGTTTCGGGTTCTCGTTGCTGCAAACTGCAGGCGCTTCTTAAAACTGTGTGGAATACACTGACTAATTCTAAAGTTTTTGTTTCCAGATTTGAAGTATTAGTTCTGGTAAACTTTTTAGTACTAAATTACTATAAAAGATGGTTTATTTCTCCTAAATTATGACTTTACTTGTTTACCATTTTAGTTTTCTTGCGTTTTCTTACAAGGATAACAGTAGCAGTACCGTATTTTAGTTGTGGTTTTTTGGGCTTTTACAACTAAGCATACATAAAATCTTTGCATCACTGTACTATCCTGTTATAATAATCCGCGATTGTGCATCCCACTTTTATTTTAGAGAGTGATATATTTGGTTTTCTTTTAACGGTCAAAACCTTCTTCTTTTTTCCCTTTTCGTCGTAAAACCACGCAGAGGCGAGAGAGTTTTTTTACGATTAGTATATGGGGAAGCCCCACCGCTGATCGTTTTCATTGGCTAATAAAGGAAAACTCTTAAAATCCGCTCATTTGATTGGCTGACGATTTCCAAAAAATTAGTTCGTTAATAACGGATTTCATTTCTTCGTTGTGAATTTGACGAAGAAACAGCTTTGTATACACGAAGGTATTGTTATTATTATAAAACGTTTTATAACTGTGTCTATTGCTAAACTTTTACTGTTATTGTATTTTGGATTAATAGAAGAACAGGTGGCACATTGAGTAAGAAAGTTTTTGAACAGATGTTTGTTTTTTATATAATGGGTTTTTTCAGAGGAAAACCAAACGAAGAACGAGTGGAAGAAAGTCTATTTTTACGATAGAAACGTGTGCTGATTTTACGTATTTCTTTTTATAGTTATGAAATAGTTATGAGAGTGCAGCAGTGAAGTAGTGTAGTTGAAGTGAAGTTGTTTAAAAATGCAGAAAGGATGTTTATTTATATTGGTGAAAATGGTTTTACTTCTTTTCGGTGGGAAAACGTTTGGGAAAGATACAAAGTAATAGTACATGAGTCAAACGCATTTAATAAATACAGCGTTAAAAGATAATAAAAACAGTTAAAATGATCAAAAAGTTGCATGCCCTACGAGCAGTTACTGATTTGTTTTGGTAACGAACTGGCTATTCTTTTATTTATTTATTTCAAAATGGCTCCACAGTTATGAAGTTTAGAAAACAACATGAAAGGAGAGCTTGCCGCCACTGTCTGTCATTGTTATGCATTGAAATCTGTTTCTTTATTTATGCCTTTCACAGTTTCAGGAAACTATGCTGGGAAGTAAATCGAGTCTTATTAATTTGTTTACAGGTATGAAGTATAGAAAGTAAAAGAGTTTAGAAGTGTTTGATAATGGCTACAGAACATGATCAATATTGTTTACTAACATGATGATGTGAATTGGTATTGAAAGGTAAACCAAAGTTAAAGTAGTATCTATTTAGTTAAAACACAGTATGTGGATAAGTAAAGGATAAGAGGGATGTTTACTGTTGTGTTTTGAATTAGCCAGGAGGAGCTGCTTTGAACTGAAATGGCTCCACATATGTGAATGTTTTCATATGTTAAAAATTCTTTAGCTATACAAATTCTGTCATTACGTTTGTGTTTTTAATTATTATTTTTAAGGTAAATATGTTTTGAAAGTTTCTTTTAGTTTGTTTTGTTTTTCTTTTGATTTCGTCATAGTATGATTAGGTTTTTTGTATGTTTCTTTAATATTTTCATATGTTAAAATAGAAATGAAGCACATGGTGGGTTAAATTATGATGTTGAGAGGGTTAGTTAAGAGAAGAATAGGTTATGTATTTAAGAAGTTCATTAGTTATTACTGTGCAATGAAACTGTCCTACAAAAAAGAAGCGTTCTTGGGTGGATTTTTCTTAAGTTTATATTTTATCATGTTTATGTATTATTTTGTGTTATGGTAATCGTTTACGTACCTGGGTATATATATAAGTGTGGAATTATGATTTTATTTGTGACTTTTTATCTTCTGGGTAAATTTTTGTTTTTAGTTATTGTTTTTAGGATAAATGCGTACTTGAATTTCATTTTTTTTTTTTTTTTTTTTTTTTTTTTTGTTGTTGTTGGAAGGTATCATTTTTGTAATGTTATTCAATGTTTGGTTTTGTATGCCTGGGTAAACGGTTCTGTGTTATATATTGCATTTTTTTACATTAAAGTTACTTCTCTTATGTGGAGAAATATATATTCTGAGCCATGTTGCTATTTGTTTCTGTTTTAAATCTTTTGAATGTAAGAAATGAATTAAAATTTTAATGCCTGTAAAAACTTTTCATGACTTAAATTCTGCGACACAACGCATGTTGTATATGGGTGGCGAGCGACGCCGCCTGGGCAGCTAGTCTTATTATACTGATCCGCGTGTGTGCATCCCACTTTTATTTTAGACAGTGTTTGTTTTTTTGTTTTTTAACAAAAAAAAATAAAATACTGATCTCAATATCAAAAATTGAAAATTCGCCTCGATAACCCAGACAACAGTCGAAAATATGCAGAACTGTTGGTATTTTTCAAAACATGAAATTGTTCTGATAAAGCAAGATAGACACATGAAACCTGGCCTATGGCTACAACATACATAGAACATTCATATGAAGCAAAATTATTCTTATCTGTTACCTTAATTGCCCAAACTATCCAAACAAATTTTGCTCAAAAACTCTTGTAATGTTTTAGTCACTGTACTCTTTACAATGCTTTATAGTTATTGATTCTGGTTCAAATGAATTATCTAACTGCAATGAACATTTCCTGGAAATTTAAAGCTTTGATAGATCCAGAGATATCATGTTTTAAAGTTACGCTAATGATCGAAAATATTAAAACTGAGAAAATAGCAGTTAAAGTTAAAGTTTGTTACTTCAGTTTAAAACCTGGGATGTATGACTCTTTCTTCTCAAGCTCTTTTTCATTGTCCAAATGGCCTTTCTTGATGCTTCGCAACTTCTTTCGACGTTGTTTTACCACATCTGTTGATTTTCTCTTTAGCTGTACTTCCCGAACTTTATTTCTTTTGCTGAGCATGTCTGTAAAGGCTTTTCCTCCACGTAAGCCAAAATGCTTCAACACAAAATCAACCCCAAACTCTCCATCATTAAACTGTAGAACAGCTGAATGGATTCCAATTTCAAAGGTTGACGTACTGACAAATATATTCTTGGTGCATCGAGTCCAAATCAGTGAATTAAGAGCTTCATTAGTACTTTGCGTTTCTCCATGAAGGCATTTTCCCAGCAAATTGTCTGCACCTAAATCTTGAAATATACCTCTTATTTCATTATGAACACTTACTGGCACAGATACTTTTGCTTTGTATGTTTTTGTTCCTTGCAATTTGTGTAATTACACAAGTACCTTACACCAAGTACCTTTATCACTTGGGCAAAAATGGTGACGAAAACTTTCATTAGAAAAACTTATACAATGCCATAATATGGCTCCAACAGCTTTTTTCATCGCATAAATGTTGTCAGTGTTGTTTCTTATGGCCATGCCATAATAATTTTGCATGGAATTGATGACATTATCAGTGAGTTTGCCTCTGCCACCTAGGGGATTTTTGTACCTTTTCTTGAGGTTACTAATTTACGCAGACGTGTGCCAAGTCTCTTTTGCACATGCCCAATGCACTCAAGTTTAACAGGTTGCACTTGCTGAAATTCATATGGATTAGATGACAATACTTCTTTGAAGGATGATGTATTACCATCTCCAAGGTATTCATTATAAATCAAATTGTACTTCGACAACGACTGCTTGAAAATTTCAACAGCTCCAGCCCCCTCCATTGCACCGGATGACGATGTGTGGTTGATGTGACATACATGGTTTGCTTCCCATCTGTTATATGCATCAGTACCTTTGTACTTTTCCCACATTTTACACCCTTTGCAAAATTTGGACATGGCAACAACATCAATCCATTTGTCTCCAATTGTTGCAGTTGTAACACCGTTCAGTGATGAAAAGCCACGTTTTGACCATGCTCCATGTTCTGCTGCTCCATTCTCATAAATGTGTTATGTAGATTCAAAGTATATCTTAAAATGCCGTTTGGGTTTAGAAGATATTATCTGTAAAACAAAAAGCCATATGGGCGCGGACTACTGCACTTTTTTCAGGTAGTTTTTGGGAATATAATACCCGTTGTTAGGGAGTTGCTAAGGAATAAAATGTATACCTAACATCAAAAAATGCAAAATTTCATCGTTTTGTTCAAAAATTTTCATTGGAAATTATACATTTTCAGAAAGCCTATTAAATTTGTTATCAAATATAACAAAAAACAAAATTTTGAAAATTTCACAAAAAATGTACATTTTTTTCTAGTAGTACCACCTTGACGTCAGTTTTTATATGATCACGGGAATCATTGCATTGCATCCCCAATGGAACGCGACGTTTTTGGGGAAATATCTCTAGAACCAATAGGGATAACTGACGTTTTTTAGAGTCCGCAATACGGGTGATGGGGTGACGCAACATTTGGGCCTAAATTTTATTTGGTACTGCGGCTATGACGTCATCAGAACATTTGATCGACGATTTCTCTGCAACGGTTGGTCGTAGCGAAACGATCCCATACATTTTTTTGAAGAGTTTATCAAGCTCTACAACATGGGTACACTTATCATTGCCAATTCTTCATTTTATTTTTCGTGAACTGGACGCATGCTGAACATGGGTGGCGAGCGACGCCGCCTTGGCAGCTAGTATAAATATATATTCCCGATTCTACAGAATCAGTGGCTGACTCAAAAAGGTAAATATATTCTTTTTATCAATGTTTATCCGAAATTTTTTGAAAATGCTGCTTTGGTTGTATAGAAAAAGAGTGAAGTTATATTTTTATGCTATTCTATTAATTGATCTGATATTAAGACATTGAAAATGTGGTAGTTTAAATCCCTTTGATATTGAAGGAGTCGCGTGAATATAGCTAGTCGATCCCTGCGAAGTTTGATTTGCTAAAATTTACTAAAAATTGTACTTCATAAGATTTTTGAAATCTTTGCAGCTACTGCCCTCATATTTTTACTCCGTCCTTACTTCCGTGTGTCCCCACATTTTGTTGGTTTGTGTGACCACGCGCTTTGTTCTGACACAGTTATTCCGAAGTTCCAAAAATCATTGACAACTTTTGCTATTCCCCTCGAGGTATTTTCGTGGGTCTTCGGAATTGTTCGCTGCCCCGTCAATAACTGCATGTGTTGCGCACTGTTCACTGACCCTGTTTTGGAACAAGGCTCGGTTTATGCAGGATGGTGATATTGAAAGTAATCCCAGTTCCGTTAATATTGGCAAGCTTGTTTTAGGATCATTTAGTCAAAGTGATGTACGTTTTGGAGAAACTGCTGGAATTCAGTGTACTTGCAATGCATTGTTGAGTGTCTTTTGGTCGAAAGTGAAACGATTAGGCATTTGGAAAATGTATGATCTAGACCAGGTGCTATTGTTAGGTCACAAAATTCAGCTATCTTTCACTGGACTAACTTCTGGGGGAAGTCAGAATTTTCAATAAACAACTAATGATTTCTAAATTAAGTACGCGATTCGGTCTTTTGAATGGAACTGCAGTTACAAATTTCCTGGAACATACATCGCCCGATGCTGACACTGGATACGGGATGATAATGCTGGGTCAGTCGTTCTCGTTTGCGATTTTGACATCCAAAAATGCGTATTACTTATTTGATTCTCATTCGCATGATGAAACCGGATGGATATCTGGTTGTGGTAATTCTGCTTTGCTACATTTTGAAACGTCGTTTGACCTTTGCAAATATGTGCATCAAACATACTTAGGAAACTCTGAAGCAATACAATACGATCTCATGTACATCCGAGTCGCAATAAGGGAAGAAGATATTGTACACATCAATAACGAAGTATAAAAGCATAATGGACGTGGAAGGAAAAAACGTCAAGGGGACTCCAAGAGAGATAGTGAAGAACACAAAGTGAATAAAGAGAAAGATCGGAAACGTCACAAAGAATCGAATCAAAGTATGATGGGTACAGAAGTACATCAATTAAGCAAGGAGAAAAAACGAAAATGTCGCAATCATTCGTATCAACGTTTGGTTGGTACAGAAGAACATGAAATAAAAAAGGGGAAGATGCGAAAATGCAATAACAAATCTTATCAAAGTATGATTGTTACAGAGATGCATGGTACAAAGAAAGAATGTATGAAGAATCGCAATCGCGGAATTCTGTACTCAAAGTACATCAGTACTTCCGAAGTTTCAAATTCTCTCAAATGTGAAGAATTATATTGATGACATATACTTAAGAAATAGAAAGTCATTGGTCTTCCAACTAGTCTATGTCAAAGTAACAGTGGAAAATGCTGTAGCAACTATCATGGATGTTATTTAAAAATATGAAAATATAAAAGAAAATACAAAAGAAAATATAAAAGATATGACAAGAAATGTAAAAAATATAAAAGAAAACACATTGAAAAAAGTAACCATAATCTAAGCAGCATGTGTAAACTACCTAATAAACGGCAAAATCAGTACTATGAAAATATTTTAGGAACAGATAAACATTGGCATCGGAAGGCAAAAATGCGTAAAATAAATTGAAAAAGTATCAAATAACTTGCGAAAAGACAAAGAGTTACATGAGAAAGTTAAGGCACAAATGCGTAAAATAAGCAAGACAAAGTATTATAACTTATGGAAAGACAAAGGGTTGCATGAGAAAGTTAAGTTAAGGCTATTGAAGAGAAGGTAATATTCCTCTAAAAAGATATAACATGTGGACCATCTGTTATTTGTGTGTCATGCAACAGTTGCTTGCATCAGCGTTTTGTGATTCGATGTAAACCTGATAATTATTCTCTCTATTACTCATTGTATTACTACTGTAAGCTTTTTCAACTTTAACTAATGTATCAAACACGGAAGATTAAAACTCTTTTGCCTCACTTAATGCTTCACACTTACTGAAATATGCACATATATATGACACTGCTTTGTAATAATTAAACACTAGTTGTATATCAAGATTTGCTTCCCATGCTGAAATTCCTGAAGAAAAATAATTGTTCACAAAGCATGAACATGGGGATCTTTGCAGATGCAAATGAAAGTCTTCATCAGGTGAAAGAGAAAGTGCAGATTCATATTTTTCTAAAGCAACATCCATAGCATTCAAAATATCTTTAATAGAACCTAGTTAGACTTTTAGACTTTTGAGGATCTGAAAAGTTACTTTTACTTTGTTCAATATGGTCTGACGCTTGCACAGAAATTGTTCTTTCTCTTTATCTCATATATCACTTGGTAGTGGTTCTGCAACTATGGTTCTTGCAGAAAAAAACTGACCGAATCCAAACCTGCATTCCTTATTCTTGTACTTTTCGCATGTTCTGGAGTAAGAATGAATCTGGAACATATGAACTAAGTCGAAAAGTTGAGGATAAACTGTTTTATCTGGTAATTCAGCAGAAGTAATATTTTCAATATATTTTACGTATTCCCATTTTGTTTCTTTTGTTAACCTTGCCATATCAGCTGTCCAAATTAAAGCGTGTATATGTGGACTTCCACGCACCTGAAATTCTACTCGTATAGAGTAATAAAGGCATTTTCCAAGCTGTCCATCCATTACAATATTTTTAAACAAACTTTTCACCAGGTACTGAAAATGTCTAGAGAAACTGAAACTGGATTATTATTTAAGAGATTACATCGATCAATATAAGACAATTGTTTAATCTCTTCTGCTGATATGTCTCTTCCCTTCAGCCTAGAAATAATGGCAACTAGATCATCCTATCTTAAATCAGCACAAGAAAGAGTCATAAAGTATGAAGGCAAACCTAATTGCTTAACCATAGTTAAAACGTCAGATAACATATTCTTCCAATATGCTGGTGTTACTCTTTAATAGAATTGATAAACTTGTAAGCATCTTAGTCTTAAGATATTTTTTGATGACTTCCTGAATGTTTTTACCTAGCATCCCAGCCGTAATATTTCTTCCAGCGACCTTACTCACTGCTACTCTGATCCTATTTTTCAAATTTACTTGTTGAACTACATGATGAGCAAAAAATAATATAGTCTGAGTCTGAGGCAAACCTTTGAGTATAGTTTGAAAGACGTTGCTTAAAATATTTGATTGGAGACAATGGAATTTCTCTTTTATAAATATATCCGAATTTACCAGTTGGAAACAAATGAGAATGAGAAAGTTCTACACAAAACTCATCTTTGATTATAGAGACTGGTTTCTTTCCTTCTCCTGGTGCTAAAATGGCATTTTCATCATTAATACAGAAATCAATATGAAATCAGGAAGCACTAACTCAGATAACACTTGATAAAGATGTGTCAATTTGCGCTTTAGCTGAACAAATATTATGCTGCCAGTTTGTGTTTCATAGGGCAGAGTACTATAAACATTATCAGTCTCAACACTGACACTGTCCTTTAGGCATAATTGCAATCTTGTTGAACAACAACCTTTAGACACTAAAACCCTTTCCAATTTTCCAATATCACTGAAATGGCTAGGCAGATTAAAAAGTTGTGATTTGTTTTTTACACACTGAGATGGGATTTGATTTTTATCGAAATGTTTTATTGCATGTGTTGCAGCTGTAATTGTTTCCGTCAAAACTCTTTATAACTGTGAGATATGCTGTTTACCATATAATGCCAGAGTTATGGTTGCGAAAATGCTTTTCAGCTATATGTTGTTAGGTAAATACAAACATGCCAGAAAAAAGATTTCGTATCTTCAAATCTGAAACCTGAATTCAGGATTACCAGAAGACAGTGAAAATGTATTTAGACGCAATAGGCTTGATCGATATTTAGACAGACCCGACAAATGTTTCATGAACGGAAAATTTAGTGTCTTGGATGGCATGTGTTATGCTGAATTTTGTGCATATTATAAGGTTGATACTGATGAAAGTGAGGATGGAAAAGACAGTCAGCCAGTCATTCTAACAGAAGTTGCATCAAATCACAATCATGTAAGTTCTTACTACCAACGATTGTCAAACTTATGTCTTCCAAAGAAAAATTAAAATGTAGAAAAGTAAGAAAAGTGCTCATCATCAGATGTCGAAAATCAATTAGTTGATTTAGATTTAAGTAAGTAAGTAAGTAAGTAACCGAGAGTTTTTAGTCCTTGGGCTTCCATGCGTAATGGTTGGTTCTTCCGCCCACCGACTTGCAACTAATAGTTGACTTACCGCCAGATACGTATAACATTGCTCTAACTTGCTCGAAGGCCAGTGTGCAGTCAGTCGATGGCTCCTAATGGGCTGATACGCTTCTTTTAAAGCGCATCGGAGTGGAGTATCGAGATACGACATGACTGGACTCGAACACGGGTCGCAGCAGTCACACTCAAAGGTGCTAACCACTACACCATCGCGGCACAATTTACAATTTACCACCATCTAATTATTCTGTGCAGTTTATAAGCAAATGCGAATTGAACAATAATATTGCTTCATTAAATAAAAGGCAAAAAGAAGTTTTTGATGTTGTTTTGAATTGGGGAAAGAAAACTGTCCAGCGTATGAATTCCTTGGTTGTAATTCCGATGGATCCATTGTACATATTTTTGACAGGTGGTGGTGGTGTTGGTAAATGGCACTTGATTAAATGTATATACCATGCATTAAGCAAAATACTGGTACATGAAGGTGGTGAAATTGATAAACCAAGAGTACTGAAGATTGCTCCAACTAGAATAGCCTCAATAAATATTGAAGGAACAAGTATCCTCACTGGGCTATGTATACCTGTTAATAATTTTACACCACTTAGTGATAGGTAACGAAATGTGATTAGAAATAAGTTATCAGATGTTTCCTTATTCACAATTGATGAAATATCTATGGTATCATCAAAACAATTATTGCAAATTCATCAGCGACTTTGTGAAATTGATGACACTTCAGAACAGCTCCTCTTTGCTGGGAAAAGTTTAATTGTTTGTGGAGACTTGTACCAGTTGCCACCAGTTATGACAAAGGCAGTTTTTAGCACAAGTGGTCCCCTCATTAGTGTTTTTAAGATGTGGCATTTGTTTAAACTTGGTGAACTGACAGAAGCAATGCAACAAATAGGTGATATTGTTTTTATTGATTTGTTGAACAACATTCGTGTTGGTGAGTTAGGAGACACTGGTGAAAACTCAGTGAAATCAAGATTAATTTCCAAAAACGATGAGAATTATCCAATGCATGTCTCCCATTTGTTTGCTGAAAATATATCTGTCAATTCTCAAAATATGTTAATGCTTAACTTGCTGCTCAGCACAACCCAAATTTGTATTTCTTCAATTGATCTTTTCCCCAAACATGTAACTCAGGGAGAAATAGAATCGCTAAAAAATATGCAGCATAGTGATACGGCAACATGTTTAGAAATTAAAGTTGGTGCACGAGTAATATAACGAGTAATAACAAACTAATACAGATATTGAATATCGTATGATAAATGGCCAAATAGGAACAATTTCCCACGTTTCTATAGGAGATAATACATGCAGATTAGTGTACATTAAGTTTGATAATGAGAATGCTGGTCATAAAAAACGAGTTAATGACCCTTATGCCCTATCGAACAATTGTGTTCCTATTGAACGTTCTGAACCTAACTTTCATGTCAGAAATAGAAGCTCCATGTCACCAAGGGTGAAACAAACCCAGTTTCCATTAAGGCTGCCTTATGCATGCACTGTACATGAGATACAAGGTTTGACTCTTGATGAGGCTGTCGTCAGTTTTAATTTAGTGTAAGAGAGAAAATTTAATCCAGGACAGACGTATTTGGCTATGAGCAGGGTCAAGTCAATAAAGGGTTTGTGTTTCACAGGAAATACGTTAAGTCTGTCTTCACCTGTAACAACACAGTTAAAGATGAGTATGCTCGTTTAAGGAAGAAAGACAACGTTTCAGAACCTTTGAAGGATTTGTACGTATCAGAGAAAACTTTAACTCTTAGTTTACTAAACGTGCGATCTTTGAAAAGGCACTGTGTTGATTTAAAGGGAGAAAAGAGTGTTACAGAAAGTTATTTATTATGCTTAACTGAAACGCAATTACAATTAGATCACAACCCCAACGAATTAATAGAAATCCAAAGTAGTTTATAACAGTTTAAGATGGTTTTGAATAGTAGTGAAAATAAATTTGAGAGTCTTGCCTTTGGATTTCAAAGTTCTATTGCTATTATTGATCAGTTATTATTGCCTGGGTTTTTGTATATGAAGATTCTAAAACAACATACGGTCCAAAAGAACCTGGTTTTTTGTTACTATATAGGTCTCATGATTGCAGTATTAAGTCATTTTTAAGCACCTTGAACTACTTCATAGCTAATTGTGAACTCGGTTTTGTTTTAGGCGGTTTTAATGTTAATGGAAAGTTATGTGTATGTTTATATCAAGCCATAACTAAATTTGACCAAATGGTACAGTGTCCTACTTATGTCGATGGTTCACTACTGAACCATGCTTACGTCAAGAAACATCTTGCAGATACGTTCATGGTTACCCTATTGACAAAGTGTGTGAACTTCTCTGATGATTACCTTGTAAAAATCAGATTATCGCAGAAAGAATAAACAAACTGTCTGAATTGAAGAATTGGCAATGGACCTTTAAATAAAAATAACGTTTCCGATATGAAAAAATTAACCGTTCCCTCATCTTTGTTATTTTCCATACCACGAGCAAATGAATTGCTCTCTGTAATTACTCTTCTTAAATAATTGACTATGAAAATGGGAACTGAAATAATAAGTGCGTTGTAACTTATGACATGAAATGAGAAAAACATTTAGGCACTAATTTGGGAAGTGTATATACCGATCTATTATATTGACATTTTCTGTTATCAGAAAAAACTGAAAAAACATTGCGCATCTCAGTTGATATACTCGTAGATGTATGAAATACCGGAACTGTAGATGTTATTTGCAACCTTCTTCCGCAACAGTGGGGTGCGAATCAAAAAACTCAAATCAGCACACCTTTTTGTTCAGAGAAAGAAAGAGGTGAAAGAAAGGGATGGGCGCTAAATCGAACATTTGCAACAATCTGTTCTGTTTTAATTTAAAGAGTGGTAGTCATGAGTAGCATATATTATATGAGTCTCTCACCGAAGGTCAATGAAACAAAAAAGAATCATTGCTAAGATTAAAAGCACTTTTAAAGTTTCCTATTATTTTGTCCAAAGTCCAGGTTCCCTGTCTCGCTTTTGCAAAACCTTTTAAATTTTGTTTACCAATGAACCGTGATCTATCAGAGCGAAAGTAATTGGATGTCACTTGTCATTTGCATATTTCAAACAGGTCTTATGACCTCGTGCTTCTACAAAGGATTCTTTCAGAGTTTGTTGCTGACGGAGTTGTCGTGTGAAACGTGTTAAGAGTTTTTTAAAAATGAATGCCAGTGGTAAAGGTTTGTGGTCAATTTTGTATTCATTTTTGATTTCTGCAGGGTTTAATTTTTTAATTGATTACCTTAAACATAGGAAAACAACCAATTAAGGAAAAAAGTAATAAAACAACTGTTGATAGCAAAAAGAAAAGTGAGGAAAACAAGAAACAAGAAAGCAAGAAAATGGAACAACAACATATGGCGCCAGCCAATGAAAAACCTCTACAGAAGGATGAGTAAGCAGGCCCCTCCAGAAAGAGAAACCAATGTATGTATGCTTATATTTCCTATTGCTTCTTTTTCTGTGCCGTCACGGAGACTGGTTTTAAGTCTCTCGTTTACGTATCAAAGATGGAGGCAATACGAAATAAATGATCTCGTTAACCCAAACAAAAATAACAAAACTTAGACGGCAAAATATAGTGAAGATCGAACACATTGAAAGCACTCGTTCTTTTAGTTTTTAATTTAAGCAGACTCTTATTTAATGCTTTCAAATTGTTGGTTGGGCATAGGCAATGATTGGTGTCTGAAAGGGCTTTTATGAAGTGCAGTTTTGTCAAATGAACATAATTTGATTTATTCTTCTTGCTTTTTAAGCATTATCAGTTGTTGGATGTATTCATAATTTGTACAGTCACCATAGGCGAAGTGGTTTTAAAAAACTAAGTGTCGTTAAGCTCTATCAGGACGATGATCTATCCGAACAAATCTTTTTTCTGCAAATATTTCTACACAAACACAACTATGAACCCCATTTAAACAAATTTATTTTTAAATTTGCGGTCAAAATCTTTTTAATAAGTGTCATCCTTTTCGTTAGACTAATGACCAATCGGGTCAGTATTTTAGATCAAGATCCGTTTTTAAAAGTAAACGGTTTTTTAAGCGAATCAAAACGTAATTTGAGCAAGACCTTCAAGTTGATGTTCACTTTTTACAATTGTTTTTTTTTCTTTTCTTTTTAAATTCATCATTTGTCCCCAGTCAAAAAGGGAGCAGTATCTAGACAAGAATATTTTGACTTCTTGATACAATCAGAAAGCAAAGCCCGCAGAGTAGTTTGTTTCAATGCCAACAGACGATCTAGAATATTGGATAATCAACGAAACCTTACAGGAGGGTAAGACTTATATCCTTACCAATCTTCGTCTTAGATGTGTTAATGAAACTTGGTATAATTGTTACAAGTATATCGAAAATGATGCTAAACAAATCATCGACTGTGATGCCTGTAATATCAAATTTCATCAAGCAGCATGTAATGGTTCTTGGAACCTTTCAATTGTCTTGCAAGATTTATCCACCAAAGAGAATCACAACATCTTTTTAACAATGACATTGGTATTCCAACTACATCATCTCTGTGATTTTCCATTAGACGATGAAAATTCAGTCGCAAAGAGTGTTTTGGATATCAAGTCACTTTCGAGGTAGTTGACAAGAAAGCGCTCAGTATAACTCTCTGTTGAGTTATGCTCGGATTTTGCTGACATTTGTTTTGTTGTGTCTACAGTCTCGTTTGTGAACTTACAGACATACTGGCACTTTTATTCATTATCCCCTGCTATTGCGATAATTGCAAACTGATTTTTGTTAGTAAGAATTTTTGTTATTAATATGGTGATTCCAACAAAGAAAGCTAATTTACCATTGTCGTTTACAATTTTTTGTTATCAATTTTTACGCTTTTTTACTTAATTATATTTTATCAGTCATTTGGGACCGTTTTTAACTATTAACTTGTATATTTTTCAAATTTAGTATTTTAGCAGTATAATTTGTTTTACCTGATGATGTAGAAACCTCTACGAAAAGCTTCGTAAATATATAAATTTTAAAAAATGTTCTGAATGTTGTCTATCTTGCTTAATGGCGAATATTTCAATTTTAAAGATTTTACCGGAACAAATCGCCGCTACTGCTAAAGACTTTATAAGATTATTATCAAAACTACAACGAACATCTTCGGACATTGGTTTTGTTAAACAAGCGTTATACCATCGGTTTATACCTACGTTTGCAAAAGTACAAGGACAGTTCCATAATGACTACATTGAGTGGAAAGCAGTAAATTTGATTTTAAGATCAAGCTTGAATAATCATGAAACTAGACTTCGAACTGTTATATCCCAACTGGAAGAAATACGCAAGAATTTGTATGCAAGATGTGGAAAATTATTTACAAAACTCATATTGAATGCATCTTTGAAATTGCTGCGAAAAGCAAATATTGAACAACTTGTTACAAAAAACAAGAAAGTTTGTAAATTGGCTGTTAACAGAGAACGTTTCACACCATATGTACCTGTCATTAACTTGTCAGATATGTACCTGAATACTCGACCCCTGAGTTATGGTCTAAATCATTGTTTTACAGATAAGAACAAATATATTAAGAAAAATATCGCATTGGAATTCGAGGCAGTTGCTTCCAGGATCGATTCATCTTTAAATTCCCAAGACAGAGAAAATGTACATGAATATCTTCGTTCTTGGACAACCCGTTTTAGTAAAAATGTTTACCATACCAAAGACGAAACATTTCGTAAGTTAAATAAATTGCGTCAAAATAAAGATATTGTGATTTTGAATGCTGATAAAGAGTCCTGTGTAGTGATATTGAAAAAGTCTGATTATATCCAAAAAGTAAATGACATGATAAATGAAGGTATTTTAAATAATGTATATGAACCTACATTAGACAGTACCCACAAGGATTTGTCCAGCTTTCAAAGCTTCCTGTATAGACACTTTAGAAACCATCCAAATTATGCTGAAATGAGACCTCAATCCAACCAACCTGCACGTTTTTTCGCTACAGCTAAGACGCATAAGTTTTCCAGTATTGATGACATTGAGGTAGAAACACTTAAACTTAGACCGATCATTGATCAAACGGGCACAGCAACATACAAAACCTCTAAGGTTATATCAAAATACCTCCAGCCACTAACAAGCAATGAGTATGTTATTGAGGACTGCATGAAGTTTCCTGACATTATAAGAAACATAACATTAGAAAATGACGAAGAATTAGTATCCTACGATGTCGAATCTCTATTTACCAGTATACCTATCGATGACACTATTAATTTCATTTGTGATGAAATTTATCGTAATAAGGTCTTACAACCCTTGTGCAAAGAAAGTATATTTCGTAAACTACTTAGAAAGCTTTCTTCGGATTGTGTCTTTTCCGTCAATGAACGTTTGATAAAACAGATAGATGGTTGCCCCATGGGTGGTCCAATATCCGTAGTATTCGCAAACATATATATGAATAAAATGGAGAGAGACGTGGTCAAACCAATTAAACCGCAATTATATAAGCGTTACGTAGACGATACCTGTGCAAAGCATAAGTTGGGTGAAACTGATAATTTGTTTGAATCTCTCAACAACTATCATCCGAAAATTAAATTGACCATGGAAAACAACCCTTCGCGATTTTTAGACACCGAAATTATCCGTGTTGGAAATCAGTTTAAAACCAAAGTCCACAGGAAGGAGAACAAACTCCCAACACATTGGACATCGGCAGTACCGAAAAGGTATAAAAGAAATTGCATTCTGGGAGATTTGCACCGAGCATTTAAAATTTCCGATTATTTTCATGACGAAATTGTGTATATCAAGAATAAATACAGAAAAGCTGGTTATCCTCCTGCATTTGTAAATAGTGTCATAAGAGATTATAATCGAGAAAAAGAGGAATTTATTATCCCAGCATGGCTGTTCGAAGATAAGAGAAGAATTTTCTTCACACTCCCTTATTGTCAAAGAAACGAGGAAGAAGTTAAAAGGTTCGTCGTAAAACTTAATGAGTGGACAAACCACCGTTTCACATTTATTACCCTGTGGTCTACAAAGAAAATTCAATCGATTTTTCCTTTGAAAGACAAAGTTCAACACCGATCATGCGTGATTTATGAAGGCACCTGCTCATGCGGTATGAATTATGTCGGTGAAACGATTCGTAATGC
Source organism: Turritopsis dohrnii (assembly GCA_027922465.2). Classification (NCBI taxonomy): domain Eukaryota; kingdom Metazoa; phylum Cnidaria; class Hydrozoa; order Anthoathecata; family Oceaniidae; genus Turritopsis; species Turritopsis dohrnii. Next base: position 1,258,022 of record BQMF02000019.1, read on the forward strand.
TCATACAAGATGGTCTGAACATGATAAGATGTTTACAAAGTCTGAGCCAGCTCAGCACATCACGTTGAATGATGGACACTCTTTTAGTTGGAGAGTGCTAACCAACGCCCCTATTAATAACAATAAACGGAAAATATTAGAAGCATTTTATATCCGATCTTTTAAACCAGTTCTTAACGAACAGATAGAAACAAAACGCCTTTTATTATTCCATAATGGAGTGACTTAAACAATTTTTTGTTATCAATTTTTACGCTTTTTTACTTAATTATATTTTATCAGTCATTTGGGACCGTTTTTAACTATTAACTTGTATATTTTTCAAATTTAGTATTTTAGCAGTATAATTTGTTTTACCTGATGATGTAGAAACCTCTACGAAAAGCTTCGTAAATATATAAATTTTAAAAAATGTTCTGAATGTTGTCTACCATTGTTGTTGTTATTTAAATCCAGTCAAAATTTTTTGTATCTTAAAGCTCCATCGCTTCCATTAAGGTGGATTCACACCAACCTTAAACGGGATTTTTGCGGAGTGTAGCTTTTAAGCGGAACGGAGCTCATTTGGCAAGATCAAATATTGTCATCAAAATACTAACAGAGAGATGCGTTCGGCTGCTGTCAATCGCTGAAATTTCTTACAGGACATACCAAAAATCTCAATTTTCTCGCTTACCTTAAAGTTTTGCAAATTGCGATGTAGATATTAATATGATTGATCAAGCCCAAAAGTGTTCAGTGTATAGCTTTAGGGTAAAATTGTCGATGTGTACGGGAGCGGGAAGGCCAAAGTAGTTGCTTTTTTGAGTTAAGTAGATATTGCCCAAAAATATTCCAAATGCTCAGAGGTTTGTAATGAACTTCCCACTGAGAATATTGCTTGTTGATACTTAAATTTAAATTTAGATCAAAGCTGAAAGTTGTGCATCTCACAAGCTGTGTATCTATCTGTGAGGAATAAAATAAAAAACTGCTATTTCTTCTCCTCCATTCCTTTTTATCTTTAAGCCATGTTTACTCAAGTTGGTGTTGTATTTTGATCCACTTAGCTGTTTTTATTTCCACACAAAACACAAAACAAGACATAAAAGTCCAATGATAATGATAAAATCTAATGTTACTTTTGTCATCCCACAAAATGTTATTCATAAGAATAGGTCCTTTTAGAGATTTAGCACCCATTTTGAATTCTTATTGCAAGCTAATTTATTGTTCATGGGAAATGATTTGCATGTTCCGTTATGGTTATAAAAAACTTTTTATGCTGACAGCGAATGTGTGTGTAGAAAAAATTGGCTTTGATAATTTCTAATATATATAATGTCTAAATCAATGCAATCATGGAATTTGTCTACTTAAAAGACTACAATCTTAAGCTTGGTTTCCAATAACAAAAAATTATCGTGCGATCGTCGTGCAACAAATGTTGTGCTACTTGTCGCACGACTTTTTGTTGCACGACAGCCTTGTTTCCATTACACGATTTTGCGTGGTTTGTTTACAAATGTTTGGCCAGAAATTCAAAATATTATTTCAAATTGGACAAGCGTTTGTTGTTTACTTGTCAGCTTTCTCTTTGTGCAACGTTATTAAGCTTTTTAAAACGTAGAAGAAATTTGCAGAGAAAGAGAAAGCACTCTTCCCGGGTTTGCAGACTGTTTAAAAGTCGTTCAGTAACAGGAGCATACTACCTTTTTTAGTATCCGAACTCAGTTTCATGATCGTGAGTTGTTTTTTTATCAATATCTACGAATGTTACGCAACATGTTTGAGCACTTGCTATTGCAACTGTAGCACGACTGTCGTGGCGATAGAATTTTTTCTATCTGTACGACAATGTTGTGCGACATCAAAAAATGTTGCACGATCTTCCACATGTTGCACGACAAGTGTTTCCATTACGTCGTGGGACTGTAGTACGACTGTAGTGCGACGATCGCACGATAAAATTTCTTTATTGGAAACCAAGCTTTAGTTGCCTTTTGTGATCAAATTGGAATGTTTAACAACAAAAAATGTAGACAAGATATATCCATCGATATATATTGAAAAATATTCTCTGATTTGGAATTCAATATCAGTAAACTCTGTTGTAGTATTTACATTTATACGTGTGCCTGGGTTAAACTTCGAGAGAAATAACTGAAGGTAAAATAGCTAAAATATATATAATACAGCCCACAAATTCTTTAATTGGATAAGATAATTAAAAACAAGAAGCCTCATTTGTGTGCGGCAAGTTATTATGCGCATGTGCGAACATTTTCTCTGAAAAAGCCGTTAAAGATGGCGGAGTGGACTGGAAGAGAGATTGCTTTTATTTGTATTTCTGGATGATTATGTAATAAAAAGCATATTTAATACGGTTAGAGACTGCTGACCGAATGTCATTGCAGACACAAGTCATTACTTTCACTTTTAAAATCATTTTTTTAAATTCTACTCACGTGGGGAAGAGTACAGGATCAGCAAAGCGAGCACTGTACAAACTGCATTTCCCAGAGGGTATACTGACTAATTGCTGAAATATATCACAAAAAAAATTTTTCAGAGGGTTTGTTGAATATGTATTGGTAGTATTAAGGTATATGAAGTAGATGGTGCATAATTTGATATGGTGTCAGTTTTTTATGGGTATTTGTTTTGGTTCAAAGATGGCTCTCAGATCAAGCACCAAAAACCTTCATTCAGGAACACTTAACTTCAAGAAAGACTGTGAATGTGAAATTGTTTTCACTACTAATAAGCTATATACAAAAAATAATGTATTTTGAACCTTTGCATTTCCTTTCCTTTGGTGTCATTAACTGGGAGAAACCCAGTTCTTGAATCCGGCAGATGTAATACGAGTTTTTAAAATTTCCTGATCATTTGAGGAGCACTGACGTTTCACTTGTTTCATGATATCTGTTTTTAAGCAGTCCCATCTCGATTAGTATATTGAAAGCTTTCGAATAATTTAATTTCTAAAGTGGTAAATCGAGTAAATGTAAACAGATTTATTCTGAACAAGGAAGCTTCGAAAGTCAATGAGTTTTTCTGAAAGACTGTTTATTCATTCCCTTATTTATGTACCTTATGATGAAGTCAGCTTTTATAGATATACATTGGGTTACTATTTTTTCAAAGAACTTTCAGAAATTTGTTTTACTCTCTAACAAATGTTGATTCTGGAGACATTGATGAATAAAAAACTTGTGATTTATGCATTTCCACTTTAGCAGAATAATGTTTTAACGCTTCATTGTTTTCTAGCAGGTAATGCAATAAATATATAAACAATATTCAGTATGAAAATGGAGAAGGTTATTGAAGTAAAATATTCAATTCACAAGGAGTGCATAAGAAAAAGGAAATTGATGCTTGTGAACAAAGATAATTCATAAAGTATTGGCAGAAATTTTTGACTATTATCGAGGACGAAACCTTTGAAGAAGTATATAATCATTTCTAAAGGGACATTGTTCATGTAGAGAATGTTGAGGAGGAAACCGTTCTTGAAATTTCCTGCTTGATGACGTGTAGCACTACATTCTGAGGAATTGCTTTTTCGTACATTCAAATTCATTGTTAACTTTTTGCTATGTTTTCAATTAATTTTAGGTTTTTTCACATCCAAATTTGAACTTCACTCTAAAGCATTAACCATTTGTTTAACATTACTATCAGTGACAATATAAGTAAAGTTTGCATTGCAGGATGCAGAGGCGTAGTTAGGGTCAGTCAAAAAAACCTGGAGGAGTTCAACATTATGATATTTCTTTTCAGTCTTAAGTGGCGATTAAGTGACTTGCACGCTTTCCTTTTCTACCCTAAATGTCTTAACTCTCCTCCACAAATTTTGACTGACCTCTGGCTACGCCTCTGGGATGGACATTTTGTTTCTGTCTTTCCATATTTTTTGTCACACAGCAAAGGCACATGTGTGTGTTTACATTTCATAGCTGAATAGGTTGTAAATTCAATGTAAAACACAAAGGGTGTTTGCACAGTTCTGTGGGTTTTCAGCAGATAGTGTGGGGTTCATGTTATCAGCAATGACAAAGGGAAGGAGTGTTTTCATGTGTTCAGAAGATTTCAGATTTTGACCAAACATTTTTTTTTATCTTCCCCTTTTGTGGATTTTTTCTGAGGTCTGCCTTTTGCTTATGTTTTCACAGAATTGCAGATAACATATTTGGGAGTTTCCAGACCACTCAGTAAAGGTGTGATCCTCTCTGTGTGTTCACGAAAGTTTCTATATTCCTCCATTTTGAATAGCAATCCAAGCATGTGTTTTTGGGGTAGATGCCTGCTCTATCCTGACACCAGTCAACTCAGATTGCTATCTTTTATTCTGTAAAGTAAAAGTATAATTTTAAAAAGGATTTTTTCAAGCTATTTCCACACGATCTACTAAATTTCTCAAATGTACTTCATAGGGGTGGCCATATTGAGGTGATTGACGATATTTCCGATAACATCCTTAAAAAAAACTGACACCAACGTGGAATTTTTAGGACAACTAGATAAAAGATAGATGTTTCGAATTAAATTGTAACTAACACTTTCCACACTTTATAAGTGTCTCGTTACAAAATCTGAAAATGATGAAGGAAAGCATTATATTGGTTTGACGGGTGGAAAGTTTAAAGACCGCTGGGTGGGACACAACTATTCATTCAGACACGAAAAAGCAGCGAAATCCACTGAACTTTCCAAATACGTATGGGAATTAAAAAACAATGGAATTGAACCAAGACTTTCGTGGGAGATCGTGGATCGAGCCATACCTTATAAAAATGGTAGTAAAACTTGTAACCTCTGTTTGACGGAAAAATACCACATCATCACGTCAAAACTACCATTATTGAATAAAAGAACAGAACTGATCTCTAAGTGCCGTCATGTAAACAAATTCATTTTGAGTAACTATAAATCAGTCCCACCGGACTAGCTACTATTGATATTTTTAATACTTTTAATATTTTTAATAATTTCAACATTTTGTATATAAAGATTTTTTACAAGCAAATTTTATGTATATCTGATGATCGCACTAAGCGTGAAACTGACAGTTGTATACTGGCTTTTTAACAAATTTTAATAAATAAATAACTGAATTAAGACGAATCACTATTATATATATGGTTGCACTATTATATATATGGTCGTGGAATATCTGGTGTATATACTCGAAACAATGGAACTGCTGAACCAAGACAGGAGTAAAAAATGTGACGTGTCTGGCATTTCCAGCATATATGTGGTTAGAAACTTATACTATCAGGAAATATTCAAAATATTTTTCATCATTCATTTGAAGGGAACATGTGACGGATTCAAGAATCAAAAATGTAAATTGAATTTTGTTGATTGACATTTAAAGTTGGGCTTAAGTTACCTGAGCATTTTGGCAAAGTTTAGAAGATGCCTGTTATGTATTTCTTGTTGGTTTACTTCTTGTGCTTCTTTATGCTTTTGAAAAAGCTGGGTTTTTTAAAATTGGTCATCTTTTTTCATGCTTTTTTGCCACTATGACTGTCAGAAATTTTTTGAGTCTGTACTTATGTACAAAAAAATAGGAAATGATTGATTCATGAAGCATTTTGTTTTCCTTCTCTTTTCTATCTTCATCCCACATTGACAAAATCAAATACTTGAATACACATTATCAGACTATCAAATTCGACTTTGTTTTGATTTTTTATATTGTGACATTACTTAGTATTATGTTATTCACAACTGAAAATTAGTAATGGGCCAATTTCTGATAATATTCATCAAATTACCACATCAAAACGAGGCAAGGGAGTACAGTTTGGTATTTGGACATTTGAAGTAATAAGGTCTTGAATCGCAATATAACTAAAATGTACATTACATTGATAGGATACATTTCAAGAAAACTAACAAAAATTACATTATTCTTTCAATGGTGCTATTTCCTTTCCGCACCCCCATTCTCTGTCCAGGATGTTTTAGGGTCTGAGTTAAGGGTTAGGGTTAGGGTTATTTTTTATCTTCATGATGAAGAGCCAACAGTAAAAAATATGGCAGATACCTTAGACCGACTTTTTTTGCGTTGCCTTATTTTAGCGATTTTTAGCGAATGAACATATTTTCGCTAAATTAAAGTTGCGGAAAATTTAACTTTAGCAAAACTTTTATTTTACCTACTGGCAATTCTCCGTAATTAAGGGGTAATTCGCTAAAATTAGGTTGCGTTAAATCCATGTTCATCCATTTTCACAAAATTTTACTGACGCAAAAAAAGTCGGCCTAAGGTAGATAGATTAAGGGGGGTGCGAAAAGGAAATAGCGCCCCTTCAGTTATGGATATGCGTCTTCATGCATTCAACTCTATCGTCGGAATTTGTTGAAGGAATATCCGGCTTTCACGCCTTCCATGTTTTCGCTGGCGAACGGGTGATTCCACGCACCCACTCCGCAAACCTTATATATTGATGAGAAAATTTTCCAAAAAAATGAAATTTTAAGAAAGTAATAAAAACCCCACTTTTCTAGACTAAAACTTATCGTAGAATTGGAATATGCTATTAGTTTTCCCTTAAAAGTTATATTTTTTGTGTTATGACCTGTTTAATTGAGCACAGTACCAATTTTTTTTTCAAATTTTTGACAGAATTTTCCAATACTAACACTTGACTTCCCTTTCTTTCCACGCGCGATTCTTGGGCGGCAATCGGCTTTTTCATGCATTTTCCGTTGGCTTTATGTACCATGCCACTACTTTGCTTGTTTTGTGCGGAATTTTAGCTGCAGAATGACTATTATTTTTCCTCAAGTTGAGTGAAAGTCTCATCAATACTTCTGAAGATTTCTGCAGCTATTATAGATATTTGTTGTCAAAAAAATGGATAAAACACAAAGAGAAAGAGAAAAAGGAAATACAGGGAGGTGTTCCAAACAAAGCAGCAAAAAAAGATATTCTAAGCTTAGAAAAGAAAATGGCATGGCAAAATGAAAGAAAAACAAGCCCCAGTACAGCTGATACCAACCACAGAAAATGATTCTCTGCCTGACCAAACTGAGATATTGAACAATCCTACTGCACATAATGTTAGTGCTTCTGAATGCAAGATAGTTGACATTCCAAATACTAATAGTAATGATGATGAGGGTAATGGTAATGCCGATACTGATGAACTTTCTGGTTTCGGCATTATCGATATGTCAATCCTTAATACTGTATGCAGCCATATGGCTTGTCCAGATTGTTTTTCGACAAACACTTTAACATTAACTGATGTCAAAGAAAAGAAAAAGGGTCTAGCCAGATTGTTGTCACTAAAATGTTGTTGTGGCTATGTGTACCAGTTCTTTACGTCTAAAGAAATTGAACGGTCATCAAATGGTAAAAAAAATCGCGGTGGGAATAAGCACATGGAAATAAATGTTCGATCCGTTTATGGTATGCGAGCAATTGGTGCAGGGCATAGTCAATTGGAGAAATTATGTGTGTTTCTAAATATGCCAGATCCTATGAACAAGTCTGCATATTCAAAACTTAGTGACGTGTTGAAATGTGCTGTTAAAACTGTCGCTGAACAAAGTATGTGTGATGCTGCCCGTGAACTCCAGGAGAGGAGTACCGATGTTGCTGTTTCCATTGATGGAAGTTGGCAAAGGAGAGGCTTTTCGTCAACATTGGGTGTTGTGGCAGCAATTTCAGTGGACAAAGGAAAAGTACTGGACTGTGCAATCATGTCAAAATCATGTAAAGGTTGCACACGGATGGAAAAAGTAAAAAAACTGATCCAGCGCAGTATAATTTACGGAAGGCAAATCACAAATGCAATTTGAATTATAGTGGATCAACTCCCAACATGGAGAAAGTTGGTACAATCAAGTTGTATGAACAATCAATAAGGAAACATGGGCTTTATTACACTTCACTCTACGGTGACGGGATAGCAAAAGTTATAACGCTGTTAAAGAATTTTATGGACTGTCTAAACCCGTCACCAAGTTTGAGTGTATTGGCCACTACCAGAAAAGGGTTGGGTGTCGTCTGCGTAGAATAAGGAAAGAGAAAAAGCTTGGGGGTAAAAATGGCTTGACAACATCCAAGATAGACATGCTCCAAAACTACTTTGGTATAGCTGTACGGCAAAACGTTGGCTGCCTTGATGCAATGAGAAAAGCGTGCTTGGCGTCACTTTACCATCTATCTGGATATCACAATTCATGCCCTAAAGATACTAACAGTTGGTGTCAATTCCAGAAAGACAAATTAAATGGAACTAACCTGTACAAAGAAAAACAAAATCTGTCAGTGGACATACAGAAGACAATTTGGCCCATTTATCTGGATTTATGCAAACCGGAAATGCTATCGAAATGTCTCCATGGCAAAACCCAAAACTGCAATGAGAGTTTTAATGGCATGATATGGAACAGAGTGCCAAAACATACACATGTTGGATTGTCTACCCTGTCATTAGGTGTGTATGATGCTATTGGTCATTTCAATTATGGTTCAAAAGCAACACTGGATGTTTTGAAAGTTTTGAACGTAGAACCCGGCTGTTTCACAATGCATGGTTGATCTGTAATAAACCGAAAGCGAAAACATAATGCAGCTTACAAAATCTTGGAAACCTCTAAGTAGAGCAGGAGAATAAGCAGAAAGAAGTGGAGTAAAGAACAGGACAAAAATATAGAGATTGAAGGACTCACTTACAAAGCTGGTGCATTTGATTAAGAATTTTTTGATGAATTTTTTTGTCGGTTTTTCAATATTTTATAGCAGTGTATTAACCGGTCGGCTTATAATTTTCCAACCGTGGATCCATTTATTCTCAAATTTGACACAGTATATCACAATAAAGTGTTCTATGATCTAAAACTCTAAAAATTTTCAAGTTTTCGGTCAATCGCGTTTCCTGAAATCAGTCCAAATAATTTTATCAGCTTCGCATCAACGACTCTATTGAAATAAGCAAATACATAAGATTTTTTTAGTCTCAGTTCACAGAGATACCTGTTAAGGAGTACTGTGTCAAATTTCAAGTGTATTGAATGAACCATTATGAAATTATTAACCGACCCGCATCATATATATTTTAGGGAATTTACTTGTCGCGACTTCGGCTGCCTTTATGAATTTTTGATTTTTTTACTGTTTTTCATCTAATCCCATCCATAACATCAATATGACTCAAAAATAATCAGTTTGATACATTTTTTTTAAAAAAAAGTGACAGCTTGGTATGAATCCACGTTAAGTTTTTTACAAGTTTATAATTTGTAATGTTTTGTTCAATTTTCTATATCTGTTTAGACATGAACCAACAAGCCAAAAGTGTTGGAGACCGTTTCTGTAAAAGTCTTTACCTCCATGACATTTTGGGCTATAATATATATGTAATTTCTGACATTTTATGCGGGTTAAGTTATAACGTTTGCGAAAAATATATTGCGCTATATTTGGACCGCCATTTTCCCACAAGAAAATGTATCGCGTCTTAGAATTGAGGTTCTAACTCCATCTGTTATCCTTATGAAAATTTTAAAAGTGAAATGAGAACAAACACTTTCGTCAAAAGCTGTTTTGTTAGCATAAGGTCAGACTGGATGAAAATCGTTCATATAGGCACTTTGTCTCGTTTAAGCGTGCGGGACGATTATTTGTTACAGTATGCAAGTGTTAGAAAATATATTTGTCACGTAACAATAGAGAAAGTAATCAAATGACCTAAACAACTTTTATAAACACGTAAAGTAAAAAGTGGCCGAGGCCCTGGTTAGACAGGATGTACACAACTTAACTGTAATGAAACATGTTTATGCTCAAACTCAAGAGAAATCTTTAACCAACGCAGTTGTTTCTTGTATTATTTCTTTATTTTATCTGCCCCATCAGCGACGAAAAATGTAGTCCACGGTGATAAAGGCATGAAGACCAACTGCTCTCATTCGAGCTAATGGCATCAAACATTACATCTTGTTCTTTATCTTTCCTTAGAAATACGGAATAATTGAAATTAAATGAGAATACAAGAAAATACTAGTACGTAGTACTTAGTACCTTTCCATATATATTCCAAGATATTAAAAGAGTTTATACAACATATCACTTCAGAAACAGTTTGAAAAGACTACTATCCTTCACACGACATGAACAGCCTTTTGACATTACCACATGATTCGTTTCCCACAAATGCATTTTTTTAAATCCATGTTTGTTGTACTTATCAGCAAGAACTTGAGTAACTTGATCATTGGTCACACAGTAACCTTCATTGGTTAAGCAGTTGCTTTCATCACATGTTGTGATGTAATGTTCTCGGGGCCAATAGCTAAAGAAACAAGTACTTTCTCAGTCTTTTTCATACCATATATGTTTTGAAATACTTGTGTTTATGAACTTTATAAATATATTTCTAATGATTTCTTTTTCAGTAAAACTGAAACCTATTGTTGCTTGCTTTTTTAATTGTATTTGCAAAACGCAGAACAAAAAGTAAAACCTCTCAATTAGACGTTTCACCTTACATTTATTAAAATTTAAAACTTTTCTATTCTTAAAATGTTTATGATACACGATATTGTAATTATTGAACGGTCAGAAGTACTTATGGTTTTCCTTTGCCTATTCCTTTCATACAGCTTTTTAAAGGATTCAGTGTAGCTCCGCGATCAAACTGTACATTAGAGTTTCTTAATGGTCAGACGTATGCTCAATTTCATACGCTATTTTAGGAGAAGAGCCAATGTAATATATTTGGAACTTGAAATATAAACAATTATTATTATTATTGTTTTTATCTATTATTATGGTTTTCAGCAATACGAAGTGAAACACTTACTTATCAGGAAGTGTTAGTTGATGAGAACATTGCTTGCACGTATAAAAAGCTCGTTCATATGTATCATTCTTAGCTCTGCAATTTAGATTATCTAATTGACTACCAGTTGGATAAGCTTTCATATTCATTATAGTAAATCAGCCAAAAATCAATTTAAATAAATTTAAAAACACAGATATATTTCATAAAATCTAGCACATTATTCATTTGACAATGTAACTCAGTTACGAAAAGCTTCGTGCTAGATTTTATGAAATATATCTGTGTTTTTAAATTTATTTAAACTTTCATATTCACTTCGCAAAAGATAGATTGCTGCAGAACCAGCAATGAAATGGTGAATAAGGCTTTCTGAAAAAAAACAACAAAAAAACGATGTGATGCGATAATTATTAATGGGAAAATGAGAAAACTTCGTAATTATTTTGTATTGTTTTTAGAAATTGAAATTAAAAGTTCCTAAACAAATATAAAGAAACGAAGTCGCTGACAAAATTTATAATTAATGAATATAATTTACCATGATTGCTGAGATTTACCAAGCTTCAATTTACGTATAGTCAGATTTTAACAAAATTGTAATGTGAAAAGTATGAAGTTATATCGGTGTCAAAATCAACAAGTCGATCTCGCGACCCAATGACTCGATACTTCAATCGACAAGGCAATCAACGAGTCAATCTCGCAACCGACGACTCGACGTTTCAATCAACAAGGCAATCAGCGGGTCGATCTCGCAACTCGACTTGGCGTTTTGATTGAAGTGTCAATCAATTGACCAAATCGATCAAAGTTTATCGATTCGACTCGAATGATCGACTTTAAAACCCAACTATTAAATGCTGATTTCTTTTTGGTGGTAACGTCATAACAGTTTTATAGGATATGGGGAAAATTAAAAAACAAATAAATGCACATTTGGGACTGTGTTTATACTACAGGAAAAGGAAAGAGGGTCACAATATGGTAAGAAAATGTAGTGGTATGTGTACTGCAACATCAGTAAACTTCGATAATACAATGGTCAACGTTTATAAAGTACATGCACAAGAGATCATGTCTTAGCCACCCTTTCTATGGTATGGATTTAATAGATACAAGAAAAATATATACTTTTCAGAAACAAAGGCTGGTTGGCTTTCAATGATGTGGACAAATTAATTCACTTTAGAGCAGAACATAATAAAAAATGTTTTTCAGAAACGGTTTTGCAGGGAGACTTTTTCCAACAGGCCTGAAAAATTTGTTGGGAAAAAAGCGAAAAAAAGGTTTCACAGGTTGACGTCAAAAGATTATAGCCAAAGAATTTCTGCTGAGGCCTCTTTCAGATACTTTATAGCATTCTATATGATGTCCCCCATTTTTATTTTAACATCATGTTATTTGAATGGAATACATAAGGGCTAGTTTAGATTTAGAAAGTATATTCTAAGAAACTTTTCAAAGAAAAAAACATTTATAATGAAAACCATACTTTACACACGTGCCTTATAAAATTTTTGAGAATAACAATTAATTAAATTACAAGTGAGTGTGAACTCTGAAACACGATCAACGATCCAACTTTCAACTTGAGGTTGCAACCTCAGAGTCGATGATCAAACCGATGATCGACCGTCAACATGAACATTTAGAGAATCCGCTTCATCGTTTTACCATCTGAGTTCACTTTGTTGATTATCAAATCGATACTTGTTCATTGCTTGGTCGATTGAAAAGTGAAGATGTCGGTAAAAAGATCGACTCGTTGATTGCTTTGTCGATTGAAACATTGTGTCGTTGGTTGCAAGATCGACTTGTTGGTTGCCTTGTTGATTCAAACATCGAGTCGTCGGGTCGCGAGTTCAGCTCGTTGATTTTGACACCCATATAACTTCATACAGAGGTCTGGCGAAAAGAAATGAAGTTACCAACAAGTATGTGCATTGTATAATCACATAAAAAAAAGAGAAAGTAGACATTAACAATTTTGTTGGAGCTCCCGAGTTTCACACAAAACACGCCAGAAGTCCAAGTTGTTTACTCAATGTAATTAAACACAGGCTACAAGAAATACAAAGATTAAATTATACACAAACATAACCAAATTAAACCCAAACATAAATTCTACATAAAATATACTTACTAAATCACTGTAGAAAAATCACTCCCACGGCAACCACCAACAGATAATAACGCAACACTAACACACAACCACATACGCTCTTATATACAAAGGAGAAACGAAGAAAGCTAAATACTCAAGAGAGAAACAAATAAACGATAATGCGTGACTAAACGATAACTGCAAAAGAAAGTTAATAGATCAAAGAAACGAATAACGACTATAAATGCACGCACGAGTGAATGACAAACCAACATTGACACAATTAACAGGTAAAAAACATAATTAACTAACATGCAATAACACAATAACACAGCGAAGGAGCACAAATGTCACGTGCATGTGCTGCCTACACGCGGCAGTAACAAATTTATTTAAAATCTTCTCCCGGTTTTAGATCCTACCGTTATGCAGCATATCGGCAGTTTTGTTGGTTTATTCACACACGCTTAAGGAAAGGAGTGAGGACAGTGATACCATCATGCGTTGTCTCACGAATTCGTGAAGAGTTTCCGAGTGATAATGGCATGTATACTGGTTATTGTGATGACGTTGAAGTCTCAGAAATGGCTTTTATGTGGAGTAACACGTAATAATAAAAAGTTGAACAAAATAATGAAATGTTAAAAAAATAATTATTTACAATTTGATTGGTTTATATCGTAATGATTTATCTATGATTTCGTCATGTGACGGTCTTTCATCGGGTGCAATTCTCAGCGAAACCTGCCGCTTTTCACGCTCAACTTTTGTTGCCTTCCTCTTTTCATTTGCCCGTCCAAAAATACCCTTAATGATAGGGTAGAGGTAATCAAAGGACTTTTCTTCCTTTACCGCTTTTGCCACAAATCGTTTCGTAGGCTTCGAATAGGCAATTGAAAATAGTGGTTTTGGATGACCCTCTTCATTCAATGAAAATTTCTAAACGAATAGCAAATCAATATCAATAGAGAATGTCTTAGGAAAAACTAGAGATTTCTAAAAAGAGTTTTAAATAAGTATTACCTGTCCGCGACTGGCATTAAAGTTATGATCAAGCGCGGCTAGTTGGGTCCCAGCTATCATCTTTTCCATGCGGTAAAAAGTACTTTTTGGAATCTATCTTATTTTTACTGAGTGATAAACTTCCAACATGGTTGTATGGACCTGCTCCGTTATCTTTTCAAGGTCTTTCATCAGACTCGACTCTGTAACAACATTTATCAACTTTTTGTGTGCATTCGAACCCATTTTCAACCATTCCTTCCTACAAACTTCATCAAAATCCAGGTCGCAATGGCCACACTTCTTATAATAAGTATTCTGTGGGAAGGTATGTTTGTTCACACAGTGATAGAGAACAGATTTGAATCTCTCCACTAACGTTTTACCATTGCCATTACAAGTAGCTATAGACCATTACAAATGATTGACAATTGCTGGAGCCCATTTACCAAGTATTTTCAGATCTATATGCATCAAAGTTGGCATAGGTAATTTGATTTGTGTAAGACCAAAAGCCATACCTGAACAAAAACATGGAATTATAATACCAACCTTTTTTCTTTGATGCTCGCACAAGTTTTTTTACTATGCCTTTTCCAATGTGCCATGGGTCAAATTCATGATGAATATCTTTAAAACTAAATAAAAGGAATCTTGATCAATGAGACTAAAAGTTCCCATACACTTTTTTAGAACGTAATGATATTTTACCGATCATCTGTTCTCATTAATTTCTTTATGGAAGCGTGCCTGTCTGTAGATATAAGTGCTATAGGCAATTCAAAACCAGACTGAATATGGTCGATACAACGGATGAATGCTTCCTTTTCCATAGCCTGCGAGCTTGTTGCTTCCTGGTCAATAAGAGAAGATGTTTGTTGTATGAATGTAAAATCTTTACGTATTGATAGGCAAATAAAGAATATAATGAACGCCTACTTTGACATGGACAATGCTAAAATTCAATATTTTGTTTGAATTGATATCCAAAGCAGAAACAGTATTATAAGTTGCGTTATGACCAGGTGAATCACATTGACCACCCACCGCCAACTGTAATTCCAATCCGTTTTGTTTCATGTCATTTACTAGGCTTAACTGCTCTTGAGTCCTTATCGATTTCAGGAAATACAAAATTTGAACGATGCTCAAAGAATATTGACTTTGAAATGAATTTCAAATTCAGCAAATTAGCAAATTTTTTCAAAAGGAATTGCTGACAACTCAGTTGCAGCAGCAATGCGGAGATTGCCGGCACCCTTTGTAGATGCTAAAGGAGGTTGCGCAGACCAGCTGAACTCACATCCTAAAATACACGAAGACCTTAGCAATTCGTTCATAAGCAAAATACTTTCACAAATTCCGACGCACAATACCTTGTGTGCACATAAAATGCAGCGTTAGTTGACTACCGGTGTTACAACCCTCTGTTGATGAAATGACATGGGAACCACATTTTAAACAGTACTTCAACAACTTTTGCAACTGTGATTCGTACACTAAAAATGTCTTTTGTAGATGCAAAGGTTGGTCATCTGGGAAGGAACTGATCGGCTCGTTTTCATTTGTTTCTTCTTCAAACGCCTCTTATTCAAACTTGTCGAAGTCAGGGTCATTTTGAGCAGATCTATGAAATAAATAAGTTCGACAGTAGCAATTTGCTTTTTTAAGCGTTCCCAACTGTTGGTTAAAATGTTTACCTATTGATAGATTTTTGAAGCCATTCGTCTTCCACAGTATCCTTGTTTTTCACTTCTTCTTCCGCATCACTTTGACCATACTTTTGGCAATTACATTGACAAATGGAACTCCAATCAAAGGTGATGGTTACTCCGAGCCAACTTAGAAACTTCTCCACTTCCTCGGGTGTTTTAAGCTCGAGGGAACTATGGACAGCAGGATTCATGATACTTTTTTCTGCTTCTTCCGTATCTTCGTCATCAATTTCGCTTTCTTCATCGGAAGGGTCGATGTTGCTATCATCTAAAATGGCTAACTAAGTTTAAGAGTAATAACTGGTTGTGAAACTAACCAATACGCATTTTAGCGGAAAAGAGCTGACCTTCAAAAATACGGTTGTTTGCCGTTTGACAAGAAGAGTCACGCATGACGGGAATTTGATCAATGACAGTTACAAAATCAGTTTCCATTTCTCCGTCACGCGTTAAAATATTTTTATACTGTGTTCCTCTTTCTTTAAACTTTTTAACTGTCTGCTTTTCAGTTTGCACCCCGATTGAGCATGTTGCAGGGATTTCTACTTCATCAATTGGCGTACTTTCTTCGATCTTCTCCATTTCATGCTGCTTGTTAGCTACCTTTATCATTTAAGATATATCGTCAGGCAAAAGTCAAACAAAATACCATAGAAGTTGTTTAAACACGCTAGACGATGATTTAATATCGGAATCGCATACCTCTTCTCTATTTCTCTTCATAGCTCTAGCATTCGACGATAATCGTTGGCTTTGCATTTCCTTATGCGTAAATTTCGATGGTATTGCCTCTTTTTTTAAGCGCCGTTTTACGCGACTGCCCTTGTTCACCGTTTCTCTTTGCATTTGCCAACTCCTATCAAAATCACTCTCTTCAAAATGATCTGAGCACAAGAAGACCTTTTTTGAAAGAGTTGTGCGATTTATTGCTTTGATCCACGCTTCTCGTACAGTGTGATCATTAGGAAGAGAAAAGAAACTTTTGTCATGATTGGTTTTGCTGTTGTTCTAACATCCGTATGCAGCACACCAAGACATCATGAACAAAAATAATTTTGCAAAAGAAAAATTATGGAATGAATCAGCGGTTTTGATTACTATTAACTAGTTACGTCAGGAAAAAAATAAAATGTTTCGCAAGAGAAATGGAGTACTATAAGTCCAGGTTGAACGATGTTATATTTATTTATTGTAAATGTTTATCATAACTCTTCTTCGTGATTTCAGGTTGGTGAAAAACGGCTCTTACGGCTTAAATTTTCACCACGTACACTCATGAATAGTTCATTCAATCTTTTAAAAAAAGTAAACGGGGGTACAGATGAAAAATGTTCTGCTTTTACTCTTTCTTTTTCTCTTTCTTTTGCTTTGATAAAATATTTCCATACAGATTTTTTTCTAACCAAGTCTCTACGTCACAATGGACATATTAAATTAATCTCGTTTTGAATTTGAAAGCATTTTTACAAAATGGCGATCGAAGAAGACGATCATGTGCCGAAGGAGAACTATAAAACGAACAGTATCGTGGTTATAAAGTCTTTTGAAAAAATTTGATCTACAAATTCATAATCAGTGAAAATAAATTTCAACAATATAAAATTTTAATTTTTTAGCGGACACTACCTTTAATGCAGGCCAAGTTATTGTCAGATTGGAACGTACTTGTTCAACAAAATGTTTTTTATGCAAAACACTTGTAGTTCTATGATCTCATATTGAAGTAAAAATAAAGGTTTCCAGGATGACCTTTAACATGTAAATAAAAGAAAAAAAAACGATATCATGAATATTTAATGATTACATGCTCTTCAACTTGAATTCTTCGAGTAAATTCAATGCAACGCACAATTGATATTACGATCTGTTCGAATATCACAGGAGTAAGCCTTTTAGATAATGTTTATTTTAAGAAAACTGGTATGCCTATATAAAATCTTTTTGTATTCCTCAGATAAACATATCCTACCAATTTCTACGTTTACAAAATGTATTCATTTTTGCGTGGACGAATCTTCACAGATTAATAAAATAACATACTTACGGGCAATATATAAATTATTCTGCTTTTCACAAGGAAAATAAAACACGTTTTCCGTGTTTCAGTTTACAACTAAAAACTTTGTTCAACTATCCAGTCCCATCTATCATTTGACACGATGGATTAACTGTAACACACTGAAAATAACTGGTACAATTTGTGGCAATTGTCATCTTATTTCCACATAAAAAACGTGACGGGTATGATAGTTTGGCAAAATATCTAAAATTTCAAAACAATTTGTTTATCCAAGCTGATAACGTTACTAAGATACACTCAAGAATATCCTCCGATATCATCAATGAAATTTTATCCTTTATCTTAAGTGTAATGAATATCAAGATCCTTTTACTAGTTCCTTATTGAAATACTGAAGAGCAGGGAGGTCTATTTAAAGATTAATTTGACCTAGTTAGAACCAGATCATATGGATTCTAATAGTACTTGCATTCCGAAAATATCTGGAATTGATGATGCATCACGAATATCATTGCTGTTTCTATTGGCCATAGTTTCTATTTCAGCGATATGCGGCAATCTGATTGTTCTGTATCTGTTTGCGCACAGATTGTTTCTAAGAAATTCTTCAAACAAGTTTCTGGTTTCACTAGCAATAAGCGATTTCATTCTTGGTCTCGTATTGGGACCGGTAGATACAATTGAATTGTTACATCTTATGGAAGACAAGAGTTGCGTGATCGAATCTATTGGAAAAATGTGCACAACCCTTATGGCTATTTCGGGTACAACACTTGGTTGCATTGCTTATGATCGATATTTACATATCAAACATGGTTTGGGCTATAAATTGATCATGTCAGGAAAAAGACTTATTTTGATGCTGGTTTTACCATGGTTTTCGCCATTCATTTTAATGGCAACAAAATTTCTTGATCCATTCATCAACACAGTGACCGTGATCATACTCATTTCATCAATATATGGATTAATGTTGATAAGCTATAAACTCTTGATCAAGCATCTAAATAAATGCTCAACTTTTCAAACTATCTCTTATCGAGCTAAATTAAGAAATAGAAAAGCCATTCAATTCATTGGTTTAATAGTTATATTATCCATAACATTGTCATTGCCAATGTTGGTTAACCGTTGTCTGCATGTGGTGTATCTACTCTCAAGCAGTAACTGGTCTGCTTTCAAAGAAATGCAATCTCAGATGGTGGTTTCTTCACATATGCTTTTCATCTTAAATGCAGCGTTAAACCCTGTTTTGTATTTTTACAAACATAGAGGTTTCCGTAAAGCATTCAAATCATTTCTGAAATCAAAGAACCGTGTTGATGTTTACAGAATTTAAAGTATTGTATGAAAAAGGTTTTGGTGCTTTTGAGCGTTTTTGAATCCTAAAGACTGCATTAAAGTTTACAGAATATTATGGCACTGATTGCTTTCATCAGCTTATTTATTTTAACTTGTTTAGAAATGCACGAAGAACCATTTAAAAGGATGAGGGCTGAAAATATACCAATATCATTATCTTTTACTTTTCGGTTATAACTCATAGACATTTCTAGCATTGTTGACTAGAGTGAGTAGAGCGGGCAGTATTTTGCGTCTGCAACATTAAAATGAAAACGTTAAGAACTTCGCATATACACCGATTCGGCACGATTTTTCCGCGTTACTTTTTGTAGGTCTGGATCTAATTAGCTTGGCTAGAAAACGTAGCAACGATAAAAAATAAGCCACTTTAACTTGAGAAGACGAAGTACAATCATTTCTCTTTTACTTAAATTTACTGTTACTGTTTTTATATTTAAAAAAGTGGAAGCAAAGGCTTATATATGATAACAAAAACTCAAAAGCTTAAATGATAAATAAATATTACTACTACTACTACTACTACTAATACTCTATTTATCATGATGATATCCTCAACGAAATATTGATTCCATGGAATGACCGCGGGCCTGATTCGAGTGAAAAAGTCTGAAACCATGTCTGATGTCTCGATTCTCAAAATGGCGGATATTAATCGCAAAAATTGAGGTTTTCCTAGAAAAGATAATATGACCTTAATTAGGAGATAAGGCCATATTCTGATTGGTATGTTGCAGATTTTCACATTCACATGCATAAATTTATCTAATGCCTTAAAATACCTTAAAAAATCTCTTTTAGGTCGTCTATTAAAAAAAACAGGGAAAAACCCAGTCAAAAATGAAGTTATTTACCAACCATTTTTTAATCCAAATACGCAGACAACAAAATAATACCAAGGTATGCCTATGTTTTTTTAAGTAATATTACAACAAAATATTTGCTTGCAATGCTATTTTTTGATAATTCATTGCAGAAGATGACATAACTTCAATTGTAATGACCTTATTTTGTCATAATAACTTGTCATAACTTGTCATAATGTACAAACTTTGCACGGACTACTAGGCAAAATCAATCAAAACCACGATATGGTACAGTCACAAGAAAACACAATGGAAAATTTGGAAAAAACTGCTGACGATATAAGTGATTTAGAAGAAATAAAGCATGGAAGGTAACAACGACCGCAGGCACGAAGAGCATGGAACCTAATAACCGCCCAAAACAACCGCCCGAAACGATGCCAATAATTTTGACTTCGTGCACAACATTAATGGCTTACATTTTCTTTGTGTTGTAATAATTATTTTTTTTATGTACTCTGTTCTCTGATTGGTTCACACAATCAAAAAATGCTTACTGAGCTAATTTCATTGAACATCTTCCACCATAACATTGTCCGCCCAGTGCAACCAGCTTAATCAACTAAATCAATTAATGATTAGTACATCGTACCTAGTCTAAACACAAAAATACATACATATAATGCGCAAGAGGTACTCGATGTCCAAGGCATTGATTTTAACGCAAAATATCATTATAAAAGGCCTGTGAAAAAGAGCTGACGAACGATTCTAACTGCTCCTTTTGTTTTGCATGAAAAATCTCACTTGCTTTTGATTCTGAATGGTCTTCTCCGGCTTTTCTCAATTTTTAAATTCCAGTGTTTTTAACACAGATTATGAAAGCTAAGTTTATAAGCATTGGTTTTACTAGACATATATTGTTGATTGCATGAAATTTCCCAGAACTGGGTCATCTGGAAGTGGTTAAATTTCTTGTTGAACCTGGCGCAAATCTTAATGTCAAGGCGTTAGATAGGCGAAACGTATTCGTCCCTTTAAGGCGGAAGGAGGAATGGCGAAGAAAAGAAAAGAGAGCCTATGACTTTTTTTACACTTGGCGTATCTGTGTAAACAAAACATGAAGGTATCGGACACAATAAAAGAGCTTATCAGATGTGTCAAATTTTTCAACGCCACAGAAGCATGTGGAAAGTTAGAACCAACTATATCTAATTCTGGCTTTTTTTTCGTGATGTGCTTGCACGAACACAAGAAAACGTGAATCAAAACAGACGCCGTTTTTTATTTATAAGAACACCTGTCATCTTGGGTGTCCAGATCAATAGGCTAAAACTCACATTATTGTTACTTGAAAACACTCCTGATCCAAATTATGTTGCTGCAAAATCTGCTTTCCAATTTGCAAAACCAAACACAACATGAGTGTTTGCATCTTTTCGTCAGATGGCGATAATCTTGTTGTCATGTGTTATATCGTTATGTAAAAGATATCACGCATCTTTTCCTTTAGATGTTACAACTTCATCCGATTAGCACTTGCAAGAATTGCAAAGATAAGCAAACGTGCTGGTGAGCCAATCCTGGCGCTCATTTGGATTTGCGTTGATGACAGGGACTATAAAGAACGGAAGAAGAAAAGACATTTACAATGAAAGATATAATTGTATGATCTAATTTTAATGTAATCTGTTTGAAAGCCTATCATTGTTAATGAACGAGATGTAATGCAAAAACGAATTAAATAAGAAAGATAGTATTGCATCTAGGCCTTACCGAGTCTTGTTAAAAAATTTGGTATAGTATACAGTTTTTATGCAGATGAATCATAATATCATTTGGATTGTTTGTTTTTGTTCTATGAAAGTCACTTGAACAAATGTGGTGACTAATAAAAATGTTTTTTGCTTCACAACAACCAATCATAAGGCTCTCGAAAAGCATATGGGCCAATCACAGTAATCTTATGAACACCTAATACAACTTCAGCGAAAAACAATCGAACGAACATTTCGCCGGGTTTGAGAGAGGCTAATCAACAGAGAATTTATGATCAAACTTCTCCCGAACAATTCCTTTTTCTACATAGTGATATGTATCTGGGTAATGTAAAATTATCTGGGTTATCCCGTTAAATGGCTTTTGGATTACACCGTATAAGAAGAAATTCGTATCTATAACTAGTCATTTTTTAGAGGGAAGGCGGTGATATACATTTCAAGTATTTTAGTCACGAGGGTGTTTTAAAGAAAGGGCGATATAAACTTTAACACAAATATGCCTTATAGGCTGCAGCGTTATCCCTTAGTGAAATGAAAATTGGTAAATACTTTAACCTGTACTAAACGATGATAAATCTACAGCAAATAAAGTGGAACAAATATACTTACGCTCTTTCCAACGATAGTCGTTATCAACAAATGAAACATCACAGTCGCCTTTTCAGCATTAAAAAATAAACAAGAGCCAGATGGCGCAAAACGATATTTCGAAATTTTACTTAAAGTTCTGAAAAGTTCTGTAAAGGTTATTTCTTGAGATATGTTACTGGTGGATAACAGGCATAAACGATAACATGTTTAAAATTACTAACTCGTGTAAATAGGGTCTAATCGTAACACACCAGCAACTTAATTTTTTAGAAGACAAAAGAACTATACATGCAGGAGCTATTTATAAGGTACGTTTTTTTATGAGAGCTTATGTAGAAAAAACAAGATTCGCAAAAATGCGACTATATATTTCCCCAAAGTTGCAAACATTTTATCAATTATTGTGTGTACTTTGATAACAAGAAAAATGCATCATTAAATAATTGCAGTGGTATATCTACTATCAAGCTGATACTCAGATAAAAACGCTGTCCATACTAATCAGGGTAGATTTGAAGTTAATACTACAAAACTACTTATGAAATGAAGATGTACATGGTCAAATGATAAGATTTCTCTCAATTTTTGCCAAGGAGTTAAAAAGTGACTTAGAATTTACTATGGACATAGCGAAAAACTATAAGACCTAAATGCGACTAATATTTCCCCTTGCAGAACAATCTATAAGGCAATTTCGTCATAATAAACATAAGATCATTGTTCATGCTGAAGACAAGCTTCATATCCTTTTAACCATAAAATCACAGGTCAGATGTAATTCAACAGAACACTTGCTTAAACTCAAATGAAACCATCTTACAAAATTAATTAAGGTTAACAAAAGAACAAAAGAAAATTGTCAAACCTTTCGGGGTAGGCATTTTAGCAAATAACTATCAAAAGCAATCAAAAACCAATCTTTAATAAAAAATATTATGTGAACCATTTCAAATTTGGGAAGGAAAAATCACAATTTATATATAAAATTAAATTCAAATATTCAAAATAAACATCTCTGATTCAAAAAAATATATTCACATACTATCACAGTATGTCATATATATATTATGTAATAAAACTGACTTTCGTAAATCCCAAATGAAAAAAAATATATTTTGGTAGTGAAAATATACACCCACTGCATATCTGGAAGTAGAAGTTTTTGTTTCGGCTTGATTTAAATTACAGACTGTTTTGTTGGAATGTGTTTTGATTTACCTTCATTGCTTGTGAGGGAAATTCACATTATATAATAATTTCTACAAAATAAAATATCATATACAATATCAAAACAGTATACGTGATCATGGAATTGAATGAATATTGTTGGATTACACGACTATCCCAGAAGACACATTCAACCAGATTCTTTCAAATTATGTCTCAATCCTCTGTGTGTATTTAATATTTTACGTATTATTTGGTTTTCACGTGTTTACTTGCAATTCTTGTTATGTACTCCTTGAATTAACAACTGGTTGTTGTCCACCACATGTAAAAAGGGTTTCCTTCATTATGGTTGTATATACATCTATTTGTTTTCAGCAGTTGGGCTAGCTATATACATTATGTCAGGATGTAAAATAAAAATAAGTTTTCAGCTTGGCTTTTAATGAAGAACTTTCAAATTTGCACTGAAAGCACAGATACGTCGGTGACATATAGTGATATCTCCCTTTTTTTCTCTTTTACTTGCGTTCATTCAAAATTTTTATTTCCATCATTTAACGTTTGAATCTCCAGAATCATCTTAAAAACTGGATGACAAAGCAAAACTCTTCCACTGCCCAACTCCACTTGACTGAAAAAAATGACGCACTACTTCACTGAAGACTAGCCTCTATTCTTATCTATCTTGACAAGGCCTAAGTTCAATACAGAACCGAGGCTATAAAAGTGTACGGAGAAGATGAAGGAGAAGGAAACTGCCGGTTTTAACATATATTTCGCCCTATGGGGAAATATATAAAAACGCGTTTCTTCGAAAAAAAAAATGTATGTTTTGAATTATAATTTCTTGAAACCAAAAATGAATTCGAGCAGATAACTGCCTTTTTTTAACTCGATTTTTGAAAACCTTGATGTTCAAAGACAGTACAGACAGCTGACAAACGTAGGAAGTAATAAGAAAGTCTGATCTGAGCTTTACTGACACGAAAAACATATCTATTTTCAAGTGCCAAAGTACACTGATTCGTAACTAAAAGTCACAGTTTTATCTAGACCTATTTGATTAATACCCATTCCTTCATCAATTAAGTGATAAAATATCAAAGAAAACGTATTTATGTATGTATGTGATTTAAAACCTTTGAAAATTCAAAAGGCTGCGTTCCTTCATTAGAACTTACTTTGCGTTATTGGTAGAGTCTCGCAGACTCTAAATCGCAGACTAATTGCCATTTCGGCCGGAGGAGGAGTAGGAGTAGTAGGAGTCCACGGGTGTTTTAATACGATATTCGCTATCGTTGCTACCGTAAGAACTACACACCAATTATTTCTGAAACAGTCGAACTTCCAAAATTTGAACTTTCTTTAATTCGAACAAATTTCAATGTCCCTTCACTTATCATTTCTTGGTTATATAATAATTTGAACTTTTCAGACCTTATTATTTTTGGAAAGCTAAAACAATATTTCATTGATCTGCTGACCAAATTCGAGTACCTAATAGTAGGGATAATTCACACTTCGCATTTTATTTCTTTACTCAGTTTAACCCAAATAAAAACTCTAAAAAGTAAATACAATAATTAAAAATGTGCGACTTTTATAAGAGGTAGCTCTAAAGAACCAAACAGCTTTGAAATACTTATAGCTAACTATAAGCAGATTCAAAATAACATGAAGTTTTAGTTCAATCAAGATATTCGTTTTTTCACAATGCACTGATGCTTGAAATGCCATTTCAATGAACTGCTAAATCAAGAGAATTTGGCAAGAAACTGCACTAGAACATCTTATCTGTTACTGAGAAAACGTTTCAGATCGTGTTTGTCTGAAACCGATTTCAGCAAACTTTCAATTAACTTCTTGTGTGCCTTGCTTGAGTGATATATTTAAGGATACAGTATACGTTTTGAGCATAGTTTTTTAAAATTCAATTTTTTTGCCAACTATGAATAAATATTTGCTATATTATATATCACTGAAAAGCATTTTTTATAAGCTATCGAATGATATAAATGTTATTTGAAAATTTTGTACTAGCAAAAATGTAGAAGGCTTGGAAATTTTACACCCCGTCTTCACAAAAGCAACTCCATTTACAAAACTACTTAGTTTCCAGTGCTCATTCCACTCTTGTCAGAATCACAAAAGATGTGGGTAAAAACGGTTTTTGTTTTATTTTTTGAAAAAGCCTCGTTTTCAAGTTATTTCGTTTTTCCTGAAAAGTGAATTTTTTCCGTCCAAACTTTAACTTTATTTACTAATAACTTGGGAATGGTTCACTTTTCGGAAAAAAAAACAAAAACCGTTTTTAGAAAAATCTATATGCTTGAACATGGTGGCAGTCTCCTTAGCAGAGCTTTTTTAGTTTTGTAAATGGGACTCAAAATGTAGTAGGAACCGTGCTAAAAAACGAACACTGCGAAAAAGCGTTTTAAAAGTTTTGCAAAAGAACACATCTTCAACAACTTACCTTGTGCCATATCATAAATAGATAACATAGGGGTAGCGTGCTCTATCATTACATACCATTGTGACTCAAGGTTCACTTGATAAACCAGATTCGTGTACCATCTTTCTTGTATTCCTGCAAGACATTATCAGACAAACAGAATCTTTTGGACGTGATGATTTTTGTGGGGTTACGTTTCAAGAGAATTCTTTCATCATCAGGTTATATTTCTACACCCTCGATCAGTATGAAATTCAGACCTATTTGAATGTGCTTTACAAGGTTTGGGTGATTTTTTCATGTAGCGTATTTTGGAACTGTTAATTGTGACTATATACATAATTAGCAGTAATTTCAAAGTTAAAGCTACTAGTTCTTTGCTGTTTCACCTACATTACTAATAGACCTTTCTCGAATTTCTGTTTAAACGATGCATGTGGCCGAGTTGTCGTGTCTAACCTGCTTTTAATATTTAAACTGCTTCTAACTAACATAATAAATAATAATAGAGACTATTATTATGTTATAAAGTAATGAAATCAGTGGAACAATGAATCGCATGAAAACGAGGTTAGATATGAAACTCAGTCACAGTTCAAAGTTTAAACTGAATTCGTAATTGAGATCATTTATTACCATAAAACTTAAATTTTATACAGATGATGTGGAGAACAAACAATAACAACGATTCATGTTAAAATACAGTAATTGTGAATAGAAAGCATGATTATTCTCGGACATATAAATCACACTGTAGATTCCTATGCAAGATGTTTCTATTTTAATGAACAAAAATCTTGTCGTTTTACGCGCTTTATTTTTTATAAGAACGATTTTAAAAGAACACGAGGTTTCACATGGACAAGCTGATAGATTCACTGGTGATACTTTACCTTACTTATACTAAGCAACAAAGTTGTCTTTAGTCTTGTGTGAATGTTCCGACACAGTGAAAAACGGCCTTTAATGGTAACTGTACTTGTACAAACATGTGTAGCTATAGAAACGTATTATTTTGACAAACTTGACAAACCTAAAGGCCGTTTTCAACTTCTGGAAAATTTTCCAATAAAAGATACCAAAAGAACAAATGCTAGAGAAAGAATGTGATTGCTTTTTTTCGGTACTTAATCTTTTATTTTTTCGTTCCTTTACGGGGAACGATCAGCAGATGCTGAAGGGAGTTCATTTTTTTTATTTGCTCCGAACAGAAACGAAAGAAAAGAAATAGGCTAATCAGATTTTAGTATGTTTTTTTTTTCTTTCCTATCAGCGGAAGTGTAAAACGACCCTAACAGGTCGATGAAGTTTCGAAATCTCTAAACTGGCGAAAGTGATACTAAATTTTCTGAAAACAAATTTATCACACTAATCGAAAAAAACTTTCAGTGACTCTGATCACATAATTGAGCCTTGTTGCTCATTTAAAAAGACGAAGACTGAAAAGGGAGCCAAATTTAGAATGGCAGAATGTAACACGTTCAACTTTTGACTGGATATTTTACTAACACAAGTCTGGAGATGTTGTAGGTACCAAAAGTAAATTTTCAGAAGAAATTTCATTTGTGTTTATCAAATTTGTGCTTGTGTGTTAATGGAAACTGGTGAGTAGCTATTATTAGTAGGGAGTGGTAGGAAAACTGATGTCATTTGAAGTTATGAGAGAAACTTGATTGCTTCCTGGCACGATGTTAAAAAATGTTTTATGTAAGTAAAGTGGAAAATTACCTTATATTTATGGAAATTGTTTGTTTCTTAACCTTTGGAAACACCGAACCATACGTAAGTGTTTGATTAAAACTTGGAGTTACTTAAGGGGCGGCTGCGGAGGCGTTACCCATGGCGCTAAGCATGGTATTTCTCTCAGATGTATATACCAATTCTGGTTTTATCATAAAATAAAAAATAATACAAAAATAATGCAAAACATAAACTTTATAGAGATTTCCTGTTTTATCTTGATCAACACTGAGGCGTTTTTCGACAAACATTTAGCCAACCTAGAAGAAAAAAACTGATTGAAAATTTTCTTGCCTTCTCAGACACTTGTGAGCCACTCCATCTTAAAGGACAACTAACTAAATATCGTGTAGGACTTGTTCTAATCAAATACATTTATTACAAGTCCACGAATAATTCTGCATTAAAATATTTGCACAAGTGGTCTGTTTTGGTCCATGACCATCTTAAAATCAGTAATTTCACTTGTCGCCACGGTTTGTAATAAAAAATTCTTACTTGTGACGTATTTATGCGAACTTGTTGATATAAATTAATAAAGACAATGGACAATCTTAACGTCCAGAAAAGAGTGTCAGCAGTTTTCTTCTCGGTTAATCTCCACGAGAGAGCCAATCATATATTTTTTTTTTAATTTCTTTGGGTGCTTTGTTAATAATAAACAGCTGTTCCTTCCCGGATTATTTCCCAATTGTTTTATTTCTGCTGACGTCAGCATAGAGCAACCCTCAGCTCTCCATATAACCAATCATTATCTTAAATTATTTGAACGAAAAGGTAAGAAACTTAATATAACAAATATTCAACAATGTAATTTACATTTGCTTTCGCGTTGCATAATAAGATTTTATGAGTTCTTAGACTCAAGTCACAACTTTACATCGTTCAGGCATCTTATGATTAATCCAAAATATACACAGATGTATACAAAAAGGCGTAGTAAATATTTTCTGAACTATACCAGATTTCGATAAGTTTCCTGGCTTCAGAACATTTTACCTGAATATCTCAATACTAGTATCCCGTGTAAAAACTTTTTTCTGTTGCATTTCTCAAAACGACGCATCGCTACACCCGTGTCGAACATTTATAGAAATAAAAAGTTGTCATAATTGGCGCTGTGCATACCACTTCTAATTTAGGGAGTGAAATATTTAACTTTTTTTAAACGGTTTTTCCTACATATTTGACGTAAGGCTACGCAGAGGCGGCACTATTTTTTAATCTAACGTCATTATTAAAATGTCGTAAGATTTCAGTTCATTGTGAAAAGAGAAAGAGGTGATTACGAAACATAAAATGTAGATTTTGACACAGACACAAAAAAAACCTCATGTCACGATGGATGAATTGGCTGCTGTATTTGTTGGTTAAGATGGCGCATAGCAAAGGGCAATAGGTGGGAATTTTGTTCTTACAGTCTTTAATGATAATGGGTGGTAAACAAAGCTGCCTTGGCGTGCAGTGAAAAATAAAAACGCCAAAGGAAATATGAATGATAAACGGAATTATACCTGCTAACGTTGCTTCTTTACTCCAATAAGATTCGATAGCATTCGTTATTTCATTAGTCAGCTCTTTACCAAACACCCTTCATATTACAATGTCGAATTTATTTATTCTTTCATAATTAATTTTACCTAAAAAAGAAGATTTCTATTAATCATAAAAACATATTTAGCTACATATACGCACAAACAAAAGCAAACTAAAAGAACGAACGCAAACTTGAAGCAAACATATGGGTAGGAACAGGGAATATTTATTAAAAGATCATGAGTTTAGCTTCAGCCTACCAAACAGTCAAAAAAGAAATAAAAGATATGTTATGAAAAAGAATAAAAACGCCATGTAAATGATATGCGGAATTATACCTGCTAATGTTGCTTTTTTATCCACTAAGATTCGATACCATTCGTTATTTTAATAGTCTGTTCTTTACCAAAACACTCAAGCATTTAGACTTGTTAAATTCTTTCGTAAATATTTTAAACTAAAAAAAAGAAGATTTCCATGAGCAATGAAAACCATATCATAATAAACAAAATGCTACACATACACACAAACAAAAAAGGAAAGCAAAATAAAACAAAACACAAACTTGATTTCTTATCCAAATCGGAAAGCAAACATAGAAAAAGTTATTAAATTATCATGAGTATAGTTCCAGCCACCAAACAGTCAAAAATGAATTAAATGGAAAAAGACGAAAACAGTCTCAAAACTTTGATTTTTGATTCAGTTCTTCCGTGAATTTACTTACACTTGTTAATTCAATCTTTACGATACGATCTTTCTCCGAAAACGACTAAAACAATAAAATTAAAGATCTTCGTTTTAAAAAAAACTATCTTCGTGTTTGTGAAGTTTTTTGTTTTTGTTTTTACTGCTACAAAATCATCGTTAACCAACTTCGAACGAAGAACATTGCATTGCTCGCGCTTCTCCATTGACGTTTTTCGGCAGATTTTCAGTGCGAAACCAAAAAAGAACCAAACGGAGGAGCATATACTAATCGTGGATGTGCACACAGTACACTCAGTTACTCACTTTCTAAAGATGCCGTATTGAATTTTCCATAGAAACATTTCGTCCCCAGTCTTTTTTCACACTTACCAAGTTAAAAACTGGATGCACAGCGCGCATTAGTATATAGACTAGTATCCCGGGTAAAAACTTTTTACCGAACTTAACTTCGAAAACATTAGGTCAAATCCACCATTCCCGTGTACGTACCCCGTGACGAAAAAATAAATCATAGAATCGCAACTCAAAAGTGTACCCATGTTGTAGAGCTCGAAAAGCTGATCAAAAAAGTGTATGGGATCGTTTCGCTACGACCAACCGTTGCGGAGATATCGCTGATCAAAGATTTCGATGACGTCATATCCGCAGTACCAAATAAAATTTAGTCCCAAATGATGCGTCACCCCATCACCCGTATCGCTGACCCCAAAAAACGTCAGTTATCCCTATTGGTTCTTGAGATATTTCCCCAAAAACGTCGCGTTCGATTGGGGATGCAATGCAATGATTCCCCGTGATCATAAAAAACTGACGTCAAATGATGCCACGTGCTATTATACTAATCGTGAATGTGTCTTGCGTGGTCGAACTGCCGCTATATGACCACGATTAAGAAGATTTTGACCATTAAAAGAACAAAAACAAAACACTCTCTAAGTTAAATGTGTTGCACACGATTGCGAATTAGTATATACTAGTATCCCGGGTAAAAACTTTTTACCGAACTTAATTTCGAAAAGGATGGGTCAAAATCGCCTTTCCCGTGAACGATCCCCGTGATGAAAATTTCAATTTAGGAATTGGAAACGGAAAATGTAACCATGTTGTAGAGCTCGAAAAACTGATCAAAAAAATGTATGGGATCGTTTCGCTACGACCAACCGTTAGAGAGATATCGCTGATCAAAGATTTCGATGACGTCATATCCGCAGTACCAAATAAAATTTAGTCCCAAATGATGCGTCACCCCATCACCCGTATCGCTGACCCCAAAAAACGTCAGTTATCCCTATTGGTTCTTGAGATATTTCCCCAAAAACGTCGCGTTCGATTGGGGATGCAATGCAATGATTCCCCGTGATCATAAAAAACTGACGTCAAATGATGCCACGTGCTATTATACTAATCGTGAATGTGTCTTGCGTGGTCGAACTGCCGCTATATGACCACGATTAAGAAGATTTTGACCATTAAAAGAACAAAAATAAAACACTCTCTAAGTTAAATGTGTTGCACACAACGCGAATTAGTATATATAGACTAGTATCCCGGGTAAAAACTTTTTACCGAACTTAACTTCGAAAACATTAGGTCAAATCCACCATTCCTGTGTACGTACCCTGTGACGAAAAAATAAATCATAGAATCGCAACTCAAAAACATCCCAGGAGGCGTCGCTCGCCACCCATGTTCAGTATGCGTTGTGTCGCAGAATTTAACTCTTGGAAAAGTTTCTTTTCAGGCATTAATTTTTTAATTCATTTCTTACATTCAGAAAACTTAAAACAGAAACAAATAGCAACATGGCTCAGAATATATATTCATACGCAGAAGAGAAGTAACTTTAATGTAAAAATATGCAATATATAACACAGAACTGTTTACTAAGACATACAAAACCAAACATTGAATAATATTACAAAAATGATACCTTCCAACTTTTTCTTTTGTTCAAAAGTTACTTCTGGACTGCAACCATTAATGAATTTTTGAAATGATATAGTTAGTTCTTCCCAAAACCATCAACATCATGATTAAAACCATGAGTTTCATTTCTTTATGCTTTTTTTATTATTGCCTAAAAGAATAATGTTTCAATTGTAATACCGAAAAAAAAAAGAAACAAAAAAAAAAAAGGAAATTCAAGTACGTATTTATCCTAAAAACAATAACTAAGAAGAAAAATTTACACAAAAGATAAAAAGTCACAAATAAAATCATAAATTCAAAGTTTGTTCATAAATTCTAAATTCTAAATGGCATATTAGTAATTTTCTCTAGCGTTCAAATAAATTTAATTATCTCTCTCTGAAGTTTGTTTTATTACAGTTTGGTTGACAGTGCAGGATGTGCCGTGTTTTTAATTTACAGACGGTTGGAATTATGTTTTGATCATGTCCGTAATTACCAAGGCTGTCCGTAATTAGACACGAAGACGGTACCATAACACAAAATATGCATAAACGCGATAAAATATAAACTTAAGAAAAATACAGCCAACAACACTTATTTTTTGTAAGATAGTTTCATTGCACAGTCATTAAGTAAGTAAATCTTAAGTAACCCTCTCGACATTATAACCCATCATGTGCTTCATTTCTATTTTAACAGATCAAAACATTAAAAAAACATATACAAAAAACCTAATCATGCTATGACGAAATCTAAAGAAAAACAAAACAAAGTAAAAGAAACTTTGAAAATGTATTAACCTTAAAAATAATAATTAAAAACACAAACGTGATGACAGAATTAGTATAGCTGAAAAATTTTTAACATATGAAAACATTCGTGGAGCCATTTTTTATTTCCAGTTCAAAGCTCCTCTCTGCTGGAAAATTCAAAACACAACAGTAAACTAAACATCCCTCTTATCCTTTATTTATCCACTAATCTAACTGTGTTTAACTAAATAGATACTATTTAGTTAACTATTTAGTTTAGATAACTTTACCTTTCAATACCAATTCACATCATCATGATAGTAAACAATATTGATCATGTTCTGTAGCCATTATCAAACACTTCTAAACTCTTTTACTTTCTGTATTTCATACCTGTAAACAAATTAATAACACTCGATTAACTTTCCAGCATACTTTCCTAATGTAAAGATACACTTTCTCTTTGCTTTCTATTGAAATTCCAATACCATTTTTATACAGTGAAAGTCATAAAAATGCTTTCTTCGTAACTTCACTTCATAACTGTGGAGCCATTTTGAATTAAATAAAATAAGGAACAGCAACTTCGTTACCAAAACAAATCATTGACTGCTCGAGGGACATGCATCTTAATGATTTGATCGTTTTAACTCTGTTTTTACTCTCTTTTAACGCT
Source organism: Turritopsis dohrnii (assembly GCA_027922465.2). Lineage (NCBI taxonomy): Eukaryota > Metazoa > Cnidaria > Hydrozoa > Anthoathecata > Oceaniidae > Turritopsis > Turritopsis dohrnii. The sequence goes on from BQMF02000019.1 coordinate 1,291,147, forward strand.
GTATTTACTAAATCCGTTTGACTCATGTACTTACGTATATTACTTTATATCTTTTCCAAACAATTTCTCTCCGAAAAAAGAAGTATAACCATTTTCTTCACCAATGTAAATAAACAGCATCCTTTCTGCAGCCATTTTTAAACAACTTCAACTTCATCTACACTACTCTACTGCTGCACTCCCATAACTATTTGATAACTATAAAAAGAAATACGTAAACAGCTCGTAAAATAAAAATAGACTTTCTTCATCTCGTTCTTCGTTTCGTTTTCCTCTGAAAAAACCTATATATAAAAAACAACATCTGTTTAAAAACTCACCTAAGCATGTGGTTTATACCTGTTCTTTTATTAATCTAAAATAAAATCTAAAATACAATAACAATAAAAGTTTAACAATAAATTGATAACTAAAACGTAAACAAACATTTAAATACATGTTCTTCTATTAATCAAAAATAACAGTTTTATAATAATACCTTTTGTTCGTTCGATCTTTCTGCAGCTAATTTTTAAAAACTTCACTGCACTTCTTCTGTATATCTAAATATGATTTTTCATTGTAAACAAACGATAATAAAACGTTTTATAATAATAACAATACCTTCGTGCATACAAACCTGTGTTTCTTCGTCAGTTCTTTCGTCGATTTGCTGCCTAAAACAATCAAATTTAAATTAAAATATTCGTATACAAAAAGAAACACGTCTTCTTCGCGAAGTTTCTTGCTCACGAAATGATCGTTGACAAATTTCGAACGATTAACATTGCATTGCTCGCACTCCTCCAAAGACGTTTTTCGGCTGATTTCCACTGCGCAAACCAAAAATAACAAAACGGAGGAGCATATACTAATCGCGGAAAACCAAAAAAAGCGTTCTCGCCTTGACGTGGTTTTACGGCGAAAAGGGAAAAAATAAGAAGGTTTTGACCGTGAAAAAAAAACAAATATGTCACTCTCTAAAATAAAAGTGGTATGCACAATCGCGGATTATTATAATAAGATAGTATCTCGCGTAAAAGTTTTTTACGACTTTGATTTTGAAAAGAATCTGCAGAAATACGACGCGTTCCCGTGTGCGAACCCGGTGACGAAAATTTCAATTACGGAATCGGGACTGGAAAGTGTACTGATGTTGTAGAGCTCGAAAATCTGAGCAAAAAAATGTATGGGATCGTTTCGCTACGACCAACCGTTGCGGAGATATGGTCGATCAAATGTTTTGATGACGTCATAGCCGCAGTACCAAATTAAATTTAGGCCCAAATTTTGCGTCACCCCATCACCCGTATCGCGGACCCTATAAAACGTCAGTTATCCCTATTGGTTCTCGAGATATTTCCCCAAAAACGTCGCGTTCGATTGGGGATGCAATGCAATGATTCCTCCGTGATATGCTAAAATGAAACTGACGTCACGCCGCGTGCTATTATACTAATCGTCAATTATCAATGGTCTAACGAAAAAATGACCACGATTAAGAAGATTTTGACCATTAAAAAAGCAAAAACAAAACACTCTCTAAGTTAAATGTGTTACACACTACGCGGATTAGTATAATAAGATAGACTAGTATCCCGGGTAAAAACTTTTTACCGAACTTAACTTCGAAAACATTAGGTCAAATCCACCATTCCCGTGTACGTACCCTGTGACGAAAAAATAAATCATAGAATCGCAACTCAAAAACATCCCAGGAGGCGTCGCTCGCCACCCATGTTCAGTATGCGTTGTGTCGCAGAATTTAACTCTTGCAAAAGTTTCTTTTCAGGCATTAATTTTTTAATTCATTTCTTACATTCAGAAAATTTAAAACAGAAACAAATAGCAACATGGCTCAGAATATATATTCATACGCAGAAGAGAAGTAACTTTAATGTAAAAATATGCAATATATAACACAGAACCGTTTACTAAGACATACAAAGCCAAACATTGAATAACATTACAAAAATGATACCTTCCAACTTTTTCTTTTGTTCAAAAGTTACTTCTGGACTGCAACCATTAATGAATTTTTGAAATGATATAGTTAGTTCTTCCCAAAACCATCAACATCATGATTAAAACCATGAGTTTCATTTCTTCATGCTTTTTTTATTATTGCCTAAAAGAATAATGTTTCAATTGTAATACCGAAAAAGAAAAAAAAAAGAAACAAAAAAAAAAGGAAATTCAAGTACGTATTTATCCTAAAAACAATAACTAAGAAGAAAAATTTACACAAAAGATAAAAAGTCACAAATAAAATCATAAATTCAAAGTTATATACCTAGGCATAGTACGTAAACGATTACCATAGCACAAAATATGCATAAACGCGATAAAATATAAACTTAAGAAAAATACAGCCAACAACACTTATTTTTTGTAAGATAGTTTCATTGCACAGTCATTAAGTAAGTAAATCTTAAGTAACCCTCTCGACATTATAACCCATCATGTGCTTCATTTCTATTTTAACAGATCAAAACATTAAAAAAACATATACAAAAAACCTAATCATGCTATGACGAAATCTAAAGAAAAACAAAACAAAGTAAAAGAAACTTTGAAAATGTATTAACCTTAAAAATAATAATTAAAAACACAAACGTAATGACAGAATTAGTATAGCTGAAAAATTTTTAACATATGAAAACATTCGTGGAGCCATTTTTTATTTCCAGTTCAAAGCTCCTCTCTGCTGGAAAATTCAAAACACAACAGTAAACATCCCTCTTATCCTTTATGTATCCACTAATACTAACTGTGTTTAACTAAATACCGTAAAGCGGGGTGACTTCGATCAGCGGGGTGACTTCGATTAGTAAAAATAAACTGTTTAAACTCTGAAATTAAAGTGCATTTTTCACATTTTTTAAGATTTTCATTTAGATTCTTATTGTAAAATATCATCAGAATCGTCTTCAAGAGAAACAAGCAATTTCTTCCGAAATTAACGACGAAAAACATCAAAATTTTCACCACTCGCATTGGTCATCGCTCTACGTCGTATTCAAGAGTCTAGCCTGGACAGTTTTGGTTCATATGTCAAGTATAGAGGCTGAATGTAAAGAAAATTATAATATGTCTGAAAGAAATTCTGTTCTTCACCACTATATTTCGTTTTTCTTTTCCTTATTCCTTTATCGATATTACCGTGTTTACAAAAACACGAAAAAAACGAATGTTTTATATCGGTAATAAATTACATGTTCGCATGAACTTCGTGAAAAGTCGTTGTATCTCATGGGAGATTTAAAGACTTACCGAAGAAATTTTAATAAACGCGCTCTTTCCACATGATGACAGGTCTCAAAAGAATTGCCAATTATGCGTAAAGCGGGATTTCCACTTACAAAATATGAGCGAATTGCAAAAAAAGTTGGCTCGAAAAACGTCATTGTTTATTATTAGTACGCATGTGCAAACACTTTTCTCAAGAAATATATTTCTTTCGCGTACGAAAAGATGTAATTGAACTTTGTTGAACTTTGATGATTTGTTTTGCGCGACTCAATGCCATATTGTTCTGAACAAATTTCTTTGAAATTTTCCTCGGAAGTTTTGTAAGTGGAAATAAGCCCTAAGATAAAGGAGATGTTTGATGCGCAATGCACTGTCAAATCATTCGTTCTACCATACCAAATTACAGATAACTATCATAGGATCGAGAAAAAATGTCAGCAGTTTTCTTGAGAGATAATCTCCACAAGAAAACCTGCCATTTGTTGATAATAAATAGCCGCTTGTTCCCAGACCATTTCTCAATTGTTTTATTTCTACTGACATCAGCATCGTTCAACCCTCAAGTCTATATATAGCAGTTCATTATCTTTATTAACTCACATTTTTATCACTGTAACACACTGCTGTTGAAAAAAAAGTTGTTGAACTTTCGTTAATTTTTGTTCATTTTTCACAAAAATATACAACTTCTTGAAAGATGCTAAAAAAGGGCTTTCAATTGATGTAAACATGATTTTTAAATTCTGTATACACATCGAAAAAAGCAACTTCATAATTTCTATTCCAACATTTTGTGTTTGCGATTGTGTATGAACAGAACTTTTGCTATCAATAAAATTCTCTTCTAACAGTGAGTTTTGTGCGAACGTTAATTTCGTTTGTGATTCAATAAAATTAACGTTAATTTCGTTTCGTATCCAACGAGGGTCACACATGTGTGACCGTCGTAAATATCTTTTGTTCTACGAATATTCGCTAGTCTTTTACGGTCGAGCATTTATCGCGGATGAGAAAGGGTGGTCTGTTGATATTATAATAATAGCGCTTTAAAAACATTGCCAAATGTAGTTATAAGTAATTTGGCGCGTCTCATAAGCTGATCGAAGTCACCCCATAATCGATATTGTCGTTTTCTTGGAAAGATCAGGTTATTTCTCTGGAATTACAAGTTTAGTTAATGTGAAATTTTGCACTGAAATAGAAGAAATATGTAATGTAATGATTCCAAAGTTTCAGAAGTAATGGTTTAGTGTATCGGAAGTTATTTTTAAAATAGTGGCAAAATTGATCGAAGTCACCCCGCTTTACGGTAGATACTATTTTAACTTTACCTCTCAATACCAATTCACATCATCATAATCATGTTAGTAAACAATATTGATCATGATCTGTAGTAGCCATTATCAACTTCTAAACTCTTTACTTTCTATATTTCATACCTGTAAACAAATTAATAACACTCGATTTACTTTCCAGGATACTTTCCTATTGTAAACATACACTTTCTCTTTGCTTATTACTGCAATTCCACTACCATTTTTATACAGTGAAAGTCATAAAAATGCTTTCTTCGTAACTTCATAACTGTGGAGCCATTTTGAATTAAATAAAATAAGGAACAGCAACTTCGTTACCAAAACAAATCATTAACTGCTCGAGGGACATGCATCTTAATGATTTGATCGTTTTAACTCTGTTTTTACTCTCTTTTAACGCTGTATTTACTAAATCCGTTTGACTCATGTACTTACGTATATTACTTTATATCTTTTCCAAACAATTTCTCTCCGAAAAGAAGTAAAACCATTTTCTTCACCAATGTAAATAAACAGCATCCTTTCTGCAGCCATTTTTAAACAACTTCAACTTCATCTACACTACTCTACTCTACTGCTGCACTCCCATAACTATTTGATAACTATAAAAAGAAATACGTAAACAGCTCGTAAAATAAAAATAGACTTTCTTCATCTCGTTCTTCGTTTCGTTTTCCTCTGAAAAAACCTATATATAAAAAACAACATCTGTTTAAAAACTCACCTAAGCATGTGGTTATACCTGTTCTTTTATTAATCTAAAATAAAATCTAAAATACAATAACAATAAAAGTTTAACAATAAATTGATAACTAAAACGTAAACAAACATTTAAATACATTTAAATACTAACTTGTTCTTCTATTAATCAAAAATAACAGTTTTATAATAATACCTTTTGTTCGTTCGATCTTTCTGCAGCTAATTTTTAAAAACTTCACTGCACTTCTTCTGTATATCTAAATATGATTTTTCATTGTAAACAAACAACTAACCCGTGTTCTTTTATTAATAAGAGTAAAACTTTAGCAATAAACACGATAATAAAACGTTTTATAATAATAACAATACCTGTGTTTCTTCGTCAGTTCTTTCGTCGATTTGCTGCCTAAAACAATCAAATTTAAATTAAAATATTCGTATACAAAAAGAAACACGTCTTCTTGGCGAAGTTTCACGAAATGATCGTTGACAAATTTTGAACAAAGAAGATTGCATTGCTCGCACTCCTCCAAAGACGTTTTTCGGCTGATTTCCACTGCGCAAACCAAAAATAACAAAACGGAGGAGCATATACTAATCGCGGAAAATCAAAAAAAGTGTTCTCGCTTCTACGTGGTTTTACGACAAAAAGGGAAAAAATAAGAAGGATTTGACCGTGAAAAAAAAACAAATATGTCACTCTCTAAAATAAAAGTGTGACACACAATCGCGAATTAGTATAATAAGATAGCCGCCCAGGCGGCGTCGCTCGCCACCCATGTTCAGTATGCGTTGTGTCGCAGAATTTAACTTGTGTAAAAGTTTCTTTTCAGGCATTAATTTTTCAATTCATTTCTTACATTTAAAACAGAAATTTAAAACTGAAACAAATAGCAATATGGCTCAGAATATATATCTACATGCAGAAGAGAAGTAACTTTTGTGTAAAAATAGCAAAAGCACAGAACTGTTTACCCAGACATACAAAACATTGAATAACATTACGAAATGTGAATTGAAAACAAATCGATACCTTCCAACTGTGTTTCTTTTGTGTCAAAGTTACATTGGTTAGCAACCATTAATGAATTTTTGAAATGATAGTCTGTTCTTCCCAAAACCATCAACATCATGATAAAAACCATGAGTTTCATTTTTTTTAACGGTTTACGTGCTTTTTTATTATTAATCTCACCTAAAAAATATTTCAATTGTATAAAAATGCAGAAAAAGATAATCATGCTATGACATGGTTGAAATAAAAAACAAAACAAAAAACAAAAAGTAAATTTATGTACGCATTTATCCTAAAAATAACTATAATTAAAAACACAAATTCAATGACAGAATTTGTAAAGCTTTTGATTGGAAAAGTCTATAAAATCAAGGAATACTATATGTTTATACGGATTCAACACTCAACACTGGAGCTAAATTAAATAAAGACTTTTAACGTGGGATACACAACCAAACATCAAAATAATAAAAATAATTGAAACAATGAAATGCCCTAGCCATAATTTAATACCGAAAAGATAAAAAGTAACAGATAAAAACATAATGCCAAACTTGTTTTCCCATGCATAGTACGTAAACAACTACCATAACACAAAATAATGTGTAATCATGACAAAATATAAGAATCCATCCAGCAATGCAATGCTTCTTATTTGTAGTAGCACAATCTTATCACATTGCACAGCAATAATTAATGAATTTCTGAAATACATAACTAACTAACCCTTAACTAACCCTCACAACATCATAAACCATGTGCTTCATTTATTTTATGGTTTATATAACTTTTTCTTTTCTGACCTAAAAGAAAAAGATTTCAGTGAAGAACAGCTACAATCTACACTACTACTGCAACAACCATACAAACAAAAGCAAAAGACATAAATGACAGACAGGCAGAGAGACAAAGCACCAAACATCGTCAATAAAATATACAGGGAAATTTAAAAAAAGCAGACATGGTTGAGATGAGATAAGACAGCATAACACGTTCCCATTTCCACAGTCATGAGAACCATTTTTAATTGATCTGTAAATAAATAAATCTTCTTTGCTAACTAATGGCGCGCGTTACCAAAACAAATTTTTACTGCACTTCTTCTGTATAGCCACATTATTTGATAACTAAAACGAAATAAGTAAAACCCTGAAAATGTGCTGTATATTTTCCACTCGCATTTCTTCTGTGCTTTTACATCGTAAACAAACATTTAAATACATGCATAATAAAATACATCAATACAACTAACTAACTCACTTACAGGTGCTACCCGTTGTTTTATTAATCTAAAATACAATAACAGTAAAAGTTTTGCAATAAACACGATAATAAAACGTTTTATAATAATAAAACATTCGTATGTATACAAATCTGTGTTTCTTCGTGAAGTTCACAACGAAGAAATGAAATCCGTTATTAACGAACTAATTTTAAGGCGGTGTCGCTCGCCACCCATGTTCAGTATGCGTTAATTAAAAACACAAACGTAAAGACAGAAATTTGTATAGCTAAAGAATTTTTAATAACTGAAAACATTCTATGGAAGCATTTTTAAAAACAGGGTAAAATCTCCTCTGCTGGCTAATTCAAAACACAACTAAACAACCCTGCATTCTTTATTTATTCAGCATACTAACTAAATAGATATATAATATTTTAACTTTGGTTTAACTTCAAATATAAGAGGATACCTTTCAAAACCAATTCACATCATCGTCATGTTTGTATACAACAACATTGATTATCTTCTGCGGCCATTTTCAAACACTTCTAAACTGTTTACTTTCTAAACAAATATTAATAACACTTTATTTCCAGCACACTTTTCTACTGCAAACACATAAAATATCCTTGCTCCTACTCTCTTTAATATTTCTTCGCTACTGAAATTTGTCTACCATTTTTATAACACTCAAAGACAAAAACACTGGCTTCTAAGTTCCCCAGCACTGTTTTTATGTCGTTTTTATATAAATCTTCCGTTAATAATAAGTCTTTTATATAGCTAAAATACGTAAATAAACCCACGAAACTTCCCATGAAAAAATCGTCGTGAATAAAAATGGCAAGTAACAAAATAAACATCATCTTTTCTGCAGCCATTTTTAAACAACTTTCACTGCACTTTGCACTTTGCACTGCACGTCTGTATACTAATACTTGATAACTCACTTACGCATGTTCTAATACAATACAATACAATAACAGTAAAAGTATAACAATAAAAGTTTTAAATACATATAAAACTTTCCCGTTTCTTCTTCAAAAGAGCAGCAGAAATGAAGAACCTTATTAACGAACTCCGTTGCTATGAATTTTTCAGCCAATCAAAATAGCGCATTTCAAGAGTTTTCCTTTATTAGCCAATAAAAACGATCAGCGCCGGGACTTCCCCATATATAAAATCCTTTTGTAAAACCACCGTTCCCTCATTTTGATGCAGTAGGAAACGGTTTCATTTCGGCCTTTTTATTTGGGCATATAAGCCCATTGGCGAATGGACTAACTACCGCTATATGACCACGATTAAGAAGATTTTGACCGCAAATTTTGAAAAAAAACATCACTCTCTAAAATAAAAGTGGTATGCACGATTGCGAATTAGTATAAGTAGACTAGCCGCCAAGGCGGCGTCGCTCGCCACCCATGTTCAGTATGCGTTCTGTCGCAGAATTTCACTTGTGTAAAAGTTTTTTACAGGCATTAATTTGTTATTACATTCAGAAGATTAAAAACAGAAACAAATAGCAACATGGCTCAGAATATATATTTATACGCAGAAGAGAAGTAACTTTAATGTAAAAAAAATGGCAATATATAACACAGAACTGTTTACCCAGACATACAAAACCAAACATTACAAAATGTTAATTGAAAACAAATTGATACCTTCCAACTGTTTCTTTTGTGCCAAAGTTACATTGGACAGCAACCATTAATTAATTTTTGAAATGATAGTCTGTTCTTCCCAAAACCATCAACATCATGATAAAAACCATGAGTTTCATTTCTTTAACGGTTTACGTGCTTTTTTATTATTAATCTTACCTAAAAAATATTTGAATTGTATAAAAATGCAGAAAAAGAATCATGCTATGGTTGAAATAAAAAACAAAACAAAAAACAAAAAGTAAATTCATGCACGCATTTATCCTAAAAATAATTAATTAAAAACACAAATTCAATGATAGAATTTGTAAAGGTTTTTGATTGGAAAGTCTATAAAATCAACCAATGCTATAAGTTAATGCAGGTTCAACACTCAACACTGGAGCTAAACTAAATAAAGACTTTTAACGTGGAATACACAACCAAACATCAAAATAATAAAAATAATTGAAACAATGCAATGAAATGCCCTACCAAAGCCATAATTTAATACCGAAAAAATAAAAAGTAACAAATCAAAACATAATGCCAAACTTATATACCCAGGCATAGTACGTAAACGATTACCATAACACAAAATAATGCATAATCATGACAAAATATAAGAATCCATCCAGCAATGCAATGCTTCTTAGTAGCACAGTCATCACATTACAGCAATAATAATGAATTTCTGAAATACATTATCCATTCTTCTCTTAACTAACCCTCACAACATCATAATTTAACCATGTGCTTCATTTCTTTAATGGTTTATATAACTTTTTCTTTTCTGACCTAAAAGAAAAAGATTTCAGTGAAGAACAGCTACAATCTACACTACTACTGCAACAACCATACAAACAAAAGCAAAAGACATAAATGACAGACAGGCAGAGAGACAAAGCACCAAACATCGTCAATAAAATATACAGGGAAATTTAATAAAAAGCAGACATGGTTGAGATGAGATAAGACAGCATAACACGTTTCCCATTTCCACAGTCATGAGAACCATTTTTAATTGATCTGTAAATAAATAAATCTTCTTTGCTAACTAATGGCGCGAGTTCAAAACAAATTTTTACTGCGCTCCCCTCGTTTTCGTTTCTTTTCAAAAAAAACTTAAAATTAAAACCATTCGTTACCGTGTAAATAAACATCATTTTTTTCTGCATTCACTGCACTTCTTCTGTATAGCCACATTATTTGATAACTAAAACGAAATAAGTAACCCTGAAAATATGCTGGATACATTCTTCCACTCGCATTTCTTCTTTGTTTTCCACTGACATAAACCATTTCACTGTGATTTTACGTTGTAAACAAACATTTAAATACATGCATAAATAAAAGACATCAATACATCTTACTCACTTACGCATGTGCTAATTTTTCTTTTATTAATCTAAAATACAACAACAGTAACAGTTTAGCAATAAGCACGATTATAAAACGTGTTTTATAATAATAAACCTTCGTATATACAAACCTGTGTTTCTTCGTCAAATTCACAACCGAGAATGAAAACCGTTTGAAAGAACGAACTTTTTGGAAATCGTCAGCCAATCAAATGATAACTCACTTACAATACAATACAATACAATACAATAACAGTAAAAGTACAACAATAAAAGTTTTATTATTAAAACTTTCTCGTTTCTTCTTCAAAAGAGCAGCAGAAATGAAGAACCTTATTAACGAACTCCGTTGCTATGAATTTTTCAGCCAATCAAAATAGCGCATTTCAAGAGTTTTCCTTTATTAGCCAATAAAAACGATCAGCGCCGGGGCTTCCCCATATATAAGATTCTTGTTCAAAGCCACCGTTCCCTCATTTTGATGCAGTAGGAAACGGTTTTATTTCGGCCTTTTTATTTGGGCATATAAGCCCATTGGCGAATGGACTAACTACCGCTATATGACCACGATTAAGAAGATTTCGACGGTAAATTTTAAAAAAAACCATCACCCTCTAAAATAAAAGTGGGATGCACGATTGCGGATTAGTATAGCGCGATGTGTATATATGCCTTGTGTATATAATTATCAAAAGCTTAACTGTAGTTTCGAAAACTGGTTGTGTAAAAGAGATCTGTATGACGTTGTTTCGTTTTTTCGTTTTATACTTTCATAGTATAAACGTTTGGTAGATGTTGATTTTAGAAATTATTTTTCCCCATATAAATACATCTATATACACTGCAGACTATCATGATTATGAAACGCCAGAAATACACAACTGAGCTGCTAACATATTTATTTTATGTTACCACTGATAAATTCTTATAACAAATACTATGTTTATCCTCTTCTTGTTGTTTTTCTGACTAACATCATTCACAAAACAAGAAGCTCAGCAGCATCAACACGGTAGCCAAAAGAACTTATCGTAGCCGATGGAGATTCAAATTCGTAAATCCGGTTTTCTACTAGGCAATTTAGAACACGCTCAGAGAGGCGAAAATTGTTTTTAATAATAGTGCGTTTGCATTCAATTATCACCCTAGACATGAGTTTCACTGATAACATTAAAAATGGATTCGCAAGTGTAAATAAGGCTTTACTAAAAAGCACCAGAAACTATTTGCTAAAAACAAAAGAAATATGCTTAACTGGAACAATATGCTTAACTGGAACGTATGTTATTTCAAAATTTGATAACCATTAGACCCATAAGAAAAAATCGAAACAAAAACCAAACTTCTTCGGAAAAAAAGTAACAAAATAAAGTGAAAAACACATCTGAAATACTACGTTTGACTTTGATCATGGACGTATAAAAAGAGAAGGAATCACAACTGATACTTAAGCCTTTCATTTCTATTATTGAAATCTATTCTGTCGGCATTTCTTTGATGTAATCCTCGCCTCGCATTTCACTGGATAGGTTTATACGACGCCGTAGACTTAATGGCATGTGGAAAATCAAAGAGTTGAGAGAAAATACGATTTGCGGATACAATATTCTTTAGTATCACAAAACCATTTTTTAAAAATGTCGGATTGAAATTAAGATAAATTTCTCGGAGTCGGAAGTATTTTGTGCGTATACTTATATCCAAATAATCGGTACTTTGAAAGACGGCTGGGTGATGCCCATGCATTCAATTATGAAAATTTCATGAACTACACCTTCCTAGCTGCATCAAAGTTGGAACTCAAATCACTTCTCATTAGTTAGTATGTTTCTGTTTATAACTTTTGATACGATAGCGAATCTTCGCGGATGCCAAAAGATCCAAACGAACAACTTAGATTCCTATGGCATCCCGTTCAACATTTTTAAACGAGTCTCATCTGACGGTTTTAAAGACTGTATGAACCTGATGTTTTTACCATGAATTATGATCGCATAAGTTGTTCTTATAAATACATCACAAGATTTAAAAATTAATGAACAGGTTGTTGCCCAACTTGTTATCATTGGTTAGTTTTCCTTCAACAAAGCTTCCGACGGCCCTGTGTTTGAAGAAAAAAACTTTTTAGGATAAATAATAAGTCGTATGTAACAAACAGTTTTGTTGAAAAAGATGAAGAAATGCAGACTGGAGTGACTGCTTTTAGGCATGCTAGCGAGCATGCGTATTAGTAAATGAACTTCTTTCCAAGGAAACTTCCAATGTTGCATTGTAGATGTAGTTCCGCAAAATACTTGAATAAGCGCCCGGACTTTTAAGCAAAATTTTTATTATTAAGGGTATTTAAGGGTACTTATTAAAATCTCTTATCATATCTCTTGTCTCTTGAAGTGAACTTGTTATCGTTGTCGACTTATTTATCTTGAGAAAGAACGACAAATTGGTCACTGCCCTTAATACTGTTGAAGTGAAATTTGATAAGGTAAACAGTAAAGAAGAAAGTTGCGGTACTCGATTGTTATCAGCACTCAAACAATCCCCCTCTTTATATTTACCTTTACATTCACATAACAGCAACAAAAGGAAAGGGTGTGGCGCTAGTTCGAAAGTGGGCATTACATTGAGGGAGGGGTTTGTTTCAGCATGCCGTGTGGATTTTCTTTTTTCGAGATTGCATTGGCCAATGCTCGATTTCGTGTTACTTCCTCTAAGGACTTCCCATTTTAGCAGGAATATGTGACTGTCCATTTAACTGTCGAATTGAATTGTGTTGTAGACGCAACCAACCAAATGAATTTAAAATTTCATAACATAGCCGCCCTTCTGAATCGGAAAAATTGGATGTCAAGTAAGAAAGTGATAGGGAGGATAACTAGCCTTTAGTGTTGCATATACTTCTGATTTTTGGTAGAATATCAAGTTATCCTGGGACTGAGTATCCTAAGTGCGTTCACTAACTCCGTCGTGGATAACCATAAAGTGTGTAATCAACATTTTTAATCCTAGACGCCCTTCAGAGTAAGTGGCAAAGCAGAAACGTAGTAACTGTGACAAAACGCATTATTGGCGTTCCTATAGATAATGTTAATGCAATTCAAACGTGTTACGCCTTTTATTCGGAAAAGATGCGTTGCCCCTTAATGGTAGACACCGTAGTCCTTATTAGCATTTAGCCCGTAGTCCTTATTAGGATTTAGCCTGTGTAGCACGTAGGCTAACTGAAAATGGATACCTTCCACACGTGGATTGCGTCAAATTTTACTAAAAGCGGAGTAATTTGAAAACACCCGCAATAATAAAAAAAACGCGTTTATGCACAGATCAAGAAAGAAGATGAGAAGGAGAAAATGTTTCATATTTTGACAAATATTTCCTTCATGTTGTTATTCAGCTTCTATTCTATTTTAATATCATAATGATTTGCTTTGGAGCTGAAGTGCAAAAAACTGATTGAATATGTCACGTTTCGCAATCTTCATAAACAATGCTCCAATCCGTGAATTACAAAGTTATACATCACTTAAAACGTTTTCTGTTTCATTTTAGCGGTAACGTCTCTGCCAATTGAAATTGAGCTTTTGTTGAATATCTTCACCGCATAGACTGAAGGGCATGCAGTCATGCATCACTTGCAATGCCTCCTGAATATCACTAACTATTGGGCAAACTGGGTCCATCAAAACATGCTCATCATCATCATCCTCCTCACTATTAACTCCATTCGCTGCATTCATCACCTCTTCTATCAACTTTTCATCTGATAGTGAGATTCTGTATTCATCACGTTTTGGTCTGCAGAAATGACATCTTCAACTGTTTTACCTAGAGGGTAAAAATCACCAAGTTTTTTCGATTTAATTTTGAATATCTTTAAAAGGGTCATCGTCATCCGACTGGGCAGATGCTTGGTGACCTTTTGAAATTCCTGCTTTCGCAAAACAATTGACGGTAGTGGAGGTTTTCACTTTATGCCATGCAAGATCGAGCATTTTCATTGCGTCTAAAGTCGAAAAAACAGGAAGATCCTTTCCTTTATCAATAGCTACGACCAGTCTTTGCAATGCTAAAGCTAATAATAAGCTTTCAAAGAGCGTATAACTCCCTGATTCATTGGTTGGAGCTTGGATGTGGTATTGGGTGGTAAGAAAACAAGCTCAATGGATTTGAGATTATCGATTGTCGGATGTGCTGGGCAGTTATCTATGATAAGCGCTACTTCCTTCATCTCTCCTTTGTGAACTTTGTATTCATTTCTCGTATCCACTCTTCGAAAAGTACGCTATCAATCCAACTTTTATTTTGATTTCTGTATCTACAAGGTAAATGTTTAACTCCTTTGAAGCAGCGAGGGGATTTTGATTTACCAATGACAAACTTTGGTATTTCGTCACCCGTTTCATTTGCTGCCGCCATTCCAGTCAGGCAAATTCTTCTGTGTTTCCCCCCTGTGCAAGACTCAGATTTAAGATAGAGTATTAGGTTGCATACGAAGAAATAACCCAAGTTCATCTGCATTATAAATTTCATTAAGTTTGTACTTGGATAAAATTGTAGGCAGAGTTGTTTCTTTCCATGGTGCGGTCATTTCAGCCGTACAAGAGTTACCTTCTCCAGATATCGTCTCAAAAAAACATTATACCTATTTTTCCAACGATCAAGCCAACCATCACACGCTTGAAATCCTTCGATATCAATCTTTCCCCCAAGTTCTTTGGCTTTTGTTTTCAGGATTGCCGGTGATACCACTACGTTCCTACAAAATTAACTACCTATCATCCTTATTGTTGAAATTTCCCATGAAACTGAAATTAAAGGACACCACGTGTATAAAGAGATATGGACACCAGGTGAATACTTGGAAGTCCAATGCGAGGCGGAAAATCCTGTTGATAAGTATGCAGTTTGTTTAAAAACTAGTAATGGAACTACAGTTGGACATTTGAAAAAAAAGGAAAGACAGGGCGTTTCACAAAGACCATATTTTATTTCTTACGAAGTCATTCGCAAGCGAGTTGCACAGCTAAAGTGACTGGGAAAAGATTAAACCTTGGCGATGGCGAGGGTTTAAAAGTTCCGTGCATTTTACAATTTACAGGAGTAAAAAAGTTTTTGTCAACTTTGGAAGAAAGTAGAAACTCTGTGAGAAATTATTAGTGAAGGTTCAACTGGAATTCCAAACAGTTCCAGTTACTGGAAGTTCGAATTATCGGAGGTCGAGTTATCGGGAGTGTACTGTAATTAATAATAAAAGGTTACTGTAATTTTAATAATAAAAGGTTACTGGGATAGTTATTAAAAATGTGATGTAAAAGTGTAATAGTCATCAAAATTAAAGGTGAGGGCTAACATGATGGATAATTTATGTATTTATATGTAATTATCCCATGTTTTTCTTTCCCAACTTTTATTAATAGAAGTGATAGTCGCAGTGCGCCGTTAGTGTGGGAATCTCTCATTGAAACAATATGAAGTGAGTTTCGAATAGGCAACTGTCTGATATCAAAATTATACCGGGTGAGTCAAAAAAAGCACCGGTGTTTCACAAAATAATCTTAAGATTGAATAAATATGAAGGATCATTTCTTTTATTTATGATTAGAAGAATCTGTTAAGTATATTTTTCTGTATCATTCTTCTGATTTGGTTGAGTAGAAAAAAAGTTATGGGCTAAAAACTGGAAGTGGTCCTTGTAAAAATCTTCGAAAAATGGACAAAAAAGCCGAACAACATATTCCTGCGTGATTCTTTAATTAAATTAGATAAATTCTTTTTTTTCACTCACCCGGTATATAGATAAACCAAGGTAAATAAATGATTAAATTTCTTGTGGGGTTTCCCTCATAAAAATTATAACTGTAGCTTTCACGCAACCTTTACAATAGTGCAGCGTCTTTAATAACATTCAGAGTGTATAAATACTGATAAATGCACTGAAAATCCATTAATTGCAATCTTCCTGTTTCAATGCTATTCACAATATACCTTTTCACTCCTTCAATAGGTTTCAAAGTTAAATATGATTTTTCAAAAATTAACTTTCTACGAAGACTTTCTTATTTTGCTTCCATTTGAAACTTAATTCAAAGAATATTTTTTTTTTCATGACAGTCAAATTCCCAGGAATGTATTTTTTGCATTGAACACCATAAAATGTCTCATAAAAAGGATATATATTGTCCAATTAACAATAGTGCCCTTAATTTTAATGTAGAGTGGCTTGTGTTGCAAGTTTGTACGCAGTATTTTATCAGTTGTGGATATAAATGCTAAGACGCAGACAAAAGGAAACAGATTCTTCGGTTTGGTGTGGGGATGTACTATTCATAGCTTATTCCTTAAGCTGAGCATAGTAAAGGTTTTTATTATATTGTCTTTATTATGATGAAGGTTGATGCAAACAAAAAATGCTACAATACTGAATAAAAGTTTGATGATTTCAGATAAATTCCCAAATGAAAATCAAATTTGAATGCTAAACTTGAATGTTTTAACCCAAATGTGTAACGTAGATGCATGCATGCAAATTAATGCATCACTATGCTTCAAGCAATTTTGTTGCAATGTGACATACAACAATAATTCACATGTCAATTCTTAAGATTGCTACAAACAAAGTTACATCAGATTTTAACCGTATACTATATGCAACCGAATGTGATTCTGAGGCATGAAAAGCCAAAATGCTAATTTTTATATTTTGTGGATATAAACTTTTGTAATTCATCAAAATGAACTTAAAAAGTAAACATGAAAATAACATTCCCTAAATAGAAAGAAAAAGATTGTCAAGATAAAATTGAAGGTGGAACTTCAACACTCTCCTCTATAAGTTGTATTTATTTTTAAAGCTGATAAGAATTGGAATCACAGACATTTTGTAGCTAGTGAAATAATATAGAATCAATTTGTTTTCCTGAATGAAACTTGTGGTTGAATAGTTCTTTTAAGATGAGGTAACTGCTAACCTTTTATTCTGCAAAATGGTTTCTTCTTTTAATGAAGTTACAAAATGTGTGATTCCCTGCTAATACTAATCATGTGATAAACCTTGCTGGTAACATTTTTGTGTTCCTGTTCCTGAATTATGTTATCATTACAATGTTGTAAGTTATTCTTTCTCATGATATACGCATGATAAGAATCAGATATAAGTTTCGAATAATGTGTTAATGTAAATGTAGATGCAGGCAAGAAACTGTTCGGTCAAGATACCGTATTTCCTCTAATAAGCGCCGCGGCGCTTATTTAATTTTCGTGATTTTAGGTGCGGCGCTTATTAGAGGGCGGCGCTTATTTCGAAATTTCAATTTTCAAGTTTCTGAAGTTTTTGCCTATTCTTCGAATTTGATCGGTTGGTTGGGTGATATCCTTAGAAAAAGAGTTCTTGCTATAAAATTTGGGGTTCTATCGGGGTAAGTAACGTACGAGAAAGAATTAACGGATATGCATCGTGATGTTTTCTGTTCTTCTTCTATCAAATATAACAAAGTTTAAGAATAATATAAGTTTAGACATCAATTTCTTCGTCGCTTTCCTGGTCAGAGTCAATCAAATGAAACGGCTCGCATGCATCCTCAACATCCGAATCTGTTATATTCTTAAATGGATTTATTTGACTCTCTTCTTCTTGCAAGATATTCAGGGATTCTCTTAACCGTGATGCTCTTCCAAGAAGCTTTTTCTTTGCCTTTACTGTGAAGTTTGAAACAAACATACGAGGCCACCATGTCTACAAAGATGTTTTTGGACTCCAACGATGGGAGAGAAACTCAACTGCAAACCAGACGAAAGAGAAGAAGCCAAAGAATATGATGAATACGCCATAGGTGTATACAAAACAAAGCCGCAGGTTACAGTAAAAGATGAAGACAAATCCGACAAAAAAACTAAAGAAGAAAATGAAAATACGGAATCAGAACCAAGCACTACACCATTCGGTGAAAATGAAAAAGGTGAACCAAGCGAAACAAACAAAACGAACAAAGTATCCAAAGCCAAAGGAAGAAAATCAACCAAAGGAAGTAAAGCAGCAAAAGGAAGTAAAGCAGACAAAGAAACCGAGGTCGCGATCGAACCAGTATCTCAGGAGGTCAATAAAGCAGTTGTCGAAATAGATCCGAACGATATGGGAAAAAAGGATGAGGAGTTTTTAGTCGGACATTTACCTATTGAACTCTCCAAACTTACGACACAATTTTTGAAAGCTGATAAAACCAATACGATAGTCGCACAAGTGACAGGAAAAAGAAAGCGGGAGCTTGGCTTGATTGTCCCTGCCAAATTTCTTTGCTTTTCAACGAACAGTAAAATTTCTAAAATATTATATGAGGAACTCGTTAATAAGAAGTGTAAATATAGCTATCTAGAACTTTCTGTAGACGACTATTGCAATAAGAAAACTATAGAGTTCAAGTAAAAGTATTCAAGTCTCATTTTCTCTTGATTTTCTAATAAGCGCCGCATTTGAAGGTGCGGCGCTTATTAGAGGGCGGCGCTAATTTCGAAATTCAAATTTTAGGTGCGGCGCTTATTAGAGGGCGGCGCTTAATAGAGGGCGGCGCTTATTGGAGGAAATACGGTAACTGAAGTTTATAATTTGTTAATAGTGTTTTTAATATGATAATACACCTTTTACTTAATTCAGAAAAATGTATGGTCCTGCACAGTGTTCCAATGTAAAGAATCATGTTTTTATTGGTTTTCACTTTAAAAATGCATACAAGGTGGGCCAGAAAAAACGCATCCAAAATTCAATCGCGTATTTCTTTATGGCGATTCACATTTTATGTATCATATTTCCATGGGTTTTAGAACAAGCTATTTGACATTATTTAAACCAAAATTTTTTTCCATATCTTTTCTAGAACTTTTGAAAAATTATTTTTAGTGATTATAGCAGGTTTTGATTTGTTTAAAAATGACGTCGCATAGGATGATTATTTTTTGTTTTGGCTGAGTACTATTTACGAAAAAGATTTCACACTCGAAGTTCCACTTAATCCACAGAATAGTCGAGTTTACGGTGATGGTAGCAAAGACGAAATCGAAGATACACGACTTTTCCATCATACGAACAAGCAGTCAAAAAAGGTTATGGTCTCGGCTTGTGTAACGTGGAAAGGAGCAACGAAACCTTTCTTTGTGAATGACAAGGGATTGAAAGTGAACTCTAAAACATGCAAGAAACATTTAGAAAAACAACTGCTACCTGAAATTGACAGTTTGATGAATAGAAATGACTGGATATTTATTCAAGACAGCGCGCCATCACATCGTTCAAACATTGTACAAAATCTGTTGACAGAAAAACTGAGAAAGCGCTTTGTTAAGCACAATGAATGGCCGCCCGCCTCCCCAGACTGTAGTCCACTGGATTACTACTTCTGGGATAAAATGAAAGTGAAAGTATATGGAGACAGATTAAACAGATTGTTTAAAGATGAAAAAGAACTAAAAAGGAAAATCGAAAAAGTTTGGCCCGAAGTTTCAACAAACGTTAAAGAAATTCGTAAAGCTTTAAAAGAATTTGTTCCACGTTTAAAAGCTGTTAATGAAAAGGGCGGTCAATGTATCAAAATGGTCTTTGGTTAAATTTATTTTAGAGAATTGGTTGAATTTATTTTTTTGTTATTTTGTTAACTTTTTCATAAGTTGTTAGCAGGTATGGAAATAATAAAATATTTGCACAGTTTAAGAGAGTTTTATAAAAAATGTTTTGACGTCAATTTTAAACATTTTTATACAAAACGAAATTCCAGACTTTTTCCTAAAATCTTTCTATCTTTTGAACCGGTTTTTTTTTCATTGAAAATTTGGCTATTTCTTCCCATTACATTGTAGAATCTACTTCTAAAAGATTTTTTATTTATCTAAAGACAATATTCGATTATAACAAATCCAAATTTGGATGCGTTTTTTCTGGCCCACCTGGTATATATAAAAAAGGAACTGTTTTGATGTGAAAAATGTCTGTTTGACTGAATTAGCTTCCTGAAAGGGTTTTCTTATTTAATTTAATTTTCAAACTTAATTTTAGAAAATAAATTTTTGACTGACTGAGAGCCATTCTTAGGGTTATCTCTACGACATACTGAGTGCATGGTTGCTTTCTCATAAAATTAATGGAAAAGTGTCTTTATTGTAATTCTGAGTTGAACCTCTACGTTAAATTTGCAGTCCACTAAAATCACAAATTATATTGAAATAGGGTTTTTTAATCAAACCTTCTCTTGTGTTATCCTTTATTGCGAAAACGCAATATTTGTTGTTATGTCAAGGTTTTGCATGAGATGTTAACTGAACTGACTAGAAATTTCATTATCTTCAATGCAATAAAAATATGGTGACACGATAAGGCTCTTTATTGAAATGTGAATTGCATATGTAACAGTAACTTAATTGTTACAGTGGCTGAACTTTCAATGTTTAGATTGCAGCTACAAATAATTAAATATCTTGAAGGTGTGGTTTATATTAGCCTTTGGATGACATATTGGAATTGAACGATTGTATTCAAATGTTTTTATCATGTCAAAACATGTATTGGTTTGGTGTGTTGACCATTCTTCTACAGCTGCATAAAGTTAATGGTGGTAAGAAACATTGGCATTTTACTTAAAAGTTAATTGCAAATACTTCCTAGCGAGTAAAAGGATTCCGCCTACTGTTCAGTCAAAATTCTGCTTCTGTGACTTAGCAATTGGTAATTTGAAAAGGTTATTCATGGTTCCAAATTCCCAATTTACAAGATCAAATTATGTCATTATGTCAGAAGCCAAGGTGCTAACTACACAAACCACGATGTAGTAATCACCTATGATACATGCGAACTTAAAGAATCCATAAAGTGATAAAAAGATTGAGGAACATATTATTTTCGTTTGATAAGCAATTGTCTTTCCAAAAAAAAATCTGCTTTTATAACATAATGATAGGTAACCATTCCTATCATAAGATTTCGAAGGTTCTGAATGTGTGGATTAATTATTCCTTAATGAAAGACATAAGGAACTGATGCAAAAGTTGTCAATAACATGTGTGATCTCTGCAAGCATGTGATCCCTACAAATGCTAGGCATGATGTCTTTGAAGCAATTATTTACACTATCACGTGCTCAATCGACACCGAAGAGCAAACTTAGGCAGTTCTGATAATTCTATATTGGATTGACTAAGATTTGTTGCAGGGAAAAAATCCATGCTTTCTAGATACAAAAATGTAAAATTGTAAGATAAGTAAGGAATTCTGAAGCATTGAAGTGACTAATGTGCTTATCCTGATGACTTTACTGGCGCTGGCACTACCAATGGATTTAAATTTTGCTGGGATCAACTTTGTAAACTAGGAATGAAACACAGATACTTTCCTGAACTATCGATATTTTTGTTGACTGTGAACATGATCATCAAAAAATGCAACAGTTTTTAACAGATTTAGGGGTTATAACAGCAGAGGGACGAAATAAGCTGTACCAATAACATCAGATGAACAGAGAGATCTTGGTGCATCGTAATGTAGTAATAGATAGTACCAAGCATGAGTGGCAGCACATCCCATCTACTGAAGGATTTATGTAAAGACAAATGCGTTGAGCCACATCTTTAACCACTAATAGTTGTTGAGTTCCAAATATTTCACAGTTTTTTTACAGATAACGTAGACATTATATAACTACAACAAAAAACGATTGTTGGAATGGAATGTGGGAAAAAACTCATGTATTCCAATCTTTCTGTAATGCTGTCTGAGATAAATTATGAGCAGATTGTGCACAATTCTTTTGACCAAATCAGGAGTATTGAATCTGTTGAGTATTGTGTATCTGTCATTCTGTCTAAATTTGTAAATAATGTTTATATAAAAATAAAAAAAAAGAAAGTAGAAAGAAAATGTAATTTTTAATGATAGATATCCAACAAAGGAAACAGTTTTCAACTAATTATCCATAAAAAGTTTTCCCATTAACTATATTGGAAAGAAGTTCTATATGGAGACACACCAACTCTTTGCTAGACTTGGAATTTGTTCGATTTAGCTTCGTCGGTTGTGGCTTCGGGTAGTTTTATAGTACTTGTTTTCACAGACATAAACACAACGACTGAGTTATGCATTTATTTTAAAATTTACTTATTCTAGCTGTAGCTGTTTTCTAATTAATTGGAGATTGCTTTCCTGCCTTTTCCAGCTTCCACCTTCATGTTTACCTTAACTTTAAGAGATGCAACAAGCCTCACATTCTCATGGAATTCAATTTCAAAACAAGTCTCCAAGTACACCATTGAATGCTCCCGCAAAGCTGGCGCAGAGATTTTATTTTCCATATTACCTGCTACTTCCAATACGGGAACAGTCAACAACTTAGCCATACTAACAACTTACCATTGCCATGTAAGTTATATCTTCCACTATTTGCCAAATTTTTTTCTATAAAACCTAAGGTTTACAAGATTTAAATCAATCTAGTACCGAACTTTTTAAACTGTTTCAACTCAACAGTCACCTCAGAGATTCAAATCTGGTTTCAAAGGAAACAGTATATTTTGTACATCAATTTTATTGATAAGCTTAGCAATACTGGAAACTTATCATTGTTATGTAAGTCGTGTGTTCCACTATTAGTCGAATTTATTTCTATAAATTCTAATGTTTACAAAATTTAAACCAATTTAATACCCAACTTTTTTAATTTGTTTTAACACAACAGTCACCTCAGTGATTTCTAATCTGGTTTCAAAGCAAACATTATTTTGCACATTAATTGCAGCGAATCATTATTATTGATGTCAGGATTAATTTGTGAACAACTCTGACAATCCCTATAAATGCATCGGTAAATTTCAGTCAATTTGTGAAATGTTTATATTATGATTATTTATAATATAAATTTTAGCGGATTATTTCAAATAGTCACACTTTTTTTTGAAAAAGTGGTATTTACGAAATTAAGAATACATCATACATCTTAATCTTTTTTGAGTGAACTCTTGAAATTCAAACAAGCTGACATGGAATATGAGATGTCCTTATGTTTTCACCTATTTATGAGTCCGATGGTGCTTTTTAAAAAATACTTGATACTTCAAATTCCATTTCATATTCTCCTAGATTGAAGCTCAAATGATTGACGGGAACGTGACAAAAAGCTTTATAGTAAATGGTACAACTTTAGGAGGTAGTAACTGCTTCATCCTGTATCATAATTGCGGTAACGTTGCAGATATAATAGTTTAAAGAACTTTTAACTTAGTTATGATTCATTAGATCAAATTAGAAGTGTGAGCTTTGTTTATCCTAAAAATATTTTGTTATGCATTTAGATATCAGTAGTTGCATGCTGCCAGTGGGTTTTGAGAATGGGGCATTTGATATTGGTCGACTTGTAAGAAGCTCCACTGAAGACTTCCTCCACCCTCTTGGCGAAATTGGATTAAACAGTGATAAGGAATGGTGTTCAGATAAATACGATAACAGTTTAAAACTTGAGATTAACTTCCGCAGGATGATGACTATAACTGGTTTTGCTATACAAGGCAATGATGGAAATACAAGAAATATCTATATGCGGTATTCTACAAAAGAAAAAGGCAAAATCATGGCATGGTTTATGGATAATAACCAGAACCAGAAGGTTTGCGATTTGCTTTCATTGTGTAGGTGCTGTTTCATCCCTAAGGGGGTGTTTATATGGAGGTGAGCTGGCCCGGTTAGCCGGGCTGGCTCAGTTAGCCGAGACAATTTCATCTCGCCTTTATATGGAAGCGGGCTGGCTCACCTTTGTATTTTTTTGTTTATCAAATAGTATACACATGCTATGAAATTAGCCCGCTCAGCCGGGCTAGCCCGGTTATGGATGTTTATATGGAAAATTTTCATCCCACTGAAGCGAGATCTCGGCAAATTGAACCGAGATCTCGCTTAGGCGGGCTGGCTCGGTTTCCATATAAACACATTTGAATAAAAACATATGTTTCTTAATATAAGCGAGATCTCGGCTAAGCGAGCCAGCCCGTTTAACCGGGTCAGCTCGCTTCCATATAAACACCCCCTAAATTTCCCATTTTTTGACTGTGTAATTCTTCATTTTATGACTTTGCCAGCAAAAAATAGTAGAAACCTGGAATCAAGCTGGAGTAACAATATAACAAATTTCTTTAGTGGTTTGACAACTGTCTATCACTGTAAAGTTGCATGAGTTATTCATATATTTTCGTGTCAGCAATTTCTTCATGAACATTCTCATGGTCATTTTCATAGAAAGTTAGTTTTGCTAAAAAAGCAATTATCATAAGAATGGCTGTATCTTGAGAACAAAAAAAATTTTTTTATTCAAAACCTGACCTTCATCATTACATTTGAAACTCTTCCAAGTATTTTTCTTAAAAAGGACTTATAAAATGAATGCCAAAATTGTAAAACTGTTTTTGTTGTAGTTCACATATCCTGCAAGTAATTACACTCATCGATACTGGTTTCAAAACAACACCTTGACAGCGAGAAAACTGGAAATTATATTTGAAAGAAAAGATAGTATAGATAAGGTTTGCTTGAAGATGGAATTGTATGGCTGCTCAGAAAGTATGTGATAACAATATTTTTTCTACCACTATAAAATTATGGTTATCAATTATGGTTTTTCAATGTAAACAATTGTGTTAACGAAATTATGCCCCATGTTCCTTTTGGGATTGAAACTATCTTTACTGTGAAGTATCTTCTTAGGACTTTTCTTAGCAATATAATCTGAAAAGTCCTATTTCTCTTATTAAAATCATTTGAAATTAATTTTGATTTGAATGCTTTTTACGTGCCCTTTTGATGTATACTGAACTTTTGATGTATATACTAAAAGTGATTAGGGTGCTGATAGATAAAATAAAGAGATATCAACTAAAGAAAAAACGTATTCAAGTAATTATACTTAAATTTAAACAGTCAACTATTTTGCAAACTGTTTCTAAATTTCTTGTGTTTTCATGCACTCTGTCATGAAATGATCATTTTTAGATTTCGAGTTGAGAAACCTTATTAAAGTATCAAGTAAAATGATGTAATTACTATTGACATTCTCAGAGCAATGAGAAAGAAAGCATATATGTCTAGAAATAGGACTTATTAACCAGAAATTCTAAATTCACAGTTCACATACCTGAAAAGATGATGGGAAAAAAATGTTTACTTTTATTTTTTCAGCTTGCCACTCTGAAGTGACAAAACCAAAAGTTGTTTTTCCTGCAAACAAAGAATTTCCTGGCATAAATTCCCAATCGGCATGGTGTGCAAAAGCAAAAAATACAGAAATTACATTTAGTTTCCCTGAGAAAGAATTGACAGTAAATGGTCTTTTCGTAAAGAATTTCAACAATTCTGTCAGTAATTCTGATGTCGTTTTTGAAGTTTTATGCAACGGAATTTCAGTCCATACACCAACTGGCAGCAAAGTATGCTCTTTGTTTTACTTTCCTTGAATACAATGCTTCTGTTTTGATTTTGTACATATAAAGCATCTTTGTCACTGTTTGTGACTCTTTTTCTCATCTTGCAAAAACAATCTATTGAGGAAAACATTATCATAATCAGGGATTTTGCCAAGCACTTTCCATTTACCATTTACCGGTAGTTAAAACTCAATCTTGAATTGAGTCATTCACCAAATATTCTGTTGCTAGGGAGAACGACCAATGTTGGTAAGGCAATTTTGAAGTTTCCTTTGTTATACACATTCATTTCTTCATCTTACGAAAGAATATGAAAACGAAAGTGATACCAGTAGGACTCGTTTTCATGTTATTCAATGAAATTAAAAACCATCTTAGTTTTCAACTCTATTCGCGTGCCTCTCATGACAAGGCCTGTTTGTGGTGATTGAAATCTCTAAAACTGCGGAGGTTCCTGGACTGTAAAACTCAAACTTCTCTACGAAAAACGGTAGTAACTAAAAGTGCTTGGAAAAGTCCCTGCATAATTCTTTTAAAGTTTGTGATTATAATTTAGCAATTCAAACAACTGAAGGTTCAAAGTGATTCACAGGCGGTTCATTGGTTTATGCATCAAACAATTTGTAAAAATATTTCGATACGTTCGGTATCAACAAACAGTTGCATGAGGCTAACATTTTTAGGCTGTAATACAGGTACATGTTTTGAAACGCCAGTGTTTTTCATTTCATTTAACAAGTCAATCCAAAAACAACGATATTCCATATTTACAACGATTCGTTAATTGATTTTCTCCCCACGAAATCATTTGCTACTCATATATTCATCATTGAACAATAAGAACTATCAGCTTTATTTCAAAATCTTCAATTGTTTTGAACATATTCATAATAAAATTTTGATAATTTTCAGATTGTTTTCAAAAGCTTGGTGTTGAAAATGGTGGTAACGACATTCAGTTAACTGGCTCCAAATCACCAAGTGTTCAAGAAAATGCAATAGAAGGACAACTGAATAACATCATGACCTCCTGGGTGAGCAAAGGTATGAGCAGCTACATCTATATTGCTTGTACATTCCATATTAGCTAAGATTTTTTTTCTGATTGTTTATTGCGTATATCCTTGCTTTGTTTTTATTATAACTTAGAAAATTCATCACAAAGTTAAAAATAGGGAAAACAGTATCAAAACAGTATCAAGAGGCTAAATATTTAGTAGTTTTAAGTATTATCATTGAATTCGTGCATCATGTTATTTACGTGGGTCCAATGTAAATTGCATATATACGACCTAAGTGACTTTAAAGGATTATATCTTGTGATCTATTTTACTTTTATGAAAAATTATTTTGCCTTTTGAACGATCAAAGGTTGAAGTTTGTCTCACAAAAAATTGAGCTGTTTTGCCCTTTTCTAAAAAAAGCTCGTTTTTTTCATCTTCGTTTTTCTTCTTCCATTTTCATTATTCTTCTAAATTTTTTATGTCATAAAAAAGTTCTTTTTAAGCTTGACACAGTGCAAAAAGAATTTTTGAAATATTTCATAACTTTCAAATTTGCCAAGCATTTATACAAACTGTGCAAGTTCATTTGAAACGTACTTTAATTTATGTAATTACTTAATCGTTTGAAGAACCAAAAAAATAAACCATTAATTCAACTTTTTTTTTTGTATTTATTTATGCAAAAACATAGATATTGTTGATATATCCAATCATTTAATTTCACCTGTTGCATCCAAAAGGAAAATTTCATAAGCATTTTCATTTACAAAATTAGACAGAATTCCTGAAATTAATACAAACAAAAATTTCTATCTTTTAGAAACACATGTTTGATTAGCTTATGAGAAAATGAACAACAGAGCATTATGAATCAAATTCGTGTGTCCTCTTTAGCTTTCTCTTAGCTATTGTTGTAAGTCCTTATGATTTTTAGATATTAAGGAAAGCTGGCTACAAGTTTGTTTTGACTCTGTGCAACTGATATCTGCAGTTGCTATACAGGGTCAAGGGAATAGAGGAGATGGAATGGTTGTGAAATACAAAATTGTTTATGGGTATTCCAGTGACAATGTCAATAAGGAATATGAACTAAATGATACTAAATACGTAAGTTGATACTATGTATGTAAATTTATTAATCGATATTAAAATTTCTATATGCCTTGAAATCCTTAGAATACACAGTTGAAAATGTCATATCAAAATTCAAAATGTCATAGAAATATTTTGGTTTGGAAAAGAAAAGTCTTTCCTCTTGCCATTATTATAATAGTTATTTGATGGTGCTCGTACAAGGTACGGAACAAGTGTCAGCAACTTTCCAAATGACCTTTATGCAAGATGCGTGAGACTGCAGGACATGGTTTGTTCAACACGTTGTGCAGCACGAATTGAAATGCTAGGTTGTAGTAATGGTAAGTTGAGATTTGCAGTAGAAACATTCTTTACTTTTGTATGATATAGCGTAAGAGGTCGTAGAGAACTTGCTTAAAGCTAATCATTAGACAATTAGGCTTTGTTGTATTTTGTCTTATAATATTAGAGATACTTTATTTTGTTTTTGTAGTGGCTCTTCCGGCACCAAATATTGGAAAATATGATAAGACAATTGATTGTATTGTACGCAATGCTCAACCAATACTATCTTGGAGAGTGAATGGAAAGGTCATTGATTATAAAACATACACCATGACTACCACCACTGACAGCAATGTAAATGGATATGTCAAATCAACATTGACGTTTAAAGAAGACATCAAAACTACCATACTAAACCTCAAGAACTGCAAGGATGACACAACAGGAAAAGTTTTGTTATGTTCAGCACATTATTCATGCAGTGCTATCTATGGAGACAACTCCACGGAAGAAACGTTTGTCATTGATGTTGAATATCAAAGTAAGAAAAACATTGTCTAATACAGGAAACGATATAAACCTGGAAATATATGTTTGAAAAAGAATTCAGCTATTTAGATTGAATAAAATAATATACCATTGACCGAATGAACATTTAAAATTGAAAAGGAATTGTATTATACTGTACTAATCCACTTTTTTTGACTACTCCCTTGAAACCAGTCCATCCATTGCGCTTTACTCGATTACCTCCAGTTTTAGCAATACCCTTCAAAGTGGTCACTCTCATGTGGAAAATCACAATTTAAATAGTATAATATTTCTTTAAATTTCATCAAATTTTCATCAAGTTGGTAAGTCATAATGACAGATCCACACGGTCAAATGTTGTATTAGTATGTATTGACATTCAGATTCTTAACTCTTACAACAAAGAGATATTTTTTTAGAGGCATGCGTGAAGAACATTTCCATACTTGCATCAAACACATTTGCGGAAATAAACTGGAATACCTGCCAAAGCAAACAATATGTATCTTTCCACGTAATTCTTGAAACAAATGGACATGTGGTATACAATGCAAGTGGCTTAAATGAAACAACATTAATAATGGAAAAACTGAAGCCATTCACTAAATACCATGTGAAGATAACCAGCCGAAATCAATATTCTGTCTCCCAGACTGTATACAAATCATTCTCCACCAAGGAAGGAGGTGACAACTGATTTTTACATATTAGTGATATTGATAAAAATTATAAAAATTATACTAAAATATGAAATTAGTTATTATTCAAGTTATTTTGTATCAATGAGCACATAAGCAATTTGCTGTCTCCGTAAAGCCTGTTTTAGACCTGGCGATTACGAAGATTACGATGATTATGAATAGAATTAATCGTCGCAATCGCCAATCAACAGGTGAGAACACTCTCAAGTATTTCATTAGAGTTACAAATCGATCAGTAATTTTTGATATTTCATCATTGTAGTTGCCAGGTGTTTACACGATTACGACGATTACACTGAATAGATTTTAATCGTCGTAATCACCAGGTCTGACCAGGCTTTAAAGTTCAGTTCATTACTGCATCCCAAAACGAAAAAATTCTTTTAAAACTGTATATACATGGAAAACTTATTAAAAATATAATAATTCGATTTGTTCATCATCCATGATATCATAAATGTCATTCTTAGGACGTGTTGAATTTTTTGTTTTCACACGATCGAAATATCTCGGAAAACCTGCAACATTAGCTTGGGATGTTTATCAACACACGATTGTCAGGCACTCCAATTTTGTACTGTGTTCTTTCGCAGTGTTCCCAGTGAATTTTAAAGAATTATTTTTACGGTAGCAGCGCAAGCGAATACCGTATTAAAACACCCGTGGACTCCTACTCCTCCTACTACTACTACTCCGGCCGAAATGGCAATTAGTCTGCGATTTAGAGTCTGCGAGACTCTGCTAATAACGCAATGTAAATTCTAATGAAGGAACGCAGCCTTCGAAAGGTTTCACATATCAAACATTTAAAGGTTACGTCTGATAAAAAAACAAATCATATTTTTTAACTTCAGTTATGCATAAGAAAATATAATTTCTATCTCATTTTATGTATAAAAAGCTTAAACGAGCACAATACACAAAAATGTTTTTAAAATTTTCACTTCGAAGCTTCTTCTTCCTTCCCGCTCTCGAAAATGTAAACAAAATCATAATGGCTACCATTTACGTCACAAAATGTAAGACCAGATGGCGAATGTGAGTTAGCGGTTGAAAAACTACATATTTATGAAAGAAAGAACACCCTGATTAATTAAGTTGTGGTGAATTTTTATGTTAGAAAACAAAAGTTTGCATTAATTTCGTGTGTTGTTAATGCAATAAGAACAGCATACCCAGCGCCTGATAATAAATACTGTGGTTACATGAATGGTAAAATTGTTGATGAGAACCAGTTTCCCTGGATGTACCACGACGATGACAAAAAATAAAAATAAATATTAAAAAATTGAATCAAAATTGGATTATCGTTTCATCCTCGAATATTTTGTTGTTTTTTCTATTATTTCCTTCCTTTCTGGTCTTTCGTACCGATGCCAAGATATTTTAAAAAGTGGAACTCTGCGGCCTTCTTTTGATTTAGGATTACCTTTCAGCTAAGGTGAAAAAAGGTATCGTTATTGCCATTATCGTTCGATACTTAAATTCATTAACAAGTGAATAGTAGTGAAGTGTAGCTATTATACCTGTCTCCGACCAATATTGAGATTATGATCAAGAGCTGCAAGTTCGACGCCAGCTATTATTTTCTCATGTTCGAAAAAAAAGTCTGCTTCAGTAGGTAGCGGATTTTTAGGGAGTGAAACACTTCAAGGTGCATTGTAAAAATGTTTTCTATTAGTTTTTGCAAGTCCTTCACGAGTTGTTTTTCGTCGAAGACTATAGATTTTAACGCCCTGTGTGATGGTGAATCCGGTCTTAGCCACCTAATTTCATGTTCCCATCCTTATCATATTTATCATGGGAACATTTTCTATAAAAAGTGTTCCCTGGAAACGTGTGGCGATTTACACAGTGATGGAACGATGACAGGAATAATGAATGAATGAAGAAATATGAAGAATATTACATACCTGCTTGCTAGCAAGGCATTTTGCATGTCCACGGACATATCGAAATATTTATCTTCGAAATGGTTTTCTCAGCGAAAAATTGATCCGGATATTTTGGGAAGGTTTTGTCGTTTAATTTTCGTTTTCCAAACAGTGGCGCGTTTTTCATCATTTGGTAATTTAAAAAAAGTAAGTTCTTTATTTTTCCTCTTATAATTTGTGCAACCAACTGCTGCACACCAGGCCATCGTAAAACGTAAAAAAAGATGTTTAAAAGCAGAAAGATCAACTAAAATGTTGTGTACACTATTTATTAAAGATTAGTTGAAGTAAATAAACGGGGGCCGAACATTAATTTTAATAAAGGTCTTGAAAATATTTGTTTCGCTATGTTTTTCCTCTTTCGTCGGTCTTCGTCTTACACTTTGTGACGTAATGAGGTATCCGCCAGAGTAATCCTGGCGCTTTCACTATTTTCATCATACTCAAAAAATGGCTGCCGAAGAAAGTGTTTTCAGCGAAGATTATGAAAATAAATAATTGAATATATAACTTCTGTGATCAAATCTTTCAATATTGATGTGATTTTCTGATTAAGTGAGTTATTTAGCATCGATATACAAGTACTTTGTTTTTTATCAGACGTAACCTTTAAAAGGACGTTTTCTTTGATGTTATTATGAAATAATTCATGAAAGAATGAATATTAATCAAATAGATCTGCGTAAAAATGGAAGTTTCAGCTTTTTATGCTAACTGAAAATACATTGATACTTAAAATTTGGTTATATATAGTTTTTCTTGTTAGTAAGCTCATCAGTTTAAAACTTCTTATTACCTTGTTTGTTAGCTACAACACTGTTTTGTGTATTAAGAAGACTTTCGAAGATCTAGTTAGGCAGTTATTTGTTGGATTTCATTTTGGGTTTCATGAAATTATAATTAAAAACATATATATTTTTTTTTTCGAAACGCGTGTTTTTTTTCTACACATGGTCTTACAAAAAATTTTCTTATAAAAAAATATACAACTCACGCATGTATAATTCTTTTGTCTTTAATAAATTAATTTCTGGTGGCTTATGATTAGACCCTTTTTACACTAACTTATTATTATAACACTAGACGCCAAGGCGGCGTCGCTCGCCGCCCATGTCCACTGTCCATGTATCACTGTAACAATAAACGTAAAATTTCCTTATAAACGGCTCGTACAACTTGTGTTCAACCAGAAGCAGATTCGAAGTCACAACCTCTGGTAAAACCGATCTTTTATCAGTGTAACAATACACTCAAAACGTAGAGAGAGAAAACTTCAACTTTTTATTAGCTTTTATTTTAAAAAAGTTACGCGCTCTAACATGGGTGCTATCAAACAGGGGGAAAATGGTTTCTCTTCTTAAAAAGTTCACACGGAGGAGAGAAAAAAGGCACGTGCTAAATGAATAAATAGAATAAAAAAACGTTCGATTAGAACGCTTAACAATTAAAACAAGAAATTAAATTATTAAAAGAAAAGCAAAAAAAAAAAACATTTTGTTTTGATATGATACTCTTTTTTTACATATCGGTTTCTAAACATTCTGATTGCTCAAAAAAAATGTTCACCCGTCTCAGACAGTCAGGCAAGAGTCAGTGGCAAACCGAACATATGCTGCCACGTTCTGCCATTGCTGCTTTTTGTCCAAAATGTTTAATCAGTTAGTTTCTTTGTATTTAGTTGATGTACTGTTTTCAAAGCCAAGTCAACGTGGAATATAAAACTAACAATAATGATAAAAATAAAACGTTATTCCTATTAGTTCATCAGCCAAAAAAAGTCACGTTCGATTGGGGTTGCAATAATGTATTTGCTTCGAACTCACGTCGCACACAAAAAAAGAAATAATTTCGCTCACAACTCAATCTACCATTTTGCGTGACTTACAAACAAACAAACAGACAGACAGACAGACAGACAGACAGAGAATCGGCTATTAATATATAGATATTTATTGTTTATGCCTGTTTTCCACCAGTGAGATATAAAAAAACACAAGCCTCAAAGAACTTTGTAGTAACTTTTCATAACTTTAAATACAATTGCTGCTACCGTTTTGCGCCATCTGGCTCTTGTTAAACAACAAAAAAAACGACCCCAAACGATGTTGATAAATATTTTAATAAACTAAATTTTATTTGTAAAAAATGTTCGTTTTATTTATCTTATTTTCGTGTTAGACTGCATATATTTTCACATGTGATGCCAGTCTGAAAAACACTATTCAGCCTCGTATCCATGCAAAAAACTAAACATTCGATCATGAGTCTTTTGATTTTATCTATTTACAGTGCCATCTGTCCCCAGAAATGTAACAGCTTATGCTGAAGGAAATGAAATTTATATGACATGGAAACCTCCAGATCCAGCCAACGGTATAATCAGTAAATACGAGCTGCATGTTGAAGAAAAAAACGATTCAATTTTCAACGGTTCCTTTGTGCAGAGCAAGAATTATCCGAATGACATATCCACAAAAATTAGTAATCTCAAGTTTTCTCAAGTTTATTATTTGAAGGTGGGTAGTAATCACATTGCTGAGTTTATTAACGCTTCTCTTCAATATTACTATATTCGTTGTTTCTTTCAATATTAGGTTAGAGCATTTACTAAAAAAGGAGAACTTGTTGGACCATGGTCAGAATGGATTACCATATTAACTGAAGGAAAAGGTTTGTAATAGCTATTGCTACTGGGTTTACTGAATTCCTTGTTATTTTTCTTATAAGTGTATTACCTTTGAACGTCTGCTTTAGGTGGCTTCAAGTCATTTCACAGGCATCATGGAAATACCAATGTCAAAATATCAATGAAAAGTAAGGTTTTATTAGCATACATCTGCTAATTCATACTGCTTCATAAATTTCAATTTACAAATCCTGATAAATGAATGTTTACCTTGATATATTGTCAAAACGCCTTCGTATTATCATACAAGATCAACATTGACAAATAACTACGAGAATAAAAAGTATAGATTCGCGTTAATCTATTTGGATCATAACAGTGCCGTAGACACGAAACAAATATCAGTTGGGGACCGTGGTAGGGCCGACGGGCGAGGAAAATATT
The DNA here is from genome assembly GCA_027922465.2 of Turritopsis dohrnii. Lineage (NCBI taxonomy): Eukaryota > Metazoa > Cnidaria > Hydrozoa > Anthoathecata > Oceaniidae > Turritopsis > Turritopsis dohrnii. The sequence goes on from BQMF02000019.1 coordinate 1,325,677, forward strand.
TGGGTTTTTAGCCCTCTAAATTGGATAAAACGGCCTTTCCGAAAATTAATTTTAAACAATGAAAAAATCTATACTTGCGTGAAATATTAGCGTATTTTCAATCAATAAGACTATGAGAAAAGTATTACGAAATATAGGAAAAAAGTACTTTTACGCATTTAAGTGTCCGAAAATGTTTATTCTTGTTTAGCATTTGTCAATAGATTCATATAAAAATCCTTTGAAATCCTTTAAAATTACTTTTATTGCCTAGCTATATCATTTAGCTTTCAGTCACAAGTTATTTTGTTGAGTTGTGCATTTTTTTTAAAGAAGGTTATGGGAGTTTTTATTTGAGTCACTTTTTAGCGAATTTAACATCCAGAGGTCCAGGTGTTTAAACAAGAAAAAACATGGCTTGTTCACACACGTATTTCGTTGTGCTCCCATCTACGTCTTTTCAATAAAAAAAACATGATTGAAAAAGCACTGCATAACATTTATTTTTAGATGTTGGAAAAAGCAAAAACGTCACTACTGTTGTCCTCGCTGTGATCATTCCTGTTCTCATCCTGATAATATTAACAGTAGGTATCACTATCTACTATAAAAAGAGACACGCAGGATCAAAAGTCACCGGCTCCACAAAAGATTATACCGCCACATCCTTTTCGAAACCATATGCGTCAGATGCAAATGATGGCGAAGTTAAGTTGGAGACAAAGTACACGAAGGTATCCCATAATGATAATGAGGCTTACACTTGACTTGATGGGTCAAGATAGGAAAAGATGTTTCGGTAAAAAACATTTCGGTACCTTGGGAAAAAGACGTTTTTTTTTGTTCAGTATTCAATCTCTTAAAGAAATTTTATTTGTTAGAAGAAATCTATCGTGTAAATTTATCAGATTCGTTTTTATAGTAATTGGACAGATACTTTTTATATTTCATATTCAAAATTCTTTCTTTTTTTTTGAAATGTTCTTCATCACAGTGGATTTTAGAGAACTTCTCTGATATCGAAGATAAGTTTGTTAGGGATTGTTCACAAATGATGTCAATCATTTTTTCAAGACTTTTGATTTTTCCTATAATGAAATATGGACTTGCTTAATAGAGTTCAATTCGCTGTACCCATTATTCAGTTTTCTCCTGATGAAATAATTTAACTACCACAATTCCATGCATCAAAATCATGAAAAATCCCCTATAGAATAACTAAGACACTTTTGTGATCAAAACAGATATTCTCGCAACTATTTAGAACAATACTTAATTGCATTGCATTATGGAAACTGTATTCAGTATTAAGGAGAATTATGGGAACGGTCAATTGTTTCTATCTCGTTGCATTATGGTAGTTTGAATGATTTCGCTGCTTTAACGTAATTAGCGAGTTTGTGTTGATTTGTGATGTCAAATAACAAATGAAGCTTCCATCTTTAATTATGTCGACTATGAATATCACATGACCAAGTATATAAAGTTGCTTATAAAGTCCACACTTCTCTAACCGCTTGTATCGATACATGGCGCATACTACGATTGCATATAGCTACTTTTTACGATATTGGACTGTTACAGATAGAACTAAGGCGGTTGGTTGTGTGAAACCCTGAGTACACCAATGACGAATGATAGAACAACTAAGACAAAACAGATATTCTCACAGCTATTTAGTGCTTAATTGCATTGTATTGTGGAAACTGTATTCAGTATTAAGGAGAATTATGGGAACGGTCAATTGTTTCTGTCCCGTTGCATTATGGTAGTTGGATGATTTTACTGCTTTAACATAATTAGAGAGTTTATGTTGATTTGTGACGTCACATAATAAGCGAAGCTTCCACTTTTAATTATGTCGATTATGAATATCACGTGACCAAGTATATAAAGTTGCTATGAGGTCCACACATCTCTAACTGGTTCCATCAATACATGACGCATACTGCGACTGTATATAGCTACTTTTGTTATATATAATATAATTTTGTTAAAGAGTATTTAAGGGCTCAGCGTACCTTTCAAAAGTGAAAGTTTTATTTTTCAATTTTTTTTTTTGACAAATGCAATCATTAGGTTATTATTACACTACATTTAAAGTTATAGCGAAAAATAATGCTTTTTGAGAAAGGTATGGGCATTGTTTGATATTCAACATTTCTAAGTTATGACAGCCTTTAATACAATCTGTTATTTACTCAAAAGGCGATTTATTAAATTAGCAGCTCACTTTGTGAATTTATTAAAGGCTGGCATATTGTCGTTTATGTGATGAAAAATTATTAGTGTTCTACCGTCTATGAGCTCCATCTTTCCAACAAGTGGCTCATTTCCTTTAAAACTTTGCATAGCAGTAGATGAAAGCCTGTTAACGGTGCCCGCGATTTGAGAGAAAATTCCTGATTGGCTCAAAATCCGAGATTGTTTTCAACTATCCAATAGCGCAAAAGTATGGAAAAAACAAAAAACTGTTTTTTTCCTGAACAAAACCATAAAAATGAGATTCGCGGGCACACTTTGTTTCCACTAATTGTAAGGAATCGCCACAAACAAAAAAACATGTAAAAAAACTTTTTCTTCGGGAGTTGGAGCTCAAAGAAGCAAACAAAAGTCCGTATTTTTGATCGTTTTCGCATACTAATTTCTTCCATATTATTTATGTAAATATATCCTTTTTACACCGTTGGAAAGAAAATTTATTGCTCTACACGAATTCACGAAATATTTTTACTTAAAATGTAATGGTAAAAAGAAATAACGGGAAAAGTTGTGCACTGCATATGTGAGTAAAAGGTACGCTGAGCCCTTAATCAAAAAATTCATTTTATATAACCACATGTATGAAGGTCAATGGAAATGATTTTTGAACATTCTTTCTTTTCTCTTTGTCCTACTCAGTCTACCCAGATTCTCAAAGTGCTCAATACACTCCCAGTCGGCACATTTATCAAAAAATCTCTGCGAAGGAGTACATTTCTATAGAAATTTACACAGAAATTCAACAAGAATGCTCACCGTCACAGTGACTTTTGAAGATTTTGCGCACTGGGTTCACATAAACACAATAATTTTGCCTGTAATTGTTTATATTATTAAGATCTGATCCTAGCGCTTTCTGTAAACAATTTGTCAAGGTTTCTGGTTATGTTTGTTCATAGTTAATAGAAACACATGGTTTGGTGACTCGTGTTTTTCCTATTGTTATACGTCCGGATGTTGAAAGTGTATGTCACGTGATCGTGAAGCTGCAAAGATCAAAATAAATATGGCGTGCAATAGTGAAGATACTGGCAATTTAAGCGATTACAAACACTTATTAGAAGACGATTTTGATAGTATTCTTGTCAGGTTAAAGTAATCTGAGCTTTTTGGTAGTGAAAATAATGTTTTAGTGGAAAATGTAAGTATTTAAAGAATATTTTCTTTCAAAATGAACACAGAATGGTGACTTATTTTGTTATCTTATTGGTTGTTAATTTTTCTCCAGAGAAAATAGTGTGATCTAATTCCGATATAGTGATGTTTCTCAAAGAACGTTTGTATGTTTTATAAATATGGTGTGATCTTCCGGAAGGAGCCAACCAAAAACTTCAATAGTGTAGGCTAAAGTTTCATCTAGCGTCAATTTTAAGTAAGGTACGGAAAGGTCTTGTTTTTTATATTTATAGGCTAACGTAATTTCATGGCTTACATGAATTTCCCAGTCTTCAAGTGTTTTTAAACTCTTTAGTCTTGATTTCAAATCGTCGAAGCTCGTGTAGTAAGATTTGTTTTTCTGTTCGTGAATTTGAACGATCGAACGATGTTTTCTTTCATTTTGTACAGTTGACTTGGTATCATGACTCTTTACCGGCATATTTAGTGTTGGTACAACGCCATGTTTAAGCTTTTTCCTTGTTACTTTTTCTCCGACAACTATAATAAAACGACAGTTATTCACGAGCAAAATACTCTAGATTACGAAAAATCGATGTTTTTTAGAAAATCCGAAACAGACTGAAATGACAAGAAAATTAACTTACATATTTCGATATCATCAGGTTTAAAATGTCTTTCACATGCATATACGTGACTTTTTTCTATCAAGGCTTTGAAATTTTTATCAACTTCTCTTGACCTCGTGATTTCTGCCAACCAACGTGTTCTCCAATTCTTGTCAAGATCTGCGGATGGAATTTTAAAAATTCCTATACCTTTTGTACTCCTGCACACCCCACAACCAACTACTGAACAATTTTGGCCTGGCATGAGTTAAGCTTTTTTTATAACGAGTTGTAAATACATTTTCCAGTGCGCGTTGTGCTTCAATATTTTTATCACAAAATATTGAATAGCAGCACCTTCAGTATTTAACTATGTTTTAATAGAACCAGTGTGGATTTTGTAATTATATTTTTTATTTTTGAAAGATAAAAAAACATGTCGTATTGTTTCTACGGGTTTTTTTTCTTGTCTTTTTTTCTCAGATCAAAATTACGTAAACAATTTCTGATATACTTTCAAAGATCACAGCTCAGAATATGAAAAATAAATGAAAGTATCTAGAAAACATCGCTTCGGGTACACTTTACTACGTCAAAATCATATAATAATTCTTCAAAACATTTTGTGTTTTGCAGCTTCATGTCACTTTAAAAAAGATCAAATCGATGAATAACATATTTGAATAGGCTATTGAAAGGCTCCAAACCATCTGTATTTCTATTAACTATGGTTTGTTATAAGCCTGGTAATCAGGACGTTTACGTGCTTTTCACGAGCATTTGCAAAATTGATCTTTGAAACATGTACCTGAAAATTTCATACAATTTGGATTTGAACTCTATAGGCGGCTGCAAATCGAGCAACATTTTGGCCAACATTGTTGACCAACATTTGTTGGCCAACAATGTTGTCTTGATTTGCTATAGCTGACAACATGTTGGCGGAGGGAAAAAAACATCAAAAATGTTGGCCAACATTTATTAATTTTTTTATAAATGTTGACCAACATTTTGGGTTAATTCTTCATGTTGCCGCGTGTTGCTACGATTTGCTATAGCTGACAACATTGTTGGCCAACATTTTGGCAACATTTCATAATTTCGAACGTTTTTTCGAATTATATTAATAACTTTTGGAATGTTTTTGTTCGAATATTTATGGTTTACGCGGGGAAGGATTGAAAACAACCACGATAAATTTTAAAATGGCTGAAGCTGCTGCGTCTTCGAAACAAGTTACAAGTAACCAGCAAAATAAATTTAAATTGGATGACGACCTGGTAGAAAGATTAATTGACCTGTATGAAGAACGGCCTTGCCTTTGGGATGTTTCTGACAAAACTTATTCAAAGAGGGATATTAAGGAAAAGGCGCTAAGTGAAATAAAAGAAGATTTAAATCTTGATTTGACTATCATCCAGGCCAAATGGAAGTCTCTTAGAGCCCAATACGGGAGAGAGTTGGCAAAGGAAAACAAGACCAAGAGTGGTCAAAGTACAGAAGATTTATATGAGAGCTCTTGGGCATTTATGCAAAAGCTGAAATTTGTTGATACAGTAAAGAAAACCTCGAAGAGTTCGAGTACATTAAAGCTCACCTCTGATACTTCAATGAATGACAAAATTAGTGACAAGGAAACCGATGAGCTTGATGAATCCCTGGCAGAGATCTCGGAGGCACCAAGCATTCCAAAACAACTAAAGAGAAAACGAGTGAATCAAAATGAACACAAACAAAAGCTTATTAAAAAGTGCATCGAAGTTTTAGACAAACCAAGTCCAAAACAACCTTTAATTGACGACCCGTTTGCTCTTTACATTTCAAACCAATTACAAGGGCTAGACAACCGTCGACGTCTTATTGCAGAAAAAAGAATAAATGACATCATCTTTGAATTAAAAATGCAAGAGATTGGATCCGGTGTTGGCTTCTCTAACCATCAATTCTCGCAATCTCAACCCACCCTTCCTTTAGGAATCGCCTACGAGCAAGTTCAGCAAGGACCATACACGGCTATGCTTCATCAAGATTATAATTAGAGATTTTAGATTGTATTCTTGTATTCTTTTTCTTAAAACACATATTCTAAACAAGTAGTCGTCTAGTAAATAAAATAAAACTGTTTATGCTTTTTCCCATTGCCATTCAACACTTCCCTCAGCAAAGAAGTAATCTTTTAAAGTTTCTCGAACAACTTTAGCACTCTTCGGCGCTTTTCGTCCAACTTGTGATTGAATTGAAGTAGAAAAAACTCCAAGTGGATTCCCTTGTTCCAATCTCCAGCTTCCTTGAACTAAACGGCCGTTTCCATCAATGTAAGTAATTAAACCAGGTGGAGTATAAACTTGTCTGCTGTTTTTTCGTAGAAAATTATGAAGAACCAAAGCGCATGTTGTAATTGTGCTTGCCTTTTCTGGAGACAAATTTAAGGGCTGTTGGAAAATGCGCCATTTATTTGCCAAAATACCAAAAAGGTTTTCTGAAATTCTTCGCGCACGACTTAAACGGTAATTGAAAATACGCCTCTCTTCTGTTAAATTTTTCTGAGGGTATGGCTTCATCATATAGCTTTTCAGTGCAAAAGCGTCATCGCCCACAAAAATCCATAAGGTGGCGTAGGAGCAGGAATTCCCAACTCATTATCTTCAATTTTTTGTCGTAAATCGGAACTATTCCACACACCCGAATCATTCATACGACCATTGCTGCCAATATCTGCATAAATGCACTCGTAGTCAGGCCCAGCAATAGCCAGCAAAATTACAGAAAATGTCTTTTTGTAATTAAAATACTCAGATCCACTATCAGGAGGAGGTCTTGTTTGGATGTGTTTGCCATCAATAGCTCCAAGGCAGTTTGAGAAATTCCATCTTGATAAGAAAGTTTCAGAAATATTCGACCATTCCAGAGAACACGATGGTACTTTTATGTATTCTTTGCCAATGTAACATATGATTGCCTTGGAAACAGTGTCAACAATATAAGATATAGCTCTTTCTGATACACGAAATTGATAACTCAAAGAGCGAAAAGTTTCACCTGTTGCAAAAAATCGAACTGTCAAAACCAGCCTTTCGGCAGGGCTTACAACAATCTGGCCAAAAACTCCGGAGTTCTTTGGGGTAATGTAGGGTTCAATGTAATGAAGAATGCTTTTGAAACAGTCATAGTCCATCCTCATCATTTCACGATAAGTTTTGGTGTCCTCGAGCATTAGCTCTTGAACAAGGTTAGCATAAAGTCCGTCCTTCTCTCTCCGCTTCATCCATTGTCTTGTAGCACCTCGTTTTCTTTTTTCATCATCATCATCCAAGGTTATTGCTAGTAAAATAAAGGCTGCAGCTTCCTTCTTCGCCATTTTGTTGCAGAGAATGACTAGTATTTTTGTATGTTGACCATAATGTTGCCCACGCTACCGCAAATCGTACCAACATGTTGTCTTAAATGCTGGCGAGAATGTTGGCCGAAAATGTTGTTCGATTTGCGGCCGCCTTATGACGATTAATATTAGCCTGGTTGAAATTGTATATGTCTGGAAGAAAGCCTAGTGTCTATTTCTCCCTTTGTTCAACGCTGCTGATCTTTCATGATCTTTTCCCCTGTAGGTGGTTAGTCAGTCAGTCATTCTGTGTGTAGTTAGTTCGCAGTTATGTACGTTATGTTATCTTTAATTTTTTTAGGTTCTAAGTCAGAAACTTTCGATTCCTAATATTAATTTTTGAAGGATAAAACTTCACAATATAAAAGGAATATTGCATTTGCTTCTATTGTCTCTTAGTTTTTTTTGCTCTGATCTTACGTCCGAAGGGCCTCTTGTTTTAACTATCTACACTATCTTTGTACATTAAGGTTTTAAAATAGTCTAGTTCAAAAATTTAGAATGCGTTATTGGTTAGTACTCAAAAGATGATACTTGACGCCCTTGCTCATCAGTGATATTTTGTGACCTTGGCTATGCCTCTGCCTTTAATTATCACTGACAGGGGATAAATCAAAAACACGGGCATCATATATTGCCAATGTCCGAAAAAACAGCCTTATTATTAGCACCACTTTTCTCCTGATAAACACCACCCTCTCTTAAAGGCTGCATTTAAGAATACGAATTCTTTGATATTCTATCATTTAATTCATGAAGGAATGAATACTAATCAAATAGATCTCCATAAAAATGAAAAAATTAGTTACTTTTACTAACTGAAAAAATGGAAAAAATTGAAAAAAATTGAAATTGATAATTGAAATTCCATAATATATGATTTTGTTCTTAGTAAAGCTTCAAACCTTATTATCTTTTTTTTAACTACCTTATCGGACAAAACAATGTCGGAAAAAAATGGAGAAAATGTAGTCCGACAAATATTTTTGTTCGACGAAAAAAGTTAGGTCCGACGAAAAATTATGTCCAAATCAATAATTTCAAAACGTGCATTTTTTTTCCCAAACAGCATTTCTTATTTTGTTTTCATAAAAATTACAACCATACACACGTTTAACGAGTGCGCAATTGGGTATTTTTCCAAAATTTCCTAAAATGTAACAAGTGAAATAGGAATCTTTTTTCATATTTATACTGTATCAAAATGCTAAAATATTTTATTTAGTATACAAGAAACAACTTTGTTTCCAATAATATACCTAGTCAAAATCAACAAAACACAACATTTAAGAAGTAGGAACGTTCAAAATATCAAAAATCCGAGTTCTCTGAAGGGATTTTCTACTTTTTCCACTATTTTTCTAGCTTTGTTTACTGCTTCTGCTATCCCTGCGCTTTCGAAACCATTGATAATCATTTCACTGTTCTCACACATATGATGATAAAGTTTTACAAACCAAGAAGCATGCAAAGGCTTCAGTGTGAATAACTTTGTTGTAATTTTGATGTCTTTTGAGTCGTTCCCTTTTTTCAATTGTTCAGCGATTTGATTTGAAAACCAATCATTGTAGAGGTTTTGCTGCCTTGTTCATGCTTATGTCCAGAGGTTGGAATTTATTTGTCAAGTTGTGTGACACGATAACAACTTCGCAATGGTTTTCAGCACATAGATCTTTGAGAGTGTCATTGTCCATTATTATTAACGAATGTTGTTCTTTTGGATATCCTTTCTCGGTTTTTGTCTTTTCTAGGAAGAGAAATATTATGTCTTTAAAGAGTTCGACCGATTTGTCAGTGTTAGACCAATGGTTTTTTGTGAAAGTTACAAAAAAAGAGCTCGGGAAATCGAACTTAGCCAGACCCGCCGAGACTTTCCTTGGTAAATCAGTTGTACTGGCAAGAACTTTCCATCCAATGTGACAGCAAAAGTCCCAGTTATTTGTCGTTTGTCGTCCACTCCGTTGATAGGATCATTCTTAGAAACTTTGAAGCTGAAGATATACTTTCCAGGCGAAACGTAACTTAGGGGTGTTTGATCTACGTTAACAATAAGGGAGGCGGGTATATCATGCTCAAAAACGACTGTTGAGATCGCTTTATGAAACGTAAATTTCTCTTCGGAAAGGAATTGAGATGATGGTTCAACTTTGACTGATGTCCCTTTACGTTTTTTCCATCCCATCGTGTTCAGTAAATTCCTAGTCCATCGGTGCGTCAGCTCAAGTGTCCCACCAAATTCTTTCAAAAGAATTAGGGTTGTTCGCCTTAACTGCACCATTTGCAATGTTAAGGATTTGCTTTCTGTTTATGACTCCCCCAGCTGATCTAGTTCCAAATGCAATATCCTTCACCTTTTTTATCAAGTTATCATCCAAAAGGTTGGGTCGACCAACTTTTTTTTGTTGGTGACGTTATTGGCTCCATCTTTGTATTTCAGCTTCAATGAATTGAAGGTTGTTCTGTTAAATGAGTACTTCTTGCCGTACTTCAATTCAAACTTTTTGATCGCAGAAGCAGTCCCAAAACTATTTGCATAAATGCCAACTTCTTGTTTTACATTATCAGGAATTGCTTTTTGGTATTTGATTGGGCGTTTGACAGGCTTTTCGATCTCATCTTCAACAATTCAGCATTTCAGACGTTCTTTGTAGCTGAAGTCACTATTTTTGTTATTTTGTATATTGTCATCTTTCGAAGCAAGTTCCTTTTTTTTATAATATTCCAATAATTTTTCTTTACTCATTTTCTCTTCAAAGCACCAAATACCATACTTTTCTTGTTTTGTTTTGAGTTGAAAACACAAACATTTCGTCATTCCGTTTGATATTTGAAACATTTATAAAGTATGAAGTTCACTGTGAAACCATCGTAAAACAAAGTGACACCAGAAAGATGTTAAGACTTCTCACAAAATTATCAATTAAAAGGGTCCACTGTGGGAATACAAGTACTAAGTTAATGGTTGTGAGTTGTAAGAAAAAAGAGGATTGCACACAAATTCAATTCTGAAATCGTAAGGTTGCAGAATTTGAACTTCAAATTCGAATCTCAAATTCATAAAAAACTGTGTGAAAATTAGGCCTTATTAATAAACACCCGAAAAATGAAAAGTTTCGAATGTTCGAATCATCAAATTCCAAATTCATCTCAATTTGATGTAGTATCAACAGGGCGTATAAAGTTCAAGCTAAAATTGCATCACGCGGATATCATGTTTATAAAAATGTTAACTGGGGTGGCGTCAAAGCAAATGATAAAGTGGAAATTGTAATTGAAACAAATCGGGATTCATTAAAAATAGATCCATATGCCTGAGCAGTAAAAGCAATGGTTAACAATCCTGAAAAATTGGCAACAGTTGGTCACGTTCCACGGGAAATTTCAAGGCACGTGTATTGTTTTCTAAAAGAAGAACGTGGAAAAGTTGACGGGCATGTCCTTTCTACGCAATACAGACCTTCGCATATCTCAGCAGGTGGCTTAGAGATTCCTTTATTGCTGAATTTTAAAAGTCCGAGATATGTAGCACACCAAAAGATGAAAGATTTTCCCACAAAACTTTACTCGTGGGACCTTGAAGGTAGCAAGGGTACAGAGGTTGAGGTTGATGAAGAAAAGGATGACGAAATAAACTTTGTTATTGAATAGGAAAACGGCGAGGAAGAAAGCAGTGAGGTTATTAAACCGAAAAAGAAGAGGAGACAACCAATCATAGATGACAAAGATGAAGAAGATGGAAACGATCTTAAACGATCTCATTTGTCGGAATGGTTTTATGGTCGTTTCCAACTTTCCATAGCATTTTGCCAGATGTATTCTTTGTTAACTTCATAGTTTATTACAGTACTTTTTTTATAAATGTGTCAACTTACGAGCATGCAGTAAGTTAGTCGTCTTTGAGCGAGTCGTGTTAACGTTATAGAAATAGTTTTCATTGTCAGAATTCTGGCTTTTACCATAACACTTCTGAACGAAGGTGCTTCTTACTTGCACTGACACACATTTTTTTGGATTTCAAGCTAACGGTATAGCTGTTTTAAGATGTACTGAGTTTTACTACTTAACCAAATTTCGTCAAATTCCTTTTTATTATGTTCAATGAACCTAAGAAGTTTGAAATATAAGCAAGATTCTCCTAAACAATTTGCGTTTTTCACAACGTTTCACTGTCAGTAAAATAAACATTTCTAGTGAGAATTATTCCCAGAAATAGATTCAGATGCCATTCTAGAGACTCTGGAAACCACAAAATCATGGAAGAATCTCTATAAAGCGGATAATCATAAAGCAGACACTTGTTGAAGCGGACACTTTTTTTGGTCCAAATGAAAATTTCATTTGTAAGCACTCTCTGTAAAGCGAACACTTGCAAAAATAAATTGTCTTCTCTCTAAATTACACCAGCTAAATTTCTCTAAACCATTTCTACACTGGATGACAGAATACCTTACCAACCGTCCACATTATGTACAAGTTGATGATAAATCATCAACCTCAATTCTTGGCCCTACTCTATTTACTCTTTATGTGATCGACATGCCCAAATATCTTCAAACGTCTGATTCCCTTCAATATGCCGATGACACTACCCTTTACGGTCATTGCAAACCAGCCAACCTAACCCATAAAGCTACGGAATTAACCTCTGATCTCATGAATCTAAAAAGTTGGTCAAATGCTTCAAACTTGGTCTTCAATAACAATAAAACCAAAACGATGGTATTTAGCACCAAACAACTATCACGTCTGCATCATCTCAACACAAAAAACATGATTACAAGAACTTACATCAACAACAAGTCTGAAAATTCTTGGTGTCACCTTCAATGAACACCTAGAATGGAAAGAACACATAAACAACACCATCCGTAGCTGCTACGCCACATTGAAATTGCTAAGGTTGCTGAAACGACTGGTGCCCTACAAATTAAAGAACCAACTAGTAAACGCACTACTCCTATCTAAACTTGATTATGGGAATTCCATCTACATCGGCACGACACCTCTTTATCTAATCAAACGACTGCAAAAATGTTCAAAACGCTGCTGCTGGTTTTGTATTCGGTAGATATGGCACTATTGATGATGTTACCAAACTATCTTGGTTATGAATTCTAGAAAGATACGAATATGCTATTGCCATGCTCACATTCAAGTCCCTCAATGACCCAAACATTCCCTGTAACATCAAGGTTGCAAAGAAAAATGACGTTCGCTCACTACGTAATAATAGCAGCCGCACCGGAGTACTACTGAAAAGCACCGATAAAGCGAAAACCTTCCAGTATGAAGCTACCTCGATTTTCAACACTCTACCGAAGCCACTAAAGGAATGTTAAAGTTTATCCACGTTCAGAAACAAACTGAAAGCTTACTTGTTAGACAAGGCTGTTGCCAGAACTTCATTTATTTGATAAAAAAAAAAGTTTTGTACTAACGCTATCTACATACAGTACTCATACAAATTTCAGATGAAGAGCCAATTGAATTTTATTGAAAATGCTGAAATAAATTCATTATTATTATTGTTATTATTGTTATTATTAATTGACAACAAACGCCGCGGCGTTAATTACAGATACAAGACTTAAGATGCGGCGTTTAATAGAGGGAGGCGTTCATTGGAGAGCGACATTTGTTACAAAATGAAAAATTGGACAGAAGCAAACTTAAACAATAATGTTTCCTTATCCTTAAAAAGGTAAACAAAAGATTGTGTAAAAATGCTTTACACAAAAGATATGTTCACGAAATTGTCAAAGAAGAGCAATATCACTGTCGCCGTTGTCTTGCATAAGATGAAAGCTTTTTTATAGTTCTTGTTTAGCCTGTTTTCTAATAAACGCCGCTTTTCAAGGTGCGGCGTTTAATAGAGGGAGGCGTTTATTAGAGGGCGGCGTTTACTACAAGCGTTCGGCTATAAGTGCGGCGTTTGATAGAGGGCGGCGTTTATCAGAGGGCGGCGTTTATTACAGGAAATACGGTACTTAATCGTCCTGGATTTACCTAATAAGTTTTCCATGTTAGATTACAAGCAAATGGAACTGATTTATCTTGAAAAATGTTTTTTTGTACTTGGATTTTAAAGCTTAATATGTGTTAAAACCGGCATTTTCCTTCTCCTCCGTCTCCCTCTCCTCTCCGAACTTTTGACAAGACAGACTAGTGATAGCGTATTCGATGTGATGTCGAAGCAGCTCTCTGTCCTGTTGAATATCGGCAGGCACTAGTGAAAGTAAGTTGCTGATAGAAATCCAAATCAATCGGAGGACTGGTGTGTTTTTTAAGACACTTGACACTTACAAGATTGGTGTGCATGAACAGTGCTCTGCCAACAACCACTCTTACACTCCAGTTAATTGACTTTTAAGAATTTAACGAACCAAATCGTTGAGTTTTTCTTCAACATCTTTTCGAAGAACAAATATTTTGGCAAACATTTTATATTAATGGATAGGGCATGAAAAGCTCTTTCTTGTGATATAAAATTCACAATATTTTATTAGACACGTAATGAAATATACGCCATAAAAGTTGGTGGATAAGTCTTTTTGATGTGCGTATATGTGTATGCTTAATTAAAAATTAAATGTTTTTTAAGTTTCTGTAAAAACCTTTATAATCTTTTCATGAAATTCAAGTTCAGGTAATGCTTTGTTTGTAATGTTTGTGAATTAAAAAGATGGCCATGACATATTGTTTATCAAACTAAAGCACAAATGTCTGTTTTCAGTTATATGTTTCTTCATTTTGTATTATATATTTTCCATGATCAAAATCTATGTTTTCCTTTCTGTGCTTGTGATGTAGGTATTCTGGTTAGGAACATAGAGCAGACATATTGAATACATCTATATATTAATAGCCGATTCTCTAATTGTTTGTTTGTTTGCTTGTTTGTTTGTCTGTTTGTCTGTCACGTAAAATGGTAGTTGAGCTGTGAAAGAAATTATTTCTTATTTTTTGTGCGACGTCAGTGTGAAGCCATTGTATTGAGACCATAATCGAATGCGACGTTTAGGGAAAATTATCTTTTTTTTTTTTTTTTTATTATCACACAAAAAGGGAAAATTATCTCCGTAAGCAATAGGAATAATTGACGTTTTTTGGGGTCCGCGATACACGCAATGGGGTGACGAAAAATTTGTGTCTAATTTTTAGGGGAACGGGTCTGTGACGTCATCAAAATTTTTGATCAACCTCTACCTCTGTAACCGTTGGTCGTAACGGAACAATCCCATACATTTTTTTGATCAGTTTTCCGAGCTCTACAACATGGACACACTTATCATTGCCAATTCTTCATTCTTTTTTTCGTGAACTGGATGCATGCTGAACATGAGCGGCGAGCGACGGCGCCTTGGCGGCTAGTCTATATATTAATAGCCGATTCTCTGTCTGTCTGTCTGTCTTTCTGTCTGTTTGTTTGTTTTCTGTCACGCAAAATGGTAGATTGAGTTGTAAGAGTGATTATTTTATTTTATTTTGTGCGACGTCAGTGCGAAACCATTTTATTGAGGATGCGACATTTAGGGAAAATTATCTCGGTAACCAATAGGGATAACTGACGTTTTTTGCTGTCCGCGATATTGGCCATGGGGTGACGAAACAATTTGGTCAAAATTTTTGGGGACGGGGCTCTATGGCGTCATCAAAACGTTTGATCGACGATATCTCCGAAACGGTGCGTCATAGGCATATGATCCCATACAATTTCTTGCTCAGAATTTGGAGCTCTACAAGATGGTAACACTTTCCATTGTCAATTCCTTAATTCCATTTTTCGTGAACTCTTTGGGAGGTGACACAACGCAGGCTGAACATGGGCGGCAAGCGACGCCGCCTTGGCGACTATCTACATATTAATAGCCGATTTTCCGTCTGTCTATTTGTCTGTCTGTCACGAAAAATGGTAGATTGAGTTGCTGGAGTAATTATTTTATTTTATTTTGTGCAACGTCAGTGTGAAACCATTGTATTGAGACCCTAATCGAATGCGACGTAAAGGGAAAATTATATCGGTACCCAATACGGATAACTGACGTTTCATGGGTGGTCCGCAATATTGGCCATTGAATGACGAAAACTTTTAGGCAAAATATTTGAGGACTGGGCTCTATGACGTCATCAAAACTTTTGATGGACGATATCTCCGAAACGGTGCGTCATAGACATATGATCCTGTACATTTTCTTGCTCAGAATTTCGAGCTCTACACGATGATAACACTTTTCATTGTTAGTTCCATTTTTCGTGAACTCTTTGGGAGGTGACACAACCCAAGCTGAACATGGGCGGCTAGTCTGTATATTAATAGCCCATTCCCCGTTTGTTTGTCTGTCACGCAAAATGGTGGATGAGCTGTGAGAGAAAGTATTTCTTGTCTTTTGCGCGACGTCAGTATGAAGCCATTCCATTGAGACCCAAATACAACGCGACGTTTAGGGAAAATTATCTCGGTAACCAATAGGGATAACTGACGTTTTTTGTGGTCCGCGGCTTAGGCGATGGGGTGACGGAAAATTTGGGCCTAATTTGTTTGGAGCACAGGTCTGTGACGTCATCAAAATCTTTGATCAACAATATCTTATTATACTAATTCGCGATTGTGCATCCGGTTTTTATTTTAGAGAGTGATATATTTGGTTTTTTTCTCACGGTCAAATCCTTCTTATTTTTTCCCTTTTCGTCGTAAAGCCACGCAGAGGTGAGAGCGTTTTTTTTGATTTTCCGCGATTAGTATATGCTCCTCCGTTTTGTTATTTTTGGTTTGCGCAGTGGAAGTCAGCCGAAAAACGTCTTTGGAGGAGTGCGAGCAATGCAATCTTCTTCGTTCGAAATTTGTCAACGATCATTTCGTGAGCAAGAAACTTCGCGAAGAAGAAGTGTTTCTTTTTGTATACGAATATTTTAATTTAAATTTGATTGTTTTAGGCAGTTTCTGCGAAAAAACGTATCGTGAAGTGTGGAAGCAAATCGACGAAAGAACTGACGAAGAAACGCAGGTTTGTATGCACGAAGGTATTGTTATTATTATAAAACGTTTTATCGTGTTTATTGCTAAACTTTTACTCTTATTAGCACGTGTAAGTGAGTTAGTTGTTTGTTTACAATGAAAAATCATATTTAGATATACAGAAGAAGTGCAGTGAAGTTTTTAAAAATTAGCTGCAGAAAGATCGAACGAACAAAAGGTATTATTATAAAACTTTTATTTTTGATTAATAAAAGAACAAGTTAGGTACATGTATTTGTATTTAAATGTATTTAAATGTTTGTTTACGTTTTAGTTATCAAATATCGCTATACAGAAGAAAGTGTAGTGAAGAAATGCAGAACAAAATGATGTTTATTTACACAGTAAGGAATGGTTTTAATTTAGTTTTGAAAGATTAAATACTATAGCTTTGAATAGATATCTTATTATATGAGTTCTTTTGTTTAGTTTATATGCTACTGGATGAAAAACGAAGACGAGAGTAATTTGTTTTGGTAACGCGCGCTATTATTATTTTTATAGTTAGCAAAGAAGATTTGATTTGATTTATTTATTTACAGATCAATTAAAAATGGTCCCACAGCTATGACTGTTTTCCTTTCTCATGGCTGTGGAAGTAGGGAACGTGTTATGCTGTCAAATTGTATCTATTGACGATGTTTGATGCTTTCTCTGCATGCCTTTCTGCCAGCCATTTATGCCTTTTGTTTTGGTTTGCTTAAATATGGTTGCAGTAGTAATAAGTATTGTAGCTGTTCTTTCCTGAAATTTTTTTCTTTTAGGTCAGAAAAGAAAAAGTGTAGCTATTTATAAACGAAATTTATAAATGTATAAATGAAACACATGGTATGTTGAGAAGGTTATTTAAGAGAAGAATGGATTATGTATTTCATTGCGATTGTACTACAAAAAAGAAGCATTGCTGGGGTATATTTTTCTTCAGTTTACGGCATTCATTATTTTGTGTTATGTTAATTGCTACATACATACTTGCTAGGTATATAAGTTTAGCATTATGTTTTTATTTATTGCTTTTAATATCTTCTGGGTATTCAATTATGGTTTTGGTGAAAGTAGGGCATTTTGTTGTTTCAATTATTTTTATTAATTTGATGTTTGGTTGTGTATGCCAGGTAAAAGTCTTTATTCTGTTCAGCTCCAGTGTTGAGTGAACCCGTATTGACTCACAGTATCGGTTGACTTTATAGACCAAATTTTGTTTTTAATTGTTATCTTTAGGATAAATGCGTACTTGAATTTTCTTTTTGTTTTTTCTTTCTTTTTGTTTTATTTTTTATTTCAATATTGTTATAGCATGATTAGGTTTTCGGTATTACAATTCAAGTATTAATTTTTTAGGTAATAATAAAAAAAGCATAAAGAAATGAAACTCATGGTTTTAAGCATGACGTTGATGGTTTTGGGAAGGACAGACTACATATCATTTCAAAAATTCATTAATGGTTGCAGTCGAGTAATAACTTTGGAACAAAAGAAAAAGTTGGAAGGTATCAATTTGTTTTGAATTAACATTTTGTAATGTTTGGTTTCGTATGTCTGGGTAAACAGTTCTGTGTTATATATTGCCATTTTTTTACATTAAAGTTACTTCTCTTCTGCGTATAAATATATTATTCTGAGCCATGTTGCTATTTGTTTCTGTTTTTAATCTTCTGAATGTAAGAAATGAATTAAAAAATTAATGCCTGTAGAAACTTTTACACGAGTTAAATTTCGCAACACAACGCATACTGAACATGGGTGGCGAGCGACGCCGCCTGGGATGTTTTTGAGTTGCGATTCTATGATTTATTTTTTCGTCACGGGGTACGTACACGGGAATGGTGGATTTGACCTAATGTTTTCAAAGTTATGTTCGGTAAAAACTTTTTACCCGGGATACTAGTCTCTGTAACTATTGGTCGTAGAAAAACGATCTCAAACATTTTTTGAGCTCTACAACATCGGCACACGTATCATTCACGTTCGTTCAATTCCACCGAGAAGCGCGACATTCAGAAACGCGCATGCGCGAGATAATTTACGAAAATTTGATCATTTGATCTGGGACACACATGTTCACACAAATGCAGCCCAAATTTAGGCGTAAGTCGTCAAAACTGGATATGTTCCAGGTTGGCAGGATTTACAAAAGATTGAACTTGCTTCTGGAACGTGCAAATGCAGGATTCCATTAATTTGAATCCGCTCTTGGCGCGAAACTCAAAGCCTGCTTACGTTTCAAAAGTGACAGATTTTTATTCGCAAATTACATATCTAAGTTTTCCCATACTTATCATCAATTTCCTTCGAAAGTACCATCATTCCTTACCATTTATCAAAAGGACTCATCTTCCAGTGTTTTTTTATTATTCTTTAAAGTACATTCAAGTGCACGTACCTTCGCCCTAATATCTGTCATGGCTGACCCAACAACCCACACAAAAAATATTTCCCAACTATGCAGAATATGTGGAAACGGACTGCAGAAGCATTCATTATATATCAAGGAAAGTTCTGAACGATTACTGAAGGTAAACACAGCTTTCTTCCTGGATATAGACAATGATGAAGCAGATATCCATCCTACCAAACTGTGTATGAAGTGCTACACAATAATGAGAAATATACTTGAAAAAAACAACACCACACACTTAATACCTGTCACTTGGGAACCTCACAGTTTAAACTGCAAAGTTTGTACAATAGTACAAAAACTTAAAGTTAGAGGTAGACCAAAAAAAACAAGCACATAGGAAGACCAACTGCTGCTGATATTTGGACAAGAAACATCATAAATAAATTGGCTAAGGAAACACCTGAGGACACATTTAACACCAGAAACGTAAAACTTGAGGATCTTGACCCAGATAAAAATTCTCACTTGCCATTTGCCACGTTTGTAAGGGGCTTATTTCAAGACCACTGACCATAAATAAATGCGAGCACTCATTCTGCCTATACTGTATATTACCACTCATACAGAGTCAAAGAAAAACACAAAGGACGTGTCCACAATGTGGTAAATAATTTTCTGAGAAAGATGTGCAACCTGGATGCAACACCAAAAAATTAGTCAGTTGCCTTAAAATCTTTTGTGAAAAGTGCTCTAAGTCTTTCCCAATGGATCAATGTCTGCAGAAAATAGCTCATGAACAGTCATGCACTGTTTCATTAAAGCAACCAACACCCACCAACTTATTAGACAGCAACAACATCATGCAAAATGAAGCTGAGAAAATTGTCCTTCATGTCACCAAAAGAAAATTAAAAAACAGCAAGAACAAATGCATTGAGTTAAGTTCAGGTGGATCCAGGGTAAGCACACTTCTTAGTCATTAATGAAAAATATACACACAACATTGGTAATATAAAATGAACAACTAATTATATTCATTATAATTTAGCCTATAGTGTTAGCAGCCAAGCTAACTTTTCGAAAAAGTAGTGAAAGCGTCTGCAAAAGGACACTACAAAGAAGGCACAGCTTATTAAAAAATTACATGACATCTGGTCAGACTGACAAAGGCATTATGCTCCAAACATCCTTTTTACTCAAAAGATTTGGTCCGGAGGAAAGGACGAATATATTATTGCAATCCAATATACCTTCAGCTGAAATAGGCACGGATGCAATGGTAGCTTTAAAAGCAGATATTGGTATCCCTTGGGAGAAGTTAAAAACTATGTCCAGGTAAAACACAAAATCATAACTTCAAAATATTAATTAAAATTTTATATACCAGCACTAGTATCATACCTTAAGGAGATTGTTTTTTTGCGTGGATTAATTTTTGAGACTTTTGCGATTTTTGAAGCTATATTTATAAAATACACACACTTTGTTCACATTCGCAAAAACAAATCCATACATTTTCCTTGAGAAGCTCTGGGAAAAATTAATCCAAGCAAAATGCTCTCAAACCTTGGCTCGCCAAAATTAATCCACTCAAAAAAAAGTCCCCTTAACATATATAAAATATTATTTCTTCACAAAATAGATGGCTGCACACATTCTACGTTTCAACAGCATTTGTAAACAAACAAAGAGAGGTAGCTACAACATGGTCTGGAAATGATATTGTTGTCGAAGATGCTCCTTTCACTTTTATGGACAATGAATCCAAATCTTACTTCATAAAATCTGCTCCATGGGGATATGTGGAAGATCTTCCAAATCATATCATTGATTTCTTGGACAGCCTAAAAAAGTAAGAATAATTTGTTAGATATTTTGTTAAGTCTATGAATGCAAGAATGGACATCATATCACAATGACACATTCAAATAACTTAATTCACAAATTGAACTATATCCTGTTTTGTAATTTCAGAAACAATTTACTTCGTGACCATCCTGTGTTTCAAAATGAAATTCATGTCAAAATAGGAGGGGATTATGGTGGTGGCTCATTCAAAATGAGCTACCAAATTTGTAACGTTGAGAAGCCAAACAGCAAAGATAATACTGTTATATTCAATCTCTTTGAAGCCAAGGACTATAGAGTCAACCTTAAAGTTGCACTTTCTCGTTTCAAGGAGCAAATTGACAAATTGCAAGGCCTTACCTGAGAGTAAGAGATTTACTTATAATATAAATAATTATTAATTTACACTTAGTAAACAGCATTGTTGTTCCTTTATAGAGGCAAAAGGATTCGTGCATTTGTGTTTGGTGATTATGAATTTCTCACCACATTGTATGGCATCACAGGTGCTAATGTTAAGTCAAAGCATGCATGCGTGATCATCATTGGTGATATGTCATATCTAAATTATTATTATCAAAATTATTCTTACTTCTCACAGGTCGGCATTGCTGCTTATTTTGCATGATAGATAAAGGAGATATGCAAAAATCCAAGACTGAGAGAGGCTTGTCAACAAAGAGAACACTTGCAAACTTAAAATCGGATTATGAAAGTTTTCTGGCAAATGGAGGTGACCACAAGAAGGCCAAATATTATAATAATGTGATAGATTGTCCGATGATCAACATTCCTATAACTCAGGTGAGTAAAGGAAATTTCACCTGACATAAAACACCATGCTCTGAATGAAGTTTATGAACAATGATTTCGTTTGAATTTTTCAGGTTGCTTTACTAGTTCTACACATTTCCTTAGGTATTTACCTAAATTTTTTAACATGTTGGAAGAATGTTGTCAGGAATTGGACACAAGAGTAACTGCAGAGTTTGCATTGAATAAAAGGGAAATGAGCAAATCTCAAACAGAAAAATATTTGGAAACCCAACATCAAATTTCTAACCTGAAGTCAAGTGTTGCTGACTGTGACCTAAAGATGCAGCTGATTAAGGACGCAATTGCACAAAATATACTGGCTGATCCTGAAAAAGAAGAAGAAGTGAGGCAGATTTACCAGCCTCGTCTTGAACATTTTATGAAAACAAAAACTGATAAAGTATGACCAAAATAATTAGTTAAATATTGTACTTTTTTCACTACAATCAGAAAAAAGGAAAGTTAGTAAACATTTAAGTTAGGAGCATATATAATACTTTTTATTCTATTTAGCTTGAACAAATTGAAGCACTAAAAGAAAGTTTGTTCAATCTTGGATGAAACGTTGAATAAATTAAATGTGTCCAACGACAAGCTTATCACGGAAAGAGTTTTGTTGGTAACCATGTGCACAAAATCCTAAAGGTATTAACTCAAATTTCAGTTCACTCTTGCTTGTATTTTAGTGGTATTCAGTGTAAAAATTAAATTTTCAGACTGTAAACATTGTGGAATTGTGCAACTCTATACCAAAAACTGTTGTTAAACTTGGGTTGGTCAATACAGATATCCACAATGTATCTATAGCCATCTGCCAAGATTTTAAACTGCTATTTCATAAATATTCGTTATGTCATAACGCCATCAACAAATGTGGTGAAACTGAGTCTATTGCACAACTAGGTAAGTAAGAATTCTTAAGTACATTCATTATCCAAACAGAATGCTGCTCACTCTATAAAATATATATGATATATAGGTACATTTTAGGTAACAACATTGAGGATCTGATGCGTTATTATCGCCAGAAATTCCCATCAAAAAGCATCACTCCCAAAATGCACATGTTGGAAGACCATGTGGTTGAATTTTTAGATGTATGGCATGCAGGTTTGGGTACCTACAGTGAGCAAGGTGGAGAATAAATTCATCCAGAATTCAACAGAATTCACCAAATGTTTTGTAGGATAAAACCAAGCAGTCGCCGCTTGCTAAGTATGATGAGGGAACACCACATCAGGGTGAATCCGAATTCTAAAAGGTTGAAACCAGAGCGAACAGTGACCAGAAAAAGAAAATTAGATTTGTAGTGACTGATGAATGTAATTTACCTGTTATCAAATTGATCTGTTATAAAAACATTTATTTCAAAAATGCAAGATTCTGTTGTTGCTTTGTGTGAAATGTGTCAACAGGCTCCTAAGATTTTGGTAAAAGTAAGATGAAAAAACAAAAACATTGGCAAAAGTTTTTTTCCTTCAAGATTGACTCAATTCTTACCATTTCATTTCTACAAAGCTGCACAGAAACTGCTCATGTTATCATATTTTATAGGTCGTGGATTTTGATTTTTTCGCAGAGTTACGAGTTAAATATTTTCAAAACAAAAAAACACTGGTACCTCTAGTTTTTTTCCCATTAATATTTGATGTATGCTGTATTCATTTTCATTTATCTTATGCCTGGGAAAACTTCACAACTCATAAAAATCGGCCAGGAAGAACTAGCACCTAAAATACCTACAAAATTCCGCAATTTTCTTGCTTTTTCTTCGCTTTCAACAGCAACTTGGCGGTTCCTCCCTCAAAGAAACATGCTGGTGAATGTTCTAAAGCCATGCTTTCGGCTAAGAAACTGAAACTGCTTGAATCAGCAATAATAATGACATAAATTAAGCCATGAAGCAAAATAGAACTTCGTAGACGCACCCGTGCAAATTTCCGTCACTTTGACCGTCATATTATTTTTAACGGAAGCAACTCCAGCGCGTCCGCAAACTTAAATGTCCTCCTTTGAACAAACGTGCATTGCCAATTCCTTAATTTTATTTTTCGTGAACCCCACGCAGGCTGAAGGTGCGACGCCGCCTTGACGGCTAGTATATATATATATTTTTCTTACTCAGCCGATCTTAAGATCGGGATGAGTATTGAAATCGGCGTTTTTCTTCATTATTCTTCATTAAATTTTGCCGTTTTCGGAAAGTCCGTTCGGATTTCGGATTGTTTGTTTATTCACAATAGTTAATGACAGACCCAAAACTTTATGCTAAATGCAATACAAAAAGGACACTTTCAATAATAACTCATAAAAACATTATCTTTTCTGTACTTCTGAAATACTGTCAGAAGTTATTTTAGACCTTTTTTGTTGATAACTTCTCAATTCAGTCTTTAAAATTTTTATTATCAAGTCCGTAAAATATGCACACAGAGCTCGTGAAACTTTTCGCTTATGTTTTGAGGAAGTTGTAGAAGTAGCTTTCTAGAATCTTTGAAGAAGAATTTTAAGACTTCTTTCCTGTCTTTATCAACTATTGCCATGGAAATATTATCATGAGAACCTTTCTTGTAGGCAATATTTATGTTTAGTCGACTCTGGGAAATGTTCTTGAAAAAGAAGATGAAGGATTGCTAATAAACAAAACTGTGCTGTGAAAAATTTTTCGATATCACAACAGAAATGAATGTAGTATCAACATTACTGGTGAATACGTCTTATCAATAAATCCATGAAACATGCTCATTTCATTTAATAAATATTACACTGAAAGTTGAAGATATTGAACAAAAAGTAAACAAGTGAAATTTTCATTGAAAGCACAAATATACTTCACTTGTGACTGAATTGACCCATCTGTCTACACACTGTTACAAACCGAAAGTATAAAAATCATGCGCAAGATATTGGTGAACGATTATGTTTAATAATACTGTTTTTCTGGCTCCGAAATGTCACAGTGAATTAAAAAGTGGTTGAGATTAACATTAAGGGCTCAGCGTACCTTTTACTTACATATGTTTTTTTTGTTGTTTTTTTTTTCATTTCTTTATTTTAATTCGGTTTACAGTAAGACATATTAAAAAAAATAATAGTCTATTTACACCGAATATTCAGAGTACATAGAATATAACAACAATAACACGTGTGTATAAACATGTCTATTTACACCGAATATATAGAAACAACAATAACACGTTGATGTGTATAAACATGACATATTAAATAAACCCTAATTTTGTAATGAATCTTCTGCAGAGAATTTTATTACTCTCTTAAAATTTTCTAAGGGTTTTTCCATTTTCGTATGGTCGGGGATTATATTCCAGATTTGAGGACCCAAATATCTAATTGACTGTTTACCTTTTAATTCACTTTGTACTTTTTCAAGTTTAAAATAAGATTGTGCACGAGAATCATAATTAATTTGATCATTTATTTCGAACAATTCAGTAAACTCTTTATAAGCTTTATGAACTCTTTATGAACCACTTTGAACATTTGTACGGGTAGTTTCTGGATATTTTTATGATGGATAGCGAATGAGTTGTCTTGATCTAATGATTCATCAAAGGTTGATTGATAATCTCTGTAGACTAATCTCAAAGCTCTCTCATGGAGTCGGTTTATTCTGTTGTTGGATTTTATGCTATGGAACATCCAAATTAAGGGGCTATTTGTAAATTGAGATTTAAAGAAAGATTTTAAAATTGTTCTTTTTTTCCGAAATGTTAGTTGCTTTGCCATACGCATCAAAACACTTAACTTTTTTCATGCTTTTGAACAGATTGTTCTAACGTGATTATCAAATTCTAGTTGATTGTCTATTGTAATTCCAAGGAGTTTTACTTTTTTCTCTTCCCAAATTAAGTCGTCTGCGAGAGTCACAAATGTTTCTTCTATGTTTTTGTCACATATAAGGAGATGACATTTTTCAATGTTCAATTTCATGTAATTATAGCCAAACCAGTCAATAAGAAGAGCACAATCATATTCAAGTTTCAGACACAAATCCAAAGTTTGAGGCATTGCATAACTTTTTCCGTTATTTCTTTTTACCATTACAGTTAAAGTAAAAATATTTCGTGAATTCGTGTAGAGCAATAAATTTTCTTTCCAACGGTATATAAAAGGATATATTTACATAAATAATAAGGAAGAAATTAGTATGCGAAAACGATAAAATATACGGACTTTTGTTTGCTTCTTTGAGCTCCAACTCCCGAAGAAAAAGGTTTTTTACATGTTTATTTGTTCTTGGCGATTCCTCACAATTAGTGGAAACAAAGTGTTTCAACAAATGGTTTTGTTCAGGAGAAAAACAGTTTTTTGTTTATTCCATACTTTTACGCTATTGGGTAGTTGAAAACAATATCGGATTTTCAGCCAATCAGGAATTTTCTGTCAAATCGCGGACACACTTTTCGTTAACAGGCTTTCATCTACTGCTAATTTTATTAATCGCTTTTTTAGTATATAACAGATTTTATTAAAGGTTGTTATAATTATAAATTTTGATACATCATTTTACGGAAATATACTCTATTGTTTTTAAATTTTAAGCAATATTTCGAAGGGCTGTTGATACCTTCGTCGTCAGGCTTCGAGTGAACTGGCAGTTGACGTTTGCAATGGTGAGTCTTCTCTGACGTTTGACGTCACGCTGATCGACTTGAAAAGCGGCTTTCAAAACTTTGTTTGCACATATTGTCCATCATCAAGGTTCATACCCCATCTGAAGGTGCAGTATGGTGAAACTGTATCTCCAATGCTTTACGGACCTTCATAAGAAAGTTCTTATGTTCTACTTTGATTGTGTTGCGTGTGTTGAAATTGAATTCGGCATGCGGACACATTTTCGAATGATTTGCGATAGCAGATTTTTCCCACTTTCCTTTGTCAACGTTGTCGAGGTGCTGATTTGATCGAGTTTGAACTCTGCATCTAGTTTCTCCTATATACGATTTCCCGCATGCACAGTCGACTTTGTAAACGCCCGGGTTGTTGTTGTTGCTGACCACTGGTTTGTTTCTTGACATGAGGATGGAATTGAGGTTTCGGCCGGACTTGAAAACTGCTTTGTATCCAGCTTTTTTGAAAACTTTCTTTAGTTGCGGACTAACTTTTCGTATCCATGGCAAGGAAACGAGGTTGTTGGTTTCAAACTGATTTTTCTCATTTCTGTTCTTCTTTGCTTTTCTCTCTTTTATGATCTTACTGAGAAATTTTCGGTTGTAGCCGTTTTCAATAAACATGTCTGTGAGAAAGTTTAGCTCGTCATGGAGATATTTTTGATCGCAAGTTCTTAACGCTCTATCAACGAAACCGCAGAAGATTCCTTTTGTAATAGTTGGGTCATGGCACGATGATGGTTTGATCTGGACGTTTGTAATTGAATCCTTGTGGTACACTTTGAATTCGTACTTGCCGGATTCGTTATTGATGGTGGTGATATCTAGGAAGTTCAAAGTTTTGTTTTCAACCTCTTGTTCCATAGTGTACTGGATTTTTTGATGTTGTTGGTTCAGTATGTTTAAGAATTGGTTTGCCTGGTTCATTAATGGGAAGCGGGAATGATTGTCGTCTACATATTTTTTGAAGGATTTGATTTCAATCTTCGGTGTTGAGTTGAGAGCTTTGTTTATTGCTCTTCGTTCGTGAAATTGAATGAATCTTTCAGAAATGACAACCATCAGTGCGAGTCCAATCGGACCTGAATTTTCGAGTTCGTAAATGTTGTCGTTCCAAATGAAATAGCACTTTTCAAGACAAATGTCAATGAGGCTTTTCAGTTCATCGATGTTGAGTTTTGTGCGTTGATGTGGCGTCTGGTCGTTCGACAGTTGTTCGAGCATAACTGTGGTTGCTTCTTTCACAGGTACTGAAGGATAAAGGTTCACCACATCAAAGGATACTTGAACTTCGTCTTGTTCTATCTCCCAAGTCTTAGCTTCATTTATAAAAGATGAGGGGTTCTTCAAGCGTGTGTCATTTTGATCGAGCGTTGGTTGAATGATCGATACAAGATATTTGGACAGGTGCCAATGGTCGATACTATCAGTCGCATTGGGTAGTTTTTTTGTGGTCTGTGGGCTTTTATTACTCCATACATCCTAGGTGGTGTTGCGTCACTAGGGTATAGTTGTAGGTATTGTTTCTTGTTGAATCGCTTTTTCATGCTTCGCAAAGTTTTTTGTACCCTTGACAGTATCGTAGGTGTTGGATCTTGATCAATCAGTTTCGTGTTTCCCAGTTGTTCTTCGATCTTTTTGTGGGATTCTTCCTTCTTTACTCGGACGAATCCAGAGCCTTTGTCGTAAGGATATATGGTGATCTCGTTGTTGTTTTTGATTTCCTTGATCGCTTGCTGTTGTTGTCGTGTCAGGTTGTTCTTTATCGGTTTACTCATTTTTATCGTTCTTAAAACGTTTTGACGGAGTTGCATTGCTTCTGTTGTTTTCTTGCTGTATTGCAATTTGAGGGCCGCTGTTTCTGTTGCAGATACAACATCCATTGCAGGTAAGGTTTTTGGAGTTGGTACAAATTTGGGGCCAAGGTTAAGAAGATTCTTGTGGTGTTCTGGTATTTTGTCTTGACATAACTTGAGAACGATGTCTTTTATGTGAGTTTGTCTGATCGTTTCGGTGTATCTTTTTTGTGAAAACTTTAAATAATCGAATTTTTCTTTGAGTCTCTCCTTGGAAGAAATAAACATTGACTCACATGACTTTTCAGTCGTTTTTTCAATGGTTTGGTAGTCTTCATCTGAAAGATATCGTCAGATTTCACTTCTAAGATCTTTAACTTTTTGGAGGTTGTTGAAGTATCGGCGGCGTGCATGGTTCTTGGCTTGGATTAGCATTTGATGTCGATAGGTTTTGTTCAGCGTTTTTGCATGTTGTGTATTGACTGCTATTCTAGTGCGTAGGCTGTTTGGTGTGATCTTGTTTGCAGAGCATCTGCATAAGAAGATAAACTGATTCTTCGTCTTTGCCGTATTCACTTTTGCTTTTTTGAGTTTTTGTGTAGTTTTGTAGATACTAGTTCCATATCTAGCGATAATGTGTTGTTTTAGAATCATCTTCGAACCTTGATGATGGACAATATGTGCAAACAAAGTTTGGAAGCCGCTTTGCAAGTCGATCAGCGTGACGTCAAACGTCAGAGAAGACTCACCATTGCAAACGTCAACTGCCAGTTCACTCGAAGCCTGACGACGAAGGTATCAACAGTTCTTCGAAATATTACTTAAAATTTAAAAACGATAGAGTATATTTCCGTAAAATGATGTATCAAAATTTATAATTACTTTGACGACAGTAATAAAATTAATATGTTCAGTTCAAAAATGCAAATGTAGTAACTTTTCTTCTGTTTAAGGCTGCCATTCTGAATGTTTTGATATTTTTTGCACGTGCATGAAACAGTTATGGAAATGAATTTTGGCTCCCGAGAAAAAATCTCATCAAATCTAATCAAAATTAGAGAAAATAAAAAAATTTGATCATACGCCCTTTGTCGACTTTTTATCAGGAAACTGTTTTATTTTTGTCACTTTTTCATCCACTAAACATAAAACGTTATTGCAAACGCATTCCCGTTGCATGGACATTATTAAAAAGTCGTTCGAAATATTGTTTTGCGTAAGTTCCTGAAACTGGCATTAAGCTGGACATACACTGTCTCTTTTGAAAACATGTAACATTTTAATAGCAAAGTAACTATCTATCAATCTATCAATTACTAAGCAATAATGTGCTACAATAAAGATCATCACTTGAGAAGGAAAAGAAAGACAACTGGTCGTTTTTGCGCTTTCTGGCTTCAAGTTGAAAGTATTGACAAATATAATCCAACAATGTGTTACCTGTTTTCAACAACGTTTTACGGGTTTGAGCTAGGCTTTCTTGTTCACCACGACTAACTTTATTTCTCAAAACAAGAAATTGTGAGAAATATTGTGTTTTTTTTTTAATTTGAACTGGAAGCTAAAAGCTTTGAGGGCATTACTCAGGGCGGAAAGAACTGCAGCATTACAGAATGACCGACAGACACACAGGGAAATGAAAAATCACCTTCCTTGCGGCGCTGACCAATAAGACTTGATCACTATTTCTGAAAAACAGTGCAACGCCATCAAAAGAATTTATGATGGAAACAATGACACAATCCAAATGATTCATTTTTGGATCATTGAGGCGGTGCAACATCAACAAATGGTCTTGGTAGGGGATATTTCTATTTCCAAATGAACTCCAGCTGCAAAACTATATTATGATTGCAGTTTTTTCCGACATCAAACATACATCGAATGTCTGAATTTGACGTTAGTTTTTATCGTAAAAAATAGACGTTAATTTATAAAAATATTTCTGTAGCACACTTGTATGAAAAACGTGTTTAAAGTTTTAAGTTCACTACTTTCACTACTATCACTAAAGCTGCGTCAAAGAAGAAGGTGTGACAGGACTAAGCGAAGACTCTTTGCTGAATTTATACACCCCCGAACCTGTAAGTATCTTGTACCGGTATTGTGATAAGGAAAACCAGTGAAGGGTAAAGTTTGTTCGCTACATTCATGTACAAACACGACTGAATGCTTCGGTGACCTTTCAAATTTTAATGATCGTTATCATAAATAAAGCTAACTGTTATGTCTGAACTTTTAGAGTTTTCAGGAGGTTGGATACACACATCGTAGATAATTTATGAATATTAAAACATCGTGGGTATAAGTTGTCTTGATGAAAATATAAGAACAATAGGCTTTCGTTGAAATGTGAGAAATACATTCAATGTAACACTTATTTCAAAAGAACAAGATTTTTTAAAGGACACAATGTAGCAATTGTGGAAAAAATAATCTTTGTTCAACTTTTCTATAGAATCATACGCTCAATTTCTCTGAAGAGGTTTTTTTTATACTTAACTAAAATACGCCGTCTTTCCATAAAGATCGTTTATGAAGGTAATTAATAAATGCATCAAATTTATGAACCCCCATAGCATGGTCGTATTTTTTATGTTTTATATTTTTTAATTTATGTGCTGATGAGAAAGCTTATCAGACTGAAACTAACGATTTGGCCATGAATGTGGTGAAAAGACTTTACATTGCTTGCATTGAATACTAGCACGGCTTTTCTATCAAACTTCTATCAAATCTTTAAATGAAGTTATATTTATTACCGTAAACATTTTCAAAAACAAAAATGAGTTCATATTGTTTTAAAGTTACGTATAACCCAGCCGTCCTCTCCCCCAAAACAAATTTTTTAAAGGAAGAAGCGCTTTAGTGTGCAGTGGGTGTTAGATTGCACAATTTTTCATTGATTTCATTGACAAAACACAAGAGATACACAAGAGATACTTGAAAACCGTGCAGATGATGTCTGAAGGTCTCTGGTGTACAAAATGTCTTTCATTCTTTTGTGGATCATCGTTCATGTATAACAAATTGATAAATTCATGTAAGAACGTGTAAAACGTTATTAGAATAAAATCTCAAAGAAATGACTCGAGTGTGGCAAGTGTATGTTTTTGTTATTTTTTGAGGTTAGTTATGTTAATACGTTTCTATTATTGTTTTTTAATATTTTTATGATGTGTAGTTGTTTCATGTTACTTTTTGAACTAGTTCAACAGAGTTTTATCTGTGTTTGTGAATTGTATCGTCGTTGAACTGGAGATTTTTGACGGACTTCGTGGTTTGCAAAGAGTGAGGATGATGGCAGTCCAAGAGTTTTTCATCTTTATCAAATGTTTGTTCTACTGAAATTTCACTGGAATAACAAAATCACTATTCTTATTTGAGAAAGCAAGATTTCTTTTTCTTGTTGTTCTTCTTACTTTAAAAACAAGTCCTTCAGATGAAGTTTTCTTCCTGGGAATAGGCTCGCTAAAGGATGTAAAAGGATGAAACTTATTCATCAAACCTAAAACCAATGTTTCTTCTATAACAGTGACTTTGAATCAGGCAGTTCCAACAATAGGCAGTTGTTGGATATCTCATTCCTCCTCCCAAAAGTGCAGCATTTTGTATGACTCGGTCATGGCCGTGTTAGCTGGTTGTATCAGTACTGCGTTTACTGGCACTTCTCTCCTGGATGCAAAGAGGTGTCTTCGGAACGACTCTGCACGGCAAAGAAAGGGATAGCTTTGCGGAGAACGGCGTGTATCCAGGGCCCACAAGAGTGTTTCGGTGCGCAGACCTAAACATTAACATGCTGCATCAATTCATATTGTCTTTGTTGACTGGATCTTTGATTGCTCTTGACCTACGATTTGCTTTCTTGAAGTAGCGAGGACGGAATAGCCCCTATCGGGATGTCTTATAACCTGCTGCTCTTCAGATATGGTACCGCTATACACTGCCCGAAGTCAAGTCTGTGAGTTAGGGGACCCAAGGCTTTCGGGATCTTTGTTCAACAAGACGCTCTAAACATGAGGAGTTAAATATTATTTCCGTCAAAAACACATTAAGGTAGAGGGCATGAGGTGTGTTGTGTAACAGAAAGATCGTTTTACATCCTGCGGTTAGTCTTTCTTTCTCTTCTTCTTTTTTTGTTTATTTAAAAATTTGCGATTTTCAACTTTCTCATTTTCAATAAAACTTTGCTACCTTTTCTGAACAGTCAATGGCATGTGAAGTTCCAGTCACGGTTTGAATGGTGTTTTGACGGATCGGGTTGCTTTCTTCGATTTATGTGTTTAGTTTAAACGGTTAGGTGTTAGTGGACTTTGTCTTATTTTAGCGACACATTTACATTTAGTCTACATTTATGCAAATATATAGAGTCTTTATTATTTACCATGGTATTTGTTATTGTATGGTTTTTGTTATTATGTTACTATATTTTAGTCTTCTTTATTATTTTTGTATTATCTTTTATTACCTTACCTATTTTATTTTGTAGTTGCTTTGGAATTTATTTTGGATCTAGAGTTTTTAATGCATCTTGCTACGACCGAACATTGTTGTTTTTAGTAGTGGTTTGTATTTTAAACTAGGTACTCATTGTTTTAATTTTTCATGTTATATCCAATAACTTAGTTTTTTTGTGATTTTGAATTAGTGGTGCAGCTGTAACGCTGCCATGTTTTTCTTCAGTGAGAGGACAACTTCAGGTCCATTTTGTTTTTGGCATTGTTTAAGGCTTCAATGTAATTGAAGTGACTCATAAAGACTAGTTGTGATGATAATTTCTTTCAGGGACATGATGCTCTCACAAATAATTATGCATCCTGTCAAGGCATTTGTTTCTTTGCAGGGACAACTACTGTAACAACCAAATTCATTTCTATTTCAGACATTTGATAGTTCATGTTATATTTCTTGAGTATACACTAATGTAATGCTCGTAGGCGTTCCTGTGTTGTGGGAAATTAATGTTAACTTCATGATGTGTTTTTCTTTTCAGGATAGAATAACCTAACTTGCTCTTCATTTTAGAGATTTAACGCTTTCACTTTCAGGTTGATTTCAGGGCGAACGACATGTTTATGTTAATGATCATGTTTATTTCCATTTTTTTTCAAGATAATTCATTTTCCATTTTGACAGGGTAAACTGGTAAACTTCATTTCTAGGAATTAATGATTTTTGTTTATTTCAGAGAGCGGCCGCTTAATACAATGCCTTTACCGTTAAAGTTCCTGTGACTAATTATTTTTCTTTTTCATGAATCTTGTTAATTTTCGCGAGTTCTTGTACAAAATGAAATTAGTTTGGAGATCCATTGGAGATGGAGGGGAATTTGGGTTTGTCGTTTGGCCTAACAATTGTTTATGCAGCATGTTTAGTCAAAGCAGATTTGCAACTCTCCACACAACTTGAGGTAAATATGCATCACCATATTGTTTGTTACTGAAAAGATTTTTGTCATTTTCAAATGTTTGTCGTGTTTCGTTATAGAAAATTTGTGAATAATTGGTAATTTCTCAAAGTTTTGGCATTGATATGGAAACTAAGGTATGGCTGATTACATGTTTTGTTAATTGAAATAAAAGCATTACTTCTTAATGTGCTTAAATCTTTATTTTATAGATGTGAACGAAACATGGATACACATTATGGCCTTTCCCTCACGGTTTTCTCGACAGTAAAAAATGCCAGATAAAAGTGGCGCTGCTGTTTTGGCTTTTATGCAGTAACTGCGAGTTTTTCATCCAGAGGGTGTTCAGTTTAAAATATTGTTACAACAAATATATAACAGAATTAGATATTGTCTCAGTTTTTTACTCCCTTCAAGTCCTCCATGTTGCTTCATTTCCCAATTTTTTTATCAGTTTTTCTTTCGAACTTCTTCAAAAAAATTGACTGCCTTTTTCATTTATGGACTTCCTTGTCGCGCCTACCAGATAGTCAGGGCCTTACGGGCTGGGCAATAGAGACAATTTCTTGCAATAAAACAACATGGGAATTTTCAATTTCTTATAATAGCTTTTAAATCTAACCAGGGCTTTATTTACATGTACATTATTCAAAGCTGCTACCTGGAAACATCTTTGGCCTGTTATGTTCATACTCACCTGGTTCCATTACGTCCGAAATAAGCGCGCCTTATACTTTCCGATTTCTTTTCCTGATGTCTATACGGGAGATGACTATCTTTAGAGTATTCCATTTTCTTGCGCATGCTCATTGAGTAAGAAAAAACCTAATTGACTCGCTAATTATCAATTTGTCTGCTTCATTAGTTCACAATGTGATGGTAACATTTTGATATTCTTGAGCACATGCGCGGTAGGAAAAACGCAATTATCTCGCTAATTATCAATTTATAGCTGTCGGCTTCATTAGTACGCTAGGTAAGACGAACATGCTGATGGTGACCCGTAATGTTTTTGAAATCCTCTAACGCATGTGGGGTAATAAAATCCAACTATCTTGCTAATTATCAATATATTGCATGTATGTAAGCTCCAGAGGCGAAGTTTACACAACAACTAAAACAAAGAATTATCAAAATCATCATTCAAAACCACAGTACAACCTTTTTTATATGCACGTCAAAACAAACTGAAGACTTTTTCCGGGTCTCACAGTTCTCATGGGGTTTTCCAGACAGTTCTCGTTTCTCAGACAGTTCTTGCCTTCGGTTAAAAAGTTATATAAGTTACCCAGTTTTAGCTTTAGTTCTTTAAGATAGATATAAACAACGAATCCATTCTACATTTTGAGCTACAACCCTTGGAATAAACTTGGGGAAGCATTATTCATTTTCAATCATGCAGACTTCTTGCTGAAACTTTATAAATGCGTTTGAATGATGAAGGCAAAGTCAGACCAGACAAATTTTACATGGTTTACGATTAAAAACTAGTTCTATTTTTAGATGTCTGTAAAGTATGCATTAATTATATTTGTGCTGAGGCGAATACAGACATAATCAATTTTGTGAAGGAGTACACTGCCAGGAATTTTCTTTTCAGTCTCATTACTGTTTAGTAATCGCACGTTATATTTTTCTATTCTTAGGTCCATTTCATATGCTGTGCCGTGCCGAGCCGAACTCGGAAATTTCCTCAGCACGGCTCGGCTCAGCTCTGTTCGACACATCGTTTCATTAGAGCCGAGCCAAGCCAAGCCAAATCGCGCCAAATTTTTCAAAATGGTGGCTGTTTATAACAACAAAATGCTTCTGTATTCTCGAATTCGAAGAGAGAGAGACAGAGAAGAGACAAATTAAGTATTTTAGTAGGGTTTCTTATATTAAGTCTGGATCCTCATTATCATTATCTCGTTGCTGAACTATTTGAATTTTTGATGACGGTTTTCGTTTATTCTTATCCTTTTTTACATTATTTACACTCATTTTCTTTCGTTTATTAGTACATAATTTTTGAATAATCTCTTGGTCTGTTTGATCTTCATCTGCACTTTCGAGTTTTTCACGTTCTTTGCATTCTCCATTATACGAGCAGATTGCTCTTCAAGAATCTGCAGCATGGTTTTCTCGGTCGCCATATTAAAATGTTATTTAAAAAGAAATCTTTTTTTTGCAAAGTAAGCCAGTTTCTTGAAATATACGCATGCATCAGCACGGTTCGGCTCACCATTTCGTTTCAAACAGTCAAGCCAAGCCGTGCCGAGGCGTGCGCCACAGCCAGGGCAGCTGTGCGGCACGGCTCGATTTGGCACGGCTAAATATTGGTTTTATAAGCTGTGCCGAGCCGAACTCAGAGAGAATTTGGCGAGTTCGGCTCGGCACGGCACACAGCTTATGAAGTGAGCCAACTTACTTGTCCTCCAGAAAGATTGCTGTTTCAAATCCGACTATCCTAACGATTTTTTGCTTCTTTATCTGGACTCAGCATTCGAAAGTATGATTTTTTCAGGCAACCACATGGAATATTTTCATCTTTGAAAACATTTCAACGGTTTAGTATAGATTTTCATGTAGAATCTCATTTGAACCCGCAACAAGCACCTAATGATGCAAAACCGTACAGCAGCATCTTTAACGTATTAAATTCTTCAACATCCTTCATCTCTGCTAGAATCATTGCTTAGCTTTTTTATGCCTCTTTTAGGTTTTGTTGTGTTTCCATGAGAACTTCTACATGGAAATGTATCATGGTCCCACTACCCATACATCTCAAAAGACGTTAAGGCTAGTATGAAAGTGATGATTACAGTTACGAAATGTCACTTCCAAGTTCAAAATCAGCAATTTACAATTATTCTTTGTGAAAAGTTTTGTGAAAGTTGGAGAACTTTTAGAAATTGGTCCAAATTTAGCCAAAATTGCCCGATTCTGTTGAAACTGAAAAATCACTTCCAAGTTCGAAATCAGCACCTTCCAATTCTTTGTGCAAATTTGTGTGAAAATTTGGGAACTTTTAAAAATTGGTCCAAATTTGGCCAAAGTTGCCCAGTTTGTTGACGTTATTTGATAATTCTTACAAATAAAGTTTTGATAAAATACATATTATTTAGGAAATAAAAAGGACAGGAAATTATAAAGCGGGGCAGAAATTTCAAAGTGGGGCATAACCGATGGTATCATCATCATCATCTTCGCTTTCCTCCTGGTTGTGCAAAATTGGGTCATTTGGAAAGTTGTGAGTTGCTGAACGATTGAGAGCAAGATACAGGCGATGTAACGGAACATTGTACATGTCTCATGAACTTTTCATTGATTTTTTGAATGCTGGCATCAGAGTTATTAATTGCAGTAACAACAAATCTATCGCAAACCTTGTTTTTATTACGTTCATGTTGAATAAAAACGAGATCACCAACACGAATATCACCTCCTGCAGCAAAGGATTTTGCAGATGCTTTCGACTGAGCACTTGGTTGGTGGTTTTTAAGGTAGACATGTTGCTGTTGTAGAGAGAGGATTGCATCATTAAAATCGAGCTGTTCTAAAGAATGTTGGTCTCTTTGAAGAATAATTTCTTTAGCTGACAAACCACCATTTCTAATACGCGTGTTAAGGGTGTCTAATGCAGCTGAAGCTGTAATATAGTAACTGGAGTATTGGAATGTCCTGCTTTAAGTAATTTTAGCTCCAACTCTTGAATAGCTTTATCCACAACGGAGTTAGAGTTTTTATCCTTCACATAACCAAAATCTAAATCAATACCATGGTCTCTCAAAATTGAATCGTGTCTCAATGATTGGAATCCAGTGAATGCATCAATACGGATGACAGACTGGGGAGCACGAATAAATGATGTATTGAGAAGAACAGCTGTTCTAAGTGAATCTGCGGTCTCATCACTTATGAAACTGGCGGTCGTGAAAGAGGAACGAACATTTCGTAAAACACATATCTTTTGGCAATTTCGGCGAAGAACGTCCGCAAAGAAAGCTTTCCCGTGTGTTGATGGCAATAAAGAAAGCGACTGCTCAAACACTTCAGTGGGAACTACTTTAAAGGAATTGTACAAACCACATCAGTCGATGATCCGGTGAATTACATCATCACTTTTAATTCCGTAAGTAACGCTTAAATAAAAGCTTTAATTGGTGTTTAGAAGGATATTTGAAATGAAAATTTATTGCCGTAATTATACCTGGCAGCAGATTGACAGGTATGACTATCAAAGCACGACGTGATAGTCCTGGATCTTGCTTATGAACCACAATGAGACCTTGATCATCAACAGGTGCGACATTTAAGTAAGCACGTAGATGTTTAAGATTGCGAGACTTTCGAGAGGGTCGTGTACCCTGAGTGAGGTGAGGTCTGGACAGTCATGTTGGGCTAAACGCCACGCAGCTTTGTTAAGAAATGGAAAATGGATTGACCCAGACAAAACATCTTTTGCACTAACAGAATAAACAACAGACTCAGCGAACTTGCAAATTTGACATTCTTGATTGTCACATTCTACTGAATGACGTGAACAGTAATCGCTACTTGAATTTGCGGTACCAGGAAGGTGGCTGACAACTGCACTGTATGAACTCAGTGTGGCTAGTGCAAAGTGATTTACGCCTGCAGCTATTGCTCAGCTTTCCAACTCACAAGGGTACCAAGTTAACTGATCGTTCTTGAGTTTGAAGCTGTAAAATTGGGATAATAGGCGTTTGCCATTGCGTTGAATGAATGATGTTGCTCCGAGACCTTTGTTTACAGGAGAAGCATCTGTTGTAAGAACAAGATGATCACATGGTTTGGGAATGGTCAAAACACTAGTTGACTTTAGCGCTGCTTGGGTTTTGTTGAAATGTGAATTCCACTGCCAACCAAGAATAACAGTTTTCTTTGGAACAATAACAGTTTTGGTAGCAGAAAGAGTCAAATTATTATCTTTCATACGTTGTAAAATTTGCAACCAGTTATGAATTAGCTCAAGAACTGTATTGGCACCAACAAATAAATCATCAGCAATCATTGCTATAAATCCTCGAAGATAAACTCAAATTCCTTTGAAAGGTGTGACAGTGGCAAGATATGGAATTGATGACTTGGCTAAACGAATCTGGCAAAAACTTTTGGTGAAATCAGATTTTATCAGGTATTTGAATGGCGAACACTTGCAAAGAACATCATCACATGATGTATTAGCAGATGGAAGAATACGCGCATATTGACCAAGGTTGTTGAAAGCGGTTACAAAACGAAATCCACCTGACAGCTTTCTTACAAGAAAACTTGGTGATACGAATTTCACTTGTACTTGCTTAGCAAGAACACCTAAATCTTCAAGTTTATCAGCTTCAACTTGTAACTGTTGAAGGTTTTCGTCGTTGTGTAATGGCAGCTTACCTTTGCGCGGTGGCGGTTCGACTGTTCCAATATTGATGTTGACCCGAATATTACCACTGTGGAAAACACTGGGGAAAACACGTTGTCAAACTTTTAATGTCAATAAACTGTTTACGTTCTTGAACACTCAATTGTCCATCTGGATCTAATGCAACGTTATCGGAAAAACAGGAAGTCAACGCTTGATTTGAAGCTTTCTTTTCAGGCGATGGCAATAATGGATTTGTGTTTGATGAAATTAACATTTCTGACGGGACCATGATACGGCGAATTTGGGCGATGTGCTGTGATTTAGACAATGGAATTGGTTCGTCACTAAGGTTTGGTATTTGGACGGATCCCTGTATGACACGTGAAATGGCCGGTAATGGCCAGTTGTCAGCTAGCGGTGATTCAACGCGAGGTTCAATAGATACTTCACCATCTAATGTTGTAAGCTCGACAGCATGTATTTCAATAAACTCTACAGGCGTGACCACCTTAGCAGTATCATTTTTATAGTATAATCGATTCAGCATAGTTGATTTTATGTACTTTTTTGGAATCTCTAGATCCACATGGAACCTTTACGTCTCTAACAGAAATACACTCAGACTTCAGATGAACTTGAATATCATTCACCTTGCAAAATGGTATACCAGCAAGAACATCACAGTCTAATTTATCAAGTACTAAAGCTGTCAATGGTAGATCCATTCCTGCAAACTGTATGGTGATGTGTACTTCACCTTGGATGTTGAGGTGGGATTTGTCGGCAGAACGGGAGGAATGTAATGTAGATTTGGGCGTAATACCGGCGAATTGCAAGAAAGACTTGGATACAATTGAAGACGTTGCCCCCGTATCAATGACTACGTGACAAGGATGGTGGTGATAAAAAGCATAAAGGAATGGAAATGTGTCGCACTCTACTTTGTGGACAGACGGTGTCAGCTCACTATTTTGTAAATCGTCCTGAGTAGTACGAAATACATGATCGTCCTCAACATTAGAATCCTCGTCTACTTCAT
Organism: Turritopsis dohrnii; assembly: GCA_027922465.2. Taxonomy (NCBI): domain Eukaryota; kingdom Metazoa; phylum Cnidaria; class Hydrozoa; order Anthoathecata; family Oceaniidae; genus Turritopsis; species Turritopsis dohrnii. Next base: position 1,365,277 of record BQMF02000019.1, read on the forward strand.
CTACGGTTACCTGTAAAGCTTTAGCAACCTCTAACTTGTCGAACTTATACAAATACTCTTGAAACATATGCAGGAAGTCATTGATCGATTAAGGATAACCACATATATACAGCCAGTCTTTTAGTGGTTAACCTCAGAGATAACCTCCATCGGTTGCTTATCATCATGCTGTAAACTAGAAGCTACAGTTAACAAATTATCCTCTAGATGTGCAACAATACGTTGGTAAAAGGTTTCATAACGTTCATCGTCCTTACGCTTTATAGTATGTAGTGAGAGGAAATTAACTTCAGATTGGAAAAAAACTGTAATGCTTTCTAATCCGTTGCCAAAACCAAGCTAAACTAATGCTGCGTTTTATAATGTCATTACGTAATAAGGATGGTGCAAACTGTGCAATAAGCCCTAATATTCTTTCAAGCACGATCTTCTTCTGGACAGCGGATTTACGATCCCCAGTGGCTGTATCGTTACCATCATCAACCAGACCTCGTCTAGGTACAGGTTGTTTTTCCCATGTGGATTCAAGAAATGGAGAAAATTCATTACGTAAACTTAAATGATACAACATATTAGATTGCCGGTTAGCATACGATGTAATAGTGTAATTTTCGGATAACACCCATTGCTTGGGTGGGCGAAAGCTAGTAGCCATAGAGGTATAAAGTTCAGATATACAAATATCACCTGTTGTAGGTTACGTCGTCAAGTGTTCTGCAATGTTAATTAAAATAAATGTCCACAATGGTTGGATTCGACTGTTCCTATCACCACGACATTAAATTATAAAGGGAAATAAGAAACACCAGACAAGATCCTTAGTAACCAAACACTGCAAAAGTTGGTAAGTTGGAGACACTCTCTGGAAATAAGAATTAGGTCGTTTTTTCAAAAAAAATCTTTATACATTTCAACATCGTCAACATCGCTTCCGTCCGACAAAACTTCCATTAGGGTGAATTTCGGCTTATATCGTTAGGTGTTGATCATGAAAATGTTAAAAACTTTGTTTACATCGTTTAGTATATACTAAGTTATCCTTTTAGGCATGTCTCGTATGAAACTTCTTGTTATTTTCGATAGAACAGCTAAAAAACCTTTAATCTCCATTTCTATCGATTCCGTCCGACAAATTTTCCTTGTGATATTATAAAAGAAAAAACTTTTTCGATTGTATTTCGATAGTAATTGTTTTGGAAGAAGTTAGGTCCATACCAGCTAATCCACATTTAATAATAGCACTGTTGTTTCTCGAAAGACTTTTTGAGCGTCCGACAATTAACTGAATAAAAAACAGAGTCCCAATTAGTATCACTTTCATCTGACGACATTTTGCAAGATTTTCATCAGTTATAACACATGAAGGAAGCTATAATGTAAATTTAAGCAGTATGTCAGATAAAAGATAAAGAAACCATAGCTGCAATGTCAATTTCAGAATTGGGTGAAGTGGGTGGCAGAGGAATTTCAAAACAGATTTTTTGAAATAACGTACACTTTGCACATTTAGAATTTCTTGAAAACCTAAGATCAAACCATTTATATTAAATATAATCTTGGTCTCTTACTCATAACGCAACCAGAAGTATTTGAAACCTAAAGTCTATGATAACATTTACGAAAATTCTTAGTAGTTTTCTGTAGGCAGTGATGTCTAAGACATACTGTACATTTAGTCTAGAGCAATATGCTGACGTAGTTGCTGACGTATTAAACAAATCCTGAAGCAGCTGCAGTGATCTCTCAGTTTATTGCAACCAACCCTGACGCATTGTCGTCACGCACAGTGCAGAGTATAACAAGATCTCAACGTGCTCGACAGTTTGATAGGCTAGAGATCGTGGTCAGGTTGAAGATCACCCATTCAGGAAGTATTAAATCAGCAACAGAAAAAATATCAAGCTCGGCCAACAAAGCCTGAACAACGCTTTTCTTTGCGTCCTTACGTAGAAATGCTGATGTAACCGCAAATGATTAGGAGAGAAGGAACCGTGGGTTTACCAGAAAACCAGAACTAAACCAGAACTAAATCTTTTCAAATTTCCGAAAGTTTTTGGTTTGATCGGTATGGTCAAATTTAACTCTTGACAGATACTGTTAGGTAAGAACACAAGTTGCTCAAACGTTTCTAGTTACATTTTTTTATTTCGCATTATTTATTGTCGAATATACAATAAAAATAGTCGTGTCTCAAAGAAACTGTAACTGACAAATTAAAATCGACTATTCTTAAAGCTTGGTTTCCATTGTGAAATAAGGTGAAATAAGGTGAAATAAGTTTTGAGAATAATTTCTTATTTCACGACAGAAAATTAATTATGCATTGGTTTCCACTGCATTCACTATTATTTCATGTTGTTTCAAGAAACTCAATATGGGAAGTAGATGTGTTCTTAGTGCTGTTGCTAAGAAGAAACCGAGATTTTGGGTCAGAAATTTAAACAGAACACTTTATTACAACCATAAAAGGTTCTTTAGTATTCTCCTGGCAGCAGTTTGCGACGCGAACTGTTGCTTCACGCTTTTTGACTTAGGACAATACGGTTCCAACAACGGCAGTTCTGGTAAATATATCGATGCATCCAATGGCATTACCTGAAGAAATATTCCCTGTCTTCATTTACGAAGCTCCTTGATAAGACGGTGATATTCACCAAGTTCCTCCCTTTTTTGGAATATATTTCTTATCCAAATATCCACAGTGAACTTTTTTCTGTTTTCTTCTTCGGTTTCTTCTTAGCAACAACATTAAGAAGACATCTTCTGGGATACTTTCCATATTATTAATGAGTTTCTTGAAACAACATGAAATAATAGCGAGTGCAGTGGAAACCTATGCATAATTAATTTTCTGTCATGAAATAAGAAATTATTCTCAAAAATTATTTCACCTTATTTCACCTTATTTCACAATGGAAACCAAGCTTAACTGAAATTAAAATAAAATAAATCAAAGTTAACGTAAAAAGATAATCCTTACTTCTATATATATCCTAGATTGTGAATCTATAATCTACAAAGACGACACTGACAAGTTAACCCTTTCCATTTTTTTAGACTACTCACAGACGATGAGAGACAAGGTGCTTCTTGTGCAGTTTTTGGCAAAGTTGCCCATAGCTGTGGCCCCCTGAATTTTACCGTTTCTTGGCCATATTATACAGATCGTGCTCTGTTTCGAAGAAACTCTGAATTGATACGACTAGAGAACCTATTTTTATTATGTATAAGTACTTCTGACATAATATTGGGATTGATACCATTTCTGATTTTATATAATTCTTTCAATAATAATTAAATTACGGTGATGTACACTAACAGTTCCAGCTTTATCCAACAAGTCATGAAACGAAGAGTTATAATCATTAGTTATTATACGAAGAGCTCTACTGTGGATTCTATTGATAGAATTGTTAGTGGTACGGTTACAAAACATCCATAACAATGGACAATAACTAAACTGAGATAAAATAAAAGAATTTAACATCATTGTTGATCCATATACGGTGATAGCCTAACGAGAGCATTTAATTTATTACTCGCTTTCTTGCAAAGATTCTTAACATGTTCGCTAAAAGTCAACATATTATCTACTGTGATGCCAAGAAGCTTCTCCTCCGAAGAGGATGATACAGTTGTGCCATTAATGCTAACTTGTGGCAAACATTGTGTGTTGTTACCGAAAAACATAAAATGACACTTCTTTTCATTCAGTTGCAAGCAGTTCAATTTGAACCAATTTGAAACAGTTCTCATCCTTCATTCATTCATTCTCATTCTTCAGTACATCCATACTCATTTCAAATACATGTTTTTCTGTAGAAACACGGTGAAATACATCTTATGATGTCGTGTTGCGTTTGCATAACAATATGTTCGTCTCGTTACCATGATACCTTTATGGTGGAAACCTTGTGAAATGTGTTTGGGTTAGTGAGGGTAAGTCTCTTTTTTAGGATAAGGAAACATTGTTGTTTAAGTTTGCTCTTATCCAATTTTTCATTTTGTAATAAACACCGCCCTCTAATGAACGCCCCCTCTATCAAACGCCGCATCCAGAAGCTGGCAGTTGTAATAAACGCTGCGGCGTTTATTAGAGGAAATACGGTATTGGTTTACTCACGGATCCTGGACAAATCTGTCGTTTTGATTGTTCATTGGTTTAACGGTTACATGGAGCTAAAACACTCGAGGTTGGCGTGGACATGACAGACGAATATTTATTTGAAACAGTAAATAATCACAATTTACACTTTAGTAAACATTTGTCAACTTTTTTTCTTTGATGGAAACAAAGATTTAGATTAGCATTAAGTAAGGTAACAACTACTCGCAACTTCTAGCTGGAACTGTGTTTTTAATTACTGGGATGAGGGGCAAACAGCAGCATTATATTTTGTTATTCACACAGAACAGAAGAAATAGCTTCGTAAGTCAAATTCCATCCGATATTTCTTTGAAATAATAACCACTTCCTCAATTGTGGGCTTGGAATCAGTTGGAGTCAGTTTTGTAGGAAAAATATTTGATGTTTCATTAAATTTGCCTATTTTTATTGGTAATATCTTGGTCTTGTTTTAGATTCATTATGTGAATTTTTTTGTTGGCTTTCGATGTATTGAAAAGTTTTGTAACAATATTTATCTATCTGTATTTTTGACTATCGACATTTTATATGGGCTGTACACTACATCTAACAAAAAATGTTTTCGTTCTTTCAATTTTTTATTTCCATAATTGTTTCTACAAAGTTATCCATGGATAACTTGAATATTGAAAGTTCTAATCCTTCATTATTTTAAGGCGTATGTTGATATCTTGGAGATATTGACTGTAGTAAAATGTCACTTTGGAAATTCTCATGTCACTTTGCAATGTAAAATCTGCATGCAAAGCTTTTGTTTCAAAGTTTATTACTTGTTAAACCTCAGTAAATGTTGCTGAATATATATGTGGATACAACATTTTTTACTGCAATCTGTTTTAATTCCAATTGTCTTTGTGCTAACTGTTTAATTAAATCATAAACATTATAAACAATTTTGTTTACTTTGATTTTTAATATTCGGTTATTGTCTGTCTTTACTCATTTAATTTCGCATAAAAAAATGTACCTGTCCTTAAAAATGAGGTCAGACTAGGCCATAACACCAAGCAGAATTTGATAAAAAGGTCCACTGTCCGTACAGACCTGCTACTAAACGTTTTCTCGCTGAAGTTCGCTGTAACTTAATAACTACTAGGGAACACATCAAAACGTGTTCAGTACGAACATTAAAGGTAGAGTACGTTCTGCAAAGTGAATTCTAGAAATATCACCAACTAAGAACGCGCGCAGATGAGATGACGTGTTATCATTCTTGTTTTCAGTTTGTTATGTTTAATTTTTTTTTTACTTTATTTTTCTTTACCCTTTATTGATACACTTCCTGTTATTGTTGTTGTTGTTGTTGTTTTTGTTGTTGTTAGCGTCGTTCACCGCCCATTGTCAACTTTTATAATGGTTCTCCCACTGTGTCCGAAATCAAACGATATGAAACAAACATGTCTACTTACCTACAACAATAACCACTTTGAATTTTAGTAAAAAAAACCATCCACCGTAGGAGTATGTTCATCTTACAAATCTTTGCAATTATATTAATCCGGTGAAAACACTTATAAAGGTATCTAAAAAACTAAGACCAAATCTGAGTCTTACCCTCGCTAACCCAAACACATTTCACAAGGTTTAAATGGGTCAATTTTTGCTTAAAGCTATACTTTGAACACCAAACATGTTATTATCCGAACCAAAACCTTTGCAGATTTTTTAAACTTTTTCTCAAAAAAGTTGAGAGATCAATGCCACTGTTATGGATGCAATGAGATACAATTTTTTTTTTTTATAAGCAACCTCGATTTTGGGCTCAGGGCTGGAGTTGCTAAGCATTTTTAAGAATCCAGGGCTAAAGTTGCTTGTAAGGTTGTTTAAAATTTTTTCAAGCAATAAATCGGAAATGCTTACAATGCACAAATTGACTCATTCTACCCATCTATCACTGGTAATTTTAGTCTGTCTTAATGAACAAAAAGAAATTTTGTAAAGGTTTACAAGGCTCCCTTTAAACTTATGTGAATTTTGTTTTGGTTTTGTAGCTTAAAAAAAGTTGTTATGAAGATTTCAGGGCTTAGGGTTGCTAAGCCATTTTGAGGGCTGAGCCCTTAGCAACTCGGTTTCTTATAAAAAAAATGTGTATGTTCAAGGGACGGTTGGGATTTTATGCTTGAACGTTTTATTCGCTCCAACGGAAAAGGGGTGGAAAGGGTGGGTTCAGGGCGTCATTCAGCTCTTCCGTTGTTTACGCAATGCATAGTGAAAGAAGAAATAAGACGAGATTATTTCGAGAAAATATCTTCGATCGCAATAAATTGATAATTATGTGTCGAAATTGGGACCACAAAGCGGCGCAAAAATCATCTCAAAACATTGCTGAAAATGTTTTGGTAAAATTCATCTTTGTATAGTTGATCTTGCCAAAGGAGCACCAGTTGCAAAAACATTCTTGCCACGCTTACAAAGACAGTCTTTTACCTCGTCATAACCCTGAAGAAAAATTGTTCAAAAGATCCACCTACTCGTTTCGCTTGTTTTTCAAAACCTGACGCTTGAGAAAGTCCGTTATGTCCGGTATTGAAAACGTCAATACCTGAGGATTTCTTCGATGACTAATATCGGTTGCTTGCGCGGTGCCAACAAAAAAACAAATCCTCGACGCTTAGAAACCACATTGTGACGTCACATTTTTCTCAACATACAAAAAAACAATAACACATGGTATCGTTTAGCCGGTTATCCCGATTAAGAGTTATTTCGGAAGGCTCACGTCGGTAATGCTTAAGTAATGTCTGAGTAAAGCAATTGCAATGTAAACTATATTGTATGTCTACTTTGCCGATGAATAGCTCATCTATTATTGAAGTGTTCCATGTTAAAATTGCGTAACGTCAAAATAAATAGACGTCTGTGTAATGGGTCTGTTACACAAATACTTGTTATTTGTCGAACGAATAAATCGATACTTAGGGCTATATAAAAAAACAGCACGTTTATGATACAATATCAAGCAAACGTTTTTCCAAAGTATACTAGAATAGACTTTATAAAATTCTAAAACATGATTTCTACAAGGTTGATAGTCAAAAAATATTGAAACAAACAGTTATCGTGTCGGAAGGACAAAATGCTAATACTTTTGTAACAGACTTAAATGTTATGGACGACGTGCGTTTGAAAGGTGAAGTTTAGCCGACGTGTCGTGTCACCAAAAAATATTTTCGGATGATGTTTTCAAATAAGTTTTATGAACATTTATATTTATTGAACTACGCTGAGAGTAGGTTCATGTGAGACTTCATTAAACTTTTCGCAGGAAGGTTTTACAAAAATATTTGAAAAAGCGACACATGACGTAAGCTTATGCTCACTAACTCAAGTAAGTTAGTTTTCACCATGAAGTTTTGATGAACTAAATTTTCGAACCTTTATTAGTTTGAATTTGACAATCGTTTTTCTTCATTTGAGCAACGAAAGGAAATTTGGGCCTAAAAAGGGTATATGAAGTTGACCAAGCTGTGTGCTATTTCTACTGTAGACGAAAGTCTTAAGACTTAAGATTTATATTATTTGACATTTTTCATGAAAAATGGACAAAAAAGTGGAGTAAAATGTCTTAAAGCAAAATTTATGTTTTTATTGCAAACCAGAAGGGAATGAAACACATACACATTTAAATGTGCTAAAACTTAATTTTCTTATTCCCAATAGTTAAAGTTAAGTAAAAAGTTCAAACTTTTTTTTCAACATTTTCTTAAAACTTTATTCGCTGAAACTTTTATAACCTCTATCTTGTATAAAATATTGAGAACTCACGTACAACAAAGAGTTTGGGTATGCATCCAGTTTGCTAGGGGGAATATTACTTAAGAGGTGATTAGACAAATTGCGTCTTTTCTGTCATTCCCCATAGCCTTTTCATTAACATTGAATTCTCGAATTTAATCGAGAATCACGCGTGAATATTTTGTTCGGATTCTTTGTCCATTTTTTGAAGATTTTTACAAGGACCGCTTCCAGTTTTTTTGTCCAGTACTTGTAACCAAATTAGATGAATGATATACCAAAATATACTTAACATATTCCTCTAATCGGAAATAAAAAAAATTATCTTTCATATTCATTCAATCTAAAGATATTTCTCGTGAAATACCGGTACTTTTTTTTCACTCACCCGGTATTTCCGTTCAATGGCTTTCTTTTTAAATGTTTATTTATGCGTATCAAGAATTTGATAAAACTAACTAAAATCTAAATTGTGAATATCGCGACTCATATCAATTTTTCTCTTCAATTGTAAGAATGTGTTTCTTGCTTCGTGTGAGAAATTGTATTCTGAGAACCATAACTGTGCAGGGGAGAGGTCTCACTAACGTTCACGAACATAGAAGAAAATGTTTTCATAATAGAAAATCTTTTGTGTAATACTTCAAAACATAATAGGTAGCATGGGTACGATATTAACTTCAACCTTACTGCAAGGCCAGAAAGACTTTGTACAGAGGTTTTATACTTTATAAAACATTGTGCAAATGTAGCGAAATATTTTACCAAGATAATGTCATCATCATGTCGCTCTGAAAAGTTCAGCATAGTGATAGTGTCGTGATGAAAGGCCCCTTGGTGCGACGATACAATGCTTTGGACCATGGTGGATCCAGTTTATGGTTACTTATGGCTCAGTCATAAAACTTACGAATCTCCAATGGTGGCGAAGACCGCGAATAAATGAATAAATAGAATAAGTGAAAAATTGTAAAAATTTGGCCTATAATAACAAGTTCGTTTCTCGTTTCGTGAACTCTCCATGGATAATTTCTTGACCGTTCCCATAATTCCGTTATCTCTTATCACAATGCAATGCTATAATTACTCGCTTTTGGATCACTTCAAACGCTGTTCCACATAGCTGTGAGAATATCTGTTTTGTTCTTGAAACTCTCTTTATTATTCTATTGAGGGATTTCTAATTGTTTTGTCGCATTGAACTATAAAAAATCATCGTATATGATATTGAGAACAGATTTTCTGCTAAAAAACCGTAATTTTTTCTTATATTACAATTCGTGTTTTTAAACATAATTTAAAACAAACATTATCACCAACAAAAAATAAACATTTGGTTCCATTCTGTAACTAAAATGGCGTTTTTATCCGGACGCCCCATTTTATCCGGACGCCCCATTTTCTGAATTTCTCGTTTGTCGTTGTTATCTACAAGATCAGATCCACTATGTAATTCCTGCCACCACACCCTAGATTGCTGGGGTTTTGAGATCGTTCGTCATTGAATTGTGTTGTATTTACAGTGTTTAAACCGAGTCTTAAATACAAGTATAACGGATGCGGATTTTTGCAAGGCCCTCTTTACACTGAGCTGCTGATATATTCGATTTGTCTATAACACATGTGGAGGTGTTCTCACACAGTACGTTCACTGCGCAGTGGATCTCCTTCTTCAAACACATATCATCCAAATATTCAGCTCGTATAATAGACATTTTTTTGCCATTCGAGCATTCAAGTTTGATTGACGATCCTGGTGTGTCCAAATTCGCTTCGACCTGTTTAGATTCTATAAGAGAAGAGGCAGATGATAAGTAGGAAATCGAGTACTATCCCTAGTAGGCAAAATCGTCAAAAAGTCAATATGAAGAAGAGCACTGCGATGAAGAGCATTTTCATTGAAATTGTGTGTAAATTTCTATAGAAATACACTCCTTCGCAGTGATTTTTTAGCGAACGTACCGGCTGGGATACAGCATAGTCGTTCATGATAGAACGGATGAATGAGTTGTCATTCATGCTGTAACATAATCTTATTGTCACGCTGCGTGCGAAATTGATTTCCTATCACACATGCTTTTTTATTTCACATAGAGTTATACCTAGATTAAGTTAAAGGTTTTGCTAACTGTCGCAAATATAATACTCGCAATCTAATCGTTTCCATGGTGATAACTTTGAATAAGTAACGTAAGACATCAAAACGTGGCTCAATGTGCTGAAATGCGACATGTAAACACGGATTTGTGAGAAGTTTCTTATCACAAGACAACATGGCTTCTTTAGATCAACAGGTTCATTTGGTAAACTCTCTATCTTATTTCATCGATCTACCGATGAAACTTTAGATCAAACTCAGCTCGGTGGTTTATACCTGCTTTCACTCTCTAGGTTCAAACATATTCGAAAATTGAGGCCATTAAGGAGTTAGGAGGGACAAAATGTTAAGAGTAGTTACGACATGCAGCGCAATTAACGTTTTTCATTGCAGTCAGAAAATAAGATTTCATCAACTCAAAAAATTTCAATGTGTGTGTGTTACCTTCTTGTGATTTGACGCATGCGTAGATAACAGTTAAGTTCATATTTTCACTGGTACAGTCGCTTGGAATATAGTGGTCATTAGCCCAGAGCTCACAATTGGGCTTGCCAGCGCATAATTGTGTGACAGAACAGAACGCACTGGGTGAACTGCAAGTTTCATCTTTGAATTGAACTTTTGTTATGGAGATATGTCGCTTTTCGTTCTTGCATAACAAATTCCTATCCTCGCCATATGGTAATATCAAGCTTTTCTCTTTTCCTAAAATGAGTTTGGAAATATTTTTAATTTTCATTTGACCGTCGTCGTTTCAAAAATCTAAAGCTGATACTAATAAACTACACTTGCATAAAGCTTATATCATGTAGTTGCTAGTAATTTATTTTATGCTCTTGTTTCCTTCAATCTGTATTTTTGTATGATTGGCCATCTCGACGGCGAAGATAAAATCAAACACACATACAAAAAATGCCAAGTTGATTTGTCCTCGATGCAAGGAAAGAGCCAATCCTTTTCAACAATTTAGGGCACAAAAGGATGAATAAATATGAATTCCGTTATTAGGTGTTATCACGGTTCTTCTATTATAACGCGGGGAAAAAACGGATTATTCTTCCCCAACCCACTTTAAAGGATATGCAATGGCAATTTTCGATCAATCTGAATCAGCGTTAATTATTAGAGGAACCTTCACAAGTCCTTTAAGTTAGATTATTTCTCCTTATGTATGTTACAGAAAGCTCCTCATCGGATGGTGATTGAAATATTTTGGTCTTAGTTAAGTTAGACGAAAATAGGATAGCATTCCGTATTAAGACGTGTACATATATGCTATAAATTGCAGTATTTAGTGCGAAATTTCCGATAATAGAAGAAGTGTACAATAAGTAAGCAACTGGCAGTTTTTAATCCTTGGGCGCAATGTTTCGCTCTTCCACCCGCCAATATCCAACTAGTTGTGAGATGATAAATCATCCGTTAAATAAATGTTACATACTTGTTAGTTTCTTGCTTAGATTAAATGGGTTTCCTTGAAAAGTGTTTATGTTTTCGTAATAAGAGGGAAGTTAGCAATCAAAAACTCAATGAAAAAAGGCACGAAGGTCATGATGAAAAAAGGGAATGTCATTCGCCCTAAGGATGTGAAACGAAAACATACAAAGATGGCGGTGTTCTGTTTGTCAACAAAACGAAAACAAAAAACCCTTCCAAATAAAGGTCAGACCAGATCGGATATTGATTGTTGACTTAAATTTGTATTTCTAGTAAGTCTCTGAGGTTGCTGGAATGTAAATACTTTGAAATGCCCACTTCAGAACTTCCTAACTGCACAAGATCTTAATCTCTTTTGTACATAACATTGAATACGCAAAAGAAATCCTACGACAAATAATTTGAATATAAACAACGTTACGAAAAACAAAATCTCTGCTAAAAATAACAAACAAAGCAGTAAAATTGGCGTATGTTAAACACACACAAAGTATACGGAATGAAAGATGACAGATGGCATACCTTGGACACAAGTATATTTGACGGACAATGCTCCAATATTTTCCCGTCCACAAAAATTACTTTGTTGATCTGTTGCGATATCCTTTAACTTGAACTTGCATTCGTGTTTAGAATTGCAAAGTCTTCTTAGCGTTTCTTTCGAAGCAGACTTGTTACACGCGGCATTTTCATGACTCAATTTCCTCAGATTGATCTTCATTGGCTTAGCGCATTGTAGAAGGATTTTGCTGTCACTGTATACCGACGTTTTCGTGTCAGGTGGGACTATAACAAAGAATTTAAATAGTCACGTGTTCAACTTACGTTTACAAGTGTCCTGATAGTTGTGCTTTCGTATTTGTTCGTCCCATCTTATTGGTGGACTTATAGACCTATAGACTTCAAGTTTACAGATTTCAAGACTGTATAATAAATTTATATGAAGTTCATATACAAGTCAATTTTATGAATTTGTTCCTTATATTAGACTGATATTAATGAAGGTCTTGCAAATGTGAAAGGCAAGCCTGTTGAATTTAAAATAGCTGAGTCATGCCATCTAAACCAAAAAAAGGAACAGACCATTAAGACACATAGAATTTGTTTTAAGTATGGTCATTAGAAAATTCCCTCGTTTATTATAACAACCTGGTTGATTTTGTTTCTTGATCTTTTAAATAGATAGGCAAACATCACATGACAAAATTCCAACCAATCGGCGTCAGTTATTTAAGGTCATGTGATCAAACAGTGTGTTAAACAATTACGTAGTTCAAAGTTAAAAATATCGAACTTCACCATAGACCAGGAAATTTCTTAATATTTTACTCGCTACGATATAGTCGTTCACTATACTTTGGTGGTGTCCAGATTTAAGATTAAAGACTTAAGTAATCTCTCACACGTGCTTGTCAAATGACCGCTACACGTTACACCGCTACACGTTACAGGACAAACTTGGAAAGAAGTATTGCTGTATATATTGTATATATTTGTAAATACTTTAGTTTTTATCCTGTATAAAGATTCAGAAATAAATAAATAAATAAATACTCCGACTAAGAAGATTTACTTTCTAAATTTGTTTTGAGTTCACAATCGGTTGATTTTTTATCAAATTAAAACACACAATGATCGACATCGCAAAATGTCTCATTTTCTACGCAATAGTTTTACACACTGTTTGATCAGTGGTAGAGTAAGCGACTATATCGTAGCGAGTAAAATCTTTTTTCTACAGCGTCGCGAATTAAAAGGTTTGTTGACGAGGAAAAGCTTTCGCACTAACCTTGAAGGACATCTGTAGTTGGAGTCTGCTTTGTTTTCTGATCACCTATGCATAAAGTATTCCCATTTGCGACCTCAAACTGATCGCAATGCAATTGTTGGGGCCAATTTAACCCTGCGTATCTCCACAAAATTTTTCCGCAGCCGTTTTTTACCTCTTCACACAATGAACGACAAGGCTTTATGTGTTTATCCAGGATCGTGCACATTGGTATGAAATGCGAGCAAAGAAACAAACGTAGATGCGCCGAACAGTTAACATCAATCAAAATTTTGTATTGTTCCAGATCCATGATGGCGTCAGTTTGAGAGCGATCCGAAAATCGCGTTTCGTTGTATAGACTTTGACATAATTTGGCACGATTCGGCTCGCATTTTCCTTCTCGTGCAGGAATCGATAAAATTCCGGTGATGAAATTTACAACGACAAACAATAGACGCATTTCCATAATGTTAATTTCAATTTGAAAGACAGCTGGTCAACCTGGATGTTTTTCCAAACTTTCGGCCGAAATAAGTACATATATCAGAAACAGAACGACTATTTCTGAAATCTTTTAAAGCCACACAATGACACACAACAAAATCACAACTAGTGTTACTCTATCAAATACAAATGTAAATATGTCTGTTTAATACAGACGTTTCATAAAAACATCATCGGAAAAAAATATTCGAGAGTGAATACACTTTAAAATCTAAACAATTTATAACGTGTCAAGCTACAGTTAATCCGCTTTGAAACTGTCTGTCTTGCCACTCCTCCTCCCTGACACAATGTATAATCATTAACTTAATGTTTTCCTTATTGCGCACTTTTTTTGATTTTATTTATTTATTTACCTACTTGTTCCTTTGTTTTGATAAAAAAAAACATGTTTTTTTAATACCTAATAAAGTTATTTCTAAATTTCATACAAATTTAAGTATTCTTTTTACAGGAATATTTTTTGAATACTAAATGACGTATGTTGCGAATCACTTTGAAATATGAAGAGGGTAATATTTTGATAGCAATAAACTCTAGCTCAAGCTATTTCAAAATTCTTTACACTTTTATCAATTTATGTATCTCTCCATGTGAGTGGACTTATGAGAAATTGCAATTATAAACTTGACTGCATATATGCCATGTAACTTTTGTTTGTCTCTCCGATGGAACGCCGGCGTTCTTTTATGTAAACTCACCAAATATAAATATCAATGATTAATATTTGTAGTCAAAATGCAAATGTCGAAAATGGTAGAAATTAGAATACAGTGTTTGGTTATGGAGTTGTTTAAAGTCTGGAAGAGTAAAGCAAATTTTTCATGATCAGCTCATTACTAATTTTAAAATGTGGACAACGAAATTTTTTTGAAATGTGGGTGATGGTTGAAATAATTGGCGTCATTTTGTCAAGTGAAGGCTTAAATATTTGCATAGTAATCAAAACCAAAGTAGATTTATCACGATGGTATTCGTGTGCTGCAAAATGCTGCGCTTCTAATTAGAGCCACGTGTATATGTGGCACTGATAGAATGTTCACTAAATTTTGATAGTAGCTAAGAACATTTCATATGTTGGATCCAAAAAAATGCACCTTATTTCGTTAAATAATATAAGCTCAAAGTTTCCAAAAAATGCAAATATTCAATGCATAAAGTTTATAAAATAAAAGAAAGAAAATTTAGAATTCGAAAAAGTTTTGAGATTCACAGCTGTTGAAACATAAGCGAAACTTAACGTAATTTCAAGGTGTAAAATAATGGTTTAAGAAAAAATGTTTTGAGACAGCCCTTTTTTCTCCGCCTCTTTTTCGTCACGTCACCGAAATATCAATCAACAAATACTATAAAAGTTGAACAGGCTAAGAAATTCAACTCATTTTTTCTGTACGACTAACAACAACAACAGTGTCTTGACATTTTGGATTGAAAGAAAATGAGATTAAGGTTTAAGTGGAATTTGAACTTTCACACTTTTACGTGAATAAAAAAGTGAGACAGCTTTAAACCATAATAATATTGAGATAAAACCCTGCTTGAGATAAGTGCAAATTGCTGGATATGTCGGTGTGGAATATAGTTCTTGACCGAAACTAATACAAGATTTTAATTCGTTTCCTGTCTGTTGGGTAACCTACTAACTTTGAGGTTAGGTTAAGTGATATTCTCAACAGTCTATTTCAATATGTTAAAAAACCTTCAAAACATTTTGTAGCTAACATTAAATCCATAAAAAAAAACAGAAGCCCAGTCGCTTGTTATGAAAAAATGAAGAAACGTACAAATCTTGAGTTTCAAAGAAACATATTGAAAACCTTATTGAAAAATTAGAAATCTGTGATGAGACCCCTCATAAAGTCAGGAAATCTATGATGGGCTTTTACTGCCAGCCATTATTAGTTTTTAACGACATGTTATGAATTTTACGGGACCTTCACATAGAATATTTTTACTGACGGAGCTATCCTGCATAATGAATAATAATAACAATTTCTCTCAGTGAAAGATTCGCCGTATACATACTAAAGTTTACGGCGAAAATGTTCTTGCTTTTCCTTGCACTCTGGAGATGCTTACAATTTATGCTGTGTAATCTTTCATTTTCTATCATGTTCGTATTTTAAAACTCGAACACGTCTCAATAATAGTGAGCACGTAATATGTCAATCCTGCGCCGTCCGAATAATATTCCGGGCGTTTATTTCAAAGTAGGGCGTTTATTTTGCTTCGACCTCGATGCCAAGGATTATTCTCTCTCTGCCATTTATAATCCATAAATATTCGATAATCTGGATGGTTAAAATTACAGGCCATTATTACAAAAATTAAAATTTTCTCTGATAATAAATCAAGGCGTTTATTTCAAAGCACCGAGGTTGGGCGCATCAAAGCAGGGCGTTTATGAATCAATCCTTTTACATACAGTACATCTCTGCGAATTCTGACGACATGCAATAATGACATCTTCATGCATTTGCCGACAGTATTTCGCCATGGTGACTTGCCAAGTAGTGTAAGAGCTAGTGACGTGGATATAATTTACACAAGGCTTTAATGACACAAACATTGCGATAGTGAAAGGTACACAACTATTGTTAAAACGACAGAATAAATAAATCGAAAATATAGACGAATAAATCTACTGATTTTCCCACGACCTTTTACAGACCTTGTGATCTGCTCTGTTCCCGCGTTCTCTCTCGGGTTCTGCGCATCACAACACACAGTTCTTATACGAAAAACGAGGTTGCGTTTACAAATACATTTGATTCAGCAGACTTTTCGCTAGGAAGATTTCTGAATGAGAGTTCCAGTATGGGCCAAACATAATACAGTGTTTATTATTAGGAACTATTATTGATATTCTCTTGTAAAAAGTCACGAAAAAACTTGGTAAATCTTTTCCTCCCTTCTTTCTGATTTTCTTAGAAATTCCTTAATAGTAATGATAATGATTTTTATGAAAATTGACGACCCAAAACCAACCTCGGACCCAGGGTCTCTTGCCTTTTCGATATATGCGGATAGCGGCGAAGAATGGGTTCGAGGTTAGACCCAAAACCTCCCTAGCACTAAAATCTAAGGCCTCGGTCCGTAAATAATACGTTTATATAAACATTACATAAACTAACTTACATAAATCGGAGTAGGAGGAGGGGAGAAACTCAGGTTTTTAAATACCTTACTTCAACACGGGTGTCCTGAATGGAATTATGGAATAAAGGTTTACAATATTAGACACGAAAGTTAGGCCCGTGTGATCATGCGTACTGAAAAGCGACTTATATACATGAATTCGGAAGAAGTGGATTAACTCAACTCTTTCGTAAACTCATTGACGGAAGCAATAACGCTTAAGACAGTCTTCTCAGTTTATATAAATATTATATATCATAGAATTTTCTATGTACATCACTGCAATGTGTCTCGTATCTTATACGATCAATATACAGTAGACTCTCTCTCTAGTCCCAACTCTCAGAGGGGACATGAAATTCGTTCGTTGAAATTTGAAATTATAGATAGAGAGTTCGGGTAGTATAGTAGTTCATTCAGCTTCACTAAATTTTGTCATTCTCTATGAGGCAAGTGTCTTCAAGGCTCTTGGTTAATTCAAGTTGTTATTAGGAGCTCTAGTCGAGAAAGAGATGAGGTAAAAATATCAAGCACTTTCATGATTAGAAAAATGTTTGAGCTTCGAATGTAAATCATGAAAATCTAATGACATTTGACATTCGAATGCACGTTGCAAAACATTCTATTCTACTAAAACTCGGTTTACACCATTAACCTTTTAAACAATGTTCGAATAATTGACAGAAAAACGCGAATGATCTGAAAAAAACGTTCGAAATATACAGATTCGAAATAATAGAAGTTCTCATAACAGGAAGTGACTTATGAGGGTTTCTGAAGGAATTTTCACGATGTCGTTCGAATTTAAGATGTCGGTCCTGTAAAGTATCATCATTCATCTACGCATGCGTCAATCAAAATGAACTTGAATGGTTCTACTATGAGATTCTTGATCTTCTAAAACCTGTCTGGACTGGATTTGAGACAGCGCGCCATTGTTGATAACAGCATAGGTAGTTGTGCCGGGCGCAGAAAAGAATGCATCGGCATTAAACGTGGTCATGGGCGTCAAAGCGGAGTTCGCAATAGACACGCCCTGATCGGAACAGTTTGATTGGGCAGTTTGTAACGAGTGCATTAATTGGTCGCTGCTCGATTGGGATTGGATAGGACGCTGTTGAATGATCAGTTGTTCGGGTGTTGCTTGATGGGGCGTGGATTGAATGATTAACTGCTGTTGCGTCTGCTGTTGGGGCGGCTGTGATTCATTAGTGGCTGCTTGTGTAAGTAACATAGTAGGGAGTGTGGCTAGCGAGAACGTTGTTGGATTATGAAGCGAAATTGGTTGATTCAACGCCATGGTGGGCGATTGGGAAGTGATAAGATGTACTGGCCGAAGTGCTTCTGTTAAACTAGGGCGGACATTGCGCCCTATAGATGTATTTTCTGATAGGTTCGTTTGTGGTGTGAGAACATTCACTCCGTTCGCAGGCGCAATGATGCCAATTTCATTACTGTTCGTAATTGGTGACGTCAGAAGTGACATACCACGGTTGCTTCGGGATGTATTGTCATTATCGTGTTGTACGACGTTGATATTAGTAGCAGGTGATAAAAAATTTATGCTTCCCCCGGTTGAGTGGCCGACCACTGTAGACAAAACAGCTTCACTGGGTACAACGTTCGGAACTATGGATTGTGTGACCACGTTCTGCACGACTGGTGTCGTGGTCACACTCTGTACAACAACCGGTGTGCCGACTTGCTGCACGGTGTTCGACTGTTGTTCCAGTGTGTTTGAAACAGCCGCAACAAACTCCGTGTTGTCGCTGTTCTGTTGAGGAAGATGGACCGATTGACTGTTCTGTAGCTGTTGTTGGAGATACTGGATCTGAAGTTGTAACTGCTGTTGTTGGAGCTGCGAAGTTTGTAACGATATGGCGTTCGGTAGTGTGATACTGTTGCCAGTTGTTAGTCCTGCAGGTATGGAGATAAACCCAGCTGTGTTATGAATGTTTCCGTTCAGCGCTAACAAAGTAGTGGGTAGCGTTTGTAGGTTGGTAGATAGGTTGGTGGAAGTTGTGTCTATATTGTCTGTTACTAAATTAATGGTTTGAGACATACAAGGCGTGAATGTATGCATGATTTTCACTTTGTCGGATTTCGTAGCTTTCGATTGCCGTTTGGCTTTCTTTGTTTGTGGTTCCGATGCATTGTCTTGCATCATGGTCGACAAACCAGCGGAGTTGGCCGCAGTTTGCAAGATCTGATAGGAAGGCACAAACGTTGTAGTGTTCGCTTGCATCTTTTTCGTTTTAGGGTTGTCCTTCCAATATTTCTTCAAGCCGTGTTCTGGAGGTTCTCGATCACCACCTGTTGACAAGCATCAAAACATACGAAGAATAAGTATAAACATCACCATTCTCAACATTTCGAATAACGACAGAAAGGAAACAATACATCGACAGAAAATAGTTACCATAGTGATAAAAAGAAGAAACCAAACAAAAACCTTATATGCGTAACCTAAGGTTTTAATCCTTAAAGCTTGGTTGGTCCTTCCGCCCAAAAGCCACCAAATGGAGCGGATATTTCGCAAGCGCTACGTGTAGTTTGTTCCAGCTTGACGCCCTGCGCCCGACAGTCTTCATTCAATTGATGTTACACCATTGCAGAAGGGAAAACATACCTGTATTCTTCATCTGTTCGTTCACTTTACCAATGGTTGTGTGACTACAGCCAGTAACCCAAGCAACAAAACGATAACAATTCGCACGATTGCCACCAGATGGGGTCAGCATTTCTGCCAGTACACGACGAGCTTCTACTTGACCCGAAGCTGCGCGTTGTCGCCAAACTTCCAACAGCTTTCCATGTGTTAAAGCCATCTGAACATAGCAAAAATAATTTTGTTTCATTTTAGATAATCACGGTGTATTGTCTTGACAGATCAGGAATGTTACAACTCCTTATGAAGTACGTAACCGATTGGTAGCCTTGTGGTAGAGTGCTCGCTTCCTGTTCGGGAGGTCGCGGGTTCAATCCCCGACCGAGTCATGCCAGCGACTAAAACAGTGTGAATCACTCCTCTCTGCTTAGCACTCAGCAAGAGAGTAGCAATGATGTCTAGGGTGGTTGTCTAGTTCAGCGGTTTCTGTCATTACAGCTTCCGTAGCCCAAATGGGGGCTTTAAATGCTCTAGGACCTCCTTCGCAGGACCATCATTGATAACAGTTCCTTAAGGAACTGAAGAGGCTATCCTGGGTAAACATTCGTAAATAATAATAATAAAAGTGGATTACCTTGGCACAGTTATCCACACAACACTGCTCCAGAGGTAAATCTGGAATAGGGATCAACATCCCCATGGCGGCTTTTCCTTTCTGTCGTTCTATCCGAATACCCTTCTAGATTACGAAGAAAAAGACTAAGAGAAAACAAGGAGACCAAAAGTACTCTTGCAAACAAAAAACGTTGTTCAAGGGAATACCTGGGGATCGGTTTTCATTCTTTTGTGAAGAAAGTTGTTTGAATACGATAAGATTTTCTGAGTGCCCTTTTCACAAAATTTCAAGCGATCTCTCAAATAGGATCGTTCTGTTAACACGAAGTCCTCAAACTCCTTGGATTTTCTATGCCCATTACCAAGTCCAATTTTAGGTGCCCTAAAACGAAATCATACCTAAAATGATATCATACCTCTCACCACATCCTGATATTCCTTTGGTGTTGGGGACATTTGTTTGTTGCATTGAAAACCAAGATATTAGTCGATAGTATATAATAGAAATACATAAATTAAAAAACGATAAAGGTTATTCGCATAGCGCTAGAAGAGCAACAAAAATAACGTTAATTATGGCGTTATAAATCAAATCATGAGATATAACGTTAGGTAACTATATAAATGTTACATTGCCTGCTATCGAAATCTGCCCTGAACGTCAGGTAAAGCCAAAATATACTTGAAAACTTGTGTCATTCTATTTATTTATTTATTTATTTATTTATTTATTTATTTATTTATTTATTTATTTATCTAATTATTTATTTATTTACCTGTCTATGGTTTACTAATGTACGAGACAATAGTAAATTAATGATCCGGTGAATTAGAAAATTACTATACCCTTTTTTCATAGCCTTATTGTTTTCCACGATTGCTGGATCGTAACACTTGAGTTTCTTCAGATCGATTGCTTTCAGAACGATATTCAGAAGTTCTCTTCCACGAGCCAAGATTTCATCAACGTTGGAAGTTTCTAAAGTTTAATAAATACCATAGATACAAGAACGATGATGAGATGAGGGAAACAATGAATTCAAATTTCCTCATTTTTTGGAAAGTCTATTTCATCATTAAAATACAGTTCCACGATATGCACACAATGTGAAGTCCTGTTTCAGAGGCGTACTAAAAATGATGACATTCAATGTGTGTGTTTAATCTTACAATATTCCTTCCTTTCCGAAATCACCGACCAAACGTTACAAAGATCATGCGCTCTTTAAAAGCAACATTTTTTTCCAACCCAGGGTTTTTGTTTTTCTTGATCTTAGGATGAAATGCAGCTTAAGTGTTACTGATCTCATAACTGGTGTGTATAAGCTACACTCTCACAAAATTTTCTCCGAGCTCGGCTCAAACTAATACTTAGCCGTGGCTCGCATCAATGGTTTAAAACCAAATGTCGCGCCAAGTCGCACTGAAAAATATCCAAATTTAGCTTGACACAGCTTATAAAACGGACATTAGGGGCTTATTTTTATTAGTATATACAGAGCTTTTTCTGAGAGTGTTGCCCATCAGTTGCCATAAATATTTTCGATTTGGTTATTAACGACTGACTTTTGTTTAAAAAAGTGCTTGTGACAAGCATTCCAACACATAGTGATATAATAGATACATTAGTTACACACAAGTTTATCAAGAAATTTCAACTCTATAGCAGGATAACACCAACCTGAGCCACAAATGTACTTTTGGATGCAACCGCAAGAAACCTTTTTAGAATTTGTGCAATATAAACGTGAAGCTAAAATCAAAATAAATAATGATTATTATCCGATTTTGTATAAGATTGCTGAAACATACGATTTACAAATTCAAGAAGAGCATAATGAAAAAAGCAATCATCAAACCAGCTTCATCATCCAACTTTAACGATAACTCTTTGGCAAATCGCTCGCCTTCTTCTTGAAACTTTTTTAGATCTTCCTCCGTAATGTTTTGTTGGTTTTGTTTATTTTTTTTCTGTCGACCGAATTTCAATCCTGTCATAAAAAGAACGCATCTACAGCAGCTGTTTTAAAATTGCAAAATGAGACTGTTAATAGATCAGGATAAAAGAAAAAAAAAGAAATGAAGAACTATGAGGAAGTGAGTAATTTGAAATTTACCACATGCATTGCAAAGTGTTAGTATTTTCTGCGTGTCTGGATCAATCTTATGACGGGGTGCTGCTTTGTAATTGGTCGAGCTTACTTTGTTCCCTCTTCTCATTGGATTGACAACATATCTCGAGCCACAATGATCACAACGAAAATCTGGATATGCATTAGCGTTATGCAAACGATTTAAATATTTGGATTTGTTCAGTAATCGAGATGATTCTTGCTGTGAGCGAACAGCTGTTGGTTTGAGGACACGTTTTTGCATCGAATCAACTGGAGACGTTCCTGTTAGACTATCAGACAGATGAATGGGAGTTTTTCTTGACCTGCTACTTTTACGACTGCCAACATTTGGAGAAGGCTTTTCCTAAAAATATAGACATAATATGTCATTATCCATAAAAATGTTTGTTGGGATACAAACTGTTACTGCATTCAATTTTAAACTATGAAAATCATCGTGAAGTAATGGATTGAATCTAGCGACACTCTTGAGTCATGATTGCTTCACTATTGATTATTCATTGTCAATTATGATCTGAATCCTGTGAACCAGTGAAATACCATGGCAATGATGCACAGACAATCAATAACAAACCCATTAAATTTGCAACTATTTTAAAATTTGAGAGCTCATATCTTAACGACGAAACATGATTTTGAGCTGAAATTTTCAGGATCATTCTATCTTATGTGTATAAATCAGTATGCCAAATTTCATCAAAATCTGAGGGGGTCATCTGGGAACCTTACAAAAAATTTGTTAAGTTTATACGGAATGACCCATTGGGGGAAAGGGTGGCGAGCTACTATTTTGTAGTAATTAGAAGAACATATAAAAATACATTTTCATGTTTCCTTTGGAATAATTGGATAAAAAAGAGAATGTAAAAATTATAGTTACTGTCCAAAATAGTTTAATGAACCAAACATTTTGCACTTCCAACCATATAAAAAACCTCTCTACAACAAATTTCATTTTCATATTCCTTGCAGAAACATGATCTTGTTGCAAAATGCTTTTCTACACTGACCTGACATATTTGAAATGGAAACTTACTTTTTCCATGATTGTCTTTTGCACTTCTAAAAGATTTGAATTTTCACTGATTGTATTTGAAACATTATCTTTCTGAGTAATTCCACCTTCGCCTTCTACTGGCATAGAAGCCATGTTTTATTTAATCTAAAAAGATATCATCCATGGATACCATCAATTTCAGAGATTGATATGGTACTGAAACTAACACAATTCCTAACACTCTGGTATAAATCCTAGTTACGCCTTTTGAAAACAGAATTCTGTGTTTTTACCAATAGTTTGTACGAAAACACAACCACACTGAATTCTTTTGACCTGTGTTATACTTTTGTAAAAAATTATGAAAAAAACACTTTCATTCATAAACAATACATCACTTTAGAATGCTGTCTATTATCATTGAAGCACACAAAAGCTTATATATAGTCTATTATAACCATACCATACCGTTTTTACTAGTCTGTGCGTGTACTTGAGTTCGTCCCTTGCGTATTATGTTGTGCCGTACACTTTTCTTTGCTTATATTGTACTTATCAGTCATTTCATAGTTTGTTAATTACTAGTTTGTCATTTGTATTGTTTCTTTTCTCTTGTCATCTCTATTTGCAATGTCTTTTGTCGTACGTTAGTGATGTGTGGTAGTTGTGGTGGTGGTAGTATTTTGTCTGTTATTCTGTCTTGTTTGTTTTTTATTTACATAGTCCTTGTTTCTGTGTTTGAACTTTACATTTATTTTACATTTATTTTGCTTGTCAGTCATTTTTAGTTGAGTTTTTCTAGTTTCGTTTTATCTATAGATCTTTTTGTATTTCGTTATAGCCTAAGTTCAGTATATAAGAACTTTGAGTAAACCTATTGTAGCTGTGTGTTCTGTGTATCGGATCGGGCCCCAATAAAGGTCTACCTTAAGGGAAGAAATTGTTTGCGGAAGAAACTTATACGGAACTTTTTTTTGCGCAAATCCGCAAAAATAAATTCCGCAAAAATGAATAAATATTGGTCATCCGCAAAAATAAATTCCGCAAAATTTTCTAAATTTTTCATCCGCAAGGAAAAAAGTCGAGGTTATTGAACATCTAAGGACTTATTATTACTCTTCATCAATAACAACACAAGCAATACCTGCACTTGCACTTTAATATGTATAACTGATATTATAACTGATGAAAAATAGATGTTATTCCATAAATCTGCTCTTTCAGGCACTTCCACAAAAATTTCTTCCCTTAAGGTTATCTAGGCCAAAAGAGTGTCCGTTGATCGGATGCTGCTCTCTCCGTTTTTGTTTTTTTTTAAATTAATTCCACTTTAAAAACTTAAAAAATCACTCTTGTATAGTGGGGTCACAGGTTTAACCCACCGAAATAAAGCTAAGGTTACCCTTTTCCTAAAAACAGTGCCCTTTGGATGTTCATAATGTTGCCTTTTTCCCTTCTGCTGGACACTGCCCTTCCATTCTAGATTAGACCCTGCATACATACCTCATTACTTACCTTAATTCACTCAAATTTCGTGCACATCTGATTTTCGTGCAGGAAAGAAGCACAAAAAATGGTTGCATGAAAATTGCTATTTTTCGTGTGCTTTTTGGTGTGCGAAAATTTGATGTTTGTGAAATATTTCTGGCAAATTCATGTGGAAAGTTAAATTGCATGAAACAAAAAATTGAATACACTTCATTTCAATCATCATCAATTACAATTATATATATTTTGTCTATCTAACTTCTTGAAATTGTTAAAAAAAACTATTTTTTGTTTCCAAAAATTCCTTTTGACTGTTAGTTTAGGCATGTGCGAAAGTTATAAGTACTCCTGCACGAAAATTAAATTTGCTTGAAATGACCCTGCATGGAAATTGAATGCGCAAAAATAAAATGTGTGAAAATAAGATGTGTTCAAAATTTGAGTGAATTAAAGTTATACAATAAACTTTTAACCATTGCACTTATCTTCTCTGTTAAAAAATTGAGATGAAGCCATCCTTCTTCTAAATTTATATATGATTAAAATTGGTATGATTAAAATTTGAGTGAATTAAGGAATATATACAATAAACTTTCAACCATTGCACTTATCTTCACTATTAAAAAATTGAGATGAAGCCATCCTTCTTCTAAATTTATATATGATTAAAATTGTTGAACTCGCTTTTGCACATGTTGAATCTTTTGGTTTAGTCTTCAAGTCAACATATAATTTGGCTTGGGAGAAAAAAAAACACTCCTGACTTTATTTTCAATGATTTGTGTAGGATACTTGCATACTGGGTGTTCATGTTGTCATTGGACTTGCATTAACATTTTATTGTATTTTAATATTTTCTTTTGTTTCCTTAGAAACCACATTCTTAACTAATAAGTATATAGAATAAGAAAGACATTTTGTTTATGTGGTTTCATACCTGTCGTGTCCACAATGCCTGCTATTGCATGTCCAATAAATGGATGTGCTTATGTCACTGCTGACGTTGATCCTGCCATTGCGGCTGCTTTATTGACTGTTCATAACAATGTACATGTGAACGTTCCACACCACGCTGTCCCAAAACAGAAGGCACCAAAAATTCAACGTCCGACTATTATGAAGGGATCTACTGAGGAAAATTGGAATTCCTTCATTGCCAGATGGGGTATGTTTAAACAAGGAACTGCCCTTGCTGCCACTGAGATTTGTCAACAATTGTTCAGTTGTTGTGATGATGAACTGGGCAATGATCTACTTTGCCAAAATAGTGACATTTTAAATTCAACAGAGCAAGTACTTATGGACACTATCAAGAAACTTGCTGTTACCCCAGTTGCTGTGAGTGTTCGTCGTTCTGATCTTCTTGCACTTCGACAAGCTGATGGAGAGAATATCAGATCTTTTCATGCCAGGATCAAAGGAAAAGCTGCCACTTGCGCATACACGATTACCTGTTCCAGCACCACATGTACACAGATAGTAGACTTTACAGAAATAATTATAAAGGACGTTTTGATCTCAGGACTATCTGATGAGGAGATTAAAATGGAGGTGTTTGGATGGCATGATCTTGATCAAAAATCTATTGACGACACAGTGCAATTTATCGAAGCAAAAGAAATGGCTCAAAGTGCCCTTACAAGAACATTCACCGCAGCTTCTATTTCCACTTACAAGAAAGGATCCAAACCCTCTAAACCGCAAAACAGTTCAACTGAGAGTTCCACAAAAAAAGCCTTGTAAGGAATGTTCGACCCCTATCGAGAAGTCTGTATGGAGTCGACGTCAAAAGAGAATGGTTGATAGACATTTTTGTTCATTTTGCTGGAATAAGCAGATCAGAAAGAAGCCACAGAATAATGAGATTAACACTGTCGAGGAGAGTCTTGAACACTCATCAATCACAATCGGAAGTGTAGAAACCGTTTCTTTGAGTCATATGATATTTGACACCGAGAGTGGATGGAAAAAAGCCAAATCCTTAAAACACCCTACCCTCTCTTTAACTATTGATGTTGATGAGAAAGACTACATCGTACTGAATCATAAACCTCCATCAATCCAATCATCTAAAATCAATGCTGTTACTGACACTGGCGCCATGTCTTGCCTTTGGGGACTTGATGGTTTCCTTCGAGCTGGTTTTACAATGAATGATCTCATACCAGTTAGACAAACTTTGGATGCAGTAAACAAAGAGGTGATTCCTATCTCAGGTGCAATTTTCCTGCAACTTTCTGGATTTAGCCCCACCGGTCAACAATACGATGCAGCCGTTATGACTTATATCAGTCCATCTGCTGACAAATTCTACCTATCCGAAGACGCACTGATTCAACTTCAAGTTATTTCACCAACATTTCCTCAAGTTGGAGCCGCCTTACATCAGTCTTCAATAAAGGTTCAACCGTCTCACAACTGTGAATGCCCAAAACGTGTGCAATCACCACAACGTCCTGATGAACTACCATTTGAATGCATTCCTGCTATAACAACGATAAAATGCGTGAATGGTTGATGAAATACTTCTCTGCGTCTACATTTAATCAATGTACCCATCAGGAATTACCTGGAATGTCTGGACCAGAGATCAGCCTACATGTTGATGATTCCGCTGTACCATATACTGCCAACACTCCAGCTCCCGTACCACTTCATTGGCAGGACACTGTGAAAGAACAATTAGATAAATGATGTCGCTATGGGTGTCCTGGAGAAAGTACCTATTGGGGAACCGTCAAGATGGTGTCATCGAATGGTAATTACTCCAAAATCTGATGGCTCACCACGCAGAACAGTGGATTTATCTCCACTCAATAGCTTTTGTCTTCGCGAGACCCATCACGTTCAACCACCTTTCATGCAAGCAAAGAAAGTGCCTTCTAATTGCTGGAAAACTGTAACTGATGCATGGAATGGCTTCCATTCCGTTCCTATATGTGAGATTGATCGACATTATACCACTTTTATTACGCCTTGGGGGAGATATCGTTATCGTGTTGCACCACAGGGCTTCCTTGCTAGTGGAGATGCATACTCTAGGAGATTCGATGAGATTATAAAGGACATCGAAAGAAAAACTAAATGTGTCGAAGCAATCGCTTATTTCTTCTACAAGGGACATTATTATTTTATTTCCGCTGACCGTCTATCAAGCTGGACTGAACAGTCACAAATTAAGTCTAGCGATGGTAGTTCCGGCTCCAAAGGTTTATGTTCAGCCCTTCGTCAACTCTTTATGACATTTGGTGTGCCCATTGAAGTATCCAGTGATGGTGGCCCTGAGTTTAAAGCGGCTGAAACGAAAGCGTTCTTTGAAAAATGGGGAATCCGACATCGCATTTCGTCAAGCTATCTGCCATCATCAAATGGACGTGCTGAACTTGCAGTAAAGGCCATCAAGAGGCTGCTAATCGACAACATTGATTCTCAAGGCTGTCTTGATACCGATAGAATGGTCCGTGCATTGTTAATCAAGCGCAACACACCGGACCCTGACTGTAGCCTCTCACCATCAGAAGTTTTATTTGGTCATAAACTTCGAGATACTTTGCCATTTATCAAAAAGGACACTGTATTATTTGAGAATAACCAAATTTCACGTCAATGGAGAGATGCATGGCAGTCAAAGGAAGATTCTTTAAAAGCTTGATACGTGAAAACCCTTGAAAGATTAGCTGAACATTCTCAACAACTTCAGCCTCTCCAAGTATCTGACCAAGTTTTGATTCAAAACCAATCAGGCCCTTACCCTACAAGATGGGATAAAAGCGGTGTTATCGTTGAGGTTGGAGACCATGACCAATATTATGTGAAAGTTGCTGGTACTGGACGTATCACTTTGAAAAACCGTCGATTCCTGCGGAAGTACCAACCTCACCTTCTTCATGGCCCAAAACCTTCTATTCCTGCACGTCCGTCTAGTTACAAAGAGATTCCACAGCCGGACCGAATTGTTACTTCAACAACCGTCGTACCCACTTCACCAATTGTTGATTCTTCATCTCGCAAAGCAGATCTCCAGCCTACCTTGATCGATTGGGATGTGCCGAATTCATATGCTTCCAACATACCCATTACCAACTCAGCTGACAAAGGTACTCCAACTATTGATAAACCCACCGTTTCTGCGACTGATGAGCCACTCACTCCTAAATTCGAATTGAGACGTTCGGCCAGGATTCGTACAGCGAAGAAAATTTACGAACAAGAAACTGGACAATATATTTGATTGAGTACGGTGGATAATATGTTTATGTTGGTTGGTTATGGTAGACTTTATTTGTTGCTTATGTTGTTGTTTTTGTTGACCGATGACGGTGTTATCGACTGGTAATCTGGGGAGGAGATGTAGGATACTTGCATACTGGGTGTTCATGTTGTCATTGGACTTGCATTAACATTTTATTGTATTTTAATATTTTCTTTTGTTTCCTTAGAAACCACATTCTTAACTAATAAGTATATAGAATAAGAAAGACATTTTGTTTAATTTGTATATGGATGTTTTTGAACATTTGACCATGAAGTTAAAACCCAAGTCACATGACTTTAAAACTTGGAGAATATTATATACTAATACGCGCTGTGCATCCAGTTTTTAGGTTAGAGAGTGACTGTTTCGGGTCGTTTTTAACGGTCAAAATCTTCTTAATCATGGTCATATAGCGGCAGTTAGACCGCACAAGACACATTCACGATTAGTATTAGCAGAAACCCAGCGCATTTCATCGTTTCAAATGTTTTGATTGTTCGCAACATCAAGAATTGATAGCGTTGACATTCGTTTGTCAGAAAGTTTTCATTTGCTATTTTGAAAAGAAGGTAATGAAACATACGAGAGTAAGAAATCTCAAGACAACAAAGTTAGTAACGAAAGTATTGCACGAAGATTTATTAATGTTTTTAGGGTAAGTACGCTCTTGAACTTTTTTTTGTTTGTTTTGTTTCTCTTATAATATAAATAGGGTTTCTGCATCATTACTTCTCCTTTAGGGAAGACCAATAAAAACAATGAAATTTGAAAAAATGAATTTTAAATCATGACGTTCTGGATTGGTGAAGAACAATATTCTATATTGATATCCAACCTTAGCTTGGTAGAAAATCACTCGAAGGTATTAATTTGTTTTGACACGTTTGACTTACGGGTTTGGCTTTTCAAATTAGCAAATAACTTCTGTTTACCTTGGATCATGGGTTCCATGAACAGTTACAGCCATCTTAATCTTTCTGTTGTTTTCATGTGCGCAAAATTTATTTCCAGATCGTATCGTGAAAGGATGTGAAAGTAATGTGAGTATTTTTTATGTGTTTCAGATCTTCGGAGTAAAAAGATGTTTATGATATGCAGTGTTGATAATGAACAAGTAAAATGCTTTATCTGGAATACCTACAGAATTTTTAATTAAAAGGGTGAGGAGTACTTTTTTCCATTTTGACGTTACATTTTTTAATCACGGGGAACCATTGCATTGCATCTGGAATCGTACAAAACGCTTTTCAGAAGATATCTCGAGAACTACATTTTTGATGGTCCACGCAACATTGGTGAACAGGGCTGTGATGTTTGATCGCCTCGGTAACGGTTTCTGTACTTTTCAGATCAGTTGGATGTACTTTCTCAACATCGTTCTGTGATTAAAATTTTTGTAGCCATTTTTTGAGACGTCATTTTTAAAATCAAAACATGTAAAATATTTTACACAATATTTTACACAATTTTAAGCAATTTATCTTAGAGAGTGAAAATAGCAGATGCACAGCGTGTATTTTTTAATTTTGATTGGTCTCAGATCTTCCAAGTAAAACGATTTTTTTGTTCTGCGTTCCAGTGTTGATTGCAAACTTGGAAAAATGTTTTATATCTAGGTTGTGTCTGTTTAAGTGGGTCTTTAAAATCAGGGGAACCATCGCATTGCCTCCTAAATAAGACTTGAAGTTATTTGGAAAACATCTTTAAAACATCTATGAAAAGGTATTTTTATGGTCCGCGTTATTGACGAAATGGTGACTACAACACTAATGCACTTTCTGTTTGTCATTTTGTAAATTAATTTTTCGACACCATTTTTGAGACGTCATTTGCAGAGTTGAAATCCGTAAAAAAATTTTACACGGGTTACTAGTTACTATGTTGGAGGTTTTTCCACTGAAAAACCTTGTTGTTATTTATTTTAATGAGCTTTGGTGAAGAACGGCCTTTATTTCTTGTGTATCATGAAGTGAAAAAAAACATGCATAGGATTTACAATTAATCCCGTTTAATTGGTCTTTTAATTTATCTAGTGTGTGTTTCATGAACTTAGATTTACACAAAATCCCTTCCTCTTTTCATATGTACAGAATAGGTGGCCAGGGATTTCTACCATAACAGCCCTCTGAATTTAGACAGCATTCAGCTTTTGCCATCGTGAAGCTGCCGTAAATCAAAATTACGACGGTAAAATTTTGCCGACAGCGTTTTTTGGATGCAAACATTGAATAATTAATACTTTAGTAAGTCCTTTCATTTCTTTCGTTCTATCTCGTTCTATTCTTTCTATTTTCTCAATCGTGTGATATTGTCTGGTTTGTTTGTGTGATGAAAAAAAAATCATTCATTTCTTTTTCTTTGACAACTGGTGCCATCTGATGAACATTTCATTTCGTTTTTTGAGAGGAAAACCCAAGAGAAACTGGCGAGACTTAAACAATAGCAAAACAATGTTGAGTTATATCTAGCACGTGTGATTTTGGCAATTCCTGGGAATTCCCCTGACATATTCCTTTTATTCTCAAACATTTTCTTTTCATAGAACATTTGTTTACCTCACCTATTCGATTCATAAGATTTGAATAAGATGAACAAACATATTTTGTAACTTATTGTTCAAGATAACACTTGATAATATTTAGTTTCTGTTTTATTAGCCATTCTACACCACGTTATTTTTACTGGAATAAACCAATAAAGTTTTGCCGTCGTTAACATCTTACTCAACGGCATTTATTTGTCGTCGTAAATAATGATCTGCCATCGCAATTTTCAAATACAACGGCACTGTTTTGCTGTCAGTCTTTTTTCTTAATTCAGAGGGCTGCCATATATACAAGTTGAAAGTTTTAAACATTGTTTAGAAAATTTGATTAAATGAACAAATCCAAATGGCTTTGTCACATCAACCTTTTTTCTATTTCATACTTCATTCAACTTAATAATCAATAAAATTTGATTGTATATATATATATATATTTATATATATATATATATATATATACGAAGTTGATCACAAATGCTGACTTAGAAACTTCTCATGTAAATTTAAACACAAAAAGTTCATTAAGTGTTCTTGTGTGATGTCAGTACGTATGAAACCAACCATCAAGAAAGTGAATTTGTCATGAGTTAAAGGGATTCCTGCGTCCAAAATGATATTCACAAATACGATAGAGCTCAAAAAGTTGTTTAACAAGTCTCTTTTCAGTATTTCATAACTATTTTTAGTTTTTGAAATATTTCGTTTTTAAAATCTTATTTAATTTATGCAATGCATAATTATTATGTCATAAGAACTATCTTATGAACTAACTAGCTAACACTTCTCATTGGAATAACTTTAGATATGATTAATATTATATCTTTATAAGTTACTTAAGGGCCTCTCCACTCTGAGTTGATTGATAGAAGAGTGAAGTCATAGTATTTACTAATTCAGAAGTTGACACACTAACAAAAAACTACCTTATTACACATCATAATTAGGCATTGCATAATTTTGATGATTTTTAAATCGAAATATCTGCCCAAGGAAACAATATTTAAAAACTGTAAAAAGTTCTATCATCCCCCTTGAAATATCATTTTGGAAGCAGGAATCCCTTTAAAACTGTAGGGCTGTTGAATAGTTATTATAGCTATTATAATGAAAATCAAAAACTGGTTCATAAAACATATATAAATATGAATAACATAAAAGCATGACATTGTAATTTTATTTCTATACAAGGAAACGAAAGGAAGAGAAAGTAATAATTATTACTTCTCAGAATTCCTAGAATTGTTTTTTAAATTCGTCTCCAACTATCTGTTCATTGGGACATGTTGGGAGAAATTTTCAATCCATCTTTTAGACGCACGGAAAAGGTGATTACTTGTTTAACAAGGAGGGACTGATAAAAATAAATTGCTATAGCATGTAGAAGTTTAATGAAATTTTGTGATGTTAGTATTTCAAATAATACCATTGTAAGCTTTTCTTACTTGTTTCATTAGTAAACTGCATTAAAACTGTTTGTACTATTTTCTCCTTTCCGAACTTGCTGTGCTCCTTCTCAGATACTTATTGAATTCGAGTCTGTCTAAAGATGGTGCGCGAGAAATGACAAATTATTTTAGGATAGCTAAAAACTTTTGCTTTTATTATATTTCTGTACCTCTAGAGGGATCATGGCGATCAGAAAATTGCTACCACTTATACTTTTATATTTTTAGTTTGTTGTTTCATCTTGCATGCTCTGCCCTACCTTCTTCACTTCCTTTATAATTTTATGTGTGTGGCGTCAACAACATCTCGACTTGACTTCCTGTTGTGTTGTGTTGTGTATCCTTTAGAAATTTTCCCTGTCACAAAAATCTCTTCAATCATTAATTAGTAGTGTACAAAACAAAGTCCATAATCAAAGCATCTGGTCAATAATTTAAATACATTATAGTTTTAAAACTAGTTAGTTATACAACACAAAAAAGATTTAAAGCAATCAAAACATTCATGAATGATTACCACTTAGAGAGACTCTGGCTATTAAAATGTCACAATCCATTTCAGCTAATTTCGTTTATGTAACAGGCTTCAAATGTTTTGATGTCAAAATAAGGCCGATGGAAATTTTGTATTAGTTTAGCGTCACTTAACTCCTGAAAATGTCATGCAGCATGTTTTCATCATTCATTATTCATTAACTTTCTTCTAGTGCCATACATAGCCGGAGAACACATCAAATACGCCATTTTGCATTATTATAATCACTGAGATCCCGCCCGCCCGAGTACGGTACTAGCTCGAGCTTTCAAATACTTCAGACCTGCTTTTTCTTCATTGAAAAAGAAGAAATTTTCAAGAAATTTTTGCAAATTAGGTATTCCGCAAAGTTGGCTTTTTCAGCATGTATCTGATAGAAATTGAAACCATGACTCTATTATTCCAAAACTCTGCAAAAATTAATGTCTACTTCGATTACATAATCGAATGTCGAAATTTCGCTACATTTATTATACGGAACACTCTGGGGAAGTCATTAGACGCACATGGAAGAGCAACTACTTGGACATTTTGAACCGGGATACGACGGTCGGTGTTGGGTAGGCAAGGAAATGAAGTGGATGGTGTATTATTCTTGTTAAATTGTCATTTTGTATTGAAATAATGAAATCTTGTAAAATAATGAAATTTTTTACGCGGCACTTAAAGTGATGCGGGCGGGTGACGCTAAACTAACATAAAATTTCCATCGGCCTAACCGACCATGCTGACCAAAACGCGTTTTGCAATAGGAATGTTGTTTTAGTTTCTCTGTGAGAAAAATGTTTTCAAAAATTTTCATGTTGGTTCGTTAAATTTTGATATATGATTTAAGGTAAAAGTTGTTATAAGAAATAGTTTAACATTTTGGGTTTTGACATCAGGTTAGTATAGTATTTCATAAATGTTCCGCAGGTTTTTTTGTGTGTGACAACACACACACTTGGCTGCTTGAAAATGAAAGGGAATGCCTGGTTTCTACATTTCAAATCGGTTAAGTTGAACCTATTAGGATGAGATAGTCTAGTCATAGTCATAGTCATTATGAAAAATGTTGTAGATTGCATTTAGCAGGGAGCGAATTAAGTAATAAAAAGTCGATCGCGAAAATTTGCGAGCGTAGCGAGTAAAAATAGCGCCGCAGGCAAAATTTTTTTCGCATTTCGCGATCGGTTTTGACCAAAAATGCTATCGGAAAAAAGCAATCTTCGCGATCAAAATTTATATAACTTTAATGGAATGTCTTGTTTCTAAACAAAATTGAAAACTGGGATGAAAGCTTTACTGGAAGATGCCATTTTCTTTTTTTACAAGTTGTTGCGAACATGTGACAGATGATAAAGATGAAATATGCAATGTCTTCTTTATGGAACGCTTCTCGAGTGTGTAAACACGTTTCACCAACTTTACCTCGTTTATAATGTTACCGTTATATATACTCGTTTTTACCGTTTATAAAAACATAATCAGAAAAACGCCTTAAAGTTTATGTGAATTGTAGGAACACTTCTTTACAGCATGCGGCAAAAGTGTAAAACGTTTTACCAACTTTACTATAAAGGAATCACAAAAAGAAAGAAAATCAGGAAAACGTTTCACATCGTGTGATCTTTTTATTAAAGAAAAATATTTAACAATAAAAGGAAGCAACAGGTAGTTTCCCCCAGATTTGCGTAATTTGAATGAAAGAAAAAAGAAAAAAAGGATAAACACTGAAATAAAATGCTTTTTGATATGTTTTTAGTTTACATCTGAAAAAAATGTAGATCGCGAAAGTCAACTTTTAGTTTTATTATCAATCGCTATTTTGAAAAAACAGATCGCGATTCGCGATTCGCGATCCCTTAATTCGCTCCCTGATTTAGACTTTCAAATTTTTGTGTTGTCTCTCCTTCGCTGTATAATACCCCCTGTAGAAAACACGAAAAATACTCCAAAAGAAGTTATATATATTTGTTTCGTTAACAGGGGCCACTGAAGAAGAAGATTCATCTCTCGAATTCATTGTCCAGTGGTGAATCTTTTCAACTGAGTAGCAATGGGAATTGATGGAGTGTATACGATGTGCACTTTTAAATCTTTACACAAAACCCCTTACACAGGAATTGCAAAGTCATCAATTTTCTCCATCATTGTGTTCTTTTACATCCAGCGTTTTTTTCAGGGGTTTTTTGCTACCGGAAAACGGTAGCAAAAACTCAATCTTGAATTGAGTTTTGAAACTCAATCTTGAATAAGAGCAAAACAAAAAAACTGAAAAAATAAAAAAAACTGTCAAATAGGGATTCATTGACTCATTACAATCAGTAGTTGAGTGTTCTTTTTGTTCAAAAACTCTCTGTCTTTATGCATCGCCCTTTACATGTGCTGGTGTAGAGAGACGGACTCCTTGTTTACCACCTAGCTCCTCTTCCATTTTTATTTCGTTTTCGATTGCGATTGTTAAATTGCAGAACGATAATTGAATAGTGTGAAATGTATTTCTATGAATGCGCGCAGACAGTCTGTTGTGTATTTTTCAGCCGTATTTTTATTTCTATTGTGTATTTTTAAATAGAGCTCGTCTCGAGAGACTTCTTTTGTTACACATACGTGATAGGTAGCCATAAATTTGAATGTATTAATTCATTATTTTCGGCGCTTTTTCTTACCTCAAAATACGCTACTTTTGCACTATACCACCTGTAATTTCTAACATTTTGATCTTTCACATTCCTTTCTCATTCCATAATAACGTAATAAGTTTTTCTTTTTCAATGGTTTTTCCTTCGTTTTTTATGCTACATTTTATCATTGCGTAACCAGCTGCACGTGTGATCACGCAATCGAAAACGAAATAATAAGTTATTTAATTTTCATCTGAAATAATGTTGCCAACAACATTATTCTTGTTAAATCCACGTACGTAAGAATTCTCCTGGGAAGTGAATTCTTCGGCGATCTGGCTGTTCCTTATTTCAAAAATTTTTCAACCCCTCAGGCCCAACCATGGTGGGCCTATCGGGTGTCACTGTCCAAGCAAACAGGTAAACAACAGTTATGAAACTCAATCTTAAAAGTAAAAACGGTAGCAGCTAAAAATCCTGAAATAAAGCCTGACATCTCAGCTCACAACGACACACGCACGGTAAAACCCGCTGGTAAGCTTTGTAGGTGCGCTGGGTTGGACGGAAAGGTGTTTTAGGGGATGATATTTCTTAGTGAAAAGTCGTCTTTGAGTAATAAATTTTGCGCAGTGATCAATCTCCTTCAGTTTGTTTCACTACATGGCTTCCGCCCACGCACCCCAAAATACGACTTGCACATTAGTGTAATAAGGTAAACATGCTTGAAAGTGTGAAAAGGTGGCTGGGTGGAGGGTGGACATCACTTCATGGAAACTGTCTGAGAAATCCTAATTGGTATTTTAAAAATAAACGTGCGCAGCTGTACGAAGTCTTTTAACTCGTGTTGGGATTTGAAGAGCTCAAAGGCAATTTACATTCGACTAATTGTTAAAATGTAAAAAGTTTTTTTATTGACGAGTGTAGTATAGATTACATCTTGGTTCAGATATGCGATGTTGTTGTTTTGAAATTCCGAATTATTTTGTTGAATGTTGTGGTCTGGATAATGGTGCTGTTGAATCTCGCCCCACAGAGTTGAATCTGGCCCCAACTCACGGTAGTTGACATAATAGAAATTACCAATACCAACAAGAATAAGAACATAGAACCACTGTGCTATGTCTGGTGGTGTTGCTAACGCACAAAATCCATGATTTGATTAGGCTAGATCGTTTTATTACAAGCGGGATTTTTCAAGCACTTTTGGTTACTACCGTTTTTGGTAGAGAAGATAGTTATACAGTCCAGCAGGGCACAGCTTGCTTGGCAAAGCCCCTGGAAGCTCACAAACAGGCCTTGTTATGAGATGTGTGCAATGGCACGCACCCACACACACACAAGACCTGTTAGACCAGTGATCAATCGCATGCGTGGATTCGTATGAGTGTTTCTCATGCTACTATAATAAGATAGCTGTTTCGCTCAAAATTGAATATTAACTGTTCACAGGGCTCATAGCACTTTTCCCAAAATATTTTCCCTGACTTTACGGAGTAAAAAAGATATACTTTTCCCTGACTTTTCCCTAAAAACATAACCCTGATTATACTAATCTCACTTAAAAGAATTTCAGTCTCAAAATCAACAGAAAAGAAGTTATTGGCCTGTAAAGATCTATAAAAATCTGTCTTTACATTTCAATCATTCCACAGCTCAATCTCCATTTCCATCTGGCTGAAGGCCTGGTTTCTCAACACCATCATCACAGATACTTTGTGTCAACTGTACTTATATTTCGGTTTTAATTCATGGAAGATAAAAATTTCTAATAATTTTCCAATAATAATGATTTATTAAAGAAAAACATGTGTTGGAGGGGTTGCTATTTTTTCGTTCGATTCATTGTTTATAAATAATATCACCCTCGGCATCAGCTTCATACTCAAGGTCCTTTTTTGATATGAGGCCAGATGAAAAGTCTCAATATTTCATCTATTGTCGAAGTGCATTGAAATCAGGCCTTCGTATTCTGATTTATCATCCAACATGTTGGGACAAGTGGTGATGTTGATCACACACATTTTATAGAAGGTCAATAGATTCTTTTCCGTTGATTTTGAGACCCAAGTACTTATGTGATTACTAATCAACATAAAATTCTGCACCAGAATCATGAATAATATGGGGTATCTCCTACAGGAGTGCCATTAAAAAATTATGTAAAGATGAAGATGGAACAGTCCACCATTATGAATTTTGTTTTCAAAAAACATGAGAAGAAGCTCATTCACATGACTACTTAAAAAGTTTTGGCTTAAAGTTTTAAGAGGGATTAAAGAAATAAACTGTTTGTAATCAAAAAAACTCTGTGTGAGGGTGAGGGAGGAGGTAAACCTCAGACAAACACAAAATAATGGCAAAAATTATCTGCAAACTTGCTGGTTTAAAGTCTCTTATTTGTAATATGCAACAATGTTTGCATTATTCCAAGAAGTGATAATAAAGATTTGGTTAACGAAAGTGTTCTGAAAGAATTCTATTATCTATAACTTTATTGTTTCAGAAGAAATTAATTAAAGGAATTTCAACAGTGTAAAGATGGCAGAATTTATTACGGATGTTTTTCTTGTCAGCTCTCGTGGGTCAGATGTAGAAAAGTTCATTGTAAGTATATGAAATGTCATTATCAGTATGAAATTGAGACTTTGCAGTTTTTGTGACTTATTAATATTTGGTCATCAAGATACAGACACCCTAATTTTAAAAGGGGCAGTTATAGAAGAATCCAAGAAATCTACAATGGCAACCTTGAAGCTCACTGAATTATTATTTGCTTCCACGTTTCTTTTTTTTTGTCAACCCCCCTTTGCATTCTTACTTCACTTCTCTGCTGCCCAATATCAAATCCTGCTGTATCTCCTGTGTATATCAGAAATATTGTTTACATCAGTAAAGAAGGTGTAAACCACAATTTCATAACTCTTTTTTTCAAGATGGGACTTGTTTTAATTTGTTTTACTATAGTTTTTCTTTTTAAAAAAACAAAAACAAATATTGATGTTTCAGTTAGAAACAACAATCAGAAACCATGATGGCAACTTATGGGAAAGTTCATGGCGAAACAAAGCGAAACGTTTCATTGGCTTTAAACGCGATAGAAATGATGAATTTGTTGTAACAGATATAACAGTTATCGGTGAAGATAAGGATGTTCCTGATGATTATGCTGGCCTACTTATCACTCATGATTCAAGTAAAAGCTTACTGTTGAAGTTGTGGAATTGATTGAACACACTTCATTCTGAAACCATTTGAGATGTCTTCTATTTCATTTTGTTTTGTAGAAGAGAAAGGTCTACGCAAACAAATTGTATGTTACCGACGTGAAGCCAGAACAACAGCAAAACAAGCTATCACAGAAATCAATGTCATAAATGAGTCCAAAGGGGAGCTAGTTCCAGCACAGTTCACAGCTATGAAGTATCTAGTAGTCTTTTTTTAGAACCCAACTTTTCCGTATGATACCTTATCAGGAAAAAAAAGTCGGGAAAAGTGACCAACTTTTTGGTGAGTGACTAAAATTTTCCCAGAC
This sequence comes from Turritopsis dohrnii, assembly GCA_027922465.2. Classification (NCBI taxonomy): domain Eukaryota; kingdom Metazoa; phylum Cnidaria; class Hydrozoa; order Anthoathecata; family Oceaniidae; genus Turritopsis; species Turritopsis dohrnii. The sequence goes on from BQMF02000019.1 coordinate 1,404,868, forward strand.
CAAATTTTACCCTGAATTTTCTGCACCCGACCAAACCTGACTTTTTTTCCCTGATAAGGTATACAATAACTCAGATGTTAATTTTCTTCACATTGAAAATAATTAGTCAGGGTAAAGTAACTAATTTCATAATTTAGTCTGGGAAAAGTGACTAATTTCAAAAATTGGTCGGGAAACGTGACTAAAATTTCCTTAGGTGACTAAAATTTTCCCTGACTAAAATTTTCCCCAACTAAATTTTTTACCGACTTTTTTCCCTGATAAGGTATGTTATTTAAAAAACATTTTTCTAAGCAACCAGAAGAAAGTAATTTAACCACATTTTAATCCGATCTTTTATAGCGAATCGATCAATGAGTTGTTAATTGTCTTCAAAGTAACTGATTTGCCAGACAAAGCCCCTCCTCTTCCCGCTCCTAGAAAAGCACCACCTGTTGAAGTACAGCAACCTTTGCAAAGGTACGACTCATATGCTTGATGTTTTCCCTTTTCTTTTTGTTCAAAATTTCATTTCATACTGATCAGTGGACACACTTGCTAACTTGGCAGCATATAGGGCAGAAAATGAAAATGATTACAGATTTGACTATACACCATCATTTTCATGACAAAGTTGAGGACAAAAGTTTTATTGTAAAAACTTTTTCATTTTTTAGGGCTGTATCTGTTGTTGCAACAGGCAAGTTAACTAATTAAACTGTCAAATACTTTTTTGTGTATTAAATGTTCTGCTGTTCTTTGTGTGGCAATACTATAATGGCCTTGCTGTCTTTACACAATTCTTCTCATTAGCGATAGAAATATTTGCTTACTATTTTTTTCTTTGTAGGTATCGATGGCGTTCCTTTCCAGATTAATCCAAAATATAACTCTCAAGCAAGCCTAAATGATGTAGGTTACCTATTGTTTTTATTAACAAAGGAAATCCCTTAAAATTGACTATCCAACTAAGAAACTGGTAACAAGTTCATGTAATTCAAAATCACCCTACACGCTAACTACTGTCTTTCACTTATTATTTTTACATTATATAGCATACATTACCTGTGGAGTTTTAATACTAAATGAACCATTTTTGCTTCATGCCAAACTATATCACCTTTTGTTTTTCAGCCTATAATTAGTGGCATATCACACGTTTCAATTGATGAACTCATTCAAAAGGTACGTTTAGATTTATTTTGCAGATGCTGTTGGTTTTGGGTTTTTTTTATCCCACTCTGTGAATCATTAATAACGATTACTACTAACTATTAGAGTTGGTTAATTATTGGATTTCTGCGAAAGCAAGAAATACATTACAACCGGCTTTGTTTCTCTGATGTCCAAACCTAGCATTTTTTTGAAATTTCATGTTTGAATTTACATGAAATCAAAGCACCATGCTATGCATGTCAGCATTGAAACGTATTCATAACCACTTTGTAATCTAAAAGGATCAATGTACACTTAGCATTATTTTGTATCCCCCAAAAAATGAAGTAAATTTCATAAAGAATTCTCCCTTTCTCCTTCCCAGATTTTATCAACCTTCCGTTATATTAATGTTATAATAATGTTATATTGTAAAAATCATTCAACCTTTTTTTGAATTTCTTAAAGATTTTTTATAAGTATATAAGTCAGTGAAAATGTTTGTGAGTTATAAGCTTGGTGCATGCCGTATTGTCAATCAAACTAAAGTTTTCCTTTTTATGCTTGTGATGTGGTCTGTTGACGATTGACAGCACTAATGTAAAATGTTTAGAATTTATGAGTTATTCATACTGATTGTCATCTCTAAAAGGATCAATATATCTTTAATAATATTTCGTACCAACGAAATGCAGAATATCTCATATGGCAGTATCAATAAGGCTTTCACAATGCCCTAAAGTAAGAACGCGATTAGAAATGAAATGTTGTATTGTCATCGAACCTTCAAATGTCAAGAATGCCATAAGACTTTCGTTTTTCATACTTCAGCTGATTTTGCAGAAATCCTGATGTTGTAAGGGCATCTTGTTCGACTTTATTTGAGAAAGGTTGGAGTTGGCAATCAATTTAAGTATAAAAATGTAACACAAAAGCTACGTGCTTTTTACTTCGAATATATTTTAAAACATTTCGACCAGTGGATACCACTGATCATCATCACTTAAAATGGAAATATTTTTGGCTTTATTTAATTTGTTCGACATATTTTGAGTAAATCTATTTTTTATTTTATTTCTAGTATTCATATTCGTTTACCACAGAGAAGAAAGTTGTGCAGACCAGCTGACAAACGAACAACTGAGAGAATGGAATAGTAATAATAGTGCTCCTAGGGGGGGGGGGGGGGGGGGGGGGGGGACTACAGAGTGCAAATTTGTAGTGGGTGATGTTAGATTTTATTTAAGTAAGTCAACCCACTGATTATAAGCACTGAACAGAAAAACTATTCTCGATGTAACCGTACATAATTTTTTGACAACCACCATCTGTGCAGTAGATTCTAAGTATTTAATTTGAATTCTTGTCGTTTATTCTACTGTCTGTTATAAAGAAGTTTCTTATGAAGCCAAACTTTTATCTTTTTTAATTTTACTCGATGGTGTCTCAGTGGGCAAATTTGTAAAAAAAAATATCTGCGGAGAAGTACATTTCTATAGAAATATACACACTATGTCAATAAGACATGCTCTTCATCGCAGTGACTTTTTTTACGATTTAAAAAGCTTACCAGACCTTCATTGGAAAAGAAATTTTAAGATTGGAATCAGATACGCTTTTGTCAAACACTTTACTTCGAGGTAATGTCTTGAGTGCCAGTGAAGAAACTTTATGCGATGCTTTTTGTTCCATATATTCGTTAATTTATCAATTTTCGTATCAAAACTTTTCATCAGAATTTGTCTACTTTCGCGCAGTTTTAATTTTTCAGTGAATCCTGAAGATTCTGTTGATTCTTTTTGTTCTCAAAATTTTGGTCCAAACGAATCTATTTGAAACGTTTTAAAGATACTAGTTAACATGAGAACTCGTTGTGTATTTCCCATAAACCTCTTGCTAGTTCTCTTAGATGGAGTCTCATAGTACTCTCTCTGACTCTCCCCGTTTTATTCTTTCCGTTTCAATTCAAGACATGATGGACCATGTTCGGCATGAGCCATTATGATTATTTATCAGCTTGTACACATACTTTGATGCCTCATCAGAATAAACGCACTTTTAAAAAGGATTTCGGATTTCGGATTTGTTTTTGACAACACACAAACTTTTTTTTTTTTTTTGTTAAACTGTTGAAAAATCTTGTATGTGTGTAAACACGTCTTCATAAGTTTATAACTGAATGTTAAAATGAGGATTTGTATCAACCTCGAACCCAGGGTCTCTTGCCTTTTCGATGTACGATACTGGGTTCGAGGTTGGATTTGTATAAAAATGTAATAGAATGTTTTGTCTGATCTTATAAAAACAACATGATTTTTTTTTTCTAAATAACTTTTTTATTTTCTCCTCACCACAAGAAGACTTTAATACTTTCTACATCCAAAATGGCTTTCCATACTGTACGACAGTGTATTCATAAATTTGATGTAAAGGCGTGAAGTAGCCACGTCATCTCACGTTTCTTAGCAATTGGATAAGATATTACAAATTAAGGCAACGTAGCAAACACCACCCACCGTGCGATGAACTCCCTTAGAGTTTTGGTCAAATAGATCACGATGAATTTTCAGTTGGAATAAGGCTGTTAGCAGGGCCGTAATTTCTTCAAAAATATTGAGGGGACTAAAAAAGAAGCGAAGCGAGAAAATATTTTGAGCAGGGGATCGGGGTCTCTAAACCCACCAGCAGGGAAGTTTTCCATTTTAGGGCTTTAGGGGTCGGAGCTCCATTATGCAAAGTTTTTCCTAATACTTTACTCCAATTTTTCTTAAAATCATTCCAAATTCTAGCTTTTTTGGTGTTTTCGAAACACTTTTTTCAACCCAAAAATATTGGAGGGGCTTCAGAAATTACTGCCCTGGTTAGGGTACAAGACTTTTTGGCGGCGAAACAGAGCGTCATGTAAGTTTTGTCAAAAGAAGCAAATTGGACCATACATGGGTGTGTGCAAAACAAAAAAGCCACGACAAACTGATATTGCTATGTTCAACTTTTCTCTTGAACAACTTATACAAGGTTTGTCAGCAAATACGATCAATAAAGTTTTCCACTAACATAAAAGGTCAACCTCGTACCCAGGGTTTCTTGCCTTTTCGATGTACGGACGGCGGCGAATAATATCGAAAAGGCAAGGAACCCAGTAAAAAGTCGTTTTTCTTTGATTGGATCTGACTTAAGATCTATTTTTAAACATTTTTTTTTATTTATTTTGCTTACCAAACAGCGTTAGTCAAAATTATTTTCGGATCTTCTTTCTCATATGTTCTTAGTATAGCTACTCATAATGACCAAAATCACTAAAAAAAAAACATTAAAATATTACATTAGTATTAGTGTTACCAAAACAATGGTAACCACATTTTAAGTGAATGGAAATGGTGCTTCAGTGATCACCCACGAAAGGAGTTACATTTTCTGAAGTTCCATGGGAATCTTGGCTTGCCATAAGTGGAGAGACAGTTTAAAAGATTTCTGGACATTTAATTCTTCACACAACGTATTTTCGTACAACATGAAGCATATTATTTTGTTATTGACCACAGCTCTGGTCGCTGTCTCGAGCAATTTACAAGGTACGTGTTTAGATACTAATCATGTTTTGAATCATAAACGTTTCCTTGAATATGGGAAGTTTATGAAATGCTTATAGAAGTAGTGCTATTTTTGAATTTGTGGGATATTTCGTATTTGTTTCTTACAGATTATGAGAAGCATCTCGAAAACGAGTTGATGAAAGTGTTGGAAGACAAAAACAACAATCATGACAGCCATGACACATCATCAGAAAGAAATATACAAGGTCAGAGCTCGCAGTCCAATTTCATTTTTAATCATTTATTTTTAGTTTCGAAAGTTCGTTGCCCTGGACACTGGTTGTCATATTTCATTTTCTCAATACCTAATTCTTTTCCAAAACAAACATAAAAATTCCTCTTGTATTTATCTGATTTTAGACGAAGAAGAATTGTCAAGCCTTGATGAGCAGGACCAACATCAAGAATCGATAAGATGTTTGATACGAGAAACAGGCAACAGGCGTGCCTATCCCGAACGTGCCAACACAAATAGACGCCCGAGGGTTACCAGGCGAAGCGGTTGGAGTCGAATTTTCCAGCACGGGAAGAAACTTTACCACAGCGTAGTAAAACCGTCCATCCCATTTTTGGCGAAAGCTTTAAAATTTCTTGGTAAGAAAAGAGACGAGGAGCTGAAAATGGCCTATGCATCAAGAGAGTGATAGAAAAATGGATTTGATGCAATGTCGTTAGTGTATTTATACTGCATTATACCTATCATTTACATAACGAAACATAATTTACGCATAAAATATTGCGTGAAATATTTTTTATCGAGGCGTCGTTTCTCGTTGAAATCAATACGCGCGTCATTGGTGTTCGACATCCATCAGTAGTATTCGACGCATGTCAATAAGATTAGACGTGCGTCACCAATATTCGACGGTGAAATAACTTCTAGAAATCTTAAAGGTTTTAAGGCCGGTGCAAATGCATCCAACATTTCATCCAACATTGTAAATTTCTCATGTTGGATGAAATGTTGGACGCATTTGAGAAGTTTCAAAATGTATGAAAATTTCAAAAAGAAGAAAAAAATCGTGTTGGATGATGTTGGATGAAGTTTGATCGCCATCAAACATTTCATCCAACATTTTCGGCAAGATCAAAGGAAGCTTCCGAATTTCTCTCGCTATTTTTCATGTTGCATGCATTTGAGGCAATTTTCGTCCAACATATCAAAATAGTCTCTGCGCTGAGTGCAAAAGGCATTGAGAAGGAGCGTTTTTCGAATCTTTTTTATTGTTTCGAACGATATACGGTACTGAAAACTCAACGAACTCAAAGTTTCTCCTGTCGCTAAATACCTGAGAGTTAATGCAAGTCTCTCATCTGCTTCAATGGGCAAAGTTCCGCCTAGTCTTTCTTTACCTATTTTATGTAGAATGAATTCGAAATCACGGACATCCATCCTAAACATTTCTCGGAATCCTTTCCTATCCTCCAGCACAAGTTCCTGAACGATATTTGTAAAGAAACCCCTTTCCTTTCGTCTTTTGACCCACTTTCTAGTCTTTCCTCTTTTTGGTTTCTCGTCGTCTGAGTCCAAAAGCTCATTCAATACTAGCATTGTTGCTACGTCCTCTGCTTCCCCCATTTTGAATTTTCAAATGAATGAACGTGTTTGATTTTTAATAAAATGTTGGATGAAGCAACTCAAATGCAACATTCTATTTTTTCTATTTTTTCAAAATTCGATATCTCATCCAACATTTCATCCAACATTCGAATGAAAATGTTGGATGAAATGTTGGGTGCATTTGCGCCGGCCTTTAGTTTTCTTGGTTTTCGAGCGTTTTTCATACTATACCTATGTATTTTTTATATCTATTTAAGAAACAGGTAAAATATTGTCACTGAAGCTTATTCATATTATTCAACCTTTGCTAAGAACCCAAGGTTTATTTTTGTGTAAATAGTCCGGAATTGTGAAGATTTTTCTGTGAAACATTCTATCCCCAATTAATCCAAAATGATGGGGAAAAAAATCTTAGAACTTTTCTAGTAAGATTAAATCAATGAAAAACTAAATTTTAGAGGTAATCCGAAAAACATCCGAAAATTTTCACTCGGAGTTTTTCAGGGTATACTTTTCCAAACAATCAAGCATGCTGAACAAGTTGAATAATCATAAAACGTATTGTCACGTGTATTCTATTTTCACCAATTTTCCCATCAATATTATCTTTAAACTTTTGCGTCCATTCGACTGTTAGGAATTATGTATAATTTTTTTCCTACTAACGTAAAAATATTCTCTGCAATATTTGTGTCAATCTCATTTTTTCGTCGATTTTCTACAAACACTAAGTTTGTTCGATGACTTGTCCTATTCTATTTCACATGCGAACGAATCCTTATGCTACTGGTAACTCGGTATCATGGCAACTCGAACCTCCAAGGGACCGGAGAAAATAGTTCGACTTAAGCGAAGCTCTCGTTAAAACGAACTTAAACAAAAATGAGATATAAGTTCGAGTTAAGGCGATTTTTCTTCAGACTATAGATTTTACAGTATTACAGTATAAGTTCACTTAAAGAACGTATGTCGGTTTGACCAAGTCTTGTTGAGAGTTCTTGGTTAACCACTCGACTAATTTCCTTAATGCATCTTTGAAGACAGGCTCCGTTTTCACTAAACAAAGTAACTCCAGGGCGGTACGCACATCATCAGATGGCGGGCAATTTGGCTCATTTGAACCATCATCATCTGTGTCTTCTTCTCCCCCATGATGTTCTTCATCAAAGACGTCTGATAAGATCTCGTCATCAGTCAGTCCTGGCTCGGTGTTGATTACAGATTCATCCGCAGAGACAATATCATTCGCATTGGTTCCTTCAGGAAAGAAGTTGGGGGCGTAGACGGCAAGCTTATCCAACTCTTCCTGCAGATCTTTAAAGGGATCATCAGCATCTAGCAAGGCTTCAGATTGGTTTTCTTGTGGTAAGACCTCACAAAACTAATAAGATATTCTCACACACACTGCCTTAACAGCTGAAGACACGTTGGTCTTCAAAGACATGACTATCAAAGCAATAGGTTCCAACCGAGTGTTCAGATTGTTAAACTTATCTGCATATGATATGTGCTTTTCGGTGCCTTAGTAAATCAATATCTGCATAGGGCCATAGAAATCTACCGTCTTTTCTGAAGCTAGTGGAACACCTACCTGTGTACATAAGGAATGCGTGATCAACATGTCCCTCTACACTCAAGGTTTCACAAATCAAAAAATCGTCAAAATAATGCATTATGTGCCGAATATCCCCAGCGTAGTAAATAAAAGCTCAACATAACAAGTTCCAAATGAACGAGGAAGAATGACTTTCGAGCTGCAATTCGAGTTATCGGGATTCTACTGTATTTACACAATAGAAGCCTTCCCTCAAAAAGTAACCAAATAGCTGTTAGAGAACTGGGCACGAACAAAAGTATCTTTAATAAATGTTTAATTTGGAAAGAAAAAGACAAACGAGATGAGGCTAGTGGAGCTGCCAATGAACCAGCTAACTACAGAAGAGTGATTTCGCTGTTGGAACAGACAGTAAGCGAACACTTCAGTTGACCCGCGGTCTACAATGTCTGAGAACTGATGCGCAAGGCATCTGTAGTCAGTCTTCTAAAAGAACGCTGTTCCACCCCAGTTGATGTTTTCGTAAGTCGACCCTGACACTGAAGCCAAGTCTTCCCGGCCAACATCATTGTTAGTAAAATCAGCACGGTGAGAACTTTGATAAAGCACATCGTGTGAGATGGACAAAACCATCAATTGTCACTAACAGTATACTTTAACCAGTGAGAATCGTTAAACTCCTAAGGGGGAACTGAAAAGTCACATGGAAAGTAAAAGCGAATATCCACTTCGGATAATCGTCCGCGGACCGGATCGGTTCGAATCGCAAAACAATAGACCACGTGAAAATGTAACAAAATATTTTGTAATATTTTCACGTGGTCTATTGTTTTACGAACCGATCCGAAGTGGATATTGCCCTAACGTATGAAAAATTGAAATCTTCGGGAAAACGTGATTAGCATTGATAACGAACAGTGTTAAACTGCTGAACGCTGAAATGCGCGAAAAACAAATGCTATATGTAGCAATCTTTACCTTGACATTCTTTATGAAAGTCTCACGTGAAAACATTACGAAGTGAAAAACCAGTTTTAAACAATGTATTTCAGAGAAAAAATAACATTTACAAATAATTGCAGAAGTCTTAAAAGTTCTTAAAATCACCAATGAGAGAGAGAGAGGAATAGTCGACAACAAAGATGGTGTGCAGTGTTGGGAAAAGAAGGAAAAGAGCTGGAATTTTTTTTAAAGCAAAACAATTAAAAACGATGAATGTGAATCAAAAACACATCGATGTTTCTCTATAAATAAAAAATGAACGTAAAAAAAAAACTTAGGGCGAAGTAGATGGTACTCTAATTAGTCTGGTATCGTTGCATCACATATGCCTGAAATAAGCTAAAAAAAATAAGCAACTAAAAGCCGAGCCTACTATTCAATAGGTGTTCTCATGAGGCAACGCAAGAAAAAATTCGAATCAAAAAAATCCGACTCTATTTGACATGGGTGAGAAATCATGTCTGAATTTACCACGTGAACTGTTTCTTTCTTAATCTATTTCTAAACGAGGATGTCATCCTCGATCAGCAAAAAATGTAGATTTTAAGGTACGTACAACCAAGCACTTAACACTCTGAGAACTCGGAACAATTCATTATTCTAATCAATGATCGTTGAGTGCGGCATTATATACCTTCCCCAAGTGAGCTATGCAATTCACTTTATGTAAACACCCACCAGAGACTCGAATTTTCTAGATTCCTATAAACATTATCCATGGATAAATTGATTTACAAGAAAAACAAAAACTAAAAAAGGGCAAACTCTTATATTTTTAGTCAATGTAACAACTTCTTAATTTCTTCTTTTTCAGCCACTTCTGCTGCTGTTTCACCACTCGGTGCTTTGATAGATTTATCTGCGCCCTTAAAAGAAAGTTAAGATCAGACCTAATTTATACAGATAACTTATTGAGATATTCATTTTCATGATTCATTTAACTTAGTAGAATTAGTAGAACTTGGAAGTAAAAGGCTCAAACAACTTGCCACTTCCATTCGCCTACTCTTTTCTTATATGGTATGTGTATGTGCTGGTCCATCTGACCTGCATTCAAACATTGCACAAAACAGGGAAACACTTTATTGAAACTTTTGCCATTCAGCTTTCATATGCTAATATCTATAGGTACCTTTTCTAGCAGTAATTTGACGCACTCTGTGTGTCCTTCAAAGATTGCGTTGAGCAGTGGTGAAATGCCATGCTTATCTAGCCCCTAGAATTTATGAAGTGGCGTACAATCAGCAATCATAATATTGTGAAGTGAACATAGGTCAATTATAACACAATATCAAAGCAGGTTACATAAAAGACAAAAGTTGAGACGAAGTCAATCATAGCGACATTCAAGAAAACATTAAATCTTACACATGGTGACAGGTTCATCAACTTAAATTCAGTGCAAATGACTTATCAACGTGACATCTGTATGAAAATAAGATGAATGTTACTAGACTTGTGGAAACTCACATTTACATTTGCACCATTCGCTATGAGATACTCTAACACATCCTTCTGACCATAATCAGCAGCACAATGGATTAATGACCTTCCCATTCCGACATCTGCATTGATATTGAACTGAAATAGCAGGCAAAAGAACAAATAATACATTTTATCCTATCCTCAAAACAAAAACACCAAACGTATTCCGATAGGATAGTGAGAATACTTTGGTATAGCAATTTTGAAATGTTTGATGCAGTCAAATTTTAAGTTGTGCTTTGATAAATTAGAATTGTCTTCATTTTAACTTTTTTTAATCATCTTCCTTTCTTTTTCTCTTTCTGATAAAATTTAAGATGAGGGTTGATATTTTTCTTTCAATTTTGCATTGAAAGAAATGTGTTTTGTTTCATACTGAAAACTGTGTCAGGAGAAACATTTAGTGAATTTAGTGGGACAGTTGGTCGTTCTTGATTTCAAAGCAACAAGAATAAAATCGGTATTGGTAAAAACTTTGTTGGTACAAATTTTCGTTGGACTAAACTTTTCATACAAACTTTCGTCACTTTGCCAATTCGTTCGATTTTAATTATTAAAATAATTTAAACCAACCAAAAATTTTGACCTTTTCTGAAATTCCGTTATTGCTTCTTCTTTCTTTATATACTCGATTTCATTATTAACAAAACAAATGCAAGAATTTGTCTCTATACCCAACCCATTAGGCCCTGACACTACTACTTGTGCCCTAAAAAAAACTAATCCATCCAAACCAAAAATACACGTCAAAGTTCAGAAAAGGCTTATAGCAGCAGCCCTGTTTAAATTCTACAAGAAGAAGGAGAACACTGGATTAAATTATCTATGGCAGTTGGCATCTGATTTTATGGTAAATAAGATATAAAACAAAAATTTTTTGAAATGGTCAAAATGTCAATTAAAAATATTGATTGGTACAAAATTTTTTTCACTACAAATTTTAATCACCTTGCCAAAAATTGGTCGTTTTCAAACAACAAAGTTTTTACTGATAAGGTACATGTGCTCTGAAGACCGATTAAATAAAATTTGTACAATAATCATGTGTCATGTGCTTTCAAATTATCTATGTAGCAGGGATTTTTCCAAGCACTTTTGGTTACTACTGTTTTTCCTAGAGAAGATTGAGTTTTACAGTCCAGGAAGCTCCGCAAGTTTAGAGATTTCAATCTCTACAAACAGGCCTTGTCATGAGAGGCATGTGTAGGGAGTTGGAAACTAAGATGTTTTTTAATTTTATTGAATAACATGAAAACGAGTCCTACTGGTACCACTTTCGTTTTCATATTCTTTCATAAGGTGAAGAAATGAATGCGTATAACAAAGGAAATTACCTTAGCAACAGTGGTCGTTCTCCCTTAGCAACATAATTTTTGGTGAATAATGGCCTAATTACTTTCTCAAAACATGTTTTTAATACTATGCATTAAAGAGCTAAAAAAGGTTTAATAGACAATGAATGATTGAGTTTCTAAACTCAATTCAAGATTGAGTTTTAACTACCGGTAAACGGTAGTTGGAAAGTGCTTGGAAAAATCCCTGTGTAGGTATCCAATTACCAAATTAAAAAATCGAAACAAGGGCACATGCATGGTTGTTGCTAGGTGAAAACAGCTTGTTGCTAGGTAAAATCCAATATAAAATTTAGCTTTCCAAGGCTTCTGTAGCCTTGTCATGACCAGAGCACATGGTGTTTTCCTCAAATGACTTTCAAATAAACCATAGAAAACTATTTGCAAGTGATGGCCATTAGAGATATTCTGGCTGAAAGTTCAGCAAATCCATTATATTTTTTGTGGTTTTGGAGCCATGATTCTAGACAACAAAAGGTATAAAGGCACTGATTTTAAAATTTTATGGTAGATTTCTGCCTATAGTTTTAGAAAATATCAAATGACAAGCCTACATCATCATAAAAACAGCAAATCCTACCTTTAAAGTATATATATAGCAGTTTCATTCAATGTTACAAATCTAGCCCTAAAAACGCCAATATTACGGACCCTATTTCTGATAGGAACTGATAGGAATTATTTTTTAAAAATTCGACAGGTGCCTGTTTACATTGTTGTGTACAAAATATCTGAAAACAAAAACAATCTGAGGATATCACTTCCAGATTTCAGGATCTAATCTAAAATGGAAAGGCAACGTCCGGCGGAAGGGCACATTATGATCATCCAAAGGGCACTGTTTTTAGGAAAAGGGCAACCTGAGCTTTATTTCCATGGGTTAAACCTGTGATCCCACTATATACAAGAGTGATTTTTGATGTTTTTAAAGTGAAATAAATTAAAAAAAAAACAACATAGAGGGCAGGGTCTGACTTTCTCAAAAAATGGCTCTTAAAACCTCTACTAGAGACAATGTTGGGCCATCATTTGGACAGTATTACACTATATAACATTTTCAATTTTGACGCTGGAAATGTTATTGGACTACAAGATGCCAGATACTGTTATACATTTAATAATCATAAATGGAATTATGACTTTAGGAAATGAGGGCTTAAATAATTTTGAACATTACAGTTGGATAAATCTTTGACATTACGGATGATAACCACCTTATGGATACAATACCTACAAGTTTATTCACATTCTATTATACATTCTAAGCCAGGAGGGCAGAACATGGTTGATTGGTTCCACAGATTCATTTATCAAATGACATTGAATGAGTTATAGCTTAAATACAGATGATTTTGGAGTTAAGGCACCATAGCTAAAATTATTTGTTTACAACAGGAGACCTTATTTCTCATGTCACTGAATTTGGCCTTCTAATCCACTATTGATGAGAGCTTTGCCTTTCTACGAGTCTGCTTTTCATTTTTATTCAATCGGCGAAAATTTGTTAATGTCAACCAAAATGCTAATTTCTAAATTTTAATTAGGGTTCAAATCTTTGTTATTTTTATGTTTACACACCCCTCTAATTCCAAAATCTAGATAAGTTTTTCCTGGTAACAACCTATAACATGGTGCTCAGGGTATGTGAAATCATAGCACTTTTCATACCCACGGAGGCTAAAAAGTCAAGCATTTACAACATTAGCTGTATGAAAGGAAGACTAGTCAGTATTTTACTCCTTGAACCTATTTTCATCAAGGCAGAGGTCAAATAAAAAGACTCCAGTATTAAAATTTCCCAACATAACAGCTAGTTGTTTATTACATTACCAGGCAAATGGGACGTTTTATTGTTACGTCACGTCACGTTTTTGGCTAATAATTTGTATAACTAGTAAGGAAAAGGAGTTTCTAACTCAAAATTCATATCCAAAGCTGAAAAGTAGCTACCTACAAGTCAATAAAAGAGTTTTTATTCAAAATTATTTTGAATTTTTTTTTGTTCATATTAAATATTCTTACGTCACATCACACTTTTTAAGGCCATTTCACTCTTTTTAACCAGCTTTCAAAACTTTTCTTGAAATCTGGAAAGCCATTATTTCTCATTTTTTATTTTTATTGTTTTAAGGAAAGAAATTACACTGGTTGCCCTTACAAATATAAAAAATTGAATATTAATTTTGCAGCTAGCAACAAGTAGTTACTGTTACAAAATCTAGAACGAGAAGAGGATGCAATTTTTGTTGACCAGGTGTTTCATACAGATGTTGTGCCAATTTTATCTCAAATTGCTCCAAACGGTAAAAAGGGATGTAAATGGTTTTGGCGTTATTAACAATCAAACAACTATTTTTCTATAATTCTGCAGGTCATGTTGTGACATCTTTTCATGTCTTAGTTCTTTCTCATGTATTCATATTATTTTCATAAGATATTTGTTGCATTTAAATCTTAATTTTTTTATGTTTACTTTTCCTCTTTGCGGCTGTAGATATAATTATGGGATGACAAGCATAATTTTAAGCCTTCAAATATATACCACCAATTTTTTGGAAGAAATAAAACTTATCCAAAACATCATCAAATAGTAGTATAAGTCAAGTAAAACCCATATCTAGTCTGTAGCAGTGTCCAACAATCATATTCTCCCTATAATCTATGTCCGAAGTGCACAAGGTTACATCACGTCACATAAAATTACGTCACGTCAAGCTAACTTCTCTGGCCTTTGAGTCCTAGGATGAAAAATAATTAGCAGGATTTTTGGTTTAAAGTAAGCTCCAACCTTAGGATAGACTCAAAATAAACATCTAGTACACTACAAATAGCTCAATTTGCACAAATCTATGTTAACACCTGTAAGAAAAAGCTGTTTCTGCGAATTACGTCACGTCACACAATTAACTCTGCCTGTGTAGAAAATATGATGTGATAATTTGAAAAAAACATTTAATGGAAATATTACTTGTATGGGCCTCTAACTTTTTCTAAAAATATTAATGTCCAAAGTGATTTTTCTATTAGATTAGAAACTCTTAAAATCTTCATGTTACGTCATGTCACATGACATTTTGGCCGCAATATTTTCAGTATTACATAAAGAAACTATTAGGTGGAAGTGTTTTCCTGCCAAACTGAATACTCTTGGCATCAGTGACAAAAAAAACGTTTTCGGTCAATATACAATATGTAAGTTAAAGTTAACTTGCCCTCAGAAACAAGAATATATAACATGATAAATAAATAATGCCTAACCATAAAATTTTATTGTATTGACGATGATATAAAGTCGAAAAGCTTACACAACAAATAAATTTTTTTGTCTCCTTGATTTTTATCTGTTAACATTATACAAATAAATGCATCAAAAATGCCAGACTAATCCTGAAATGGTCTATTTCTTCCAGCCCATATTATATTTAGCTATTTCATTTCCATTTAAAAATTATGTATTTAACAATTTGAACAATCCCACACACTATATCTACCATTTATCTATAGATAGCTTTGATTTACTTTTTAATGAATAGATTGGGTGTATGGGTGTCCTCTTTATACATTATACCAAAACTTCATGTTAATCAATAAAACCTATTACATGAAAAGCAAAGACATATGTTATGATATTTGTACCCCTGCTTGAGAGCATGCTTGCTTTACTTTTTCCAAATCACCGTTCTGCACGGACCATTTCACTTCATTTGCATCCATATTGTAATATTTTTTTCTTAGTGGTATGATCTAAAAGCATTGACGACAAAAAGCATAAATATAAAATTTAACTATTGCAATTCTTATTAGCAGTCAAAAAGATATCAAAGATTTCAAAAATTCATTCCATTTCATTCCTTTTCTTCGTCAAAAAATGAAAGTAATTATAACTGGTGTGTTGTCTGTTGTCTGCGCCTCTGTATAAAGTGTATATACAAATTATATATATAATTGCAGCGTAAAAGCCAACCTACATGTCAAGAAAATTACGAAGAGAAACGGATCTTTCAATTCAAAATAATATCACTTTGTCTTGTAATCTTTGTGGCTCAAATTGGTTATTTACAGCTGAAACAAAAACACGCGACACCAGAGAATCGCTAGTTATTTGTTTTGTTCCAGGGATAAAAATCGCACTGCTCACGCCCCATTTTGGATCAAATTGTAAACACCAAATTTATCAGGGAGGAAAGAGTCTTTACAAATGCACAAAAGCGGGGTGTGGAAATGGAGAAGTTTGCAAACTTCTCGGGACGGCCCAATATCACCCAATATCGAGTGGTACTGACAGGGGGGTGCCAATAAATATTTTGAAGTTAACTCGTTGCCAAAATGTCACAAGTGATCGAATTATGCCAAAATTCCATTTCATTGTCTCAGAAATCGTGTGGACTGACCTTAAATACGACTATGATTTGAGTAAATGTTTAGAAAAATCCCTCTAAGCTGTAAGTTTTAAGGCCCTGAACACTTAAATTTTCTTTCGAAAGATTTAAAATTTTTCTTTAAAAAATTTCCTTTCTTTATTAAATACTTGTTGTTTCTGATTCATTTTGAAAATGGATCGACGTAAACCGAGTACTTGCTTGTTTATTCTGCTCCTTAAAAAATTTCGAAAAAGGCGTTTGATGAAAAAAAGTAAGAATAAGAAAAAAACGACAAAAACGCGTATAATAATATATTTTCATGGAACTTCGGCTGACAGATCAAGAGGAATTCCCACGTTATCTGCGGGTGAACACCGAGACTTACACAGTATGTAGAACTGAAATTACTAAATTTATTGCCTAATTAGATTCACTTTGGACATATTATCAACATATTTACTGGCTCTTTCTGCTAGAGCTCCTGGAAAAAGTCAAACCTCTCATATCCAAACAACACGTACGATTTCGTTTGCCCATTTCTGCCGAAAAGCTTGCTGTTACTTTAAGATACTTAGCAACTGATAAATCATTTGAAAGTCTTCAATATCAGTACCGCACTCATCGCTCAACAATAGCACAGTTCATAGAGACTGTTTGTAACGCTATTTTTGAGAAGTTGGCACCGAATTATATGAAACTTCCTCAAAGTGTTGATAAACATGTTTCTCCATGCTTCTTACAAAACTGACTTTCTTCTTTTTCGTGTATTCTGTTTCTCCATACGAGAGTTCCTGTTTCTTCAAAGTTCATTCATTTCGCAAAAAACGTGCCACAAATTCCGTCGGTATTCTTTAATGTCTCGCGAAAAGAAAAATTTTCTTGCAAAAATTAATGAACCGCTTCGCTATTTTTTTAAAGATTCTCAGAGTTTACAAGAAAACTTTTAAAAATTTACTTTCTTTAAAAACGCAAGATACATTGCGAAATTTTTATTTAGCAGTGCCTGAAAGAAAACTTGCAAATCTTTCGAAAGAAAAATTTATAGGTGTATCAGGGCCTTTAGAAAATGAAAAGTTTTCCTTAATATACATTACTTCAGTTTTCCTTAAAACCACTCCAAATTCTTTAAACTGATCATTTATAACAATAATAATTAAGGACAATAAAAAGAAATTTGCATATTTTCGACTACGAGAAAGAAATTGGGGATATTTGATGCTAAATTTTTATTCCGTTTGTGTTTGATGCTAATAAAAAAGGATGTAGAGGATTAAAATTGGATGAAACTTGGTGCCAGTGGTATATATTATGGGGTTTTTGGTATAATTACTTTTTTCACGTTCTCGAGGTCGTCAGAACTGGGGAGGTCATGGGAGCAGCAGTAACTTCAACCAAAGTTAAAATGTTGTGTTGTTATTTCTTGTCCATTACGCATTGGAAACCATACGTGTATAGAAACGTTAATTTGAAAAGAATGAATTTGTTACAAAAATTAAAAATTAGAAATGAAGTTCACAGTACCATTTGATCTTAAATTATTTTTTTTTCAATTTCTCGAAATATCAAAAATTGAATTCTCATTCAATTTTCAATTTTTGTTTCATTATCTTTTGAAGTGGGGGATTTATATTCGAAAACCTTACATGAATATTTCTAGCTTAATTAACGCATATTTTGCATATATTTAGTACAGTCACGTGCTTCATGTTGAGTCACGTGATGCTGTTGATGATGTACCGGGGGTTATGTTTTACAACTGTATCAAAAAACATAAAATCTGCCGTATCGCACTTTTTGCTATTCATTACAAAAAGTGTCGCTGTTGAATGTGTCATCTTTGGAAGAAATTAAGACCTTAGTTCAAGCTGGAAAAACCTACAATGAAATCAGTAAATTATTGCAACAACGAACTGCATCACCTTGTGGTTTTTCTAATATCCGTTTATTTTAAGATAGGGAAGAAAAGTTTATACAGCCCATCAGAAGTCGATAAGATTGTATTCAGAGGGATTTCTGAGGTAATTTTTCTCTCTCTTTTGTGCCCTGCGTTTTCACTGTTCTCACTAAAGTTATCATATATAGCTTTTTGCTGCTATGTATAGGGAGGAGAGTCCTATGGTAGAAAAATGATGACTGGATTGCTACGTGTAGTGAGGGGTTTTACAATGGCACAAACGTTGCGAGGTTGCACTTGTACATGCTGACAGGTTTACCGTTTTCACTGAGATCAACAAGAACAACTTTGACAACTACAAGAGCATTCTGCTTTAGTCCTGTGGATAGGCGTGGAGTTGACATGGTTGCTGTTTGTGAAGATGGAGTCAACAAAACGGATTGTAGTGGCGGTTGAAAAAAGATTAGAGATTGCGACAGTTCCTCCTGATTTATCACCATGCACAATGAATATCGTCGCAGAAACGTAATCTTCAAATTCGAAAATAGCACTGGTGGGAAACTCAGTACATCCGGATCGCTGGTCGACTATGTACAAGCTTGTATGTTCAATCTTAAGAAAGAAATGAAAAGTATTATACGTATTTTGTTGCACATTGGAAATAATGTGAACATAGAAATGCTTACCAAAAACTTCCTAGCCAGATTAGAAACAGTGGCTTGACTTGAATGTTTCAGACAAGTGATTCGAATTTTTCGGACAACGGAACGTAAACCCCGTCTTTTTTAAGCCAATCAGAAAGAACGTTGATGGCCAGTGTAAAACCATTCTTCTACTTTGCTTATTTAACATAGCACAAGAATCCGTGTACCAAATAAAAAATATTAATATTTGAAAATTGAAAATTGACATTTTTATCACCTTCCAAATTTTGAAAAACGTTAACATTTTCATATTTTAAATAATGGTTTTTCAATTTTATTTTCAATTTTTAATTTAATTCAAATTAAAATAGATTTTTGTACAGCGATGGAGTAGTGGTTAGTACCTTTGAGTGCGACCGCTGCGACCCGTGTTCGAGTCTAGTCATGTCGTATCTCAACACACCACTGTGATGCGCTTTAAATGCAGCGTGTCAGCCCATTAGGAGCCATCGACTGACTGCACACTGGCCTTCGGGCAAGTTAGAGCAATGCTATATGTATCTCTGGCAGTAAGTTAACTAATAGTTGCAAGTCGGTGGGCGGAAGAACCAACCAATACGGATGGAAGCCCAAGCACTAAAAACTCCCGTTACTTACTTACTTACTAATTTTTAATTCGAACCCAGGAAAGGAGAAACAAAAGACGGCATTGTGCTATTATATTTGAACAATAAATGGAAACATTCCCATAAACTCTCAACTTCTTTATGTATGAAATTAGTAGACTATAGAGTGTAGTGAAGCAAGCATGGATAACACAGATGTGGATGACTTAATTAGCATGTTTCAAAGAGGTTTAACTTACCAGTAGATAAGTGACGAGTTTCAAATGCGATTCCCAGGCACGAGACCCTTCTCTGTACCATCAATACAGCTTTTTTGTCGAAAGAATGGCTTATCTTCTCGACTAAGTGACGATTATCTATCTTCTTTGGTTAAGGAGGCAGTTCACGAGGTAAAATGATTTTTCATTTCCTTCTTTAACTCGTATTTTATTCATGCATTATTTTACTTAGATAAAATATATTATCACAGGGCGTACATACAGTCAGTTCTACATTTTGTTTTGTTTTACACAGTCGTTTAATTGTGTCATTGGCGACAATGCCAGTAAAAAATAACCATATTATTTACTCTGAAGTTTACAGGTAACTTCCATGACATCTAATATGTCCGGTGTTGTTTATCTGCTGGAAGAACAAAATGTCAAAATAAAATGAAATCTATTCTAATCCGGAGTATAGTGAATTAAGCATGGATAACATAGATATGGATGAGTTAATTAGCATGTTTCAAAGAGGTTTAACTTACCAGCAGATTAGGGACGAGTTACAAATGCGATTCCTAGGCACGAGAGGCTTCTCTGTGCCATCAATAAAGCTTTTTTGTCAGAAGAACGTCTTATCTTCTCGACTAAGTGACGATTATCTATCTTCTTTGGTTGAGGAGGCAGTTCACGAAATAAAATATATTATCACAGGGTGAACCTACTGTCAGTTCTACTTTTTGTTTTTCAGGTTGGTCATACTTATGGAAGGAAGATGTTGACTGGGTATATTAAGTACAAGACCAATTTCAATATGTCTGAAAGAATGGTTGCAGCCGCGCTAAGAACAGCTTTTCGTAGAGCAGCTGCATCAAGAAGAAATGGTGAGAGAAGTGCGATGAATCCTATTCCTTATAGGGATGATTATTTCGGCTACAAGCCTCACATGGATCACATTGAGAAGTTAAAGATGTATAGTGCCGCTCATGCTGCAGCTACAGACGGACACAGTCGTTTCATTGTGTCAAAATAACCTTATTATTAACTTTGAAGTTTACAGGTAGTTTCCATGACATTTAATATGTCCGGTGTATGTCAAAGTAGAATGAAATTTGAAATTAAATTCATTCAAAATTCATCTATATATTAATAGCCGATTCTCTGTCTGTCTGTCTGTTTGTTTGTTTGTTTGTTTGTTTGTTTGTTTGTAAGTCACGCAAAATGGTAGATTGAATTGTGAGCGAAATTATTTCTTTTTTTGTGTGCGACGTGAGTTCGAAGCATATACATTGCAAACCCAATCGAGCGTGACTTTTTTGGCTGATGAACTAATAGGAATAACGTTTCGTTTTTATTATTATTGTTAGTTTTATATTCCACGTTGACTTGGCTTTGAAAACAATACATCAACTAAATACAAAGAAACTAACTGATAAAACATTTTGGACAAAAAGCAGCAGTGGCAGAACGTGGCAGCATGTTTGGTTTGCCAGTTTATCCTAACGTATCCTTGACTGTCTGAGACGGGTAAACTTTTTTTTCGAGCAATCAAAATGTTTAAAAACCGATTGGTAAAAAAAGAGTATCATGAAACGAAATATTTTTTTGCTTTTCTTTTAATAATTAAATTTCTTATTTTAATTGTTATGCGCTTCAGATCGAACGTTTTTTTTTTTATTCACTTTATTCATTTAGCACGTGCCTTTTTTTCTCTCCTCCGGCGTGATCTTTTTAAGAAGAGAAACGATTTCCCCCTTACGTTTGATAGCACCCATGTTAGAGCGCGTAACTTTTTTAAAACAAAAGCTAATAAAAAGTTGAAGTTTTCTCTCTATACGTTTTGAGTGTATTGTTACACTGATAAAAGATTGGTTTTACCAGAGGTTGTGACTTCGAATCTGCTTCTGGTTGAACACAAGTTGTACGAGCCGTTTATAAGGAAATTTGACGTTTATTGATACAGTGATACAGAGCAGGTAGACATGGGCGGCGAGCGACGCCGCCTTGGCGGCTAGTCTATATATTAATAGCCGATTCTCCGTCTGTCTGTCTGTTTATTTGTTTGTTTGTTTGTTCGTTTGTTTGTAAGTCACGCAAAATGGTAGATTGAGTTGTGAGCGAAATTATTTCTTTTTTTGTGTGCGACGTGAGTTCGAAGCAAATACATTGCAACCCCAATCGAACGTGACTTTTTTTGGCTGATGAACTAATAGGAATAACGTTTTTTTTTTATTATTATTGTTAGTTTTATATTCCAAGGACTACGTTGACTACGTTGGCTTTGAAAACAATACATCAACTAAATACAAAGAAACTAACTGATTAAACAGTTTGGACAAAAAGTATACAGTGGCAGAACTTGGCAGCATGTTTGCCTGTGTATCCTAATGTATCCTTGCCTGACTGTCTGAGACGGGTAAACTTTTTTTTCGAGCAATCAAAATGTTAAAAAACCGATAGGTAAAAAAAGAGTATCATGAAACAAAATATTTTTTTGCTTTTCTTTTAATAATTTAATTTCTTTTTTTTAATTGTTATGCGCTTCAGATCGAACGTTTTTTTAATTCACTTTATTCATTTAGCACGTGCCTTTTTTTCTCTCCTCCCGTGTGATCTTTTTAAGAAGAGAAACCATCCCCCCCCCCCCCCCCCCCCCCCTTACGTTTGATAGCACCCATGTTAGAGCGCGTAACTTTTTTAAAACAAAAGCTAATAAACCGTTGAAGTTTTCTCTCTCTACGTTTTGAGTGTATTGTTACACTGATAAAAGATTGGTTTTACCAGAGGTTGTGACTTCGAATCTGCTTCTGGTTGAACACAAGTTATATGAGCCGTTTATAAGGAAATTTGACGTTTATTGATACAGTGATACAGAGCAGGTGGACATGGGCGGCGAGCGACGCCGCCTTGGCGGCTAGTAAAACTAAATTTCGATAAACACTTTTCATTTTTCAAAATTTGACAATTGATAAAAATGTCAATTTTCATTTTTCAAAAATTGATATTTTGAATTATACTTTTGGTACACGGATTGGACGGGAAACGTATTTCTCAAAATATTAATGATGGCTCGGTCTCTGGCAAAGCAGTTAAATGTATGGGTATCTTATATGTTTCTTATATTGTTTGTTCTTTCAGTTCAAACATTTATTAACTAAGAAACAGTCTAATAAAACACAATACTTGCTCATGTTTGATTTTATTCTTGCACTTGGAGAAGAATCAAATGCCTCCAATCAATTGCCCAATTTGTGAATATCAAACTGACGACATTGATTGTATTGCTGCTGCTGCTGCCCAACTGAACATCCATGCTTCAACGCATTCTGCTTCTGTTGCTAAACATAACTTTTCACACATATATCAGATTTCAGCAATTTTTACACCATTCGATAGGATTTTATTCAAGGATTTTAAAAACATACATTTTGTTCTCCAAAACCTTTTAGTTTGGAAACAATTAAGGATTTTACCATGAAAAAATCCAATTATCTTCTTAATGGTTAATTTACACATCTTTCAATAACACCTATCAAAGGTCATTATCAAAAACAATAACAAATCAAGTGGCTGTAAAACACAAGAGTCATTAAAATCAAAACTTTAAGCTGTCTCAACATATCCCCCGTTTCTCTGGACACAGCGATTTGCTCTTGCTGCCATTTCATAAAGAGCGGCGAATAAAATTCTGATAGACCCTGGATCTCTCTGGATCTCAGTGGAGAAAACTTTTTGTAGCAACTAAAGATTGCTCATATGATGTACAAAATTTTGTGGAAGTCCTTGTCTCGCAATTTTTAACTTTGTGATGGCATATTAATTTTAGTGTGTTCAATAACACCGCGACATGTTCTTAATAAACAAAAGAATAATCGCACGTGAAAACTTACTTTTATTAACCATTAAGGAATTAATGAACGTGACAGTTTAAAGAAATCCTATTTACTACAAAGATGTTGGACTAAATTATTTAAAATTATAGGTTTTTAAAATCCTTGAAAAAAATTGCTTAAACAAATTTTGCCTATACTGTGTCTGTTTTTCGGAAAAAAGACGTATAAGACGCTAATTCAGACGCCATTTGAAAAACATTTTTTGAAAGGCACATCAAAGACGTCTTTATACGGTGGCCCACAAGTGTCACGGCAAAATAAAAAAGTCACGGCAAAATAAAAAAAGGCAAGGCAATACACACAAAAGCCACGGCAAAATGAAAAAAGTCACGGCAGAATAAAAGAATCCACGGCCGAATCCACAAAAAACTCACGGCAAAATAATATAAGAAAATGGTAACCTCACTGTGATAGACATGTGTTTACATACAAGACGTCAGCAGCTTTATGGTTCGCAGCAAATACTTATAAATATCACTACTCCCTCCCTGAAAAATTCTTTTCGATTTTGAGAAGATGAACTGCATTAACAATAATCTTTAAGCTTTGCCAAAGACAGTCTGTTAAAGCACCTGTCACTAATGCATTGGTTGTAAAGTACAGTGTGGAAGGCATTGATATTGGTGCCTTGAGAAAAGAATTTTTTGCTGATGCAATTAAAATGATTGGGAAGGACCTTTTCCCATTTGGTACACTGTTTTACCTGCTCCACAATGGCTACAAAAGTTGTCTATCTGGGCCACTTCATACTCACAGAGTGAGCACAACACCTTTCATAGGTAGCCTATAGGAAGGGTGGATGACATCAAACAGATAAAAAAATTTATATTTCAGCCTTTTTTATTTTGCCGTGACTGTTTTCATTTTGCTGTGGCTTTTTTTATTTTGCCGTGAGTTTTGTATATTCTGCCGTGGCTTTTTTTTATTTTGCCGTGGCTTTTTTTTATTTTGCTGTGGCTTTTTTATTTTGCCGTGACACTTGTGGGCCACCGTATCTTTAAGACATTTTGTGAAAGACGTTTTATGAATGACGTGTCAAGGACGTCTTTGAGACGTTTTGTGAAATACGTTTTTTAGAAGACCTCTTCAGGACGTCTTAAAGACGTTTTGTAAGAGACGTTTTTTAAAAGATCTGTCAAAGACTTCTTCACTAGTCCGTACCAGTTTGAGACGTCTTAAAGACGTCTTGTGTTTACTGGGAATGTCTTACCTTTGAATATACATTATGGTGTGGGAAAAACATAATTTGAACGACATTGAGAGTATTTTATATAAGTAGCAACTTGCATGACTTTTTGTTTCCCATTTATAAATTTGTCTCCTAACATACATGGGATACGTGGTTGTAAGCGTATCGATTTAACATGCTTCAATGTAAGTAATATGTTGTTATAAAACCTGTAGTCTGTTATCTGCAAAACTTATTCAACTGATACTTTGGTGGAATCATGCTGACATAACGTTTTAGCAGCGTGTGCTCCCAGGATGCACATCGTTAAAGTTAAAACTGGGGAGAAAGCGCATGGAAATGAATCATTAGTTTATTCATTTAAGTAAAATGAACCCTGTTTGCATTGTAATAGACTTGCATTGCCAAAAACGCACGATTCATCTTTCAAAAATAAATGTCGATGTAGTGATGCAGTAAATACACAACAGTATTGCATTGTGCTGGAACCAGAGGAAACTAAGCTGAGCTATTTAAAAAGCATCACCGTCAATTTCCGTCAGGGATATTTTTTATATTCCGTAAGGCTTAGAGGAACCTTAGGCATTTTGTGTTAATGTTCAGTAGTCGTCTCAAATTCGTCCATCGAAACAACCTTTTTGAAATTGACAACCAATTCGAGATGGGATGAAAAACGGATTTGGCGCAGTTCTTAAGCGATAGACAGAAAGTAGTAAATGTGTTCTTTGATAGTATCCATTCCATCTATTCCATCTATTCTGGCATTTCCATGGTTTTATCCACGCGAAAAGCCTAAACTACAAGTTATAAGTTAAACCAAAAAACAATTGCACGCCATAATTGCTGTCTGCAGATTTCAAAACTTTAACAAAGGCGCTGAGGAATTTGATATCGAATTTTGGTGAAAATGGGTAGAACAAAGTCTTTGCTTAAAATTTTAAGACACTGTTATAGCTGTTAGAGGAAGAAAACAACATTGAATGAATCAAATTAACAACAACAATATTAGGAACAACAACACCAAAATAACAAAAATAGTCATTAATTTTGAAAATAATTTCATGCTGAAAGAGGTAGTCATCGTAGTTTTCGACAAAGCTTCTCACAAACGTTTCGCTTAAAACTTTTAAGACGTTGCAGTATTTATATAAGAAAACAACATTGAATGGATTGAATGTATCAAAATAACATCACAACAACAACAACAACAACAACAACAACAACACAACAACAACAACAACAGCAACAACAATAATGATAATAATACCAAAGTTATTCATCAATCTAAAAAGTACTTTCACGGAGAATGGTGATTCAAATATTCAAGAGGAAATCATCGTAGTTTTCGGCAAAGCCTATGACAAACTCTTCTATAGTAAGAATAAACTCTTCCCTTGTACTTCCAATCGATTTTCTCTGTGATGTAAGTGCACCCACATCTTTTAATGGTATTGTGCCTTCCAACACCTCCAAACCAATCCCAAATATCAGCCATCTTTTCATCGATGGGGTCGAAAAATTCGAAATCAACTGTTCCATCAACGTCTACTTTATCTTGCAGGAATTGATAGCAGTGAATAAGTTGAAACGTTAGCAACGCCAGAGCAACTGAGTTTTTCATCATGTTGTGACTGTTGTGACAGAGTTTCTTTAAAATGCCACAAAACAGCTAGAGGAACAAATTAAATTAAATTACAAGCTAGAATTACAAGCTAGAAATATTCCTCTTTCGTATTTTTGAGAACAATGATAACTTCCATGACAATTGATTGTTTCAGCGCAATGCTGTTGGCTCCAACCTTTCGATCGATAAAGGCAAAAGCCCTGGGGACGAGGTTGCTGTTGGCTCTTGACAAACGGTTTATTGTCCACACTCCAATTAAAATGTTATGAAATAGAGTACTCGTACTACATGAGCTCAGGGACGTTTAGGTCGAAATGCAATAAAATGAAATCAACTAACTTGCCGATCTGAATTAGAAATGTTTAAGATTCTAGTTACATTATTTATGGTATGAGTCACTAAAAGTTTGTCTCATTATGGTTTTAGTCAGTCTAATCTCTATCGTTTTTAACAAACCCTTGATCTCTTTATTCGATTTAGTTTCTTTTTTCTTTAATTCCTACTGTCTAATTCTATTCCAAATTTTCCTTTTACCTGACAGAATTTAGCAGTGGTTTAATAGATTTTACTTTATATATCTTCCTTTTATATATTTTAGGTTTTATAACAGGTCCTTTATTGATAGCAGATTTTATCTGAAAAAGTCAACCTGTATAAATATGCCAAATAATAATAATAATAAAACCTACCAATTTACACAATACCTTATAATTTATATGACGCTCTTAAAACGTGTGAACAGACCTTTATAAAGAAGCTCATGAGACTTGGCATGTCTGCGGTTTGTTTAAACGCTACATTATGGCCTAGCAAAGTGATAAAACATGATAAAATCTAATTTGTTTCCCTGAATGATTTACTGACCTATAATTGGTTGGAGGCTGGCACAAGTATAATTAGGAGCAATTTAGAACAGTGTTGAATAGGTCAAAATGCAGCGTTTAAATCGAGAAGTTTCTATAATGACGCCTTTGTTTAACTTGTCTGATTAATTTTAAATGAATTAATTTTAAATGAATGGATTTTCTCTATTCACATTCCATAGAATTCAATTAAATTTCGGACAAGCTAGAAGTCAATCAAATATAACTTGATAGCATGTGATAAATAAATGTAGCTATCTATGCCATGAATAAACAAAGTAACGCACCTATCCGACATAATCACAAAGGATTGTGATTTGATATCATCTATGACTGAATTGAAAACAGGACGAATAGTTGAACTTTTTGCTCGAGTATTCGCTGCTAGTGAAAAGGGATGTTACACTTGTAAAAGCAGCTTTTGCTGATTGAGAACAAAATCTCGGGCACAAAAAGAAAACTTATTGGATTTCTGGAAAAGGAATAAATACATTAAAACCTACCCTGGTTTTTCGTTTTTTTCTTACTATCTAAACCTAGCGGTTTTTAGACGTTTCCCGAATTCTGTTTAAACTCTAAACTGTGACTGAGTTTCACATCCAACCTCGTTTTCATGCGATTCATTGTTCCACTGATTTCAGTACTTTATAACTTAATAATAGTCTCTATAATTTCCAATTCCCATTCCGATAGTTAGTAAATATTAAAAGCGAGGTTAGACGCGACAACTCAGCCATAATGCATCGTTTAAACAGAAATTCGAGAAAGGTCTATTCATGCGTGCGTCATAAAACCATGTCAGCGCGAAGAAATGATTTTAGATTTACACGATTTTAAAGATTTTGAGTTTTAAAGATGAAAAACGAAAATATTAAGAAGAAACTTGTAATTATCTTGAACTGTGATCGTTCTTTTCTAACTAAAACGAAATTCTCAACATTTTGTAAACAGAAGGGTATTTTCGTTTCTTTTTAGTGGAAACATGTGTGAAAATTCTTTAAGTCTGTCTAAAAACAAAACATCTTCGTTTGTTTCTGCTATGCTTTTTAAGCTCTGGATATTTAAGCTCAGCTCAGGGGCTGATTACATGATCCCGGTTAGCCGGGATGAAATTTCATCTCGCCTTGCCGAGGTCTTGGCGTCCTGGTTAAATCTTCATAAATTTCCCATCGCGATTACATGATAAAATTTTCATCTCGGCTATCAAGAGCCGGGATCTCGGTTAGGGGGATGAAATTTTCCCATGTAATCGCTTCGTCCCGGTCAACCGGGACAAGTTTGAGGTTTGAGCATGCGTAGTTTGTCAAAAATTCAAAACACAAAGGGTTAGTTTTGTCCCGTCTCGCCTAAACGGGATGAAAATTTTGCTTGTAACACCAAGTTGAAATTCATCTCGGCAAGGCGGGATGAAATTTCATCCCGGCTACCGGGATCATGTAATCAGCCCCTCAGTTTCCTCTTCAGCTCCAACATCAAAAATGTGTGTCTACACTGCACCACTTACTTTTAATGTTTGATGTTAATATTCTAATGTTTTTAATGTTTCAATGTTTGATCAATTTTTATGTTACACTGTCAATGCCCCGTATTAGCTACAAATGGATTTCTAAATCACAATAGCAAATTAAAACATCTCACAACAGTCTGTAAATTCAAAACACTGCACATCATGTAACAATACAAAACTTTCGGCATGTAAGTACAGTGTGTTTCGTAATGTTGGAAATGGAAATTTTAAAGCTGTTTTTTTAAATGAATATACCGATTTCGAAATAATTTTCATACCATTGGAAAGCCATTTTCAAGTTCTTTCGGATAGTATGTTTTTGTGAAAAATGATAAAGTGGTTTTTGAAAAAATAAGGAAAATGTCTTGGAAAAATGTAATTAAATTTTTAATGGTCGATTAAGATGTGAATGAAAAGAAAAGATTTTTTGAAACAATAACAGCAATTTGGAAAACAATAAACAAATTTAATTTGTGTGTTCACGAAAAACGTTCAACTTTTATGTTTTAAAATATCAATTTGTGGGTCTCAGCGCAAACATAAAGTTAATAAAAAATTTGAATGGATTTTGAAACAATAAGCACGATGTAATTAAGCTACGTGTTAATCGACCATTAAAAATTTAATTACATTTTTCCAAGACATTTTCCTTATTTTTTCAAAAACCACTTTTTCATTTTTCTATACTATCTAAACTTACTTTCAAGATACTTCATAATCGAAATCAGCTTAATCTTTTTGTCAGACAGTTTTAAAGTTGCTGTACAGGTATAAATATAAAGTAGTAAAGTTGAATGATTTTAAAAAGTCAAAATAGGCCAATCACAAAATGTAAGATAAAGAGTTAAAAAATTCACGTCTTACAGACGACTTCAAAAGATAAAATGCATACATACTATTATAATGGACTCTACCTTATTAGGTCCGGGAGAGCGATGTGATCGATATGTATACAGTGTGTTTCATAATGTTGGAAACGGAAATTTTAAAGCTGCTTTTTTACATGAATATACCTTTATCGTTAAAAAAAAGTCGGCAAAAATAAAAAGTCGAAAGTTTGGATAATTTGAAAGTTTTTTTAAGAAATAAAATACAACACCAACAAAAAGGTTAGGTAAATTAGGTTAATTAATCAATTTCAATAACAGTTTTTGTTCTTCTTTACCCTTCTTCTTTTGTTCTTGTTCAGTTTGTGTTTATCCTGGCTGCACTTGTTCTTCTTCATACGATTTGATTTCAATTACATTTTCATACTACCGCGAAAAGCACCTTTTTACCGATAAGGTCCCGAATTTTGAAATAAGTTTTACTTCGATGGAAAGCCATTTTCAAGTTCTTTCCGCTAGTATATGTTTGTGAAAAATGAAAAAGTGGTTTTTGAAAAAATATTCATTTAAAAAACAGCTTTAAAATTTCCGTTTCCAACATCATGAAACACACTGTATAGTTAAGTACACTGTATAGTATAGTTATGATAAGAATGTGAACACTTTGGCGCCGTAGTGTAGTGGTTATCACTCTCGTAATTCATGCGAGAGATCGGGGTTCAATTCCCCTTGGCGGCGATTCACCATGCGCGGGTGAATGTACCATAGCGCCGGGTCGACCCATGCCATGTGAGGGAAATTGGGTAGATGATACATCGGGTGTTGCAGGAGGTCATCCAGAAGAGCACAGGTCCTTGATTGGGTTTGTGTCACTCATGTGAGTGTCAAATACTTCGGAGCCTCCAACCTAAGCCGTGGCCCCTCCTGGAAAGCAGATGCAATAGCAACTGAGTGAGGCCAGCCACGTAAAACAATACCAAATAAATAAAATAAATAAATAAGATCTTTTTTATATAACTGTCATTTAATAAAGCAACGTGACGAAAAAATGTCTGTTATCTTTCTTTTGCCACCCAAATTAACATTTAGGTCGAGTTCTGAAATCCCTGAACGTCGCTTCCAATGATGTATCACATGGCTTGCCTTCAAAAGAAGAAAAAATGCTATTTTTTTGGTACTGGCAGTTTTAAACAATGGCCCAAATGCGGAAGATGAGCAAATATTTTACCAAAAATATTTTTGATAAAATTTTTCAAATAGAAAGTTAGGAAAGGTCACAAAGTTTCAGAACGATATCCCTGATATTAAAAAAGTTATTAACAAAACAATCGGAGACCTCCCTTCATGGTGGCAAGCGTCATATCTGGCAAAACAAACTCGAACGAACCTCTTCTCAAAGGCTTCACTGACTTCACTGTGGATCCTACTCCAAATCGCAGTAGAGCTGCCTAGAAGGTAGCTCAACTCGATTTGATGTTGGGTCAAAATGCGAATTTCTGCCCTGTGATCTCCCGATCACTATCACTAAAAATTCCACATCAGTCGATAGCTTCTGGCAGTCCATACATGCCCATTTCGGATTCCAGTTTACAGGAGCACATTTTATTGACTTTGTGGACATTTAGCTAAAGACAAAAGACCAGAGGATTTTTATCAGCGCCTCATGGCGTTCGTCAAAGATAACGTGATCCTTACCACGGTGAAGGCCCGCTGAAATTAAAGAACTCACGTCAACACTGGAAAACTTATTGTCTTTTTGTTCCATCTCTTCAACCGAAGAAGAAATACCAGCGTAATGACTTTGCTCCATCATATCCTTTGTGCCCAGATGCCGGCAGACACAACTTTCATTAACTTAGTGAGTTCCCATTTCATCCAGAGTCATATCGTAAATTCCTCGCCCGGCCTATAGTTGTCCTCGACTAAGACGCCCTGGATGACGTTGAGCTTGATTCAGAATCGCCAATTAACTCAGCGATTAGTCTCCCAACCAAATCTCGAAGAGTCAATAAATCACCTGCCATCAGTATGCATTACCTTCATCATTCCACCACACTAACCTTGGATTGAGGCGCAGAAACTAACATGATCAAAGAATCGACAGGAAATAGTACGAACGCTCCAATAAATAAAACTTGAGATAACCTGCGAGAACAAGACATTCCTCCTTGAGACCCTCTTTGTTGAAGACATTGGCAGAAGTTCTCGCTGGCGTTCCGCTCATGTGCGTCAATGACATCTCCCTTCGTCCTTCTAAATCGGAGATAATTTTCAGTGACAATACTTCATACACCTATCAGAATACCAGATCTGCTAGCAGGTCCCATACAGTCCGCCACATCAACACAACGCTTTACGGGAAGGAATGTCGCTGGGTATTTCAGTGCAAAATTCAAGCAACGGCAGCACACCTGGATACATTAATACGTCGTTGCAACATTTTAATGCCGATCAGGAAACCGTTGGCCATAACCGTCATACACCCGACAGCCTCACTAAGACCCAATACCCGACCAGCAACTCAATTCTTCGACCAGGAAAGCGAAGAAACTCCATTCCGACACCGGTCCAGCCACCCGATAGTCCGCGTTCCAGCCGACCTCCCACAACAAATGCATTCAGCAGACCAGCGCGCCAATGTCGAATGCCGAAAAACCTCGAAGATTATGTGAATAACGGAGAAGAAAGCAACCATGCCAAACTCGCTGCTCCGCCCGCCATATTGGTTACTTAAGCATTCGTCTGCCGTACGATTGGACGAATTTCGTGTCGCTGTTACATAAACAGGAATCGAAGCTGTTCGCGCTTCTTCTTGTGTTTCAGAAAGAGAATATTTTCATCACGAAACTCTTTGTCGTTTCTTTTCTGATTCCTTGTCCCACTTCCTTATTAACATACAAATTCTTTATGAAATGACAGGCCTGAAGACGGGCCACTGACCTGAAAAACGGGCCTTGTTCCTAATCCTCTTTTAATACCGTGGGCTGTTAGCTGAGTCAGTTATATCTGATTAAAGATTTGCCCAAACTTTTTTATCTTTGAAATGGCGTCTTGGTATTTTGTTTTCTCCTGCACTTTGTTTCAATTTGTCACTGTTTCATATTTATTTTGGTATTTGCGACGAGAATGTCCTTTTTCAAACATTTTTGATAGCTCCACCCATTACTTTTAGGTTTTCGATCATTTCAATGATCAGATATTGATGTGTCATCGGTCGGGAGCACAACGAATCTCGTTGCAAAAGCCAATTGACATAGCGACAGCCTTTTGTCACTCTTGCACTCCTACAAGGCGACTCTAAGAAGCTTTATATGATATGGTATGACGTTTTCTATCTCTTCCATTGTTGCCCATCTATTCCTAGCATACATCTCTCTAAATCAAGGTTACGAGAATACTCGAGCTTCTCTTTACCATGTACACTTTGGTTACAGCAGAACAACGTAAAATAGTGGACACACTTTCGAAAGTCCAATGTATCTGTTATTTTTTTATTTTTTTTTTTTTACTTCAAAATTCGTTTATATATACATAATTTTTTTTTTTCCTCTCGTTCGGTGCTCCCGACGAGCTACAAAATGTAAACTTTAGTCCAGTTTATTTACTTTGACTGCAACATCAAGAGGAATATCGTTCTTGTCAACATCCACAAAGTGTTGTGATATCTTCCTTTCTCCTCTTAGCGCACTCGCTGTCGTACGAATCAATGTAAAGGAAATCTTACGTCGAAGCCATGCTATCGTTTCGCCTTTAGTTGTTCGTGTTTTTTTCGCAATCTTTTCTGCCAGTTTGCTTATAAAAATGGATGCTTCTCGAGCCATCCCTCTGGTTACGTTGAAGATCAAGGGAGTAAACGTTCCATGATCAACCATCATGATTCTCTGATTGTACTTCCGTTTCTTCTCTTTCTCCAATGCAGTAAATGTTGACGAAATGGATTTGCTTAGATACGTCTGAGCTGTTAGGTTCGTAACCTTTACGTCAAAGAATGCTCTTCTGTAACTTTGCCAAAATACACGGGCGCTTACGTCTGCTCTTGCTTCGTGGGCTTTGACTGCTGAAGTTTTCAGATCTTTCGCTTCTCTCGTAATATCAAGAAGTGTTGGTTCTACGTTAACGTCATTGCAGCATTCATCGAGTAAACTTGCAAGAAGATCTCGTAGGTGGTTGTGGCGACAAATGACGTAGCCTCCAAGATGGCAATTTAAGGCATGCTGCAGTGAGAATTTCGCTTTACATGCGCAGTACTGTGGAACATGCTGTAGTTCCCAATTGTAGCGAAGGTAAATAAGATCGAAAAAATTCTTGCTTGTTCAGGGCATATTGTTCTTCTTTTAACGGCAGAGTCGAGAGCCAGATTGAGGAGCCTTCAAGACGTGCAACTTCGTTTGCCTTTGCTTCTAATTGATTCATGGTTTCGAGTATTTGATTTAACTTCTTTGAGTTTTGTACCGATTTTTCTAATTTGATATTCGCTAGAACTTCTTTCGATCGTGAATCATTTACGGTAAATTCGTTTTGGGCCATGATGTTTTTAGTTTGCAGCTGACAAATTTTGGAAGAGTTTGAAAATTCTCTTTCTGCAATTTCTGCAAGTCCTCCCAGTTTGGTTGGAAGCGAGAATAGCTGTCTTTCGACATCGCTGCATTGACGACCATTGCATAAAGCTGGTATGAACAAATTTCGAATGACATCCTCAACTGGCTGAAGAAGATTTGAGATGTCTTTAAGCGTTCTGATGTAATAATTAAACTTGTGCCGATAACCAGCAGTGAACGCTATATATGCTGCTTGTGGATATGTTCTGGCGATGTTCGCCAAAAGAGCAAGTTCTTTAACCCATTTGGCGACAAGAGTATTGGTGTATTTTTCTTTGTACATTGTAGGGCCAATCGAAGCTCCAAGATGTTTTCTTCCCTCGCTTGTGATATTCAGCTCACAATCTTCAAAAATGTGTTCAGCTTTTTTCAGATGTTTTTCTTTAACAATAAGCCAAGACTTAGTCTCATTCGGAAAATATCCTATTTTTGGTCCCAAACTCTCCAGTTGTTTCCACCAAATATTGATTTGTGAGATTTTCCCTGCACCGGCTAGATCATCGGCAAATGCTTCGTGTTTAATTTTGTCGGTTTCAGGTGATGGTTTTAAAGAGGCGTTAAGTTTAATCCGTAGATGGCCATTGAGATAGGATCGCCTTGAGTCGTACCCTCTTTTGACAGCAGATCACCTCCACCAATTATGAACAGGCGGATGGTTTGTTGGTAACAGTTTGACGCAAACATGGCAAGTGTAGGACAGATGATAAAGGTGTTGTGTATTATCACTTGTCTGTTCATGCTGTTGAATGCATTTGAGGCGTCAACCAGAAGAATCGCCTCTGTGTCGTCATTTTCGTAGATCTCCCTCATTGCATCAACAGCAGATTCACAACCACTTTGTTGACCAGTACAAAATTGCAGATCGCCAGCTGACTCCATAACGTCGTTTTTTAGGTGGCTCATAATTGTTTTGCCGACAATCCTTCGCAGGACTTCTCTTATACCGATAGGCCTCACACCAGGGTTCTTGTCAAGTGGTATTAGAATGGACGCGACAAAGCTTTCCATGTTTCTTTCGCTTCTTTCTGCACATGATTCTGTATACATTATGTTGGCCATGGTTGCTATGACGTTCGCAAGATCCGTACTATACGAACCATATGCCTTTGATAATAGCATTCTCCTCCAAGCGTTAGCATCCATTTTCGATGGCCCACCTGCTCCCTTTGTTCTCACAGAAGCTTTTTGAATACTAGTTCCGTCTATGTTATCGAACGTTGATGGATGGATGAATGCTCTAGGACCTTGTAACAGTAGCTCGTCAAACTTTTCAAGTGGCTCTGGATGTTTTTCCATCAGCGACTCCATAACTTTTTTATTCATTTGCATGTATCTGTTATCGACTTCAAATAGCCCTGCCCACATGCCTGGTTTGACGCCAAACTCAACCTCAGCAGGTGGTGTTACTGATCTAGGGGTTACGATCGTTGAAAGCAAAATAGCAATCCGCAAGTACATCAACGCCATGAAATCCAACAATCCAACAAGGAATTGTCAAAACTCACCATACATTGGTTGTAATGGGCATAGTTTAGCAATCAAACTATTACTAACCACACACAACCATCGTCATTAATTGCTTTAAAAAAAAGCTAGAATATCAAAAGAAGGTCAACAGGATTCAGTCCATGATGCGGATGATCAGATTGCGCAACTGTCAGCAATGTTAGTGCATTGAAGGCTCTTGATCCCAGCGCTTGATACACGATCGAGATCTTTTTCTTCTTTTACGGAAAGACTCTTTACTTAAAGTATGTGTTTGGAACACAGTATGAATATGTTCAAACTGAAAATTGAATAAATAAACTATCTGAAAAATTGGATATATTTAACAAAGCTTAAACTAGAATAAGTATTATAAATATAGAACATATGTCTGAACAAAGCAATGAAAGGAGGAGAAAGGAGGAGAAAACCTACCAGCTTGCCTGAGTTAGAAACTGAGCGATGAAAAGAAAAGATGTTGATGAGAGTATGTTGATTCCATGACCACTCTTTGAAAATGATGATAGAGAAACGTGAAAGTGTATATAATTTATAGTGAGAAATCAGAAGACCACATACATAAAATACAGACCTAGAAAATACTGACCAAAATTGATAAATTAATAAAATAAAATACTGACTTAGATATGACTTATACTACAGAACAAAATGACACAGACATTGGCATAAAACCCCACACAAATAGAAAGGAACACGGAAAAACATGAAAAATAAGACCAAAATGAAAAACTACAGGGAACGTGTAAACAAATGACTAATGACTAACAAAATATAACAAATGACTAACAAAATATTGAAAATAAAGGAAAATGCCTTTACAGACTTAAAAGTTTGGGTTACTGAAAATTCGAAGTTTTGAGGGTTTTTAAAACTGACAAACGTTTTCCCCGAGTTTTCTATGATTTTTTATGATCTGTTACACCAAACCTGGACGCTTGTCTCAGAAAGTAGTTTTCTGGAGCTGAATTGAAAGATGGCGCATTGATGCGTAAATTGTTGTGATAACGATTGAGTTCATTTTTTCCTCAAAGTGTTCAGTGTTTATCGTTATTATTATTAAATGGATTCAAAACTGCTTATGTTCTTTATTTACAATGAAAACTGTGGGTTACCGCTTTATCTACAGGTCATTTTATTTTTCCTGAGCCTCCTGGTTGCCTTCTTGTTTGTTGTTTGTTTGTTCTCATAATATGAGATGTTTTTTCAACGTTTGTGTCATGCATCTTATTTTGTTACACTGTAATGGTAAATGTTATTTCTGTTATTTAAACTACCATCCTCAACGTTTCTTTGATTAATCTTCGAAATAGACCCTAATAAAGAAAGTGCCAGATTAGTATATACCTAAAGGAGGATTAAAAAGTTTTGCCTTTATTAAACTAAATCTGTTGTTCTTATCTTGATTAAAACTAATCTAAGATTAACCTGTGATCAGATAAATCCAAGTTTTTGGGAGGAAATAATTGGGGAAAATAACCAAATCAAAACAAAATAAAATTTTTCAACATGCTAGCTTAGAGAAAAAAAGAAGAGTTTTTTGTGTTTTTTTCTCAATCAAGAAGTGAAGACATTATAATTTTTTAGGGAAAGTTTCTGAAAAAGAAGAAAACTGTTATTAGATTTTTATGCCCACAAGATTTTAAAAGGTTTCGAATTAATAATGATGGCATGTTAGCCAATATAATTACTTTACCAGATACTGATATTGAAACTTCCAAAATTCTAAGAGGCTGTTATTATAAAGAATGATCATATTTTTAATAAACTTAATGAACGAACCTTTTTTGATGTATATGAATATTATTTTATTGAATTTAAGGTTTCATTTTAATAAATCAGCAGAAATTGAGGAATTATACATAAATTTTAATTATAATAAATATTTATGTTAATATACAGGTTTATACAGCACTATATACAGGTATTTATATATACAATGACTTGACAGAGGGTTTCATAGCTTTGTTTATTGTTTATAATGTGTTATACTTACAATAACAAAAACAAAAGCTTGTTTAACGAATTTTCTTTATCTTATGGGACTTATCAGGTTAAAATTCTGTTTTATATTTATGATATTGCATTCAATATAATTCACATTCAAGAAAATCAATTGAAAATGACTAATGTGAAATGTAAAATTTTGAAATTTAAGTTTGGAAAAGTTCGTTTTAATTTCATAAGTGATTTTCATTTTTTGAGGAGCAGATCTAATCAGTTATAGTTTCCCGTGTGATGGCTGTTACTTATGTATTTGGAGTAGTTTCCTTCCCAGTGATGTAAGGCAGAGTCTAATCTAGGCCAAAAGAGCGTTCGTTGATCGCTGCCCTCTATGTTCTTTTTTTGTGAAAATTTGTTTCGCTTTAAAAACTTCAAAAATCAAAAATACATTATTTTTACAACTTAAAGCATCTTTAAAAAAAACAAAACTAAAACTAAACAAAAATTAAAAAATTAAAGAATTAAAGCTTTAAATGTGAAACATACCTCGCCATAAATAGTGTTTTATTCCGTAATTTCTATTTAATTAGAAATCCTCAGATTTTTTATGCCCTGGTTCGGGAAATCTCTCTTCCGCCCTTGCAATGAAGTGGTAAATAGGTATTCTAATCAAATTCGTTGGAACAACGGTGGAGAGATTTACGAAATAGTTGTTTCTTTGCATATTTTCATTTTAACGAAGCTTTTTAATGTTTTAGTGTACATATGTATCCTTATCTCTGTAGTGCTCTTTTTTGTTGCTCAAGTTAATGTATCTTTTTTTATACTCAGAGTTAGCAACAGCAATCGATACGCTCTCCATCATTTTTCAAAAAATTTTATTTTTATTTTTTTTTTTTTTGTTTAACTAGCGGTTTTGCTTTCTTTACATGTTAAAGACGTGTCAAGAAATCAAAACCGAAACTATAATTTATTATAAAGAAGAACTATGTCATCAACATAAGTGGTGACTAAAATTTTAGAAAAATTCATTGTCTTGAACATAAACATTGCTAAAATACACACATCAACACGATACTTTCTAGGGAAATGTTAATATAGCTTGAAGTGAAATAAAGAAACAGACACACCTGGTATAGAGAATGTCTCGTTAATATTGTGCAATACTTCATAATAATCATAAAAAGGTCTGTTCTAAAATCCGCTTTGTAGTATATTATCAAGAAAAAAACTGCAATGTATGTCATTTCGTTTGTAAAATAATGCATAATGAATAATGTCCGTATTCCGCAGCACTTTTTTGTTAAGCCTGTTATGCTGAACGCAAAGTATTAAATAACTATGGCCTATGGCCTGAATTTTTTTTGGTCGGACATATACGAGCCTTGAATGCGACAATGGAGATCAGGGTCTGGTGTGCTCTTGGCCCCCTATGGTGGTTAAGGGAAACTTTTAGAGGCTTTAGTTAGCTCTGGATTAGTAAGACATATTTCAGATTTTCTTTATTCATTTTCCAACCCAACAAATACTTGTTTCTCAAATGGCACCTCTTCAGAATAAACATTAGCTGTGAATATGATCGATGGCGAATATACGTCCCAGAACTTGTAGTCTTTTCAACCAGATTTTTTTAGTTAAGTTTTTTTTAATTTTTTTTAATTAAATGAAATGAAATCTGAAATGTGTTTGCAAATACTTGACTGGACTTACGGAAACTGTTGTGTCTAGATCTAGTTTCCTCAAATCAAAATTATCTTTTTCTTTTGTTGACTTTAGTAATAGCAAAATCAGACAGCAAATGAAATAAACGTTTGTACTTCTACAAATGAAAATGCAAAGTACAAAGCATACTTTACATAGAATAAAAACGAAAGTTTACAACACACTGTTATTATTTCATTTTCATTTCATGCCATTTTCCGAAAACTCTAACCACGGATAAAAGCATTTTTCCACTTTAGCTGAGTTTTCAGTTTCAGTTTTTTCTTTCACCAGACATTTTGATTTTGAAATTTTTCAATTAATAGTTTTGTATGAAATAGTTTTGCATATAAGAATTCGAACAAACTGCGTACGTGACACAGGTGTCACAGTACGTCACGTCAAATCTATTTTTAACCTTTGATCATAATTTTTTTTCCCATTCATTTTACACGCACATTTTAAGAAAGACAGGTGCTCTCTTATGTTTAATCCTCCATGCTGGAGTGCATGGTTTACCAAATCTGAAAGAAGAAACACTCAATGTTGTTTGCAAGATACATAATGCATTGTAACAAGTACTCTGTTTTCCATCATAAAACATTTAAAGTTTTTTCGGACTGGGCATTTTGTTGGTCTGACATTTCTTTTATTTTAACTTTTTTTATCTGTCAGGCCAATGCGTAAAAATGATCAGACATGTCCGATGACCGATCGTTATTTACATCGCTGCTCCCTGTTTTTAATTATAGTTTGATTACATTGTACGCATTTTTTTTATAAGAACCAGAATCTGATCTGGGGCTGGCTGTTCTTATTTTTTGAGATCTTTTCAGCCTGAATTGTTATTATTTTGTTCTTAGCTTTAAGAAGGCAGTTTCAGATTTCAGCCTCATTTTGTTCTATGGAACTTCCATTAAAATTGAAATAAATCTTTTTTAAAAACAATTGTTTTTAAAAATGCACAGTTGCGGTTCGTTAATGACCCGCTATGAGCATGAAAGGTGAAGTAACAAACAAACTTCTAAACCATTTGCCAGTGAGAGAATTCACATCATGAATTGTTCTTACTTTATAAGAAAATTCATGCTTAGGCTGTTCTTAATTTTTGAAACATAGATTTGAGCCTCAGGTTCAGGTTCTTATTTTGTTTTTATTTTTTGGTCAAACCTGAGGCTCATGTTCTTCTAAAGTTGTTCTTATAAAAAAAAGCGTGTATTGTACCTAACAAATAAGAATCTTAATGAATTTCGACTTAGCTACACTTGAGTCTCATAACATTATACATCTGTTTTCATTTACCCAGCGGGCAAAATCATCAAAAGGTCACTGCGACGGAGAGCACTTTTATTGAATTAGTGTGTATATTTCTATAGAAATGCACTCCTTTGCAGATGTTTTTTGACAAATGTGCCGGCTGGGTATAAGACTGGAGTTTCTTCTGATGAAAGCCTGGTAGTGTGTTGCTTATTGTTTGTTAAACTGAATTGATTTAAACTCCAAGAAAGACAGTGTTAAGAATGTGCACCTTCACCATATTTTTCGTATTCAAGTATTCCCTTTGTTATTCCTGATAAATTAATAAAAATATTATAGAAATATTGAACATAAATTAAAATGGACCTGTGAATGAATTTTTTAATATGGTTTGAATCTTTTGAATTTTTTTTTTTTTTTTGTAAAGTTGTAAAAAGTATTTTGATAATAAAAATATCTTTTAATGATCAGGTGCTCCCATTACCTTATGGATCATCATATAATCATTAAAACACAGAATGTTTTTTTTTCATATATTTTATTGACATGTACAAACTTTTCGTGTTTCATATTTGCCAAGGAAATGCTATCAGTGTTAGGCATTTTCAAGTATACAGCAAACATTACAAGAACACATGTATAAGTATTGTTGATAAAAAACTTATCTCCAAAATACCACTCAACTATCTTACATTTCAGAATTGTGTAAATTAGCAAACTATCTAATTTTTCACTGTGTGAATTTTGAGGAGCAAAATTTTAGCAATGATGTATGAATTTAACAATTCTGTTGTATTCCTTATAAGGTGCATTTCTTTGTCTGCATTAATTTATTTTAAATCGTGATTCAGTCTTAGCAGTAAATGACGTTATAGTTATTAAGTGTTTTCTTTGAAGCTATTTCTGTTTTTATTAGCAAAGCATCTTTAATTGGAGCAATTAAAGTACTTCAGGAAAGAATTTTATTTACTCAATTTCCGCGCTTTTTATGAATTTTCTACTCTGTGATGTTGATAAATTTCATGGAAGAATAACTGCATACTGGGAAATCAGAAATCAAAATTTTTCAGAAAGGGGCTTGATTTGATAGATTAAAATATGATGTGCAAAGCCTGAGATTAGTAATTTGACTAATGCCCTATTATCTTCTTTTTTTATTATTTACATTATAAATTTGTTTTTAGTGTTTATTTGTTTAGCTTATGGTTAAGTTCTCCTAGACTTTTACAAAGAGCAGATACATTGATTTGTTTAATTTGTTTGTTTTGAAATTCATTCAACAAACTCATGTTGCAATAAGTTGCTATAATAAGCATTAGCATGGATTTTTTTATCTGGCCTTTCTAACTCCGAGTTTATATTATAGCTATATATGTAATCATTTTTTTCTGACCATGTGTTTTTTTCTGCATGTTTCAAGTTAATTCTGTTTCAAGGGTGTGTGGATATTTTTTTGTTTGATTTTTGCTTATTCTCATCTGAATATTTTGAAGGTCATCTCCCAGCATAGTACATGTATTTGATTTTATCCATTTTCAACTTATATGTTGTTTCATAGAATCTTCTATCTCAATTTTCTGACTTAAGTTTTCTAAGTATTCTGATTTATTTGTACTTACTACTGCTTATGCCCCTGCTAAGCCCAGATATTGAAAATGTACTTTTCCCTCTAATTTCTTTGTCAATTTTTGCAAACATCCATCTGTATAAATTCCTGAACATAAAGGAGATTTATGAATTATTCATATCAAGTTTCTCCCATTATTACGTTTTCTTTGCATGATTTCTATTGTAGCTAATTTCCTGTGATGGAAAAAAATAATATGAAACGTACCGATTGGCTGGAACAGGAGGTTGCCAGACTTACGCAACATTTGAAACAATCTGAAAAGAAACGTCGGAAGCAAAAATTGGTTTATGAAAAAAACATGGAAAATTTAGGTTTAAAAATGTTGGAATTTGAGGAGTGTTTAAAAAGGGAACAAGATGAGTTACAAAGCACTTTGAAACAAAAGGACAACCAAATTCACATTCACAGAGAACTTGTGAAAGCATTGCAGAAAAAATTGAATGCACGGAATT
The DNA here is from genome assembly GCA_027922465.2 of Turritopsis dohrnii. NCBI lineage: Eukaryota > Metazoa > Cnidaria > Hydrozoa > Anthoathecata > Oceaniidae > Turritopsis > Turritopsis dohrnii. Next base: position 1,447,263 of record BQMF02000019.1, read on the forward strand.
GCAAACATTGCGATATTAAACTCAATAGTGAGTTAGAGTGGCAAGTCAGTCTTTCGAATGATGTTTCCAAAGAGAATAACCCTATTAAGCAGCTGCCACCTTTAAGCCTACCACTTCCACAGAATCTTCCAAACAGCAGTTTAAATTGCAACAAGTATTTTCGACGACCAAAAAGTAAACTCTCACCGGTAGCTGAAGAAAGTGAGATTATGTTTGCATCTAATTTACGCAACATTCATGCTGATATGAATCCTCAGCGGTTCCACGCTGTTCTTTCTGCTTCACTTCAATCTATTGCCGATAATGAAACATTCTTTTCTGATTCAGAATCCCCTGTGTTAATCATACCTAACAACACCGCTGAGTTTTCTACTCCGATCGAGACAACCGATGATACCCAGACGGAGAATTCTTATGAGGAGTGTCTTAATGAAGTAACAGACAATAGCAACACTGTATCAGTGGCTACGCAAACCACTTCAGATAATATAACTTCAGAGTGTGACATTCCTGATGATTTGTCTACCCCATCTATTCCAAATGTTGTGCATCCAGATGTGGTCCTGGAAGGAGAAAATGTACAACTTGAGTCTACACAGAATAGCACTATATCGCAAGAAAGTTTACTGATTTCTTCCAAACAGACTGAAACCACTGAAATTTTAGACAGAGAAACGCAGGATCCTGAGCCATCTGGTTCGGTGGATGAAAATCCAAGTTCAAGTATAGCAGAAGTGACGGTCGAGAACAGTGACAAACACAACATAGAATCTGATAAGGAAAACACAGACTTACCTGCAGCACTCCACAATTACTGTGATGATTTATCACGTTTGACTTTGTCATTAGTGTCTAAAGAAGTTAATGAAGGATCTATTGAAATTTCGAAAGTAGATAATAGAAATGAACAGCTACATCTGTATTCAGCTAGTTTCGTTGCTGACAGCATAAACAATGCACTGAATGATTTAACAGCTGCCAACTTGGGTGACGTACCTATTATAACTATTGACGATTGTTCTAATCAAAATGTATCCTCTGTTCACAACAGTATATTTTCAGATAAAGTGCCAGATGGTTTTAATACAAATGGACCAGATACTTGTAATCAAATAAGTGACGTTGTCAATCAGATTGTGGAAAGCATCATACCTTCTATATCTAATAGTAATATTGTGGAGCTGGTGAAAAAAGGATTGAACAAGCCTGTCGCAGAACCAGCTTATATCAGTGAGAAAACATCCATTGAAACCAGTGATGAGAAAACTGATGATTCTTATACTGCAATAAAACTTAGTGAAAATGCAAATGGAGTTGTCGAGGATCAAGGGGGGTCAGCTCAACATGCTGATGACAGCATGATTGTAGATATACCAAAAACTGATACTGTGATAAATGAAGAACCGAAGTTTGAGGAGAATGATACTGCTCTCGCGATTGCAGAAAGCTTTAACGAGGAAGTTCAGGAAGGTGAAAATGAAGAGAAAGAGATAGGCGGGAAAAAGAAAAAGAAAAAGAAGAAAAAAAGGAAGAAGAGAAAAAGTACAAGTGAAACAAACAACAGGGAAAGCTTTGAATCTTCTGACAGCCATAGTTTCGATTCCTCATCTTCAGCTATTTCGTCAACTGTTCAATTCAATGCTGACGACATCACTGGATCATACACAGCAGATGGTACTGTGCAAGAACCTGATGCGAACGGATTTAACAAAAAGACAATTCAAACTGACATGGAAAACAACGATCAATTTATTGTGATATCATTGGACGATAATGAGGGCAATACGTCGAAGAACAGCACCAATACTATTGCAGACACTGAGGTGGCATCTACCCATGTCACCTGAGACAGTTGTATAAGTGATAGTGCATAAAGGCACAAAAAAATAGATTTTATATTGCTAATGGTTGGTGATGACGAATGATGAAAGTGACCATGTGTTAACAGTAATGTTTTTCCTTTTTTGTTTACTTTATCATTTATCCCTATGCTGTGTTAACAAATTGTTAACCTCTTATTTTTATGTTGGATGCAATCCAACAATAGACTTACTTCGTGTTGCAGAATCCTAAAACATTGCTAAACCACATTAAATTTTTGTGAGACGAAGAAAAAGAAAAGAAAAAGCTTCTCGATAATGCTTATTAAAAGGAAAGTTCAAAATGAAATACTATAAGTGAAATTTTGTACTAGTTTCAAGTCAGTTCCAATTATAGCTATTGTAAGTTAATCTGGCTGTGTACATCACAATGTTAGCAAACTGTTAACAATTACACCAAAATGTTTGCTGACAGACCGCAGATTGATTGTATAAATGGTGAAGAACTTTTAAGGACCGTTTTTATTTTTAGTTTTTGGATCTCCACCCTTTTCCAATAATTCAAAACAAGTTGAAGGTTTTCGCTTTGCAAAATATTCAGGGCTTTTTGCAAAAACTGCGGCAAGGATCTTGACCGATTGAATGTTGTTGAAGCTTAATGAATGATGTTAATATTGCTTTCCTATCAAAATATTCTTTTCCATTCAATGTATTTTTCTTCTTTATTTTTGTATTTTGTTTTATTTGCTTTTTTTCATGTGACGTTTTTTATAATACTTTTCTGTTTTTCCCCTCATTTTAATTTTAATTTATGTTTATCTATCTTCAGTGATTCTCCTATGGTGAAGTCAATTTAAACTCAGTCCATGAAACTTTTATGACATTATGCTGTTTCATAACAGTCCTAAGGGCCCGATTATATTAGGCAGATTAGGCATTAGGCCTGGGTTAGGCTGAAAGTCGAGTTGGCTCATTTCATATAACTTGCATTTACATAATTAAAGTGAGCTAAAGCTTCCATATGGGTCAACGCAGGTTGGTTTTCTGCCCCGGGTTGTGAAAGCTTTTTGAGGGTCAACTTTTCTCGTGTAATTACAATCAACGTTTTAATATACTTTCTAAAGAAAGGTGAGCTTGCTAGAACTCTACTTTACACCCCAACCTGGATCAACCCACCTCATATAATCAGGCCCTAAAACTCCTGTTATACGCTCAACAGTATTCACAATAGAACATACCTACATATCAAGGATTTTGTACTACATTCTCAGTCTTTTTTTCTGGTATGATGGTTGAAAATAGTTTTTGGTTTTATATTATCAGAGTAGAAGAGTTAATCGATGTATTTTTTTGATAATTTTTTTTCTTTTTAAACGGCTTTAAACTATATATTTTGTTTTTGACACGTGCTATTTGGATTTGCCCTTCCTGGCGAAATTTGTTGGTTCCTATGAATGTATGCAACTAATAGGGAAATATTGCTAAGCTCCTTTTCTTCTGTATAGGGGCGTTGTATGTTAAGTTGTTTATGTTTGTCGTCTGATTTTACACCCAAGTTGACGCCCTTTCCAGAAGAAGTGGTTGCTCCAATAGTTCAGTTCAATTTGAAACTTTAAAAATTTCAAAGGATTTATTATCATGGTGTAGTTGTCAATATTGTTAACGTTTTGTTTCCTATTTGTAAAAAGGACGGATGTCGTTTGGGTGTGGCCGTATGGTAAATAGAGAGTTTGGGTAAATAGGACGACAACGAAGACGGTGTCGTGAGAATAAAGACGACGACATGAGAGGATGATCCACCGATATCTAGAAAACAATAAATCGCAAAGGAATGAAAAATGCAAGGTTTCATGTGATAACAAAACACTTGATTGATGTATAGAAAATAACAGCCAGTGAATAATTACTATATTAAAAACACGTTAAAAATTCCACTTAAACATACAAAGCTTTTCGTAAATACTTGATTGATGATTTCAGAGTGGAGAATTGTCAGCGGTATAAAAGATTAAACTGATTCAAGGTGGCACTCTCATGTCTTCATTTTCAACACGTCTTCAAAACATAGCTTTATGCGTGTCATATGAAGAAGAGATGTAGTTAACATTCAAAATTCTTTCAACTGTAAAATCTGAAACATAATTTCTTTGTGAGCCAACTTTCTAAAGGAATCATGTCTTCCTTGTTGCATTTCTCAACCCAGCCGGCACATTAAAAAATCTCTGTGAAGGAGTGCATTTCTATAGAAATTTACACACAAATTCAATAAAAATGCTCTCCGTCACAGCGGTTTTTTGACGATTTTGCTCACTGGGAAAACTTTCTAAAGATTTTAAGGCCGACATCCTCGTCATCTTCTAGTTTACAGCTAGGTAACCAGAAAGAATTGTATGAAAATTATTTATCGGAGGTTTTTTAGATAAAAATATTGCCTTATCTTCGTGTAGTAATATTATTTCCGCATTTTTTCCAGATCCCTGATGACTTTCGATTTCGGGAATATTTACTGAATGTCCAAAAGGCATATCATTTCCAGAACTTCAATGTTTATTGTACTGTAATTCTAAACCGGGTGTTAATCACATAAATGGCTAATGTTCTGCTTGTATAACCCCCTTTAACATGATCCTGTTGTAACCATTAGTGAAGTTATGATATTGTTTGATGACTTCAGACAGCCACTTTTTTGTCATTACACGCTTTTTTTTTTATAAGAACCAGTAAAATCTGACCTGAGGCTGGCTGTTCTTATTTTTGGAGCCTTTTTTAGCCTGAATTGTTCTTATTTTGTTCTTTGCTTTAAGAACACAGTTTCAAATTTCAGCCTCATTTTGTTCTTCTTATTTATGGAACTTCCAGTAAAATAGAAATATTTTTTAAAAACAACTGGTAAATAGTATGGTTGCTGTTCGGTAATGACTCATTCGCACATTTATTGGAGGTGAAAAAAACCCAATAAACTTTTAAACCATTTACCAGTGAGAGAATTCACATCATGAACTGTTCTTATTTTCCAAGAAAGTTCAGGCTCAGGCTGTTCTTAATTTTTGGAACAATGATTTGTGAGCCTCGGGTTGTTCTTATTTTGTTCTTATTTTTTTGCCAAATCTGAGGCTCGTGTTCTTATAAAATTGTTCTTATAAAAAAAAAGCGTGTATTGGTTTTGTTGTTCCAATTTGAGATTAAGAACATTTTTGTTGATTATCTTTTAATGTTATGGCTCTCATGATAGGAGCAACACTGTAAGCGCGGTGGCCACACTCGTAAAGATTTTCATTAATGGCCACTTTCGTATAAAAAATGGCCATTTTCTTTGTTTAAGACTTGATTTGTGAAAGATCTATACCCCTCAGCCATCAGTATGGTACATACAGTACATAGCATAGATTTCAAATAAAACAAACGATGTTATAGTTCACAACTCTTCACATGAAGACCCCTTGATGAAGACGCGCGCGTCATAACGAACAAGCTTCTAAAACACTTCAATCATTTAAAACGAGTCGACAAAATTCGAAATCGATCAATGGTCGGCTGCTGGGCGACATGTAAAACGACTTAACGCCTTGATAAACGAGACAGGGCGTCATCATGATGGTCAGATAACATATGTTATTTGAAGTGATATCTTTTAGAATGCATCAGTAGGAATCATCGGAGTTTTTCGCGGGAAATTTATTGCGCGGTATATTGATGTTGATTTTCGCAATAAATACACAACATGATGCCAGTGCCTAGTGAAAACGAACCTCGGTATGGTAGTAGTTAAATACATTTTTTTTATATTCCTGTTTATGGTACTATACATACTTTCGTTATGTTATAATATTGTTAGTTATAGACACTGACTGGTGTAGAAAGACATGTAATTGATATGAGGAGAAGGCTAATGCCAAGCAAGATAAGAAAGCAGGAGAGACACTAACTTGTAGAAAATGGCCTCCGTTCATCTGTAGCATATTTCTTTTCAATAAAAGATTCTAATTAACAATTTCAGACAACCTACAGTGATTTATGTTTGCTATTCTATTGTTATTAGCTTACTAAAAGGAAGGCAAGTTGAAATTTGGCAGGTAGTGTAATGAAAGCAAGAGCGCTCTGAAAGGGTATATGGGAGTACCTGTTCCACTTATCACTGGCCTTAATCATAATGAAATAAAACACAGTTAATTGGATTAAGCAGAATGATTGGTCATTCTGGATTTTGAATCAAGAAGAAACAAGCAAAATAAGATAATTGTATATTGTGATACAAATATTGTACTACAAACATAATCGTCAACCTTACAAGATTGCACGAATCTGATTGGCTTAAACAGCATTCAAGAATGCAAATTAAATTGCTAATTGCACTCTCTAGAGTGCAGATTACATGTAATTGTACTGCTTTAAAGGTAAAAGTGTAAAACGCGGACTTAAGTATTCCTAACTTCACTTTAAGTTTCTCATTTTGTTGTGCAAGTGCAATGCAATGTTTTTGGGTCTTTACTGTGACAAACATACTAAAAGATGACATTACAGTTTGAAATGATTGTTCTCATTTTATGCTCAGAATCATGAAATAACAAAGAGCAAATCTGTTATTTTTGTTGACGATTACCAAGTAATGGCATGTTTACTCATGATTTATCGTTAATTGCACTCCAAACATGCGATTACTAGTAGTTAGAGTGATTTTCGCGTTTCTGCTAACTTTGCATTCATCAAAATTGATGTTAATAACAAATTTTATAGAATATGGTCTTCATACTGAACGTTTAGCATAACCATAGGCTTATAAAGTTTGGGAGCAGTACCGTAAACACTGGAGACTGAGTATCAGGCCTGGGGAGGAAAGGCGTGCGATCACACTCGCACGCCCCCGCACATGCCATCTCAATTTTAGACGTGTGACTCATCGCACGCCTAGCTGCTTAACAAAAATATAAAAAAAAAACGTTATTTTACTTTCACATTACATATTAATATCCTTTCTGTTTGCATTTTATTCACGGTTTATTTTTCTGTATATGCACACTTGTTTTTAGAATGTGCATGTGAACGCGTCAAGAAATAGATTTCTCATTGTTATAGGAACGAGAGGCTGCGAAATGAGAACTTGTTCCAAGAAATACTTCATGCCGGGCACATAAATTTATGTACCCAGGATTAGAAACGCTATTAAAATGAGGACCAAACAAATTTTTAATTTCCATGCTCATTGCAGTTCCTTGTGAATTTAAAATCTTACGTTTCTATTTTAAACAGCAGGTACCTGTAAGCATTACTCACATTAGCGATAATTTCATAAGAAAATACATCAAAAGATAGAAAAATAACAACTCATTTTTTTATTCATAACGAATATATATTCTTAATTCTAAAGAGACTCATTAGAAATGATAGGCGGAAGTGCGGTTATGTTTTTCATTTTAATAATCAACAGAGCTCATTAAATAACTGACATGATAATTATTAGTGGTACATGCTTCATTAAGAAAAAACAGGAAAGTAGACTTTTCAAAGCCAGTGAAGAAATTTCGGTCGCACGCCAAAATCCAACAGACGTGCGAATCGCACCCCAAAGTAACTTCCAGGCGTGTGAAAAACTACGCACGCCATGTGGAAATGAGGCGAGTGGTGGACCGCACGCCGGCCTATTTTTTCCTCCCCAGGCCTGGAGTATCCACAAAACCTAGCCTGGGTAATGTTTAAATTTAACCTAGTTTTTCACGAGATTTGAAACATTTACTAACAATGGAAGCCTTTTTATGAACTATCATAAGGTCGAGAAAAAATTGAATGCTTTGTTAATAAATAAACAGCTGGTCGTTCCTAGACCATTTCTCAATTGTTTTATTTCTACTGACATCAGCATAATGCAACCCTCAGCTCTATATATAACAGTTCATTATCTTTAAGGTTTGAAGATAAGTTTGCTGAAAGTAATTAATATTGTAAATTCTTCTTTTGTTTGAAACTGTTTGCAAATCAAAACAGCCATTAATTTAACTGAATGTTTTTTTAGAAAACAATAGTGTAGTCGTGACTAGTCAACTTATGAATGCAAAAAAACCTATACACTTTATGGAAATTTTGAAAGTAATGAAAAATAAAATACATAAGATAATAAAAATGAGTGAATAATATAAAAATTTATGAATAGTGTATAGGTGATAATTAAATTAGCGACTATCATCCTGGGTAAATCTTTTTACCGAGTTTAACTTAAAAAACGATATGTCTATCCTTTGTACTACCCAGTGACAAAAATTTTAATTACGGAATTGGAAACAGAAAGTGTGCTGTTGTTGAGCTAAAAAAAATTGATCAAAAACATGTTTGGGATAGTTTCGCTGCGACCAACTGTTACTGAGATATCGCCAATCAAAGATTTTGATGACGTCATAGCCGCATCACAGGCCTGGGGAGGAAAGGCGTGCGATCGCACTCGCACGCCCCCGCACACGCCATCTCAATTTTAGACGTGTGACTCATCGCACGCCTAGCTGCTTAACAAAAATATAAAAAAAAAACGTTATTTTACTTTCACATTACATATTAATATCCTTTCTGTTTGCATTTTATTCACGGTTTATTTTTCTGTATATGCACACTTGTTTTTAGAATGTGCATGTGAACGCGTCAAGAAATAGATTTCTCATTGTTATAGGAACGAGAGGCTGCGAAATGAGAACTTGTTCCAAGAAATACTTCATGCCGGGCACATAAATTTATGTACCCAGGATTAGAAACGCTATTAAAATGAGGACCAAACAAATTTTTAATTTCCATGCTCATTGCAGTTCCTTGTGAATTTAAAATCTTACGTTTCTATTTTAAACAGCAGGTACCTGTAAGCATTACTCACATTAGCGATAATTTCATAAGAAAATACATCAAAAGATAGAAAAATAACAACTCATTTTTTTATTCATAACGAATATATATTCTTAATTCTAAAGAGACTCATTAGAAATGATAGGCAGAAGTGCGGTTATGTTTTTCATTTTAATAATCAACAGAGCTCATTAAATAACTGACATGATAATTATTAGTGGTACATGCTTCATTAAGAAAAAACAGGAAAGTAGACTTTTCAAAGCCAGTGAAGAAATTTCGGTCGCACGCCAAAATCCAACAGACGTGCGAATCGCACCCCAAAGTAACTTCCAGGCGTGTGAAAAACTACGCACGCCATGTGGAAATGAGGCGAGTGGTGGACCGCACGCCGGCCTATTTTTTCCTCCCCAGGCCTGCATCACCCAAAAGAAATTGGGCCCAAATTTTTCCTCACCCCCTCATCCAGACCTGGTCATAAGAGGCGTGCAATCACACGCGCACGCCTTCACGCACGCTAAGATTTATTTACGTGTGTGGCAATCACACGCCTGGCTTGTTATGACAAGTGTAATAACAAATGTTTATTTAAAAGTCAACAAAAATCTATCCCAAAATGTTGAAAGTTTTGCTTCAGAAATTGTTAATTACTTTGACCGTTAATTTTTTGACCGTAAATGATACAGGCGATGGGGTGACACAACATTTGGGCCCAAATTTTATTTGGTACTGCGGCTATGACGTCATCAAAATCTTTGTTTGACGATATCTCTTCAACAGTTGGCCGTAGCGAAACGATCCCATATATTTTTTTGATCAGTTTTTCGAGCTCTACAACATGGGTACACTTTCCAGTTGCGATTTTGTGATTTAATTTTTCATCCTGGGGTTCCCACACAAGAAAGGTGAATATGACACATCCTTTTCGAAGTTAAACTAAAGTTTTTACCCAAGTTACTAGTAACATTATATAACTAAGCGAGGTGGAGAAGGAGATGAAAAGAGTATATTAAAAAACTACTCTTTTGTGGATACTTCAATTGTCTGATTCTATTTTACATTAATTTTTTTTAGAGCAGAAGACAAAATCCAGAAAACTAAAATGGTATGAATTTGTTTGCATCCTTCACATGCCTTCACATATCTTCTATTGCCTACCATACAGATTTAGTTGATTCAGCAATGAAACTTGAAAATGCAGTTGATGCTACAGTCTTGGAAGTATATTTTTTAGTAGGTGCGTTAACAAAGAAGCCCGTAGGGCCTTCTTGGCGCGCTATAAACGCGCCAGCAAATTTTTTAAAAACAGCACTCCTCAACCTGTTCTAGGCGCGTTGCGCACCTATTCTGCACACCATCATGCGCCATTTAAACAGTAAGAATGCTAGCATCGTTTTCGTTTATTCAGTGATACGTTGTTTGTATTGATAGGAAGCTCATTAATTATTCATAAGGTTGGTCTGTCGTTAGAAAAGAAAAAATTTTTCCAGATGTTTTATTGTAAAACATAGCGTTGAAGATAAAAATACAACATGATGAAGTAAACACCTGAACAACTTTTATTTATTTGTTCACTGACCACATTAAAACGTTTGCAAGTTAGTTTGCTTTGATTTGCACAATGCAAAAAAGTTTCTTCAATAACTTTTGAAAAAATGAATGAACATTTTCAGACATCAATAGTATTCCCAAAGGCTGTCGGCTTAGTCAACATTTTCTCTACACAGACATTTCCTGTGTTTTATGTTTTAACATAAAGAACTGGTGGCGTACTTTCGAAAACCCAATTTACATATATATACAAAGAAACTTTTTCTTGCGAAGAAATTATGTGGATTGAGTTTTAAAATATCAAGCAAACTGGCAAAAACATGCTCAAAGTCAGCAAAAATTAACATTAGAACGTTTGAATGAACGTTGCTCTTACATTATTTTGCTGACTTTGAACAGGTTTTTGCCTGCTGGGAAAAACGTAACAGATGTTCAGGCGCGCAAGAAGAAGCACTCCATAGTCTTTCTAGGAGCGTATGGAGGTGCGTATGATGATGCTCAATTGAAATTCTGCGAAAGTTATATAAACCAGAAGAAAATTGGTCCAACTCTCTAAATTTTTCCTGTTTTTTTCTCGAATTCGATATTCTGTAACTAAATATCTTCTAAAAGGTCTTATATTCATTACTGTCACTAAACTAGAAATTGGTTTAGGGATTTACTCTCACATTTTGTTGTAGAAATCCAAACAACCCACGATATCTTCATTATTTCAAAAACGGTAAGCTTCTTTTGTATTTTTAAGGGACCTCTGTTATCCTCCAGGTTCTCTTGTAATGAATGTTATCCGTTTGTGACATTTATTTTGAATTTATTGATAGTTCAAAAAGAAAAAAGGATCAAAACGTAGAAGATGAGAAAGAGAATGTAAGTTATAACAAATACTATTTTGTAGGAACATCTTTTCATTACGTATCCACTTTAGTTATCAATCTTCTGTTTACATTTGTGTTTAGAAGAAGCTCAAAGTTGAAGGGGAAAATGGTGCTGATCAAGGTGTGAATAACAATCAAGAAATAAAAGATGGTAACAGTGCTATGGTTACAGATTCTTCAAAGAAGTGAGAAAAGTTTATTAGTGTCATGGTTGGATATTTTCATTGTAGCTAAATTAGTAGCTAAATTAGTAGCTAATTGTACTCCTACTGGTCTCCTTACTGTGATGATATAATGAGTTTATATTGTCTTTATATTTTCAGGGGAATTGACTCATCAGTAAAGCCAATTAAGAAGGTAATGAAACATCTTTTTCATTGGTATCGGTAGTGTAAAGTTTAAGTTCATCTTGTTGGCGCAGTGTCGCATCTATACCGAAAATGATAACGTTCAAACATTATGGACACGCCCAAAAAAAATGTCCCAAAAATGATCAAAAGAAAAGAATCTGAATGATAATAAATAAATAATAAAAAAATAAATTTGTGAACTAAGTAAACAAAGCTAATTTAGAACAATATAAAATTAGTTTAAACGTAACGTAAACACGTTTTGCATGGTTTAATTCACTCTGTCTGTTAAATAGTAACTTAGTGATACTTTATACATACTTTATACTTTCCATTTGAACATTGATGCTATCGAAACAAAGAAATCTGTTATGTCCAAACTCTCTTGATAAGATAATGCATTTTGGTTTTGCTTGGTTTTACTTGGACCTCCAATCTTTGATGATGCCACGTGAGAACTACTCGTAGGTCAATATCGTGACACTTGTAGATGAATATCGTGTTGTCTTATAAACAGTCTGTTTACATTACTCTACGCCCAATACGTGTAAACCCCCCTTAACTCAAAAATATAGAAAATTGATAATTTATCACGTATCAAATCTTGATCATGTATTGTAGATATCAGATTCTTGTATTGGAAGGAGGTATTGTTTTCGACATTTTCAGAACAAAATATCAAGATGATAAGTATTTATGAGCTCATTGCATAACTTAAAATTGCAATTCTGATGATATTACGTTTTCGATGAAATTGTTAATTTTTTATATGTTTTGTTGCTGTTTACCTGTTAGTTGAACGAAAAAGTCACAGTGTGATTTAAAACTCCATCATTTTTGAAATCTTTACAATACTTTTTGTTGTGTTTTTTTTTTACCTGACAGTTGCACAGTAAAGTTGTGTTGTGAAATAAAATTCCATCACGTTTAAAATCAACACAGCCAACAGAGTTGTTGTTTTACCTACGCAAGTTTCCATTTGTGAAAATCCCAGTTAAGCTTCCACTTCACTGTGTTATTGTAAAATGGCTCTAGGAGCCTTATAGCGAGCGATTGCACGCCTCGTAATGACAAGACTCCTTAAAGGTTAAATATGCTGAGAAGGCCTGGGCCCCCACCAAGGCTCTACCCCAGACCCCCAGATGTGATGTAAACACCTTGGGCACTTTGAAAAGGCCTTTACCCTTATGTTGCTATTACTACCGCCCAAAATAATATCAACTCCTGACTTGTGTTTCAGAAGTCATGCTTGTTAGGCATACAGATTTTTGCTTCCACTGTTGCACAATTTATTGTTTATGATTTGTTTACTTTTAGACATTGGAACGATGCCATCAATGTCGACAGGTTATCCATGAAGATGAAATTAAAATGTTTGAAGGTGACCCAGCCGATGCTGTAAGCTGTTACAATGTTTTTCTGGTTCCATTGAAACTCAAATCATTTTCAATAATACATTGGCATTACAAAATGCAACTTATTTTGGAATAACATCTTTTTTCCAGGTTGAAGAATTTGTTATGCTTTGTGATCCTCGTTTATCATTGTTGTCAGGAGATGAAGAAGTACATGACAATTATGACGACCGGCCACAGCACAAAATTACTGAGTTCTGGTACGAGTCTCGACAAAGCCAAATGAAATTGATTCTTGTTGCTTTCCACAAGTTGCTATCTTTATTATAGTTATATCATTTTTTTCTTAGCGTCTATGACAAATGCGGTCACTTGTGTGCATTCGATACTGGTTTAATTGAAAAGAACATAGAGTTGTTCTTCAGTGGATATGTGAAACCTGTATATGATGAAAATCCAGACAAAGAAGGTTTATATTACGAACATTAATTTCCAATTCCCACAATAATGTATCCTTTACCTTCATGCCTATTCTGATAAGATTTGTGTTCGAGAAATACATTGTTATTATTATTACTATTTCTAAATATTTACACAGGATAACATGAATGAATACTGCTATCAATACAGGTCCTGCGAAGTTGTTAAGTTCAATTTAAAAAATAAGAAATAATAATAAAGATTTCTTGTTTGATTGAATATTCATTTCAGGTGGTGTTTGTTCCAAAAAAATGGGTCCTATCAATGAGTGGTGGATAGCCGGTTTTGATGGAGGCGAAAATGCTCTTATTGGTTTTAGCACCGGTAAAAAAAAATGCGTTATTTTCTCTGGTTTTGAAACTGTTTCTTTCCATTCTAAATGGATTTGATCTGGACCTCTTTTAGCATTTGCTGAATACATACTCATGCAGGCGTCAGAAGATTACAGACCGTTTATGAATGCAGTCTCTGAGAAGATATGTATGAGTAAGGTAGGTTTTTTGAGTGACCGTTGTTGTTTTAAAACTCATTGGACTGCTAACTGTTCTAGAAAGGGGACAAGATTAGTGTGGATTGAAGTGTTCAGAAAATTTATCATTAAATTCGATACTGGTCCTTCATAGTTTCTTTACAGGCATTGCAGTTGTGTTGATACTTTTCGATAATGAATGATTCTTGTAGATCAATAAAAATTTTTCATGTTTTTTTCAGGTTGTCATTGAATTTATATTGAATAACCCTGAAGCAAGATATGAAGATCTCCTGAACAGAATCGAGGTAGTTCCTATTTCATTTGAACAAATAAAAGGTGCGTTAAAGACAATCTTCATAAATCGAGTATTTGCTACTGCAATGGTTTAAGTCAAAAGCTTACCACAAAACCACTTACCACTTACCACAATGGCCACTTCTTGAAAGGGTCATTTTACAAAAGTTTGACTTCATTTTCCTATTCTTATTTTGATGATGTATCCAGTCCCCAATCATCAACTCAGCCTAACTTAAACATTAAATTGTTTATCATGGTGACCACATCCTGGAAAGTCCTGGAATTTATTTTTTGTCCTGGAAAGTCCTGGAATTTATTTTTTGTCCTGGAAAGTCCTGGAATTTTAAGATTTTTTGAAAAATGTCCTGGAAAATCCTGGAATTTTCAAAATAATCCATCTAGAATTATTTTGTACATGTTTATTTTTATGAACCTTTTTGTACATATTTTTTATGTTACTTCTTTATGAATGATGAAACATCACGATAACGCAATACCGCAGTACCAAATTAAATTTAGGCCCAAATTTTGCGTCACCCCATCACCCATATCGCGAACCCTATAAAATGTCAGTTATCCCTATTGGTTCTCGAGATATTTCCCCAAAAACGTTGCGTTCGATTGGGGATGCAATGCAATGGCTCCCCCGTGATGCGACAAAAAATAACTGACGTCACGCCGCGTGCTATTATACTAATTGTCAGATATCAATGGTCTAACGAAAAAATGACCACGATTAAGAAGATTTTGACCGTAAATTTTAAAAAAACACAACACTTTCTAAAATAAAAGTGGTATGCACACACGCAAATTAGTATAAGTAGATAAAGAAGTAACATAATGAAAGGTCCTGGAAAATCCTGGAAATATCTTTATTTTGCTTATTTGTCCTGGAAAAATAAGAAAAATGTCCTGGAAAGTCCTGGAAAATGGAATGAAAAAAATTGTGGTCACCATGTTTATATTTGAATAAATGTTTCTTAAAACTTTCTATTGCACCGTTGGTTATATCATCTTCTAGACCACTGTTCCTCCTGAACACTGTTCCAAATTAACGGAAGACTCGCTGCTTCGACATGCCCAGTTTCTAGTTGATCAGGTCTGTTAAATATCAATTTTTATCATTGGGGAAAAAGTGTTTTTGTTCTTTTATTGCTGTTCTGTATTGTATTATATTATCATATTATATTATTGTATTCCTTGAAGGTGGAGAGTTATGATTCAGCAGCTGCTGATGATGAAGAGTCCCTGCCACTGATAGCTACAAATTGCATGAGAGATTTGATCAAGCTAGCGGGAGTAACACTTGGAAAAAGGTTGACTTAAACAAACTCTCTTTCTTACACCAAGTTTCTATGGTAAAAATCAATTGTTGGTGTTCAGTTAAGCAGTGAGATCTTACAATGTTGAATGATAATCAGAAAATAATCAGGAGTCCCATATCACTATTTTTCTTTTTTAAGGAAAGTTTTCAAAACTGAAAATTCTTTTTGTTTAGGAGACAACTTCGAGGTGTTAAAGTCAAAGCAGAAAAAAAGGCTTTGGGTCCAACACTTGTATGTTTTTGGTTCATCGTTGATGCTGAATCCTGTATATACTTAAATAATAACTTTATATTACATTATTGTTAGGCAACCACTACGCCCTTGGTACGTTATGTGTTTGACACGTTTTTCAAAGATCAGATTGACTTGAAAGCTGCCAATCCTAAGAGAAAAAGGCGATGTGGAGTCTGTGAAGTGTGCCAACAACCAGATTGTGGTAAATGCAAGGCTTGTAAAGATATGGTGAAATTTGGTGGTAGTGGTCGAGCTAAACAGTGTTGTGTGAACCGAAGGTAAACTTTGATTGATAGGAAGCAAGCTTTAGTGTTGTGGGAGTGTAAGGTAAACTTTGACTGATATGAAGCAAGTTTTAGTGTTGTGGGAGTCTAAGGTAAACTTTGACTGATATGAAGCAAGTTTTAGTGTTGTGGGAGTCTAAGGTAAACTTTGACTGATATGAAGCAAGTTTTAGTGTTGTGGGAGTCTAAGGTAAACTTTGACTGATATGAAGCAAGTTTTAGTGTTGTGTGAGTCTAAGGTAAACTTTGATTGATAGGAAGCAAGTTTTAGTGTTGTGTGAGTCTAAGGTAAACTTTGATTGATAAGAAGCAAGCTTTAGTGTTGTGTGAGTCTAGGGTAAACTTTGATTGATAAGAAGCAAGCTTTAGTGTTGTGTGAGTCTAGGGTAAACTTTGATTGATAGGAAGCAAGCTTTAGTGTTGTGTGAGTCTAGGGTAAACTTTGATTGATAAGAAGCAAGTTTAAGTGTTGTGTGAGTCTAGGGTAAACTTTGATTGATAAGAAGCAAGTTTAAGTGTTGTGTGAGTCTAGGGTAAACTTTGATTGATAAGAAGCAAGCTTTAGTGTTGTGTGAGTCTAGGGTAAACTTTGATTGATAAGAAGCAAGCTTTAGTGTTGTGTGAGTCTAGGGTAAACTTTGATTGATAAGAAGCAAGCTTTAGTGTTGTGTGAGTCTAGGGTAACTTTGATTGATAGGAAGCAAGCTTTAGTGTTGTGTGAGTCTAGGGTAAACTTTGATTGATAAGAAGCAAGCTTTAGTGTTGTGTGAGTCTAGGGTAACTTTGATTGATATGAAGCAAGTTTTAGTGTTGTGTGAGTCTAGGGTAAACTTTGATTGATAAGAAGCAAGTTTAAGTGTTGTGTGAGTCTAAGGTAAACTTTGATTGATAAGAAGCAAGCTTTAGTGTTGTGTGAGTCTAGGGTAACTTTGATTGATAAGAAGCAAGCTTTAGTGTTGTGTGAGTCTAGGGTAAACTTTGATTGATAGGAAGCAAGTTTTTGACAAAAAGAAGAGGAAGTTTAAAAATACCATTTCAATACCAATTGTTCTATTTGTTCCATATATTGTAGATGTCCTAATCTGGCTGTACAAGAGGCTGATGACAATGCAGAAAGTCAAGACGAAGATGCCGATTTTGTGGTAATTCTCCTTCTTATCTCACTTTATTCTAATAATCTGCATTGTGCATAGCACTTTTATTTAAGAGAGTGATAGATTTCATCATAAAAGTGTGTAAAACCATGCAGAGGCGAGAAATGTTTTTTTTTGTTGGATAATGTTGTTAGGGTCCATAATACTGGCAATGGGGTGTTCAAAAATTTGGGTCCAAATATTCTTTGGGATGGGTGTGTAACATCATTGAAATCTTTAATCAACAATATCTCGATAACGGTTAGTCGTTGTGAAACAATCCCATACATTTTTTGATCAGTTTTTTGAGATCTACAGTATGAGTATACTTTCTGTTTAAGGACCTGTGATTTAATTTCCCATTACTTTAGTGACCGGGATTTGCATAAAAAGGTTTTTGAAATTAAAACCCGTAAAAATTTTTACCCGGATTACTAGTTTCTTTATAATAATTGATTCGTTTAACAACTCTGATCGATGTAAAGAGAAAGCCCTAGTTTTAATTGAAGTGATTGTGAATCTATCTCTTAGCTGAAATCCCCATTGAAAGATGAGAAGTCGCCTAAGATGTCCCGTAAAGGATCTGAAAAAGCCATGAAGGTAATTGTACTTGTATTATTGGATAATTTCTGAGAGTTAAATGAAAAATTGTTTTTTAATTTCTCCTAGACCAAAGTTCAATGGGCTTGTGAATCTCATATTGTGAAGAAAAACAAGAAAATGTACAAGAGTGTTTACATAAACGGTCAGCAGGTAAAACCATTTGTGTTTTTGTCATTGAAGGTCCTTTGAAATAAGAAGGCTTGTCAGTTTGATTTGTTTTAATGTATTTTTGATAGTTGTTCATCACTCCGTAGTATTTGGCCCTAAACTTGTCAAAACTTTGAAGGTTTTATCTTCTTTTATTAGGTTAATGTTGGCGATTATGTGAAAGTTTGTCCCGTTGATCCTACCGATCCACTCTTTATATGTCGTGTGACGTACATGTGGGAAGATTTTAATGGCAAAAAGATGTTCCATGCTCAGTGGTTGTACCGTTCCGCAGAGACGATACTCGGTGAATCTGGTGATCCGTCAGAGCTATTCTTATGCGACGATTGTGACAACAATCCTCTGGGTTCTATCATGATGAAATGCAAAGTACATTTTTATTCTTGTAGTATTTGTTGTTGAGCTAAATCATTAAAGTGTACTGGGGCTGTACACTTACAGAACTCATTATAAAGTCTTCCGCTAAAGATTAATGCTTAATCCTATTGGGGAATATTTTTGAAAAAGTTTTACATATGTGGCAGCTGAGTGGTAAAATACATTGTGCCAGAACAGAAGGTGGGAGCCATGCCAATGACTGACTATAAGTGTCTAATGATCTACTTCTGTGTATATATTCAAGATATATGTAAAACAACCTCAAATGATCTCCCATCCTGTGATTCAGGAATCATGGTGTATGCAAAATGGATTTTCAAAACAGGCATTTTTTTCAGGTGAACTTACAACTTGTCGGAGGAGAAGAATGGTTTAAAGGTGGTGATATTGAGGATGTCGGTGAACACGAGATCTTGGATGACAAGGAAGAGTTAGCAGTACAGAAATGGTATAATGTTTTTGTCAATTATTGATATTATATAATTTTTATTCTCCATTTGGATTCTGTTTCTCCTTGAAAATCTCAATTTCATACATGATGCATTTCAAAATCACAAAAATATATAGCATTGCTTTTGAAATTTACTTGAAAATCATACAGTATAAAGACTGTCGATGTTAAGGCAACGTATGAAAAACTCGATCGCACGCCATAACTGATATCATCAATATTAAGGCGTGCGATGACCACACGTCTGCCAATTTTCTTATGACCAGGACTGATTGATATTATATAATTTTTATTGTATTATATTCTCCGTTTTGATTCTGTTTGATGGTTTGTTTGATTCATGTTGTTTTTATGTTGCTGTTATGTTAGGTATGATATGGAAGAAGGCTGTTTTGCAGATCCTCCCGAGGAGTTTCTGAATAACTGTTTTCATGAGCGTTATTGTCCCTGTTGTGACCGAGAACAGAAAAAACAGAAAGTAAGTAGGAAGGCGGTGGTGCAGTTAGAAAAGCAGCTAAAAAAATGTTTGAACTAAACATAGAATACTAATGTAAAAAAAGTGTTGCATTTGATCTATTTCTCTAATAAGATGCTTGGTTTGTTGTCACTGTTGAGTTGGAGGTATAGATGCTTACGTAAATTTGTACAGCTGTACAGATTCTACTCATGTACACAGAGTGCTATTTTATTACAGGAATTGCAGTTGTCGATAGTTAGTGAAATTAAATTGAAAATTGAAGAGCTTGTTCTTTTTGCAATTATAAATTTTTGTTGTTTTTTATAGTTCAATTCTCCACAGCTGATGGAAAAACTGGACGATGGAGATGAAAAAGGCTGTGTTCTCTACAAGTAAGTGAAAATCATATTGGAAATATCAGTGTCGCATCCAGAACATTTATGGGGACATCGATTTTCAGCAGGGGGGTTAGGGTCGGCTGTGATGCTCCCGGAAGCTCTGACATTTTAGTACTTTCAAGAGGCGAAAATCACTTAATTGCATGTTTTATGAAGTACTTCAAATTTGGTTACGGATTGCATAATTTAGAACAGTACCAGAGAGAAGCTCTAAATTACTATTTAACAGACTGGACAAATTTAAACCATGTGAAATGTTACGTTTGAACTAATTTGATATTGTTCTAAATTACTTTTGTTTAATTTGTTCACGAATTTATGAGTCAGATCTTTTCTTTTGGATATTTTTTGGGGGCATTTTTTGGGCGCCCATAACGTTTCAACGTTACCATTTTCAGTTTGGATGCGCCCCTGATAATATATCAGTAGATGTCTCATTAAAAATGCTTTCCCTCATATAAATGTAATTTAAAAACTGTGTGTTTATTCTGACTTTTCTTTAGAAAATTGTTGTGGAAGGGAGAAGTTTTAATGGCTGGAGATTGTGTTTATATCAATCCGGAAGCATACAAATTCAAGTATGTTAACAAAGTTTAATCTAAAGGTTGAACCCTACCATATCTCTCTACAGAATGTGCAAAACCTTTGAAATTAGTATCGAGATGTTTTTCCAACCAATTTGCATTGGCTAATTCTTCCCTGATATAAAAGTTTTTGAAGTCCTTCTTTCTCCTCAATTTTCACTTTTGATACACCCTCATTGATA
This sequence comes from Turritopsis dohrnii, assembly GCA_027922465.2. Taxonomy (NCBI): domain Eukaryota; kingdom Metazoa; phylum Cnidaria; class Hydrozoa; order Anthoathecata; family Oceaniidae; genus Turritopsis; species Turritopsis dohrnii. Next base: position 1,467,479 of record BQMF02000019.1, read on the forward strand.
GGATTTGAATGTTATAAGCAATGGTGACGTCAAATGAAATTTTTTTTCAAGGATTTATAAAACCTTATAATTGCACTATTAGAATGGTTTATTGATCTGATTAATATTTTCTTTTTTCATAGAAAAAAGGGTAAAAAGGAACTTGCGAAAAATTCAAAAGAAAGCAAAGTAGAGACTGTTTATTTTATATTTTTTTCTTTCTAAAGTAAATTTGATGATGGTTTGAGGGAAAATCATAAACTTTGTGATTATTAATAAATTTATCCATCAACATGATATATAAATATTTTTTTCAGTACAATCAAACCTGCTGAAAGGACCACCCCCATAAAACGACCACCCCCATAAAACGACCACCCTTACAAAATGTCCACTGTAATGCCCGCCCAATAGAGTTGTCCTAGAATTACTGTTGTGTAAGACGACCACCTGTTCGACGCGACCAGTGACCATACTAACGGTTCCCTGAATAAAACTTGCATAAAACAGCCACTAGTTCTTGTTAATGTTGTCCCATTCGTGTTTTTTCAAAAATTTACAAATTTGTTCACACTTTGTGTTCACAAATGTATAAAAGTCTCCGTTGTGGAGAGTGTAACTTTTTCTATTTGTTTTTGTTTTTTTTTAAAGCAAACGCCCCATGCAAGGCCGAAGCCACTACAAGGAGTGGGGCTGCATATTCCAGATGTTCATCCTAGTGTTAATCTCCCCAATTAGCCTTCATTTTCCCCAAAATACATCAGGGAATCGAGGTAGTTGCAGTACCTCCAGGAGTCGTGACTTTTTCAACACCCGACCTCAGCGAGGTTTGAACCCTCAATATTGGGTTCCCAAGCTCAACGCTTTAACCACTAAAGCGGGTTTTCCAATTAAAAAAATGATACGCGTGCCAGCACAAAATACGCGTATCGGGATACGATACGTAGTCACCTTCAATTTCCATAAGTGGGAGTTTTGGCGCGTATCTTAAAAATTGTAAACAAACATGGCCAGGATTATTAGCAGACGAACAATTCTTCTTCTGTTGCTGCGGCGACGTTTGTCAAGGAAAAGGAGGTTCTGGGTCCGGAAACTGTTTTTAGATAGAAAAGCGAAAGGAGAATATTATCTTTTGGTTCAGGATTTGAGATTGCACGATGAAGAATATTTCTTCAGGTATTTCAGAATGATCCCACAGCAACTTGAAGTTCTTCTATCAAAAGTAGGACCACGCATCTTAAAGTCATCTAAAAGGGAATCCATAGGTTTGCTGATTTGCAGCTGTTAAAAGATTGATAAGTGCACGAGCTTGTTGTTGTTGACTTTCCGCCATTTTCAACGTGGTCTCCTTTCTCCAACGCTGAGCTTGCAAAAATATCAGATAAGAACACTGATTGGTTGATTTATCAAGTATCACGCCGTACTACGTCAAAAAGTTGGATCGATGTCTACTTTTTTTTTGTGCATGCAATTCATTTTCAGATACGCGTATTTCAAAATTTTTATGAAGTGCGCATGCCCATTGATACGGTCCGTGCTGATACGCGTATCATTTTTTTAATTGGAAAACCCGCTTAAGCCACCACCACTTAAAAATAAATAGCCACGTGTTTTAGGGTTTTTAAAAATGGAGTACCCACTATTGATGTAAAAATGGAAACAGTCTGTATGAATGAGTATGAATAAATGATTGCGTACTTTATATAGTACACGATAAAAAGTTGTTAATTCCTTGCTTAAAACGTAGGTCAAAACATTTTCTGTGCATGAAAAAATTTTGTTTGGATTTAAGTTACATGTGTTAAGAATCAGACAATTTTTCAGCCATCTGGATTTTTGTTTGATGTCAGTGTAAAAATGTGACTTAATTTTACATACATTTAATGAATAGTTAATGAATAACTAAAATAAATAAAAAACTAAAAAAGCACTTATTTGCACTTGCAATTATTTCGCTTCTCATGAAAACGTCTAAATGTGAACCCAGTTTGATACTTAGTCAAGCATTTTTGCTGATAACAAATTACAATAATTAGCAGATGAAATTTTCTCTTGTGGCTGCGTCCATGCTAATTTAGTCTCAGATTACAGACAAATTGGTGTTCTTTAAAACGACCACCTTTTTATAACGACCAACATTTTACATAAACCTTTGTTGTGTCAATTGCACTGTCTTTTGTATTTTACTTTCGAATTTCCACTTGTTCTTGAAGGATGAGGAGACTTACCCTGAACTTTATCGCAAAACAAATGATTACATCAAAGGGAGTAATGTTGATATAGCTGATCCATATCGAATTGGTAAGCTCTTTATTTTTCCGGTAGCATAATGCTTGGAATAAATGCAGTCTTAGGCTCTTAATTTGGAAAAGGCCCTTTTTCATGTCAAATAAAGGAGGTTATTTTAAAAATTTCAGTGATTTACTTTAACAAAATAAAACAAGTGATTCGGATTCTGAAATGACTGTTTGTTAACCTTTCTGAGTTATATAGTCCCAAAATGGAACGGATGCTACTGAGTTTTCTGGAATAATTTCTGTATTTTTGGCTGTAAATGCAATGCTTTGGGATGTAGCAGGGAACAACTTGGGGTTGCTTTACACCATGATGATGAGCCTTGACAGAATTCCTTGTTCACTGTACATTTACATTTGAGTTATGCGCAATAGGAGTAGTTGAATAATTTTGTTTGTTTTGCATCGAATGAACAGGTTGCATACTTGACATCATGCAGGATAAAGGATCCTTTGGGAATGGTCAAGATGTCATCCTACGCATAAGAAAGTTCTACCGGTACATTTGTTTGTCATGTTACGTTTTCATTGTGATCTGAAAATCATGTGATTTTCTCTGCTTCAAAAATGATAGTGTTTCCTGATACCTTTTCCTTTTTCCTTAGACCTGAAAACACTCATAAAGGATTCAAAGGGTCCAGTAGTTCAGATCTCAATATGTTGTACTGGTGTAATGAAGGTAATCACTTCATATATGTATTATGATGATATGTGGACACATGGTTGGACTGACATAGTTCTGTTTGTCTTGAAGATATTGATCTTCATGAACTTAGAAATATAAAATAAAATATTCACAGTAGTTTTGTCCATTCATATAATATAGAAGACTCTTCCGTGTGATTGTAAACTCTGCTAAGCTTAGTGATACCATTCAAAATTTGCAAAGTATGTTGCGAAATATATAATAAGCAAATATGTGTGGTTAACCTAAATAAATACAACAACGCAATTCACCATTTGACTGGAACTTGTAAGACTGTAAATTCAAACACAACCAGAAGCGAGCACATCACACTGTCGATAATCTCATGCTTTTAATAATACTCTTCTAGAATGCACGATTAGTTTTGACTATGTGGAAGGGAGATGTTATGTTTTGTATGCTGACGATCCAGACATGGACATGTGTGAATTTACTAGAAGTGGCCCAGACCGGTTTTACTTCCGAGAAGTACTTACAGTGTTATGTTTTTCTTGTTGTTTACTTATTCTCTCACAAAAAAATGTTTGTTTTGTTAAATTTCCATTATGTTGCTTCGCATGGCAATACTACAGGATGTCGTTTGATTTGATTTTTAAGGGAAATTTATATTTTCAGAGAATAAAGATGTCCAAGAAATTTATGATTGGAGAAGTTCTAAAAAAAACACAAGAAATAAATTTCAAATTATTTCTGATCTGTTTAGTCATATGATGCTGACTCAGAGGAATTTGATTTGCCACCGAACAAGGCACGATTGGAACTTTCTGGTGGGAAGGCAAGGATTTCGATTTTCCTTGTGATATAATTCACGAAGTTAACATAATTTCAAATACAATATAACCTGGACAGATATTGACTGAATGAAGATTTTTTTTATTATTATTTTAGTCTGGCAAGGGCAAAGGTAAAGGAAAAGCTAAAAAAGGATCCGTGTTTCAACAAAATCCAATCGACACTAGTTTCCCTATCTACGAAAAGGTAGAGAAGTTAAAGACGTTGGATATATTTGCTGGATGTGGAGGTACATAACCGTACTTTGTGATCACTGTGATTCCTTTCTGATTGAAAATTATATCCTCATTCTACATAACCATTTTTATTCTAAGGTTTGTCTGAAGGATTGCACCAAGCTGAAGTTGCCGACAGCCGATGGGCGATTGAGTTTGAACCATCGGCTGCACAAGCGTTCCGCCTCAACAATCCTGGAGCTGTGGTGTTCAATGCGGATTGCAACCATATCTTGAAATTGATCATGGAGGTGAAATGTATTTTCATTACTTGCTACAGAAAAAACCCTGTCTTGTTAGTCCATGCATTTGGGGTTAGTTTTATCATAGGCTAGGTTTTTATGGTGGGGAATATGTTAATTTACTTGAAGTATTGTTTGTTCATTCATAAGTTCTCTGATCTGAATAAGTGCGAAAAATTTCAATCCTTTCACCTTTCCCTTCTTTAATTTGTCCTTAAGTTTAAACGGAAAATCTTCAGTTTCTTTTTGACTTCTTGTTGCGTTGATATAGGGCAAACAAACTGATGAATCTGGACAGAGGCTACCTCGTAGGGGAGAAGTTGATCTGTTATGTGGCGGACCACCGTGTCAAGGTTTCAGTGGAATGAATCGATTCAACCATAGAGAGTACTCCATGTTCAAGGTAGGCAATCCATCCTTTATGTAACTTGACATGATATCATCACGGGGTTGATAGTTTCAAAAACACGACAGACCAGTACCAAAAGATGGTAGCTTTTTGCTGTAACTTAAGTCTGCTTTCGACAAAGCGGAACAGTTCTGTATTGACAGGAAATCTATGGAAATACATTAATTGTTGGTGGTGGTAAAAATTAGCTTCACTTTCAGGAATTTTATGCTTAATTGGAGTAAACATTAATTCTCTCTGATTTAAAATGTTGTTCGTTTCAAATATAACTTTGATTTTCTTACAGTTTCATGAGATCTATTCACTACTATTCCCCTATTTTTGATTTGCCTCGTTTTTAGAATTCATTAGTGACGTCATATTTGAGTTATTGTGACTACTTTCGTCCGAGGTTTTTCATCCTGGAGAATGTACGCAATTTCGTTTCTTTCAAAAAGAGCATGGTGCTCAAGTTGGTGATGAAGTGTCTTCTTAAAATGGGGTATCAGGTATGCTGCTAACGAGCTCCTTTCAATTGTACTTGTACCTCTACAAGGAATAAATGGAAATAATGTTTGATTTTCTTGTCTGTTCATCCTTACCATTGAGTTATTATTGTTTTCTCTCTACGTCTTCTTATTTTCACGAGTGTTTTTTTTTTCTACTACTGTAACTTGTCCCCTTACATGTAGTGTGAGTTTGGCGTTCTACAAGCTGGTTCCTATGGTGTTCCTCAAACTAGGCGAAGGTGAGTGTGACCATACTTTTTTGAGAAGCAATTTTTTTTTTTCACTCACTTTTTTTTACTACTTATTAATTGTTATTATACGTGCGACAAGCTGAGGATTCAAAAATTGAGGAAACGACTTTTTTGTTATGTTCTTACGTGATAACTCGCATGCGTCAATGCCTCGCTATCAGGTTTCGCCTCGTTTCAATGTCTACTATTGTTTTACTAATTAAATGCTATATCATATGTTATTTCCATTACGCAGTGGGATAATTAAAGGCAATGAAGATTTTTAAAACGAGCCATGCTTGTTGGCTTGGTCAAAACATAGCGTTTAAACACAGCTTTGGGGGTGTGATGTAAAGAAATATTTTCATTTCTAATAAAGATTTCTACAGATCAAGATGTTTTGAAATATGTCATCAATAATTAAAACTACCTAATATTAATTATGACGATCCTTAAGGCATGGTCATACTTGTTGGCTTGGTCGAAACACGGTGTTTAAACACAAATTCGGGAGAGCCCATTTTCGAATTACACAAACCCTTGTATTAACGTTTGTAGTTTACATGGTTGCCCAAATCATGAAAAAGTCACTACGACAAAGAGCATTTTCATTAAAATTGTGTGTATATTTCTATACAAATGCACTCCTTCGCAGTGGTTTTTCTACAAATATGTTCGCTGCGTGTAAGCTCCGAAAACTTACTTGATAAATCTTGTGTTATTTTGCTTGTTATTTTCTGTAGAGCTATTCTGATCGCAGCCGCACCTGGCGAAGTGTTGCCAAAGTATCCTGAATGTCAGCACGTGTTTGCTCCTAAAGGTTTAGCCTTGTCCGTCATGATTGACGACAAGAAGGTATGTGTGTCGTACTTTGTGCGGAGGAGCTTGTATGTGTGTCGTACTTTGTGCGGAGGAGCTTGTTGCAAAAACTCACTTTATGATGACTGCGAAAATATTCTGCCCCTACGAAAACAAAAATTCTGCTATGAGTAATCTCAGCGGTTACTTGTTTTCTTGATTTTTCACCTTTCACCGCGTCCAATTTCTGTTTATAAAAACATGATTGGTTGAAATTTAATTGACTGTCTTGGTAAACGAATCTGACATTTCCCGCCGATCTGAAATTTCCCGCCAAGCAAAAACGTCTATCAAATTTCAATCAATCAAGTCATTAACTATTCGTGAAATTTTGGTAAATTTTCCCTCGTTTGTTTCTCAAAATTTAATCCAAAAATATCCCTCAAAGCCATGTTATTACCAGCACAATTGTTGATTTGTATTTACTTGAGTCAACTGGTGCATTGATTCAACTAAAGCGGCAGTCACGCTGTGTTGCTTTGACCAAGTTAGTACACCCACATCCAATCCTGCTCAAAATTAAAGTTGGCAGGTCTTTTGAACCAAATAAGGCGTGTTACTTTGACCAAGTAAGTCCACCCACACCCAATCCTGCTCAAAATTGCTCTCAATCATGGTGCAGGATGATTAGGTGAAGGATACCAAATGAGCAGAACGGCAAATGAATAGATACAAACCTTAATTTGATAACTAGGTCAAAACACGTCGTGTGAAGCGAGTATAAACAGAAATTCGGGAAAATTCCGAATATTGGGAGAAACCTTCTTGACGATGTTATTATATTGATTGTAGTACCAAGCTGTCAAAAGGCTGCACACTGCACCGTTCCGAACGATAACCGTACACGATGCCATGTTAGATCTCCCTGCTATCAAAAACGGGGCAAGCAAACTTGAAATAGGCTATGATTCCGAGCCGCTTTCGCACTTCCAGAAGAAGGTAATGTTTGATAACTAACTTCCTGAATCGAAATTCTTGTGATATTACAACGGTTTTCGACTGCTTTAGTATCCTCGATGTTTCCTTTTTTATACTTTACCGAAAGCGTTTTTTTTTATGCCATTCAGAACAACAATAAAAAACCGATCTTTAATCGTTTCTAATTAAATTCAACATACCTGTTGATTAATGTGAATTTAACGACCTGTACTTATGAAAATTCTTGCATTTTTAAGTAAAATGTCTAATCGCAGGTCACTACACCTTTCCCGAATTTCTGTTTAAATGCCGCGTTAATGCTTAGTTATCAAGTTTCGCCTCGTTTCTATGTTTTTCATTGTTTTTCTAATTGCATAATGTTTTCAGTAAGTAATAGTTGCTCGTTCTCTCAGTTCCGCAGTGCACTAAATAGAAGTAAATAAGAGTTTGAAAAAGAGGCGAAACTTTGTAGCTAGGCTATAACACGGTGTTTAAACAGAGATTCGGGAAGGTCTATTGATTTACATTAGACAAGGCAAAAGTTCGACCTTATGAACTAACTCGAAGAACTTTTGCTCTGTTGTGGTTAGAACTTCATAAATATGAGTATTTAGACTGAAATCGACATGACAAGAATTCGTCGATATAATATCCTTCTAAATTTCTTCAAAACCACCCTGCTTTAAACTCCGTAGTATATCATGGAATTCTTTTATCAAGCTTAAGTACACAGTGAGTAATTTGTGAGATTAGACATTGTGTAATTTGTAAAACGTAGATTGTTGTTGTTATCAGGGGATTCACATGGGATCATGATGGTAGCATTGGTCAATCTCACTTTTAATCTGTTCATTTGCCTGTCTAGATGAGAGGCAAACACATTCAACAAGTATTGCGCGACCACGTCTGTAAAGATATGAGTCCACTTGTTGAAGCGCGAATGCGATATATACCATGTAAACCTGGCTCGGACTGGCGTGATTTGCCGAACATCGAAGTGAAACTTCGCGATGGTAACACCACCAAGAAATTGTAAGCTTGTGTTGTTGTTTTTCAGTTTGCGTGTTCAAGATAGTCCGTCTGACAGTTCCAATCGTCAAAATTCACTGCGATGAAGAGTATCTTTATTGAAATAGTGTGCATATTTCTATAGAAATGCACTTCTTCACAGAGATTTTTTAACAAATGTGCCCAGTGGGTCACTACTGGTATTTTTAAATCGGAGAACTGAAGAAATTACTTTTTTTCCGGGTGCACAAGCGTTTCAAGAAACGCACTTAAAGAGAGCCCCAGTTTTATCCGGGGGTCAATATACTATAGTTATTTTAAAAGTGGCATCGTGACTATTCACAGTGTTGTTTCAACAGTGGGTGTTGTCTTTGTCCTTCACAGCCTAATGTATTTTCTCTTCGCTTTTCAAGTTGTTTCCTTTCGTTTCAGGCGTTACTTGCACGATGACAAGAAACAAGGACTGGGTAATAACGGTGAATTTCGAGGTGTTTGCGCATGTGCTTCTGGTAAAGCATGTGATCCCGCTGACCGACAATTTAACACTCTTATACCTTGGTGTTTACCACATACAAGTAATAGACATAATCACTGGGCAGGCTTGTATGGTCGTTTAGAATGGAATGGTTTTTTCAGTACCACCGTGACCAATCCTGAACCAATGGGAAAACAAGTAAAGTCCACCGTCCTTATGCTTTCAAAATTTCTGATTATGTAAATGCGTGATGTTTTTTATTTACCCTAGGTGCTCCAAGTGACGATTTTCCCTTTTTTTTTTTTAGGGTCGCGTTCTTCATCCTGAGCAACACAGAGTCGTTAGTGTGCGTGAATGTGCTCGTTCCCAGGGCTTTCCTGACACCTTTCGTTTCTATGGCAATATATTAGACAAGCATCGACAGGTAAGCAACGCGTCTGAACCATGTTCTTTTAACACGAATTCACGAGTGCGAACATACAAGGCACTGTGGTCACACGGTGATTGTTGTTTTTATTTTAAATAAACATAACGTCTATCAGTTCAGTTTGTTTGTTTGATATAGATCGGTAACGCTGTTGCTCCTCCCATGGCGACTGCAATCGGTCAGGAAATAAGAAAAGCTATTGTTGCTAAGAAATCTAAAGCAACGGTAGGTGTTCCAAAAACAAAGAAGGAGGACGGTGGAGTGGAGAATAGAAATGATAATGAAGAGCAAGGCGGTGGAGTGGAGAAAATAAAAGCTGAGGAAGAGGAGGGTGAAGTCATGGAGGGTAATATTGGCACTGATGCAAATGCGTACGAAACATCTTCATCTTGATCGATATCGTTAAATGTCATTCATTCAAATTCTGGGTACCTGCCGACAATGAGCAACGCTCGTTACAATTTACTGCGAAGACACTACTCTGCTAATTAGAGAAATGGATTTCAAAGCAACTACGATCAAACGATTTGTTTCAAGACCTCCAGGTAGTGACGTCATTTCTTCGTCGAAACCCATGCTAGTGAAATTGAAAATTTTACGAAATGTCCGGAAAATATCGGAAAAGGAAAAAAAAAATTTTTTTGTTTCTGTTATCTCATAAGGATAAATAGAATTGTTCTATATTATATATATAATATACAATTGTTTTATGTAAAATATTTACGATTTTAGATGTAGTTTTACTTCCGACACGTCGGTGTTGTTAAAGCTGTTTCGTATCATGAGTGTCGCTAGTCCCTTCTGCAAGCCTTTCTTGAATAGAACGTCGTTGACGCCGACGATAATTTCTCCGATTTTTATTTGATTAATCGTTGGATCCTGTACACAAGAAATGTAAATGATTAAGTTGTGTCCTTCACATCTGTAGCCTATGAATGTGCTCGTTTGATAAGATACGATCATGGCTGGAAGTCTCTTTCTTTCATTTGAAAGAGCGAGACATTAAACGATAAATACTCGTTTAACCCAATCCGAAATATCGAAATAGTCTTGATCGCATCTGGTTAGAAGAGCCTGTGTTTTATGCGGTGCGTGTTACGTTTTATATATTGTTTTTATCAGGAAATAAAACCTTTTAACTAAAATTTCATGACATACTTTTTTCTTTTTTATCTCCCATTTTTTTTTTAAAAAAAAAGAATTCACTAGTCTCGGCATATACCGTCAAACTTTAATAGTCTGGATGTTTTGTATACACTCTGATCACGTGATACTGCTCTTTTGTTTTTAAATGTTTGGTGAGAAAAGAAGATAAGGATGTTGTTGTGAAGTATGCATCTTTCAAGATATTGTGTCAGTTGCTGGTAACCATAGAGCTTTCTCGACCTTCTGATTCTAAAGATCTTGATTGCTTTTAGATTTTGTACTACGGAAACAAAGTGACTGGTACTTAGTAAACACTGAAACGAGGCAAACCGTAATTACTGACATTGACACGTGATGCATACATACAGGTGTGTTGATATAATGTAATACAAATGTTTATAAACACATCTGTATCCATGACACTGATGATGGCGCAAGCCGAAAATGCCGAATATTTTTATTGGTTTTTATTCAAATTGAAGTGTTATCTATTCTTCTAGGATTGCAAATAAAGTTCTAAAATGTTATCTTGGCCCAAATGGTAATGATGAGCTAAGGCATAGGATAAGGATTTACCTGAATATCGGAAATATATAATTCATGGTACTTGCTGACCCCTCGCGAGTCTATGGTAAAACCGGGGTTACCACTTGTCCGAGTTAGAGTAACAGTTCTTCCGAACGGATTTTCCGGATATGATTTGTCTCGTTTCCAGTAGACAATCTGAAAGAATGAAATTTTGCCGATAACAAGAAATTTTGCCGATAACAAGAATTTGCTGCCGTATAAAACTGTTAATACAGTGAGTAAAAAACTAGACTGTAGAACCATACTCCATTCCTCACCAACCATAATATATAATTTCCTACCTCTTTGTTGGAGTCTAAATTTTGTGCTGTGGTCGCGTTATCTTTATTAAAAATCCCCATTCTGGCTTTTACCAATGCTCCTGGAGAAACTGACCGATGTCTTTGAAGTACTGGGCTGTTATCATTAGCCCTCAAGTCTGTTTCATCTGAAATGACAGTCTTCCTAAGATTGAAATGTGAAGGCGATTGTCTGAGACTGAACTGTGATGGCGATTTCAAAGCATTGTTGAAAATCGTTCCTGAAGATTCAGGTTTTCCGTTTTTATCATTGGTTTTGACTGCTGGAACAGTTAAAGATTTCCTTATAAAGATAGTGTTGGTTTGAGAACTTCTCAAATCAATATCATTAAGAGCGTGAGTTCTATCAATCGTGTTCTCCCCCACGTTGCTTTCAATCTGTATGTTTTTGAAACCCGATACGACCTCATCATCGCCAAATTTTTCTCCGAGTAGGAGATCGCTATTTTTTGTTTTTCTTAGTTTAGGAACGTTAATAAAATGTCTTCTTTCTTCAACATCGTCTGGTTGGAGCGTTCGAACTTTTCGAGAAAACGTATCAGCTTTCATAACGGAAGGTAAAAATTCCGCTGTTCTTGGAGATTTCGCTAAAACAGGCTTGCCGTAGTTTTTCTGTTCCTCCACCAGTTTGGTTGGTGATGATTCGTGCATATTTACACGGTTTTTCTCATACTGGTATTGATTTTGGATGTTCAGGCTACTGACTCGATTTAAACTCGAATGATAGTTGATAACGTTTCGTTTCTCGTCGTGTCGATTTGTACCATTGGTGCTTTCTATCGGTTCGTATTCGAGTCGTGTTGTCGGAAGAAACTTTTGCCTGATGATGTCATTAACGGAGAAATTCGAAACAACGTGTTCGAAACTTGGTTCAGCACTGAAATCCGGTGATTGCACCCTACCCATGTCGGTCGATGGCGGTGATTGCGCCCTACCTATGTCGGTCGATGGCGGAATCGAATCGGGTTTTTCAAGAGTGCCAGTCCCCATACCATTTTGTCTTGGTGTCGGATGTTGAAATGAAATTTCTGGAACGTCGCCGTTTATGCTGGTCGTCATGTGAGAACTTTCTGAATATTTGCTCCCGTTTATGTACGCCATCGACGTATCTGATTGTTCCGATGTTTTCCGACTTGCAATATATGACGCATCCGTCGTGTGAAAGGGGTTTGTTTCGTTTTCCGGTTCGCTATATTCGTTCTTCATTGTTAAATATCTCGGTTGAAAAGTTTGGAGATCACCTGTTTCCATGCTGTCATCAAGGCCATGTTGTTCATAAGAAAAATCAACGTCGATCACTTCAGCTTTCTGCCTTCTGTTCATTCCACCATACCCTTCACCAAAATCGCGAAAGTATCGATCAGGCTGTGTTCTAGGGTACCTTGACGAAGAAGGCGGTGTTACTTCTATTCCATTTTCTAGACTCGAGACTGTTACGATACTTCTCTCGTCATCTGAAGTTCGATCGGTTGATGGTACGTCCGCATGTGAAACAGTCTCGTATTGGTGAAAATTTTCGTCCTCTGAATCTTGCACCTCCTGTGCATGTTCAGCTTCTTCGTCATTCAGGAATCCGAATGCATATCCAAGTTTATTCTGTTCGAAATCCGTCTCATCTCCGCCTTCCCTCTCATACCCGAACGGAACATTTGTACTGTTTTTAATCGTATTATCTGATGAGAGATTATGTGAATGATGGCCCGTTGGTATGTTGCTCTTATCCACCTGTGAATAGAGATGTTCCGATTCTTCAGGTAGTTCCGGTATTTCCTCGTCCATTATATTTCTCTGAGTGACATATTTTGATACGATGGAGTGTTTCTGCGGGCTCTCCTCCTGTATTAATGTTTCTTTTGTTAGATCTTCGTTCGTAGAGTTATAGGCGTCATCGCGAAGTTCTCTGTATTTAAAATCTTGAGAATTAACAAATAAAGTTTCTTCATCAGCGTCGACATTTTTGTCATAATCGCTATTGTTATTATTGTTGTTGTTATTATTGTTGTTGTTGATTTTGTTTTCATAATTTTCGTCACTAGTAGCTCCACCTGTGGACACTTCTTCGTCGTACTACAGGAGAAATTATTTGAAATTAAGATGTAGTACCGTCAATGCTGGAATAGGCATTTTAACTCGTATAGCGACCCTCTACTCCATTTGACATTGATATAACCAGGGAGGAGGGAGGGGAATAGAAAGGAGAGCGAGGAGTGAAATTTACCGATACAATGTCCCTGCGAAAGCTCCTGTTTTTAAAAGAAAATACCCCCCGAGAACTTTACGAGTGTCTGACGTTATATTTCCATCGATTTCTCTTTGATAAAACAAAAGATACGTAGAAGCGATACTAACCAAACTTACCGGTATTGCTGCTACGCTTTCTTCAAAATGATTACTGATTGGTTCTTCTTTGACCAGTTCGTGCTCATTCTCCTCCTGAAAAACAAAAATGCCTGTATAGGTTGATGCCTCAATGCACAGCTCATCTCGCTGTATAAACCTTATAGAACTTGTTTGGGAAACAAAGGTCACATTTCAGGCGATTTTTAGAAACGTTTTAGCTCAACTGTAGCTCCGCTTATTGTAACAAAACTTTCAAATCCGAGAAAGCACTCTTTCTACTGAGTTTTACTGAGTTTTACATTACGGGGGTTCCACTATTACCAGCATCATGCAAGGAAAAAGTTGATCTTCATCTTTCGATGATTAATATTCAGACCTTAAGTTCTTGGAATTCGACTCGGAATAACATTTCATCATATACATCAATATCGGATCCACGAACTATACCGCGTATTTCGCCAATCAATGATCTCTGAAAAACCCGAAAAAAAATAATTAAATCGAAGATAGAAAAGCGTAAGGCACATGAATACTCCAGGTGTATACACTTATTGAGCAGAAAGATCTGCCTTTATGATCGCTCAACTTGAACCATAAGTTTGGATTCGATTTTCGGAATATTTAATAAAAACTCCTGAGTGTCTCTGGTAAGATTAATCATTCAATATGCACGTGTTGCAAAGGTCAAGTTTGCCTATTCAAGTATTTTAACTGCATTTATTTATTTATTTTTTTTTTTTTTTTTGTAATTTTCCACAAGAGAACATCAAATCTACGCTAAAAAGGCTTGAGAGCTAGTTTAGGGGTTGCTAAAACTGGGGGAATCACTAAAGTAAAGCTCAATTGTCGTATAGGGATCATTTTCTACCATGTATGTAACATCTAGTATTTAGGTGAAATTCATAGAAGAGAGGGGCTTTCTATTCATTCTGTCTAACAGTCAATTAATCTTTCTCCAAGGGCTGTTTCTATTGTTTTCTCAATGGTGTATTTGTTCTGTGACAACACTGTGTGGGAAGGGAACCCTGTCTTTATAGGGAAGTAAGAATGATGGTTCATGATTGCGTCATTTCAAATGGTTCTTCATGGTGTTAGATGATCTATCAAAGAGAAGAGAATGGAATTCCGAACAAGGTCTGGTTAAATGCATACCTTCTGCTTTGTGTCAAGTAAATCTAGAAGTAACAGAACAAATTCACTGATAGATAAGTTCTGTTGCGCATATTCTCGGATGTGATACTTCAGCATTTGCCATTCTTCCTCAGTTAAACACAATTTTGCCTTGCTCGCAATCCATTGGTAAGGAGATGGTCCAATCACAGCTTGATGGTTTAGCTGACTTCCAGCTATCCCAAGTTGAATGATGGAATCCTGCTCAAAAAAATAATAATAATAGAATAACTAAAGAAATATAGCTGGAGAGATTTATAATTGGAGAATAATGGTCATACCCTCTTCAGCAAATTCGAGTTTGAACTATTGTTGTTAAGAGATGGTGGTTGTGACCTAGGATACAAAAAAATACAGATATTTTGACTGTCCTTTTTTGCTTTACCAGATTCAATTTGTCAGTTTTCTCATCTACGTATTTCTTACCGCTTCTTTTCAATTTTATTGAACACTTTTTTTTCTGAATAACTTGGAGTGTCTTTTAAGTGGGATCAAATTAGTAGGTCTCTCACAAATCTCGTACACCGTCCAGTTTTATCCTAATTCGCCCACTTTTACTGAGATTTCTCCCTTCCAAATTTGTCCCAGACATTTTTATCATAGATTTAATACAACCTCGAACCCAGGGTCTCTTGCCCTTTCGATGCTATCCGTATATCAAAAAGGCAGGGTCTCTTGGGTTCGAGATTGAGATTTAAAACTCTCTTGTGGAAAATTACAAATCAAAGTCATTTTAGCTTTTCATCAAAATAGTTGAAGAGTTATGGATATTGAAAATGAATCATCAGCGACACTTGCATTTATGTTTGATAACTGCATCCAAGTTAGAAATCGATCAATGACAACAGCAGACCTTGAGAGCTCCTTTAACAGAGAGACAGGTGTTGAGAGCCGCTTTAACATGAGTATACCGTTATTTGAGAAGATCTTAATATACCTGTTTCTCACAGACCTTCCATCTATCCATTCAGTATGATCCGATATTATTCTTGCCAACGGTATTTTTCCGACATCTTTTAACGTCACCGTCATCATTTTGCTGGACCTTATAATATGTGCAGCGTCAGCATGACTAATGTCGATGAAATTGATGCCGTTTACTTCGAGAATCTGTTCGCCGACCTAAAAATGTCATTTTTCGTTAACAATTCGTTAATAAATGGATAAAGGATACAATTTCAAATACCTTATCGGACAAAATTTTAGTCACCTCCAAATGGTTTAGTCACTTTTGTCCGACTAATAATATTGTCCGACTAAAATTTTGGTCCTTTTCTAAAATTTCATAACTTACTTAATTTTTGATAAGGATTATCGAAAAGCGTGCGGGAGTGCGCCAATTACTTTAAGTTCTAGATATGTATAGGAAAACGAGGGGAAAGGCATATTTAATAAAAACAGTTTTTCCGACGTGAAAAACATATGTCCAACAAAATCATCAAACCACGACGGCACAATTTTGCCGTCGGAAAAAAATCCTAATTAAAAGGATTGTAGTATAATTTTATTTTTCAATTTCAATGTCATATTCCTGATCAGTATAAAAATCTTTTTTGGCGTTAAAAGGCGTTTCTTCTATTATGGCTGTCTTCTTCATTTTCTTTTGAACTACCTCGCTATTACTTTCATCGGAAGTTTCTGTTATTACCGGTGCTTTTCTCTTTTCCTGTGGATTCCTTCCTGAAATAAGCGAGGCTATTAAAAACGCCCAATCTGTTTACGAAAGGGTCGAGAAACCCTTTAGAGCGTTAAGAATAAACAATGAACATCATGAAAACGAGCGTTAATATTATTTATCAAAAAACTTTACCACTTTAGAAATTGTTTATTTATGACTAGGTCATGTTAAAATATTGTATTCGTTGGTGAGCAAAAAGAAAAATCATAAAGAAATTATAGATATTTATAATTTTGTAATTAAAACTGATAAGAAGAAGAATTCTGAAAAAAAATGATTTCGACCAAATATTTAGTCGGACATAATAATTAGTCGGACAAAATTTTAGTCGGACAAAATTATTAGTCGGACAAAATTTTAGTCACTTCCAAAAATTTTAGTCACTTTTGTCCGACTAAGTTTTGTCCGATAAGGTACATAAATTGTACATTAGTGCGATGATTTATCCAAGCTGATATTTACTAGCTACTAAAAATTTTATAATTTAAGCCTTGGGGTATGACACAATATAACATTCTCTATCGTGAGGTTACGTGTCTTTGCAATATAATCGATTGCAAAAATGTTTCATGTAACATACATAAAGGTTCTACATATCCAAACGCCACGACGATGTCATTAATTGCATACAACGCAACAATCTGCCAATGAAAATGTTGCACAGTAGCTCCTAAGGTTCTCATTATATGCAGTTTCAAAGGAAAGTTGCCATCAGCAACAGTAGTCTTTTCAAAATTTATAGTTGATTAAGGTATAATGTAAAGCTCGCAAATCAAAAACTTCAAAACGTCTACTACGTCACTGAACTGTGACGTCCAGGCTCTAATCTATATCCTGTCCAATGTATGTTTGTGAAAGATCTAATGAAAGATAATGTTTATTTTTACCATGATTCCTGACCTGTCCGCTACAGAATCTTCATCAATACCTGCCACGAAAATGCCAAGACCATATTCGGAGCCACCACGAATCAACAAACCCAATCGAACATTGTTTCCCACCACGATGTTCACCTATTAAACATGAAATACACCTTAAACTCAATTCACACAAGCTGAAAATTATAGTATAACAGGCCAACCCATAACGTACGTTACTAAGACCTTCGCTCTCGTTTTTCGATCTTAAAAAATATTAAAAGTATTTCTGTATAAGTTTAGTATTTTGGCCTAGCCTGCGAGTATGAATTTGTTTTCTTTCTAGAATTCCACTTGTGTTTAGAATTATAATTTTTAGGATAGAAGTACTGGTATAACAAACATCAACCTCGCACCCTGGGTTTCTTGCCTTTTTATTTACGGGACGTCGGTTGCCGCCGCCCCTTACACGTTTTTTTTATAAGCAACCAAGGTCAGACCTTAGTAGTAATGTTGCTTAAAAAATGACCGTTTTTTAGTAGTAATGTTGCTTATTGAAAAAATATTTATTTCCAGTCTTGAAAACCTTTGTGAATGTTTAAGTATCTAAGTACAAATCTAGGACCTAGTACCTAGGACCTAGGACCTAGTACTGCAACCTAGTGTAACCACCTAATGTAACAATTTTAAGAAATGGACTTTAGCTATGCTAGTGCTGCATGATCTCAAAATTTCATGTTGCTAATTTATGTAAGATCCTTGTAGTACTGTTGCTTAACTTTTTTAGAATTTACTAGTGTTGCTTATAAACGTGTTGCTTATATAAAAAAAACGTGTATATAAAAAGGCAAGAAACCCTGGGTACAAGGTTGTACAAATTAACAAAACTTCCGGACAGTTTTTGTTGCCAGCTGTAGCTACCATTATTTCCCCCTATGAACAAACTCATTATAGTAAAGTTGACCACACATTCAATTATCAGTCTCTCTGTAAATAAATTCTTACCTTCCGTTCGTCATCTGGGCGTTGTATACCATTAATGTCGTCAATAGCTGAAGGTTGTTTGGCAAGATGGTGACGCAGCGGTGAGCAAGGTCTGCCATAACAGTCAATCCACTGGTATTGCGTATGTTCTGTGATACTTCCAGGAACGAGACCAAGTGAGATAACTGCCAACCGCAGCTGTTTGTGATGCTGAATAAACTAAGCGTAGAAAAAAATAGACAATGTTGACTATGCAATCAATCAAATCTCTAACGAAAAGCTCTGCGTAAATGGAAACCATATTTCCGTCTCGCGTCGTAGCCAAAGGTTTTCTACGCTGTATAAAGTAGGGTATGGGGGAAATTAGAACCTAAAAAAAACGTGGTTATTTTCATCCATATAAACAGCCTCTTTTTTTTAATGACATGTCAAATATGAACCAATGACACTTTTTTTTTACTTTTTTTCATCTCCGTTTGGTCTGGAGGGAGGATAAAACTAGCATTATAAAGAAAATCTGTGGCCTAAATTGGAAAGATGACAAGCATAACTGAGGTTGATGTACATATATCGAGTATGTCAATTTAATAATTAATAGTGCAGCGATGGAGTAGTGGTTAGTACCTTTGAGTGCGACCGCTGCGACCCGTGTTCGAGTCCAGTCATGTCGTATCTCGATACTCCACGCCGATGCGCTTTAAAGGCAGCGTATCAGCCCATTAGGAGCCATCGACTGACTGCACACTGGCCTTCGTGCAAGCAAGAGGGAATGCTATACGTATCTCTGATGGTAAGTCAACTACTAGTTGCAAGTCGGCGGGCAGAAGAACCAACATTTACGGATGGGCTAAAAACTCTCGGTTACTTACTAACTATAATTGTCTTCGTTTCAGCAGAAGGCCTGTAGCAATTGACCTCACGATAGAAGGTACAATTAATTATCATTGCATCCTCAAAAGCCTTAAAAGAGGTGCAAAAGTAAAGGCCGAAACGTATTTGAACATTACCTTCGTATATCGACATATCGATTATTGCCTTAACGGAAAGCATTGGAAATAAACAGTTGTAATGTGTATTAGGAGATGATTGGTTTGGATGTTGATTTGGATGGGAAATAACCAAAACGAAATTGTACAGTTAGGGAGAGATTTTTGACAGTAATGTGAAATGATGTTTTACACACCTGGACGGCTTCGTCATGAGTTACGCCTTCAAAACTACGTTTATTTGCTTTTACGATTTGATCGCCAACTTGTAAACCTTGACTGTAGGCATCAGAATATTTATTGATATTGGATATGAATATTCCTGTACCGTGTTCTATACCGCCACGTATACTAAACCCAAATCCTATCTCAGCATGCCTCTTCACAAAAATTAACTTAAACGATCGATTTTTCTTGCTTTTACTAGATTGTTGTCCACGATAACGCTTGATGTTTTCAGATTGAGCACTACGAATACTTGCGACCGACACGACGTCATGTTTGAAATGATTAAGTGACGACGTTTCCCGTATATTGTCGTCGATCCACGTATTACCAGCGTTGCCGCGAGTTCTTCTGTTATTTTTTTTGTTACGCATGGTCAAATTTCAATTCATTTAGAAAATATGAAACCTGATCAAGATCAATTTCTGAAGAAAAAAAATTATTCATCCTGAAAGCGTCTTTTTCCATTTCTTCTCTCAATAACAATTTTAGTTTTCAATTATATAAATAATGTATTACGATATAAAAGCATGAGTCTGAATCACACATAAAAATGAATGTCTTGAATACCACAATTCGCAGTTTCAACCTTCCCGTTAGTAGTAGAGTTCTCTTAATAAATATTCATTTCCAATGTTTTTAATTCGAATTATTTTGAATAGATTATGTATATGTAATGGCTTAATTAAAAATTATTGAAATTTCCGAGAGACCCATTTTGAAATTAATTGAGAATTTTTCTATATTTCTATCTTTCTACATGTAAGACTACGCTTACAAAAGAAACTGCATGTCGGAGTAAACTTCATTTGTAGTTTTCTAAAGTAACAATCCATAAAGACTTTCTCAATTGAATCACAACAATGTATCAGTGTTTGAAGTTCTGTTCTCGGGACCGGGTCTGTAAAATAACTGTTTTTGTTGTTGAGATCCATGTGCCGCCATTGTAAATAGCGCTACTCATGGTTGGACGGCCAAACTATATTATGCGAAAGTCGATTAAGTTGCGTTCGCACACTTGACGTTATAGCTACATGGTTCAATCTTTTGAATACGATAGTTGATTGATCGTGGAGGAAAAATAGTAAATACAAATGAAAATGACGGAAGTACCTAGCAAAGTTCCTAAATTAAATAATTCTGATAAAGAAGATGGACTGGAGAGTGAACAACAAGATATTGTAGAACAAATAGATAATGTACAGAACCAAATAGATGGATTAAACGAGCAAGCCTCAGAAGAAATCTTACAGGTAGAACAAAAATATAACAGTATGAGGAAGCCTTTCTTTGGTAAAAGGGCAGATTTAATAAAAAAAATACCCAAATTTTGGGTTACTGTTGTATCTTTTCTACTTTCATTTGTTCTATCGTTAGTGTAATATGTTTGAGACCCGAAAGGTTCGAATTCATTCATACAAATTTTCGAAATGGCCGCCGTCTGTAGATATAAACCAATGAGATTCATTCTTTAGTGTTCATAATAAATTCTGCTGACCATATTTTTCTATGATAACAATTAACTTTTTCAATTCCATTCACGTGTAATTTTATGACAAATGAATATTAATATTACATGCTTTTATAAATTTAGTTTCACTTTCAAGCACTGTAAAATACATGCACTGTAGCTAAAATACATCACTTTTATGACAAAAGTGAGGGTGTGATAAATTTAATTTTCCAACCAAATTATTCAATCCTCATATTGAAATATTATTAAATCTACTGTTCTAATATTCAACCAAACATACTAAACCAAACATAATATACTTGATTTTCACAAGCATACAATCATGGTTGCCATAACAACAGTGGCTGCTTTTGGATGATTCATCATTATTTTCTAAGTTATTCTTGGACCACAGTTCATTTCCTTAAATTTTCTTGCCCGACTCAGGCAAAAAAAATGTTTGGCTTAGTTTGACATGACTATAATTTCAGCTTTTTGTGACCCTTCTGTGAAAACAGTCCATATAAGTCAGATTTTTGTTGTAGATCCAATCTTTGATTAATTAAATTTTATACCTAGAAATTGAATGATAATGAGTTTGAATGTATTCCATATGAAAATGTTACCGAAAATAGGAAAACTAAAGTTCGAAAGCCAAGTGAACACAAAAACATGAACACTGCCGGAACACTTATTTTTCCTGACTTCATAGGACGTCAATATTATATTCACAGCACTTTTATTCATTTTGATGAATCTGATGGATACATTTTGGAATGGACTGGCTGTACTGTCTTTCATAATAACATGTGGAATGTCTTAAACGAAAACACACATAGTAATTAGAAATGTTTAAATGTTTCATCTATAACTGTGTTATAAAGATAAGTGTATAAAGAATCTTATATGTTTCCTTATTATTATTATATATATATATATATACATTATTATGATTATGAAATCAGACAACAGTTACAACAACCAGTTAAGAGCCCAAACCTTTCAACACTCAGCCTTCAACACTTTCAACATGACATTGTGCCTTTACGTGTCTACTTCTTATGTTCCAACAAGAAATGTTATGTTCCTTAATGGTTCGTGATAGTTTGTAAATCATCCACAAATTTCTGCGTTACTTGACGAAGAGGATGAAGAGGCATTACACTACCTCACATCAGTTGAAGTAGAGGAATTTGAAGATATAAAATCAGGCTATAGGATAAAATTTGTAAGTTTTTTTCTTACTTATTTTTTAATGTCTTTTTTTTCATGGAGAGAAATTTTGATTGTTGCAAGTTTTTGATAGCCTTGTAGTGATAATAATGTTTTTATGTTTTTTTCAGCATTTTTCGGAAAATCCATATTTCACCAATGAGGTAGTTTGTAAAGAATTCATGTTAAGTGATAGCGGTGAACAAAGTCTAAAGTCTACAGAAATCCAATGGAAAGAAAATATGGTTGGTATTCTATTCATCTTTTGATCTTAAGTACTGTACATGTTTGTTATGTCTACCCCGTTTATAAATGTCACCAGATTCAAAATGGCCAAAAAAGTAAACAACAACAATCCTGTTGAGCAGTCTAGTATAGTTTAGGTTCTGTTCAAAATGTTGGAATTTCCTACGGATTTCACAAAGATCAAATATACAGCGATACTATGAATGATGTGTTAAGAATATAGAGAACGAGTTTGCATCTCACATTATTTAGAACACAAATTGGTAAATTTCACTCGTGAATAAGTGGTGATTACGTGTTCACATTCATCCTCGGTTAAAAAGTATATCTCAAAATACTTTACAGTCCAGTATTGTGTGTTTAAAACCTTAATGTCTGAGGAGAAAATTGTAAAAAAAGAAATATTGCTTACAAAAAAAACTGTGGTAACTATTTACGAAGAGTGTACATACAGCAGCACTTGAAACTAAGAAAAATGATTAAACTGAGGTGACCCAGTAAAACCAAGATGTTTCTGTGCTTGTCATGAAAAGTATCATGTAATCACTATCACAGAGTGTGTTCTCTAGCTATTTGCTATAGGTAATGTTTTAATTGCAAACAACTAATGATTGCAGCATTTTTGATAAAATCTGAAAATTTGTTTAGTATTTGCTATTGGGGTGGTCTCCTGCCTAGACGTTATTTTAATCTCATTTTCATTGACTTATTTTCTTGGCAAATAAATATTGATTGATTCTACAGTTTACTAATGCTCACAAAAACCGTATAATATTAAGTGTTTGCTGAATTTTTCATGCTACCTTCCTTCAGAATACTTGATTTTGCATTCTCAGGATTTAACTAAGAGGCAATCCGTTGAGTCTTTAAAGGCAGGACAGAAGCGGCAACACGAAGAGCCGGAAAGCTTCTTCTCTTGGTTTAACGATCAGTCGGAAGGAGGTACAGACGAAGTCGGCGAGCTAATCAAAGACGACGTATGGCCCAATCCTTTACAGTACTTTCTTGGTGGTGGCAACGACACGGAGGACAACGAAGACGATGACGAAAATGTAGTACTGATAGAAGATGAAGATGATGAGGAAGACGATGAAGAGGGAGAGGAGGGAGATTTCGAAGGTGAAGAGGATGAAGAAGAAGATTTCGAAGAAGAGGAGGAAGGTGAAGATGACGATGAGGAATTGGTACAGGTTAGATGCATTAATTTTGAATGTGAAAGATCTGCGTTTTATTATATGATGACACTACAACCGGCTTGCATGACAGATTCTTTGTAAAAAAAATACAATTAATTTTCCTTCTTTTTTATTTTTGCAGCTGCCTAAATTTGGATTTTAAGGATTTATCAACTACCTGTTTAATGTGTATGTCACTTCTCTTACAGGAACTGGAAGGAGAGGGCGACGAGAACTCAACGGACAAATAACATACCGGCGCCCGTTTGATTAGCACTTTTTATGATGGCAGACACTGTGTTGAGCCTTATCAGATTGTCTGTTGACAATAAACGAAACAGCGTTGTGTACATACTTCACGGAAACATTTCTATGGTGTATACTATAAATATGGGAATGAGCTAATTATTTTGCGGCCGTATTGGAATGACGTCATTAGTATGACTTGCTTGTCAATTTCTGTAGACGGGTGATTATTCAATCAAGATCAGCTTTTCCCTTGCATGAAACAATCGGTAGTCTTTTCAAATTGTGTGTGTTTTATTGTCGATTGTGTGATTTTTTTTCCAGATTTTGAGGCCTGTTCAAACTCACTAAATATTCTTTTTGCGAGTTCGCCATTCATTCAATATAGAACGGCCGGTTAGCTTTGCCTTGTAACAATTTATACGTTGAACCATCATTTTATCCTCGAAATGTTGCCTCTTCTCCTTCACACATTCTGTCGTTGTAAATCAATGCTTAATTTGTGTCTTCACACCCAGCGTGCAAAATCTTCAAAAGACCACTGCGATGACATGGTATCTAGAGGGGTCTTAGGCCCCCCCAAAGAAAATAGGTCCCCCCAAAGGATTAGGCCCCCCCTGAACATAAAATGTGACAGCCCCCAGTAGTATAATAGAATTTTTCAGATGATAAACACAACATGTGTTTTTGAGATACTATTTTTTAAAACATAAAAATTGTTTTGAATGAACCATAGAAGAAAGGTGTAAACTACAGTAATCCTAACTATAAATAAACATGCTAAATGGTTTTTATGTTACTCTATATTATAAATTTCCAAAATAAAATGTTTTGAAATAACATGCAAAAAAGCTCATGCAACAAATATCAAATGAGCTACAATATTATTCGTGTAGCGATGGTGTGGTGGTTAGTACCTTTGAGTGCGACCGCTGCGACCCGTGTTCGAGTCCAGTCATGTTTTAATTTGATACTCCACTCCGATGTGCTTTAAAAGCAGCATATCAGCCCATTAGGAGCCATCGACTGACTGCACACTGGCCTTCGGGCAAGTTAGAGCAATGCTATATGTATCTCTGACAGTAAATCAACTACCAGTTCCAAGTCAATCATAGCCAATCATTACGGATGGACACGGATGGTTACTTACTTACTTACTTATATTTTAAGTGAATGATAAACATAACACTAGCTATAAAGAGTATAAGCTACATAAAACTAAACTAATTAAGTTCAATTTAATACACAGACCGGTGCTACCTGTAATGTACGTTTCAAAATAATACATTACCAAATCGAATAACGATATTTTAAAGTGGCCTTGTAGATACCATGGATGAAGAGCATTAATATTGAAATAGTGCGTATATTTCTATAGAAATGCACTCTTTGGTAGTGATTTTTCAACAGATTTGCTTATTGGGTAGCATTTTGTGATCACAAAACGTTTGGTTGAAAGTGTCTTATTTTCTCTTAGTCTATAAGGTTTCTACTGCGAACATTGATGATCGCCACAAGAGGTGATCGCCACAAGAGGTAGTATGCCAACCAACTGTTAGTTAACTTACTGAACATATTGAACGATGGGAACAAACAAATACAGGATCACCACGCCAAAAACAACGAATTCCTAGTGTAACCGACATGCTTGTTATGTTTGCATTCGCCAAATGTTTTTAAAAGAAAATTCCTGGTAACCTCCTTAAGTTACTCCAACACACAACCTCGTCCCTAGGGCTTCTTGTCTTTTTAGCCGGCCATCCGTATATCGGAAAAGGCAAGAAGCCCTGCTGGGGACGAAGTTGCCCAACACAATTTTTGGTTATACCACGCATTTTTATAAGAACATAAACGCTTAAACGCCTAAACGTTAAGAGCGTCCTATGAGCATTCAAAGGACTGGGATTTTTATGGTGATATAAAGTTTATAAAGTTTTTAATAGAATACTTCTCGATAAGCTTTCCTTTCTTTATTGATATCTGTCCCAGGGGTTTCTTTCCTTTCATTCTTCCCACGCGCTTGATTTGGTTTGAAGGACAAAAAGAAAACCTTTTGCAGCAAAACGCAATGATGATTGGTAAGTTATCGTCATTGGTCGCGGCATGCAAAGGAGGGAAAAACAATCTCTTAGAAAGAAGATAAATGTTTAAGACAAACAAACGTTATCGAAGAACTTTCTGCCTCATTGGAACAAGCAAATGAAAATCTGGTGATCCACTATGAAGAAGCTGTCTTACTGAAAGTTCCTTAGGAAATCCTTATTGAAAGATTACGAAGATTATGAAGGTCGCTGCCGTCTGTATATCGAAAAGGCAAGAAACCCTGGGTACGAGGTTGCGTCTGTAATCTGCAAAATAATTGGTCTCGTTGATCAGTTCCGCGTTCGAAAACTGGGTCTGTTCAATCGAAGGTGTCATAAAGGTGGTTTTATATCGATTCGACACAATGAGGTTAGAGATTTCACAGCAGAGTTACTGTCGGAATGCTGTAAAGATGTTTCAATAGAACCAGTATTACAAGAACTAACTGGCGAAGATTTACCACCGTCAACTATCCAAACAAATGATGCTCGTGTCGATGTTGCTGCACGTGGATTCTGGGTTAAGGGGCAAGTAGCGTACTTTGATGTTAAGGTTTTCAACCCTACAGCTAAAAGCTACTTGACCCCCAGTCTCTAACTGCATCACACAAAAGTAATGAACTATGAAAGAAAAGAAGCTACAACCAAAGAGTAAACCGTGTTGACCAAGGAAGCTTCACACCACTAGTCTTCACTTGCTTTGGCGGTATGTCGCGAGAATGCTCCACCCTTTTTTAAAAGACTAGCAGAGATGATTGCGGATAAAAGAAACGAACCGATCCACATTATCAAAAATTGGATAAGATGTAGAATAAACTTTAGCCTTCTCAGATGCCAACTGCTATGTCTCAGAGGATCTAGAGAATCAAAAAGGCTGTTTGCTGAACAAGATGACGTCATTGATCATCACCGAATGTCAAATACAATCCTGAATCTTAAACGTTTTTTATTTCTATTTCTATTTATTACTATAATATTGTTTATGCTGTGATTGGGAAGAAGTCATTTCTGTATCTTTAAAAAAAAAAAAAAAGTAATGAAAAAAAAAAAAAAAAAAAATCGAAGGCCATAATGAATCGTGTGTCCCTGAAGAAGGGGTCCGCCATCACGTTTGTTCTGGAGTCAAAATGGTAAACACGAATGCATAAAAAAATTAAAAGTGAATGCTCAGATGTTAACTTTCAATTCAACACAAGTTATCATTTTTGATTTTATCAAGGGAAATCTCGAAATCTTTTAAATTTAGAATGACAAAATTTTAGTGTATTTCTGAATTTAGAAAGAAATACTAACGAGTTTTTCTTTCGGAAGATTGAAAATTTTTCTTTCTGAAATGTTTTAACTTTATTAATTTTTCTTTAAAAATTTACCCTGTTTTACTTGTTGTCTGTGGTTCATTTTTAAAATGAATCAACACAAAACCTCGGATTTCTTAGGAATTGACCCAGGTACAGTTTGGGTACATTGAAAGTATAGATTTAAAAGTTTATTTTTGGACTGTTTAAGGTGCACATTTAGGTAGTTTACTTGATGTACCTTTTATGTACCTGAATTTTAAGGTACAGTTCAGGTACATTTTTTTACCCTGTATGCGTCAAAGGTACATGTTAGGTATACCAGGCCTTGTCATAACAGGCACGCGTACGCAAACACGCCCCCAAGTTCAATATTTCTTGCATCACCCAAGCGATGATTCACTCGCAAAGCTTTGATGAACAACAATTTATCTGAGTGATTTATAATTAATATCTATCAAAAGGAATGATTATATATTTTACAGTGGTTTTCTCTTACCTCTTTCTCAGAAAATATGCATAACAAAAACGTCATGAATAGCTTTGTTAATTTCATAACGTCCTCGAAACGAAAACTTAAAAGCAACTTTATTACCAGATCTTTTCATGATCAAGTTCAAAAAGATATTGCGTAAGATTTACGTTATTGAAATTACAACAATTGGCTTATAGAAAAATATATAGAGGAAAACAATATTATTACTTCATTTTGATAAATAGGAAATAATGTTCAAAAATCATAGTAACTTTCAAAATTCTTTCAAACAAAAGGGTTTTGTTAATTCAAAATATTTTTGCAAACAACACCTGCACACAGATCAATTCAGGAAATTTTGTTAATTCATTCTAAATATAGTTATGTATATAAAGATTAAATTAGAGTTATATAGTTGTTTTCCGTTAACTAACAAAGATGTTTTTGTTAATTGAATTTTCACGTGTTACATCAATAAAACACGAAGAACTCGTAGTTAAGAAAAGAAAGCATTGATTATGCACTGAAGTCGAAGATAAGTACTGCAATGCCTCCAGTTTTTGGGGTTCACTGGTTAAATCGTCCCCCGACTTCAATAAGTAAAATTCCATCATTTGTAACAAAATTTGGAATCGCGCAGGCCAATTAGTTGTTTTCAATTTAGGCACGCGATTAGTCGCGCGGGAGAGATTTCTTTATGTCAAGGCCTGGTATACCTTACTATCATAAGGGTACTATGAAAAAAAAACAACAAAAAAGTAAAAACAGTTGAGAGTTTGATACTGAGAGTTGAAAATTGAAAAGTCAAAACGACTTTTTCTTTGAATTTTTGTCTTTATCATTCATTAGATGAGCTAATTTATTATAAACATTCTTGATTAGTATAATCAGAAACACTTGCAGTGCATTTGATTGTTTCAAATGTTTTGATTGTTCGCAAGATCAAGAATCGATAGCGTTGACGTTCATTTGTCAGAAAATTTTCATTTGCTATTTTGAAAAGGAGGTAATGAAACATATGAGAGTAAGAAATCTCAAGACAACAAAGTTAGTAACGAATATCAAGAATAAGAAGAATAAGAATAGCGTTCATTTGCCAGCAAGTTTTCATTTGCTATTTTAAAAAACATACGAGAGTTAGAACAACAAAGTTAGTAACGAAAGTATATATTGCACGAAGATTTGTTAATGTTTTTAGGGTAACTACGCTCTTGAACTTTTTTTTGTTTGTTTTGTTTTTCTTATAATGTAAATAGTTTTTTGCATCATTACTTTTGCTTTAGGGAAGTAAGTTTTTTGATCACGGGGAACCAATGCATTGCATCTCGAATCGTACAAGGCACTTTTCGGAAGATATCCCGAGAACTACATTTTTGATGGTCCGCGCAATATTGGTGAACAGGGCTGTGACGTTTGGTCGCCGACATCTTGGTAACGGTTACTGTATTTTTCAGATCAGTTGAATGTACTTTCTCAACATCGTTCAGTGATTAAAATTTTTGTAGCCATTTTTTGAGACGTCATTTTTAAAATTGAAACACGTAAAATATTTTACACAAGATGCAATTTATTTTAGAGAGTGAAAATAGCAGATGCACAGTGCGTATTTTTTAATTTTGATGGGTTTCAGATCTTCCAAGTAAAACGATTTTTTTTGGTCTGCGCTCCAGTGCTGATTGCAAACTTGGAAAAATGTTTTATCTAGGTTGGGTCTTTAAAATCAGGGGAACCATCACATTGCCTCCTAAATTAGACACAAAGTTATTTGGAAAACATCTTTAAAACCTCTAATAAATAAATGGTATTTTTATGGTCCGCGTTATTGACGAAGTGGTGACTACAACACTAATGCACTTTCTGTTTGTCATTTTGTAAATTAATTTTTGAGACATCATTTTCAGAATTAAAATCCGTAAAAAGTTTTTACACGGGTTACTAGTGTAATATATTTTGGTCAGTGTAAATAAGTGACCTTAATAAAAACATAAGTTGTTTGATTCCAGCAATCAAACCTTTTTGTTTGAATGTCAAAGAAAGTTGTGACACTTTATTTTTCACCCATGTAGCCGTATGAAGCTGGAAGCTTGTAAGAACTATTTCTAAACAAACTTGATGCTTACTTGGCAGTGGGCAATTAGGTGTTAAGCATTTAAAATGTTTTCTTATTGATTATATATATTAGATATCAATGTTACAAAGCATTAAAATAATATAGAATGAGAATTCCACAGCTATATACAATCAGAAAGTGTTCATTTTCCGCTCCAATTGGCAGAATTGTCAGTGCAAAGAGTCATTCTGCTGCAGCAACTTCTGACGAGCAAAATTTTGTCAATGGAAGACGATGTTTGCCTGTCAATCATCAGTCATGTGAATTAATTCAAAACATTAACCCAGCCACTGGAAAAATTGTTGGTAGTCTGTATAGTTCAGGTGTGGAAGAAGTAAATAGGGCAATTGAAAATGCCAAAGAGGCATTTGTATCTTGGTCAAAGGAAACGCCATCGTATCGTAGTCAATTCTTACGAAGAGTTGGGCGATTGATTGAACAGCGTACACATGAAATTGCAAAGCTAGAAACAATTGATACAGGTTTGATATTTTCTTTGCTTGTTTTGTTTTTTATGTACTGTTATAAATTATATTATTGTATCATAAATGTGTCTGGAGAATTACATAGCTCACAGTGTCTAATCTTAAGATTTTATCTGGGTGTCAGGTCAGGCCATTGACATTGTTGGTTTTAGAATTTTTGATGGCCTGACAGCAATTTTTTTGCGTAAGTTTTTTATCCGTTTCGAGGTTGGTTTGAGCAGTTCGCACAATTGGTCTTGAGCGTTTGGTCCGGGCGTTTGCACAATTGGCCATTGGTTTTGGTCATTGGTTCTGAGAGTTTGCGCCTAATGCAACCAACCTTGGAGAAAAGTAATTTTTGAAATGATAACTATGAGAAAAATGCTTCATTGAGTGTCCTGGTATTTAACTATAGTACGCAAACATATTCTTCAGGGGTCTTTACCTCCCCCCCCCTCTATTTTATGGCCACCCCTTGTACCATCTGGGATAGGAGAATTTCCCTTGAATCTGTAAAACACATAATAGCGGGTGTGTATTCCACTTTTGTTTAAATTCACGGCCAAGTTCTTCTTAGTTACGCGTAAAACCACATAAAGGGAGGGAATTTTTACGATTATTTGTTAGTAGCATGTTGTGTGACGTCAGTTTTTTTATCATCACAGGGGAACATCCCCAGTCAAATGCGACGTTTTTGGAGAAATATCTTGAACCAATAGCGTTTTTTTGGCTTTGCCATACATACAATGGGGTGACGGAAAATTTGAGTCTAAAATTGTTTTTGGGACACTGGTCTGTCACGTCATCGAAATCTTTGATCGATGATATCTCTCTAGGCCTTAATCATTACGAAACAATCCCATACATTTTTTGATCAGTTTTTCAAGTTCTAACATGGGTATAATTTTTGTTCATAATTCTATTTTCATCACAGGATTTGGGCACATCGAAATTAAAACCTGTAAAAAACTTTTATGTGTTATTCTAGTGTGTTATAATAGTCAGTTTATAATAATTATACATTGATTGGAATTATAAGTAATTGCTTAAATGAACGTTTGCAGAATCTTAAAGTATTGTCACATCTATAGACATTTTTTTATTTCATTCAAATTATCTGGTTTGTGCTTATTTGAATTCAGATGTGTATAGTATAATGTTTTCCTTAGCAGTTTTATTTCTGTAAAGCAAACCATATTGTGTAGTCATAAAAAAGACTCTGTCTTAGTTCTTTGTAACTTAGATAACGTAAGAGGAAGTACCTGTTAAAGGATCGTTTGCTGATAATGCATGAATGGTGATTCTGGTTTCTGTTGTTATACAGCAACAGATCTTTTCGATTTAACACCAAAATTTGGGCAAAACTCTTGCATTTTATTTGTCAGGAAAATGGAAAGAGTTGTGATGTTATGTTACGTAGTAGTATCAAGAAAGACACATACTTCTCCATACTTGTGCTTAATGGTGTAGGGAATGAGTTAATGTTTTCCATTTCTTATCAATGTATGGTCATTTTCACATAATGGGATATGTTTTTGGTTTTCTATAGGGAAGACTATAAACGAATCGACATTTGACATCCAAGCAGCAGTGGAAGCATGCAATTATTTCTCAGCAATGTCGTATAATCTTATTGGTAAACAAATTCCAGTTCATGAAGGTGCTTTGGTTTACACCAGACGTGAACCGCTGGGTGTTTGTGCAGGTAGTCTTATTTCGAAGCACAATTTCTGTTTGAATATTTTACGTCTGAAGTATGATGGGGTAATTTCATTTATAGGCAACATCAAACATTTCAGCATTTTCCTCTGTTGCACCAGCCTGAAGGATGTTTTTGCTTTCTGAATTAATGTCATCATCAAATCTTTACTATGACTTTGGTGAAGACTTTGTGTGAAATCAACTGATTGATTGTTTGATATAACATGATAGACGTTTATTTGAATTCTGTAGGTATCGGTGCATGGAACTTTCCTATCAATAATATCGCTTGGAAGACATTACCAGCACTAGCATGTGGAAACACTTATGTATACAAACCATCCCCACTGACACCACTAACTAGTACAGTGTTTGCAGAAATCTTTGCAGAAGCTGGTTTACCACCAGGTTGCTTAAACGTTGTCCAGGGAGGTGCAGAAGTTGGACAGATGTTCTGCTCTCATCCTGATATTGCTAAGGTTTCCTTTACTGGAAGTATTGAAACTGGTGCAAAGGTACATATCCTATTCCTTTTATATGAAGTTCAATTAAGAATTCTTGCGGAAAAGAAAAGTTATGGCAGTCAATGTTTGTTGTTTAAAAACCAAAAACTCTGTCCAAATCCAAGTCTGGTATTAAACTTATTTTAAAGAAACGTTCTTTTCATTCATTCTTTTTTATCAAAGAGATGACACAGTGATTATGACACAGTGATTATGACACAGTGATTATGACACAGTGATTATGACACAGTGATTATGACACAGTGATTATGTTCTGGCACACTGAATGTGCTTAACTATGCTTGTTGATATTTTATTCACTGCCAGTCGAGGCCGACTGTGCAAAAATTTGGAACTCTAATCCCAATATAAAACATTCCATAAAAAAATTGTAAGCTAAAATCACAAAGAACGTCTCTTTAAAATCAAACAACTAACATTGTGTGTTTCTCCACCAATCAGGGCTTCAGCTATTCTACGCAATTCAATAGGAACTAGTTAGCTATAGTTGTATATCGTAGACAGGCAAGCACGGAAATTTGTTGCGCCATGAGAAACGATTTATCGTTACCGTTATTTAACATTTACGGAAACGATGGAACCTAAAATCGTTTCAGCAGATTTAGATTTACGGTAACAATACGGTAACGACGCTAACATTAATGAAATAAAACAAGATTGTAAAGGGAGCTGGAAACTAAGATGCTTTTTTATTTCATTGAATAATACGAAAACGAGTCCTGCTGGTACTACTTATGATTTTTCTTTGCATTTGTAAGCTAGCCAATGGTAGTTAGATGTTTTCTTCTTACTTCTGTTGACAATGCCACTTTTCCATAAACTGAATGACAATCACTTATCCTATTCCACATTCCAAGATACATCCAAAATGTTATTACTATTATCATCTTTTTTGAATCATAGGTAATGGCTGCTTGTGCTCCACAGATCAAGAATGTTACTCTAGAACTTGGTGGCAAGTCTCCTATGATTGTTTTCGAAGATGCTGACATGGATAATGCTGTTCAAGGAGCTTTGATGGCCAACTATATAACACAAGGAGAAGTATTGTGTTTTTCTTGATACTACTATATAACACAAGAAGTATTATGTCTTTCTTGTCTTTCTTGGTACTTGTCTCTTCAAGGGATTCGATTCTTTTTTTAACAGTGCTTTGGAATATAATTGTCTATACTGAACAGCTAAAACACATGGCTTATATCTGTTACAGAATATGTAAAGAACTAAAAATGTTTTTGATGATGCAACAAAATCCTATTATGCTAACTAAGCGGTCTAATAAACTGTGACATTGTCTTAATGAAGGTTATAATGTTGTTCTCCCATGCAAGCAGTTCTCTCCACATTGGGGATTATGATAATTATAACCTAGGTACTTCATGCAAAGAGTGCTGTTGGATATAATGGGTTCAACTTGCCAACAATATCTAAACCACTATATGTTTCCCACTACTTTCACTGTAAGGCAAGTTCTTAATCTTCTAAAGGAAATAATAAATCAGTGTTTGGATTTTGAACCAGTTCTGCTTTTGAATGGTAATTGTCAACATGTGACTCTATACAACCCTTTTGATCGTAATTTCAAACTCTACAACACCATCACCACTTTTTGTACATTGTTCTTTCATTAACATTTTCATGTGTAAAAACAAACGGTTTATGACTAGAAAAAACTCAGAAAACTTGATCAGGAAATCCCTAATTATTATACCCTAAAAATTTACATTACACAATGCACATTTTTTCTTTTTTACTGTCTCGTTTTGTGAAGCAGAAATTTAGAACGCTGTTATACTTTGTTAATGTTAAATTCTAAGAGTTGTTTATAATATTTTTTGTTTCTTTAAAGGGTGAGGACGAATACTATTGAACATTAAGCTGCTGCACGCTATTCATTTAATTATTATAATCAAGTCTTAATTTTCCCAAAAGCATAGGCTTCCTCCAGTCTTATGGTAGTTTTACCAACATGTTAACAGTCTTAACAGTTATTTGATATTTTAAACATTGTTATTTTTGTACAAACAATATATATTTAATGTTTATAGGTTTGCTCCAATGCTGCCCGTATTTATGTACATGAATCAATTTTCGATGAGTTTTTGCAGCGCGTTGTAAAGGCTACAGAAAACTTAAGAGTTGGCGACACTATGGACGGCCGGTCACAAATTGGAGCATTAATCAGTGAAGATCATTTGAGAAAAGTAGAGGGGTTTATCAAGAGAGCTGTGGATGAGGTTGGTTTCTGGATTTCATTTTGAAGTTTTAATCTAGACAGCTCTCATTACTTTTGCTTAAATTCTTGTTAAGGGAGCACGAATTTTGTGTGGAGGAGATAAGCCAGATTTCAGTGCTTCTACGCACAATGCTGAAGGTTATTATCTGAATCCATGTGTTATGGACAATTGTGATGACAGCATGGAAATAGTTCGTGAAGAACATTTTGGGCCAATTATGTGCGTCCTGAAGTTTTCTAATGAAGACGAGGTGATTCGACGTTCAAATGACACCAAAACTGGACTGGCAGGTGGTGTCTTTACAAGGTGCGAGAAAGACAATTTCTGCCCTGTTTGAGTAAAAAAACAAATATTATAACATTGGTGGATTGAAAGATGTTGTGCCTATAAAATTTTGTGTGAGGTAATGACAGACTTAGGCTTGATGCATAATTATTCCAGCTTGTCATTTTAGAGATATCAGTCGTGCACATCGAGTTATTGCGAAATTACAAAGTGGTTCCTGTTGTATTAACACATACAATATGTATCCAATACATGTGCCCTTTGGGGGTTTTAAAATGTCCGGCATTGGACAAGAAAATGGTACTGCTGTTTTAAATCACTACACACAAGAAAAAACAGTATACGTTGAGCTGAATGATGTGGAGTCACTGTTTCTATAAGATATGAATTGTGTTGACACACTCCCTGATTCAACATCTATTGACTTAACTTTGTTGGAAGTAGTTCTCCAGTGTTAACATCATGGTGAAATGGCTGTTTTAGATAATGCTTGCACCTCATTTTTATAAATACTCATTTCACGAACATATTTACGATGGCTGCTTCTATTTAACTCACATCAGAAAGTTATAGGAAGTGGAACTTACAGAATTTATGAATTTATATATAATTTTTTTTGTTGTTTGAGGGGCAAAAAATTAAACAATATTTGTCACCGAGAGGATCAATCTTTTGCTATGTTATTCCATGTTACAACTTACGTACAGATTTCTTTTTGGTACATTGGTATGTTCTTATGAGCAATAGATGTCTGTGTTGTAGTTATATAAAGGTGCAATTTTTTTTTGAGTCACATTAACTGATTTATGTAAAAAATGAAAGTTTCGTTGAAATGATATTCAAAATCATCATTACATTGACTTTTTGTTTTCTGTTTTCTGTTTGATGATTGGATGTTTTATTCCTCGTGGGAGGAAAATTTTGCAGTTCGAAAAAAATGCAAAGTCTTTGCGGCATCAATTTTTGCAGTTCAGTATGTAAAGTGGATTTTGTGGGAATTTATTTTTGCGGATGGACAAAAATCATATTTTACCAGAAATACAAATGAATGATTTGTAGAATTTGTCTCTTTAATGACTTTTTTCAATGCCTTTTCAGTTAATTTCTAGTTATTTTCTTGTAAAGGGAATCTTTTGCAGTTTTCAAAAAAAGCCCTGATCATTTGTGGAATTTAATTTCAGAATTTTTCGGAAAAAAAAACAAAATTTTCTTTCCTGAAATTCCTGACAATAAAGTAATATATTGTAAGGCGTGTGGAACTCTTCAGAATGAGATAAGTGAGAAAAATCCATGGACTGAAGTGTTTGTTACTTGTCTTTGGACCTTATTATACCACAGAGCCTGTCATTGTATCTAAGCTGAATATTACCTATTGTGTCGTATCTATGTTAGCATGATTTTTGTCAATCCTCTTTGTGGCAAGACCTGGTGTGAGCAGTTTGTTGATGAGTGTTGATTTGAATTTGCTTTGCAGAAGATCAACACAGGAAAAAATAATAAAATTGGTGTTATTAAAGCCATTATCCATTTTCTCACCAAAATGGTTGATCGTATGATTACAAGATTTTTCGTTTAATCCATCTAACTTAAAATGATTGTTGACACCGAAAGATTAGACTATTATTACGAGCTAGGTAAATTTCATCATGATTAGTTAATTTTTAAATCAGTTTGTTTTTATTACTTTATAAGAGCCACTGCTTGCTATGTTTGAATTAATGAGTATGATATTTACCTTTTCAGTTACAACACAGATTCTTAAACATCAGAGCTTAGCTCACGGACTTTTCCCATCATGTATAAGTAACAAGAATTGTAGAGAAGGACATGTTCGAGATAATGTTTACTGT
The DNA here is from genome assembly GCA_027922465.2 of Turritopsis dohrnii. Classification (NCBI taxonomy): domain Eukaryota; kingdom Metazoa; phylum Cnidaria; class Hydrozoa; order Anthoathecata; family Oceaniidae; genus Turritopsis; species Turritopsis dohrnii. The sequence goes on from BQMF02000019.1 coordinate 1,504,147, forward strand.
TGCATGTCGATTTGGGCCCTTGCTTTGGCCTATCGGTATGATACTGTTTTTGGCATGATAACATTTGTTTTGGATTGTGATAGTTAAAAGTTTGCATACGAAGCAGCAAACTTCATAATAATTCTTGAAAGCTACAGAAACTTACATTTTTTGTATTTTTATCTTTATCTAAATTCCTGTAAGAAAGCCAGATTAACAGTGAAACTTTATTTTCTATATGTTTCACAATTCTAGGAATGTTGATGATGATGATGGACGAACACATGAGTTGGAACACAGTGCAGTAAAATGTATGCGTGGAATTCTTTTCTTTTATATGAAACAAACAAACAAGGTATTGCTTTTATTTTCATGAATTTTCCACATGTTTCTTCAAAATGACTATTATGTTGCATGGTCATTTTGTTTTCATCAAGATTTTCTGGAAAACGAACTTTATTATGAAAGTTCCTTTTTTTAGGATTTGATTTGATCTCAACAATTCTCCTTTTTTTAAAAAAGTTGCTTCTGCTACCCTTTTTCATAGTAACAATAGAAACCACCCTGTCAGTTCATTACATGCTTTTTTTTTATAAGCAAAGCGAAATTTCGGTGAGGGTGAAGTATTCTTATGGTTTACAAAAAAATAAGGGCAAAATATTTTTAATGTATTCTTGTATTTCAGAATAAGATTCTATGACAATGTCATGTGTACACGATTTGCAACAATTATGTTGTGAACTTATGAAAACAGCTTTATATTTGATGTTTATGTTGATGTTCGCATTTGCGAATATATTTGTTTGCTCATTTTACTGTATCTGTTTTTCACTATGTTCTGTTATTCTTATGAAAGTCACCCTAGGAATATTCTTAAGATATTTTTACCCTGATATTCTTATAAAAAGAAAAGTGTCTATTCACAATCTGTTTTATGTTAGTGAGGGAGTATAGGACTTGGCTAGTAGATGACAAAACTTTCATGTTTTTATGTTTGGGTAATCTTTAACAATCTTCTTTGATTGAATGTTTCAAATTTTTGAATGATTTTCTGATTGCCAATCATTAAGAAATCTGTAAAGTCCTTGAAGTCTCGTATTGTCAGTTATTGTCAGCATAGAATGATTTGTTTATTATTTTTCATACTTCATTCACTCTGGGTTTTTTTTAGGTGGAAGCTTTCAAGAAAGAGCAAAAGGCTGTGAATTCATTACATTGTAAATTTGACATCCGCACAACTGATCCGAAACCTGATGAAAGTGATTTGCAGGTTTATGTTGTGTTCTTATCTTTTGTTGTTGTTTTTTTGACAAATGAAATTTCCCCTCTGTAAACTTCCGACTTTAATTTTGAAAGTTCAAGAGTGCTGAAACTGAACTTATTTTCAGATTTTCTTTGATCTTCACAATAGCCTATTTTTATGCAGTACTTGCTTTGATCACATGAGAAATTCTAACCAATGGTTGTATTCTTTTAACTGTTATTTACTCCTTATATATATATTAACTCCTCATTATAATAGTCCTTTTAACTATTGTGAAAAACTGCTGAAGAATTTCCTGTTCAGCAGGTTTAGTTAAAATCTCTGATGATAAGGTGGTACTGCCGGGGATAGTCTACATCCACACTATCAATTGGGATTGCTTGTATTTACTGTACTTATTTAACTAAAAGTCCCAGATTTGTTTAATAAAAATGAGAGAACAAATGTTTCTTGAGTGTATTCAGCATAGCTTCATCCGCAAAGAGAAATCTTGCAGCGTATACCTTTATAATGAAATCTTATTTCGTATTATTGTGACGCACATAAAATGAGCAATTATTAACCAATCAAAAGTAAAGAAGCAAGAATGGACTTTTGGGCTTAGCTGTTGGTTGAATTTTCAATATTGCTATTCCTATCATGATCAAAGTTATTCTGAAAAAATATTCCATTCAAAAGATCAAGATCCAGAATATTTTTGTACATAAAGTTATCGTGTTTGTTGATAGAATTTTATTTTATGTTTATTATAGATGGATGTTGTGGCTTTGTTCCTGCTTACATTGGTGCAAATGATCGCATCTGGTTTGAGTGTATAAAAATTTTCATATTTTTAGTACTGTGTGACTTATAATACGTTTGTTTTGAGACCCAACCTAACTTTCAGTGTATGACGGAATATTAATCTCGTGCTTACCTGTGGAAGTTCAGTTTTTGTTTTACATTTCAGATTATTTTTACCATCGATGAAGTGAATTTCATTCAAAATCTTGTTTATTATATCGAACGGACATATAGAATTGCCGACTTCGGTGTTTGGGAAAGGGGTACAAAATACAACAATGGCAATGGTGAACTCCATGCCAGGTATTGAAGTATTTCTTTCATCGAAATTTTCTCTTCGTCATGACTTTAATCACAGGAGAGGAAAACTGTGGAATTGGTAGTAGTACTGCCAGCTATGTTCACAATTTTTCTTCAAAGACTTTACATATTCTCAATTAAAATTATGGTTGCAGCTACAAGAATTTTTTTTTGCCCCTGTTTTGACACCACTGATGGCATTGAAAAATCAAATTATCTGGTAAAACATTTTGTTAGAAAGTAAATATTAGAGTCCAAACTATTACGAAAACTAATGAAATCTAACAAGAGACGCCCTTCATTACTTGGAAATGGTAATTTTGTCTCATTACAGTAGGAAATTGAGTGGGTGTAGAATTTTTTCGTTCCTTAGATAATATGCTATTCCTATCTTGAAATAAAGTTTTCAAAGATAGGATTATAGAAATCTTTCTTCTTGGATGGACATAACATCTGTTTTACCAGTGGTATTATTGCAGCTAGACAAGACTAAACGAGCATTGGAAAGTGACAGCTCCTGACTATTGGAGGTTGACCAACCGCGGGTTTACAAAGTTCTTCATTGAATAGATTTTTTTGCTTAGCTAAGTTAGGTTGGTACCAATAAGCTTCACTGGTGCTTTATTTATCATGTTGCATGTTTGCTATGTTTATTTCATCTCCACTAACTTGTGAGAGACCTTGTGCTTAAATCTGACATGATGAGTATTTTGTTGAAGCTAACAGTAAGAGCAATTACTGAGTTTGATTCAGGTACGATATTGTTCCTTGTGTAAATATGTAATAAGGTTTCTTAGCAAAATTTCATTAAAAACGTTTTGCTGAGGGATTTTAAATATTGTGGTGACTTCACAGTTGTGTAGATCTTTCAATTATATAAACTGCCACGGATAAGACCATCTGAGTAAAAGCCCACCCCTGTCACTAATGTAGACATCAGGCTGGGTATAAGGCCAACCAAGTCGAAAAAGAAACAAGGCATATATCCTTATCTTACATTTATTTTGTATTTTTGTATTGTCTTTTATACACTTTCTGACTTGTCTCTTTCTTAACTTTGGTCCATGCAGAAAATAGCAACATGGCAGCTCTATTCCCCTGCCTAGAACCCATGTGCCTCAGGTGAATATTTTGACTGTCCTGTAATGTATAAATAATCTTGTAAACTTTTCAGGATTCCATCAACGGGTACAGAAATTTAAACGTTTTTGAAAGTTTTGCTATCAATTTTCCCTTTTCAAGGTTCGAATTAAGATTTCAAAAGTGTATCGCAATTTTATAGCGAGCGAAGCGAGCTGAAAAGCCTGCCGAAGGCGCGAAAATTTTTGCACTTTTGCGATGCGTTTTTATGAATTTGCGATGTAGTTTTTGTTATAGTAAGAATGAACTATTGCATATATTAAGGCCAGCGCTCCGTCTACATGCTAACACCCAAAGCCCTGACGTTATTGCTTCTTTACCTAACAAATACATTACAAGCCGTATGTACTATGTACCGATCTTGATCAACATACAGGCAAAAAACTCACTGCGGCAGGCCTGTAAATAAGCATCGGATATTGTCCGGCAAGAAATACGCTACGTCCGACCTGAGATCCTGTACTGCCAGACATGATGTCCGACAGAAATTTATCGCCGTTTCTATCGACCATTTTGAACTCTAACATGCTGCGAATAAAAAGTGTGCAGAACATGCTAGGAATAAAAAGTGTGCAGAATGAATATCATAAGATACAGGATATAAACTCGTTAATTATTAATTTTGTTTACTGTTTAAAATTTTCAAGTTACAGGTAACATATTAATCAGAAAGATTAAGCTATATTTGAATAGCTAAAAGATTCATCAATGAAACAATTGTTTGTTTTCTTTTTATAATTTGAGGAATTGAAAAAGCAAGTCGCTCTCCTCCTGATTTTATATAAAAAGTGTAGAAAGTGTGAAACGAGATGATATCATGAGACAAACAAAAACAATTTAGCATTAACTTGATGGGCCCCGTCAAGTTAATGTTTAAATTTTATGCACCTCGGGGGTGCATAAGTTTTATTATGAATCACTCACCTTTAATTTTCACGGCGCAACAATCATCTTACTTTCCTGAACGATCCCAGATACCACTGGAAAAGAGACTTAGAAAAGCATGTCCGACATGAAATGATAATTGTGTCCGGCAAGGGAAAAAACTTATTTACAGGCTGCTGCGGGTGAGTGCACATCTGTGCTGGGTCAGATAAATCCGCAGCTCACAGAAGGGTTGGAGTGCTTCATTATAGATTTTGACTTTCAGGCGAGTATACACACTATGATGATATGATTTCAATGAAACCTGACAAAATAAGAATTACTAGACATAAAAATTAAAGAAATGTTGCATCGCAATTTTAATGAATTTTGAGATTTTTGCTTCGTGGTTTTTCAAAAACGCATCGCGAATCGCGAAATGCGATACGTTAATTCGAACCCTGCTTTTAAGCCCACCCCGTTTAGCATCAGACCAAGTATAAGCCCATCCTTGTGTAAGTCCATCAGATTTCACCTGTGAACCACTTAAAGCCCATGACAGTTTATGGTACTTTAAACAGAATGTTAAGAAGATTGAAAAAGACTAGAGTGAATCATGCCTTGTGTCATTCGGTAAAATACACAGATAATTGATACACAGATTTTGAATTTCTTTCATTAAAAGTAAACAGCACGACACCGAAGCACTCAAACACAACCATCCATTGATTTCCTCCCAATACATGAAAAGTTATCACAGAAACTCTAGTAAAACTCCTGCAACAATTATCTCCATAACAGATGTTGTTGGTTCTTCTTTTTATTTTTTCAAGTTCCATACTAGTACACAGGATTATAAAGATCATACGCAAAAAAAGAAAAGCTATTTTTATATTTACAAGAGTAAACTATGAATCGTAGGTTCAATATATTTGTTTGGTAAAGAGTGGCTAGCCTGTTTAAATGTTTTTGCTAGTAAGGTTATTTCTACCTGAGTTCGTCCCATAAACAAGTATTAAACAACTATGAACTGGTATCTCCAATGAAAATCTTTTACCATTTCTGACTGCACTGATGATGAATGGAAATTCCACTCACCTGTGCATCCTTGTTAACCACTGCTATATCAGAAGGCTTTCCAAAATAAAATCACAGAATGGTGAACAGAAAGTAAGTCTGTCTTAAAAAAACTTATATTTATGTGGAGAAATTGTTGAACAGAGTTCTCAACGATGTTACACATGTTTCTGAAACATTTTGCTCTAAAGCCCACCCCATCATCGATAACACAGACCTTGAAGAGTGTCAATTATTCCTTGAGGTATGCAATGGGATGGTTTCACACTGACGTCACACACAAAATTGCTTATGTACATTTTTTTGTGATCTTGAGTGGCAAACCCTCATTCAGAAGAACCTTTCCTTCACATTGATCGAGAACGTTTTGTTTCACCTTTTTAATGGGGTGTTGATGTGCATGATCAAGGGATATTAGAGTGATTGTTTGTCTGTCTTCCGATAAAGGTTTTGGTGACTTTAATAATATATCATTCTTTTTTGCTTGGGCTTTTGAATTTTATTATCCCTGGAAATAGTTATTTAGTTTAACTGTTAAATGGTTTTTTTTTGAATATTTTTTTTAATGAATGCACATCCATAACTCCTTAAATCCAAATCAAAAGTAACAAGAAGAGATCTTATCAAGAAAGGTTTTGACAACATAATTTGCCACATCATTAAAATATTTGATCGATATTATCAAGCATTTATTTTCCAAGCCAGACAGTTGAACTTTCACAATTCCAAAAGTTTGTTAATAGGATGAACTGTTGCAGAAAGATACTTGGTGGCAAAAACATTTTTTTTTTCTTCATTCTTAACTTGCTGCTTTTGTGTTCTGCACCCTGATCAGCTGGAAAACGTATTACAAATCATATAGTTTTGAACTTGTTCAAACTTTTTTATGTAGTGACTGATTTTAGGTGCATACACAATGCGATTAGTAGTATGCTACAAATCGTATGCTACAAATCCTACCATGTATATTCTCCTTAAGATCAAGTGATCTGATAAATATATAATTTACGTATATATTTTGTAGTTCAATTGGTATGGTTATAGCAGCATTAGAAGCAGTCAATGGATTCAATTTGTTTGGCAACAAGGTTTGTTTGGCTTTTTATGCATTATTCAGAATAACCATTATGGTGTCCCAGTTCAGTGTCTCTGAGAATCCGACATAATATCAGTCGAAATATTTTTGTTATTGAGATTTATACTGGATTAATGCTTCCCTAAATACAAAAATCTCACCCAGTGGGCAAATTATTATTGAAAAATCACTATGAATGAGTGCAAATGAGTGCAAATATTTCTGTTTCAATGAAAATGCTCTTTGCTGGGCAGAACTGTCATATCTTTTTTAATATTTTCGCTTTCATCAGCTCACCATCCTTTTGTTGATTCATAAAAACAAAATAATAAAAAAAAAACATAAAATGTGTCAACCATTTCTATGCTCCAACAACCATGGACATGAGAAAGAATTATTTCACAGTGATGCAGTAGGAGAAAAAAATCATTCCAAACGAAACTTCTTGATTTTTGATTTTCTACACTGTCAAGTGAATTACTGATGTGTTCAATAGTTACCTGCCTTGATTTCGATTTCTTGAATGAAGAAAAAAAAAATACATTGGAAATCATGTAAATAAGTATACACAACAAGCAAAATACCTTTGATTGTTAATAATGTCAAGGAAAGACATGTGTAGCATCTACTAACAGCACACACTACGTATGATGTTAACCCAAGCTGCATGTTTGATCTTGTGTTTGGGTTTCACAAGTAGTACTTGGCTTGCACAATCTCCCTCATTAGAATAATTCTGTAGGACTCACGCATTAAAAAAAAATAAATTTAAAATCATGTTTTATAGTGTGTTTTATAGCTGTGAAGTCCTCACATGTGACTGGTTGAGAGCAAAGGGACCATTCCTTTTCTCAGTTATTTTGCTGTTTTAACTTGTTTAAGCTGTCTAAACACTTTTTGTTCAAAATAATGACGCATTTAAACAGCAAAACTACAGACGGTACATTTTGCCTGTGCAAATAATGGCGTTTCAATTCACATACAAACACCATTTAAACTCTGCTATGAGAACTGCATCAAAACGACAAGAAAATTCCATGAGATTGTTTTCTTTTATTTGGGTTGATTTGATTACTGTTATAAGAATTCAAATTTATAGCAGAATTAATTGAATGGAAAATAGAAGTTAATGTTAATTTTGTAGGTAATTCACTTTTGAATAGAATACATATGTTTACTCTTTATTTTATTTCTTTTTTTATCTTGGAATGAATGTTCTTTTTCCATTCAGGACTTGTAGAAGTAATCAGTTATTGTTTTTTTTTATTAATTTGAATATTCTCGAGCTTATGCCTGCAGTGAAGTTGCAATTAATACTTCAGTGAATTCTGTGACTCCAACAATAATATATTCTTTTAGTTTTCATTATTTATTATTTTATAATATATATATTTATATTTTTTATGAACAGGATAATGCACTATTGTCTTCAGTTGTTGTAGTATTAGTTATCTTCAAGTGAAATGAAGATATCATTGAATGTATGCATTAAATATTTATTTATGGAAATTCAGTCTTCCTTATTTTTATAGATTCTGCTATTGATTCCAATTGCTATGTTTTGTAATTGCTTTCAAAAAATCAATAGTTCTTATATTTTTCCTATGTTGGCCACAACATGAAGGCAAGTTTCGTCCTCTTTCTGACTGCATGCTGCATAAGTTTTACTTTAGCACAGTTGTTAAGGTGTTTATCATGAATTCTGCTTCTTTTAGTTATCACTGCTAGGTCACACTTGACTGTGTGTAGTTTTTGGTACAGACATATTCTATCTGTGACAATTCTGAGGGATCTGAATTTTATCTTGGAACTCTTTGAATATGATGGTCAAAGTTTGGTTGGTGACTGGATGTGTTTTTAAATTTCTGAACTGGTGAGTGTGATGGAAGTTTTGTAGAGAAAGTATCTATGCAGTTGCTTCTGTGTGTGCTTAAGCATTAGGGGATTTGGTTATCATTATGACCTATATGTAATATACAATTGTTGTGCTTTCATGAGCCTGTATGTTTGTAAAGTCAGTCGATAGAAAAAGTTGTTGTAAATTTTGATCTTTGAATAAGACATATTATAATGTGAGTCTAATTGCTTCTGTTGATTTCGATTCCTATGAAAAATATTACCGTTCCATAGTAAGATGACAAGAAAAGCTGTTAAAATTTTGGACTTGTGCATCTACTATTTTATCAATATCCCATTCCTGTGTTTCTGAGTTAGTGTCATAATGGTGCAAAAAATGAAATAGGGGGAAATAATTTCTGATGTTCTTTTACCTTAAGGATTCTATAAAGGATTCTTGTTGGTTTGTTTCCTGAATTGATAATCCTGCTGTCCATCATGTTGTAGTTCCTACACCAATAATTGCAATACAACAATAAATTTTGCTCTCACAAAACTTCTTCTGTTATAAACTCTGTTGTTGCTCAGTTCGTACATTCAAAGCCTTTTCTTCAGACTGTTGTGAGAAAACAAAAAAAGTATCTACATAAAAAGCATAAATCTAATAAAATTCATAAATATCAATGAATAGGAATAAGACTAACTACCTCTTTCTTAATGCAAACATGAATTATTTATCAATCATTACGTAATTTCCAATCACCTCCAATTATCATTGCTTTCATGAAATCTAACATAGACATAAGGCTGGAATGAAATAGAATTTTCATAACAACATGAAGGGAAGTTTCATCCTCTTTCTGATTGCTTGCTACATAAGTTGTGTAGATGTGAATAAATCATCACGTGTTACTAGAAGTAATCAGAAGGGATGGTATCACATCGTAGGTTTTTTCGCTATTTGTGCATCTTCAAACAAGTCAAACAAGCATCATTTACTTCATCATATTGCTTTTATGGATGCACTAAGAGTAAATCTCATTACATTGGATTATATATCTATAGATGTTTGCAATGATGTGGATTATTTGTCTGAAAAATTAGTTTCTCTCTTACTGGACAAGCAGTTTTCAAGACATTTGACCGATGCCAATAATGAAAAAACACTTGCTACCTGCCAAAAGTATCGATCTACTTGTACATTAGAAAAGATGTCATCGAATGTTGCTGCAGTGTTTGCTTCAATGCCATGGACAATGATGAAGATTTTGAAAAACATTCTATCTGGTAGTGATATTCCAATTTTGTATACAAGAGATATGGAGAATTCTCTTAAGTTATCAAAAATGATCCATGGCATATAGATATATTTTATCACAGCACACTTTTATCGATTTTCATAAATTTAAAAAATCAAATGCAATGGAATCATTTAACTTTGGTGTGCCTGCAAGGAAATGTGGTGATGGCATGTTCTTCTTGTATGAAGGATTATTACAAAATACTGTTTGTGTTGCTAAAGCAGATATGTCCATGAAAAATGCTATAAAAGTTAAAAGGTTTATTGAAAACATGAAAATAGATAAAAAGAAGAATGTGATTGTACTTGCAGGAAATCCTGATGAAATCCAAACATTTTTGACTATGGTAAAGGACATGAATGTTACTGATAAAACGTGGGTGATTTTACAATATGACAAATTTTTACATTATCAAAACCATGATTGGATAAGACGACCATCTGCATTATATCAAAATAACAGAGTTGGATCCTTTGCCATTATTAGAGAAAAAAGAGTTTCCAATTATCTTTCTGTCTTCCGTAATATTTCATTTTTGGATCAATGGGCAAAGACTATTTTAAATCCACACATGTACTCCAGCAACTCCACACAGATTTTGAATGCAATTTTTGATGAAAATGAAAAGCAACTTTATAACTCAATCACATCTTATTTTAATTGGTTGAGGTATAAGTTATTTTGGGGACTTCTTCTTGGATACAAAGGCATCTACGGAACACGTGTTGCTGTCGTTGGTTCTCAGAAAAGTATGTTTAACTTTTACCATTTTGATCCAGTTGTGAACAAGTACTATAGCAGATCTACATCCCAAAATTTTTCTTTTAATCCATCATTTTCTTTATCGGAAGATGAAGCACAGATTCTTGGGACTTTCATTAATGACTCAAATCCTTCTAGGAAATTCCCAGTATCAGCTTGCACTAAAGTACATTGCAGTGACGGTTACTACACAAAACCTGGTTTCTTGGAATTAGATTATACCAGTACATGGAATGAGAGTGGTTGGGTTTGTGAAAGGTGTGAATACAATCATATCAGAATCCAAGATTTTCATGGTGACAAATGTGTGGCTTGCAATGGAAGCTTCATATCATCTGCTGATCGCACTTTGTGTTATGATCCATATGTGACACAGTATCTTACAGTTTCTGATGTTTTGTCAAAGATTTCAATAACAATGGCAATGTCAAATACAATCTTTTGTGTGGGCTGCTTGATATTATTCTGGAGAAATAGTAACACTCCTTATGTTCGGTCAACGGACATTAAAGCATCGACTTGCCAGTTGATCACTAATGTGATGTTTAACATTTTCTTTCCTTTTCTTATGATTGGAGAACCAAACCAACCAATTTAATTTCAGAATTTTTCGGAAAAAAAAACAAAATTTTCTTTCCTGAAATTCCTGACAATAAAGTAATATATTGTGTGTGGAACTCTTCAGAATGAGATAAGTGAGAAAAATCCATGGACTGAAGTGTTTGTTACTTGTCTTTGGACCTTATTATACCACAGAGCCTGTCATTGTATCTAAGCTGAATATTACCTATTGTGTCGTATCTATGTTAGCATGATTTTTGTCAATCCTCTTTGTGGCAAGACCTGGTGTGAGCAGTTTGTTGATGAGTGTTGATTTGAATTTGCTTTGCAGAAGATCAACACAGGAAAAAATAATAAAATTGGTGTTATTAAAGCCATTATCCATTTTCTCACCAAAATGGTTGATCGTATGATTACAAGATTTTTCGTTTAATCCATCTAACTTAAAATGATTGTTGACACCGAAAGATTAGACTATTATTACGAGCTAGGTAAATTTCATCATGATTAGTCCTGAATTGATAATCCTGCTGTCCATCATGTTGTAGTTCCTACACCAATAATTGCAATACAACAATAAATTTTGCTCTCACAAAACTTCTTCTGTTATAAACTCTGTTGTTGCTCAGTTCGTACATTCAAAGCCTTTTCTTCAGACTGTTGTGAGAAAACAAAAAAAGTATCTACATAAAAAGCATAAATCTAATAAAATTCATAAATATCAATGAATAGGAATAAGACTAACTACCTCTTTCTTAATGCAAACATGAATTATTTATCAATCATTACGTAATTTCCAATCACCTCCAATTATCATTGCTTTCATGAAATCTAACATAGACATAAGGCTGGAATGAAATAGAATTTTCATAACAACATGAAGGGAAGTTTCATCCTCTTTCTGATTGCTTGCTACATAAGTTGTGTAGATGTGAATAAATCATCACGTGTTACTAGAAGTAATCAGAAGGGATGGTATCACATCGTAGGTTTTTTCGCTATTTGTGCATCTTCAAACAAGTCAAACAAGCATCATTTACTTCATCATATTGCTTTTATGGATGCACTAAGAGTAAATCTCATTACATTGGATTATATATCTATAGATGTTTGCAATGATGTGGATTATTTGTCTGAAAAATTAGTTTCTCTCTTACTGGACAAGCAGTTTTCAAGACATTTGACCGATGCCAATAATGAAAAAACACTTGCTACCTGCCAAAAGTATCGATCTACTTGTACATTAGAAAAGATGTCATCGAATGTTGCTGCAGTGTTTGCTTCAATGCCATGGACAATGATGAAGATTTTGAAAAACATTCTATCTGGTAGTGATATTCCAATTTTGTATACAAGAGATATGGAGAATTCTCTTAAGTTATCAAAAATGATCCATGGCATATAGATATATTTTATCACAGCACACTTTTATCGATTTTCATAAATTTAAAAAATCAAATGCAATGGAATCATTTAACTTTGGTGTGCCTGCAAGGAAATGTGGTGATGGCATGTTCTTCTTGTATGAAGGATTATTACAAAATACTGTTTGTGTTGCTAAAGCAGATATGTCCATGAAAAATGCTATAAAAGTTAAAAGGTTTATTGAAAACATGAAAATAGATAAAAAGAAGAATGTGATTGTACTTGCAGGAAATCCTGATGAAATCCAAACATTTTTGACTATGGTAAAGGACATGAATGTTACTGATAAAACGTGGGTGATTTTACAATATGACAAATTTTTACATTATCAAAACCATGATTGGATAAGACGACCATCTGCATTATATCAAAATAACAGAGTTGGATCCTTTGCCATTATTAGAGAAAAAAGAGTTTCCAATTATCTTTCTGTCTTCCGTAATATTTCATTTTTGGATCAATGGGCAAAGACTATTTTAAATCCACACATGTACTCCAGCAACTCCACACAGATTTTGAATGCAATTTTTGATGAAAATGAAAAGCAACTTTATAACTCAATCACATCTTATTTTAATTGGTTGAGGTATAAGTTATTTTGGGGACTTCTTCTTGGATACAAAGGCATCTACGGAACACGTGTTGCTGTCGTTGGTTCTCAGAAAAGTATGTTTAACTTTTACCATTTTGATCCAGTTGTGAACAAGTACTATAGCAGATCTACATCCCAAAATTTTTCTTTTAATCCATCATTTTCTTTATCGGAAGATGAAGCACAGATTCTTGGGACTTTCATTAATGACTCAAATCCTTCTAGGAAATTCCCAGTATCAGCTTGCACTAAAGTACATTGCAGTGACGGTTACTACACAAAACCTGGTTTCTTGGAATTAGATTATACCAGTACATGGAATGAGAGTGGTTGGGTTTGTGAAAGGTGTGAATACAATCATATCAGAATCCAAGATTTTCATGGTGACAAATGTGTGGCTTGCAATGGAAGCTTCATATCATCTGCTGATCGCACTTTGTGTTATGATCCATATGTGACACAGTATCTTACAGTTTCTGATGTTTTGTCAAAGATTTCAATAACAATGGCAATGTCAAATACAATCTTTTGTGTGGGCTGCTTGATATTATTCTGGAGAAATAGTAACACTCCTTATGTTCGGTCAACGGACATTAAAGCATCGACTTGCCAGTTGATCACTAATGTGATGTTTAACATTTTCTTTCCTTTTCTTATGATTGGAGAACCAAACCAACTGAAATGTTATTGTCAGCCTTTGGTTATTGGATTCTGTTTCACCTTAGTGATATCTGCTACACTTGCTAAATTACAAAAAATACTTTCGGTTTTCACATTACAGCAAACTGTTGCACTATCCAAAACCCAATTGAAAATGTTGACATTCAAATGGATCTTCTCCATATTACTCTTTCTTTGCATACATTTGATGCTTTTAATAGTGGTGATGGTTCAATCTTCGCCAGGTATAAAAGAGATTATGTGGAAAGATAAGGTTGTCAGGGAGAAGTATTGTGATGTTGGTAATCATATTCTTGTTCAGATCGTGTATCAGTTTATACTTCTGTTTCTTTGCAACATTCAGGGTTTTCGTGGAAAGTCGTTACCAACAAACTTTAATGAATCAAAAGAAATTTTGTATTCAACGTTACTTGTCATGCTATGTTTGATTACCTCAATCAGCATTTACGTTAGCCAAGTCTATGAGAAAAACAAAACAGGTGTTTTGCTGTTTGGGTTGTTATTATCATCGAGTGTGATCAGCATCAGTCTTTACGGGAAGAAAATGTACATCATATTGTTGCGTCCTGAACTGAATACATTGGAAAGATTTCATTCTAAAATTAGAAGAAAAAATCATAAGATCAAAAAGATTTCTGAGAGTAGTTTTTAACTCTAGAAGTGAACATTTTGTTTGATGACTTTGTAACATTTACTTTCTGATTTCCATGTGTAATAATTAATTTCGAGTCATTGGTAACCCTGAAATAAAGTGTAGAGAGATGTAATGATCATGAATGGAAAAAATGTAATAATTTAATGAAAGCTATGGTTTTGTGTATTATGAGGATATAGTCCATGGGCAGAGGGGGGTCAGTGGGGTCACAAAAGGTCACCTTTTTTCGACGTTTTTTCAGGAAAGTATATTGTATAGTAGTCATGAAAATCAATGATAGCAGTTTCAAAGTGGTCATGTAAATGTGTACTGACATGCACAAGTTAGGCATGTTCCAATTGGACATTTTTGAGCTTTGTTTTTAGGAAGTGACAGAACATTACTGACTCTAATGTATCTTTTGATTGAAAAGTGCTAGAGGCATGAAACTTTGCACATACTAACTTGTACTTAATTCAAATTGAATTAAACCGAAAAAAAATTGTTTATGTCGGCAATTGTTTGTATGATGTACATGTGGGTAAAACCTGAAAATCAGGCAATTTTCGAGGCATATAAACAAACATATGAACAAAACTTAGTTAGGACTACTCCTTTATAGAAATGTTATATTATTTGAGTAATTTAAAGCAACTAAAAGAAGTGCAGGTTAATGATGATGTCATATATTAGCTCTGTATCGTACCAACTATATTCTTTCTTTAAGAACAGGTGAAAATTGATTTTTTTTTTTGCAAAATAAACTCACTCACTCAGCTAAAGTTAAATGAAATAAATAAGTTTTTGAGATGTCATCAAGAACTTTGATAGATTTTATCAAGCTATATTTTAGAAAAAAACAACTTGAAAAAGGCTTTAACTTAAGAGTAACTGCAAACAGATAGAGCCTTAACATTAGCATTAGGGAGTTAAAGTGATCCTTCAAAAGGTGCTCACTAGGGGAATTGTTTTTAAAAAATGTTAGTTATCAAACCAAAAACTATTAGAAAAAGAGTATAATCTTATGAAAAACTTATGAAAAAGACACTGTTCTTTTGAAACAGCTTCAGAAAATACCTATATATCATCTTCGCCAGAATTATCTGAAAATTCGCTGTCATTGTCTTCTTCATCGTTGTCTTCTTCATTGTCTTCTTCTAGCCGATGCTTCTAAACTGATGGATTTGTCTAAATTGAAATCTACTTTGAAGTCCACTTTTCTAAATTCCTATTGATATTGATTCCTTTTTATTGATCTCCTTCACGCAAACACCCTCATTTACACTGATGTTAAGCTTGCTTTTTCAGCTTGCTTTTTGTTTTTCCTGTCCTTTAACATCCTGTAGTTGTTTTATGGTGTCCATGGTGTCCGTCACGCTTGCTAGCTTTGGCTAATTATGGCAGTCTCCATTATAGATTGCCCATTTCAGTAGTATTTACTTCATTTGAAAAACTATCTTTGTGTATTTTCGGTAATCTTTACAAAATATATGTCAGATTGACTTCATTCCATAAAGGTTGCAAATGAACTGTTACAAACTAATGTATGACAGACACCTGATATAGAAAAAGACAAACATTCATGTTTAAGCAAGTTCAAAAGGAGCATTTTATTTTTGTCTTACTTTGACATGGTTGATATATGAAAAATGAAACCTAAGGGTACAATATTTCTAATGTTTTGTCAAAGATACAAGTCCGATTGAAAATTTGGAAATGAAAGTAGAACTTACGTTCTCTTGAGTCTGAATAAAAACTTAAATTAAAAAAATTTAAATTAAAATTTAAAAATTTCTTTCTGTGACAACTTCCAAGATCTTAACTTTCTCTTCACAGCAAATGCATTCACAGTGTCACAACCTGTGAATGCTAGGAGCCCTGGCAAGCACTTTGACAGTCCTGGACCAATTGCATTACTGATTCCTGTTATGTTGACCAATCGACTTCTGGCTGCTGTTCCACGTTTCTGATAAAGTGTCACAATTGACATACTTGCAACACATACAGCAAGAATAAATACATCAGTATCTTTTGAAGTGATGACAACATTTCCATATCCTTCTGATTCTGCCATCTTCAAGTGAAGAAACATCCTGGTGTCAGCTTCTCTGTGTTGTTGATAAACTATCAATTTTGGTTGAACCAGTATTTGCTACTTTCCAATATTCATCTTCCCATAGCACGGTAATTCTCTTTTCTCTACTCCAATGTCAAAAAGTTTATGAACTCTTTCTTAATTTCAGGACATTTCAGGAACTCCTGCCATTGCTGTATTTTATGAGTTGGTCAAATCTGATGAAATGGTAGAGCTGTTGTTGCCCTCCTATTTTCTACCTGTTCAATATTCTTTGTAGAATCAGTTCGGTGAATGTCAAATACCACATCTATTCGTTTAGCTGAATTCACTTCTGCCATCATCGTACTGAGTGTTGTCTTAGCAATTTCACTGAATGTTTTATGTGTACCTCTTATTCATTGAACAATACTCACCACGTCAAAAATTGTAGGCACATTTTCTACAGGAACAGATAATTGTTACAGATCTTTAGACAGACTTGCCTTTTGTTTTTCTCAAACATCCTTCTGCAATAGATAGAGACCACGGAATTGGTCCAAGAGGGTGGCTGAATACTTCTTTCATACAAAGTTGTGGTAATTCAGCAATAATTGTCAGGATAACAAGTGTACCACTTCACATCCAGACTTAAATACTTTGTTTGAACAGAACAGTTTTGGAAACGGCCTTAACAAGATATCGACGCTGTCATCAAAATTTCAAAAATTTGTCTACGTACATAAGTAATTAAGCCATAAATAATGCATTTTTTAAATATCTTTCCATCTTCATTTTGTTGCATGTTTGTCTTTATATTCATAGGGGGTGTATAGCTCACTTGGTAAGATGTTGGATTTGTAATACAAGGGTGATAGTTGGTAGTGGTTCAAATCCCGGCTCTGAATGCTAATGTGTGATATAAACACTTATGATAATAATGTATGCAACAAAAAGCTATATGAGATTGTACATGATGTGATGTGATGAGCCAGTGCTTAAAATTGTATAGTAAGACCACAATCACCTATCAGTCTAGTAAGTGCAAGTTCTCTGCCTTAAAATCTGAGGTATACATTCCTGGTGGAGGCCCACATCAGTGAGTTACACTGCAATTTCCCTCTGGCCTCAGTAAAATAATAATAAATAAAAAAAAAAACATTTTGTCCTTTTCCTCCAAAAGCATTCAGAAAAAAAATAGATTTTCTTATAAGGCCTAGTTTATTTCTAAAAATTATTTCTCTAGGTTACTTTAGTTCTTAGGCAAATGCTTTACACAACTCATAACGACATAACGACGGAATGCAGAAAAATATGTTGAGTGTAACCTACATTACGAAATCTCCTCCGTGCACTTATTCAACAAAGCTACAGGAACTAATCATGAGGGAAAAAAACAGGAAAAAAGCACTTTCAATGATTTCTTTTGAGTTTTGGGGAAAGAATCATTTTTAGCAAAGTCATTCGCAAATAACGTTGGTAGTGTCTATTAATATTGAAAGTGGTAAATTGTCAAGACCTGTTGCATTTAAACGTTTTAGCTGTTTTAATTGCTTTCGTATTATGTAGACAAAGTCAAATCGAAAAGGTTTTTTTGTTTGGAGTTTGAGACTCTTACTGAATATCCAGATAAGGTTGCAGAGAGGCAATTGCTTTTTGCTTCAGATTTTTGACAACAGTTGCAAACCAATTAATGGTCTTAGTTGTGTTTTTCTGTTGTTGGCTTTTGACCTTTGCTTGGTTTGACCTTTGCTTGGTTGGAAAGATGTTCTGTAGTGATTATAGAGTCTTTGATAGTGTATAATAATATTAATGGAAGTTGTTTATGAATATCAACAACTGCAAATATATAAATTCTCAAAATTGGACTGTAAATCACAAATATTTTGATATACAAACGAAAGCCCTCTCTATTTAAAAATCTTTTGCATTTCTTTGATTTTGTAATGGTCTTTTTGTAAACAACTTTCAACATTTCTAGATAAAAGTATCAAGCACAAAACACAAGCACAACCATGCTGCCATAATAGTTTTTACACGCTTTTGCTTCTGCTTAGCCTGTTAAGAGCTTTCATGTTGATATCACAGGCTAGTGCAGGCTGTAAGATAGATATGCCGCCGAAATTAATAAGATTATCCGTTCCATGGAAATCTTAATAATTACTTTACCTTACTTTATTGTATTTTTTGACTGCCGTTGCTTAATTTCAGCATAAATAATTACCTTGTCATAGTTCTTGTGTTTTACAATTCTACTCTCGGAGACGAGGTCTACTCTTGAATGGATCCCTCAATAAAAGAAGGTCCATAATGGGAACATGTGTAAAAGAATAAGTTATGGGGGTATTTTGCAGAACATTTTGTAGAGTAGTGGTTTCACATGTTGATTGATTGTTAGAGGATTCATGCGCTAGAGATCATGATACGATAAAGAAAGATAAGTTTGCCCTTTTGATTTAATTCTATGCATTGTTTATTCAAAGAGAAATAATTAAGAAGCAAACGTAATTTTTTGGTGCAAGTTTTATTCCCTGCATAGTCACTATTTTCCTTGCCAGTCTCTATCCATAACAAAAACCGATAATGATCCTGTAAATTTAATCATTATCTATTTACGTAAATTTTCTTACGATAATAATATTAACTAGCCGCCAAGGCGGCGTTGCTCGCCGCCCATGTTCAGCCTGCGCTGTATCACCACCTGCTCCAAATTATTGCACTTAAAACCAGCGATAAGACTTCCTTTGATGCTGGCTTTATCGCTTAATAAAGCTCGTTTGCACGTGAAGAGAAGTACATTCCTGGTGTTTCAAATCTTGCATGTTCTTAACTCAGCCGTTCATTGTCGCGGTCGCATTTAAAATGTCAGCAGACTTTCTTGCTTTACACAGTGCATTCCGAACATGAACTTCACGTGGTTTTTATTTACGATTTTAAACCAATCAAATATTAGTTTAACAAAACGCAGAGAGAAAAAACTTTTCTACTTATTATTAGCTTTTGTTTTACACGCTTTAACATGGGTGCTGTCAGAAGTAGGTGAAAAAATGGTTTCTGTTAAAAAGATCACACAGGAGGAGAAAAAATGCACGTGCTAAATGAATGAAGTGAATAAAAGACGTTCGATCAGATTAAAATCGATTAAAAGAAATTAAGACAATTTTTAAGACAAAAGCAAAAAAAAATATTTTGTTTCATGATACCCTTTTTTTACCTATCGGTTTTTAAACATTTTGATTGCTCGAAAAAAAGTTCACCCGTCTCAGACAGTCAGGCAAGTGTTAGGATACACTGGCAAACCGAACATGCTGCCACATTCTGCCACTGCTGCTTTTTGTTTAAAATGTTTAATCAGTTAGTTTCTTTGTATTTAGTTGATGTATTGTTTTCAAAGCCAAGTCCTTGGAATACCGTAATGCTTCGATTAAACGCCCCTTTCTTTTAAACGCCCCCCTCGAATAGACGCCCCCCCCCCCCCCCCACTTTTCAGGAGATTTTTAAATAAACGCCCCCCTCGGGCGTTTATTAGAGACACACTAATTAAGGCATGTAGAACTACTACATTGCATTGTTTTAGCTTCAATATTTTCATTTTGTATAAAAATATGGAAATTTGCGATAGACGCCTTTCTTTTTAAATTTTAAACTAACAGTTGGAAATTTTGTCTTTCTTTTCAAAAGTTCCTTTTCTGAAACTTCAGAGTAAAGTTTATTTTTCGTCGTAAAGATAAGTTTTGCAGGAACAACAAGTCCGATTTCCCGTTGACGTTTGCAAGTTATTACTGCTTTTATCTTGTTCTCGAGATCTTGATTAATAAAATGGAAGC
This sequence comes from Turritopsis dohrnii, assembly GCA_027922465.2. Lineage (NCBI taxonomy): Eukaryota > Metazoa > Cnidaria > Hydrozoa > Anthoathecata > Oceaniidae > Turritopsis > Turritopsis dohrnii. Next base: position 1,524,301 of record BQMF02000019.1, read on the forward strand.
ATAAACTTGAAATTTCTATGGGGATGTGTCCAACGAGAAGATTTCTTTTGTACATGCCAACAGCATATTTATCATACTCTCTTGCTTCCTCTCGCTTATCTGGAGCAGCTTCAAGTATTTCTCCAATCGTAGCATCCCACACTTCTTTGTAGACATGATTACACAATTTATATTTACGAAAAAGAAGAGTTTCAGAAAATTCAATAGATGCCCCCCTCTTTTAAACGCCCCCCTTGAATAGACGCCCCCCTAAAAATTCAAAAAATTTAATAAACGCCCCGGGCGTCTAATCGAAGCATTACGGTATAAAACTAACAATAATAATAAAAACAAAACGTTATCTCTATTGGTTCACCAGCCAAAAAAGTCACGTTTGATTGGGGTTGCAATGTATTTGTTTCGAACTCACGTCGCACACAAAAAAAGAAATAATTTCGCTCACAACTCAATCTACCATTTTGCGTGACTTACAAACAAACAAACAGACAAACAGACAGAGAATCAGCTATTAATATATAGATAACATTATTGCTTTCAAGAAAACAGCGATAATATCGTTATACAATATCATTAATTCTTTTGTTTTATTTAATAGTTTACAATAATATTATTTGTTGTCGAAATCCCCTGGAAAAGCACAAATGTATCTTAGCTTCAATGTATGTGATCCATATTGTTTTGTTCTCAAATTTGTTGGAAAGGCAAGAAACATCAGTGCAAAGAGAAACACATATAAATTGTATAAGTAGGTTGAGCAAAGTTTTTTGCTAAAGTGCTCATATAATTATTGAATTAGTCTGTTTAGTTTGAATGAAAAATTGTTGTGAAACAATTGCGAATGTGAACTGAGCAATTTATAAAAGTATAAGCTACTTTGAACTATTGTCATTATGTTTATGTTTATTGATGGTATCCACGTCTTTTAAGCACCATACGTTAATAACAGAGCTGTTTTGATCTTCACCAAGCCCTATATTTTATGTTTCTTTTGATAGGGTACGTTAACATCTGTTATATATGTTGACCCTGATGCTCACATGCGTAATAAATCCACCTTATTGTCGTTACTTCCAAGAGAATCTGACTCGAAGGTATAATTGTATCATTTGGTACTAAAATCCCATTCTTTATCTTATCACCTCTTAGATTTAAAGTCTATTTTTTTTATTGATGTAGCCAGTCGATGCAGCACTGTTGAGTGTAATTGGATTTCCTGCCTTTGCTGTTGATGATGCCAAGTTGCAGACAAAAACAAGAGAAAAAGTGGTATCGGACTTAATGGTAAGTAAAGTTTGAAATTCAATTCTTTTTTTTGAATTGATTGCAATGTTATTAGAAATCTTTGATATTATGAGTGATTTTATTTTATTTCAGGGAAGATTTGGGTTAAAACGTTTCAGACGAGATGGTTATGGCACAGTAATTGAGGATCCCAGTAGAAGATTTTACCAGCAGGGAGAGTTACAGGCTAGTGGTTGCCAAAGTAACCTTTTTTTTTTTGAACGAAATGCTTATTCTGCTTTTAGTTTGTTTTATATTTCTTAATAAAGTCATGAAATATTTTTGTGTTTTTTATGTTTAGCAATTCGAGAATATTGAATGTGAATGGCCAATATTTTATGTATACCTTGCTTTGGAAGGTAAGATCTTTTCATTATAAACTTGTCTTGCACATTCTTTTCTTCCTGAAGAATTAAAGATAACCCAAATAGGAAATCGAAATCCATTTAGAATGTTTGAATCTTTCCTATCAATACCAAAATACTTTGTTTTACAAAGTCAGCCAGACGGTTACAACCCGAAATTCTTTATTATGACAATGTTTATCAAATTTATCGTTAAACACATTTTAGTACAACTTTGAATAAAAAGAATAATGTTAACTGGGTTGTAGCTGGTTATTTAGTCAATGCTATCTTTCTGTTTTCTTGATCAACTGTTCAATCTTTCAATTTTCCTGTTCTATACATTTCTTTTTCTAGCCATATTTCATGGAGATACAACTGGTGCTGGTTATTTAGAAAAACTCGAACCTCTCCTTACCTACACACAAGCAGGTAGTGAACGTTATTGTTTGATACTTTTACCATTATACATAGAGCTCTTTTTAGTTGAGGTTTGACAACTAAGATCAACTTTATAAACGTAACTTTTAGCTGCCCTGAGTAATGAATACAGTTAAAATAGTAATAATGTCGATCTAAATAAATTAGATTAGATTTGAAAGAGCAACATGTTGCATATAATAACAATATTGTTATAAATTGTTCATTGAAAGCAAAAGAAATACATCAATGAAGTAGTAATGTGACTATTATTTTAAAGATGGCAAACTTTATGTAGGTATTTCCAACCCTTTCACCATCCAACCGAAGAGAATTCTTTTGGTCTTTCTAGCAACTTTTTTGTTCACACTAGGTTCATTTGATCCTTGCTGTTGTCCCTGCAGTGTTTAGAAAGTCTTCGTTAGTTAGTAAAAAGGAAGGGTTTGTCAAAAATCACCTCAGAAAAGTGTTATAAAAACTCAGATGCTCAACTGTAATACATTTTGTGTTATGTCAATTTGTTTTCTCTTCCACCTAGGTTGTTTTATGCTGTTGTATATTCAGTGGAGCGGGTAGCCATTTGTTCATTGCTGTTGCCCTGCAGTGTTGGTTAGTTTGTAGAAAGAAAGCCTTGTCGAAAACCACTGTTTTACGTCAATTTGAAAAAGAATAGTTAAGAACAATACCTGCATTTTGTAGTGATAGCCATTTTTAATGAAGTTGCTCACATGCTGCTCATTTTTTCAATTTTCAATATGTAAAGGAATATTCATTGTGCAAGATTTGTACAGCAAATTGACCTGTTCCACATCATGTTACCAAAGATGAATCTGAAACATACATTTAAAAATTCTGTGCTTAACTTGGTCAAATAGCTGTGAATGAGTTGTAAGAACGCTTATACATCATGTTTTTGCCTTGGCTCAATCTTTCTAGTTCTTTCAAAGGTTATATTCTTGTATTCATTTACAAGACAACATAACCAGGGAATTACAATAGTCATTCCTGTATCATGCTACTGCTTCAGTTAGATGAGTATTTATAGAGTTATTTTCGTTATACTGCATTGAACCCGAGAACTGGATGCATAGCTTTAGTTTATCTTAAAATACAAGTAAAGTGAAAGCATTATCGCTACCATTCTCTCGGGAAAAATATTGGATTTTTATCTTGATGTTCTTGTATCTGAAAGGGATTTGGCATTTCAAGAATGTCTCATTTCAATAGAGCAGCGCCAGATGAACAAAAAGAATCTTGGTCCATTTGGCGCCATTTTTTAAGATGGAGTGTTTGTACTCTTTTAATTTATTCATGGTAGCAGCTATGGAGCGTTTATACTGTTTCCCTTTCATGTGTTATTGTGATTTTATGATTTAACCCGTTTCTCTTCTTATTTAATTATAAAGATTTTAACTTCGTTCATACAGAGTGTTAGAGGTTGTTTGTTGACTCTTGATGAGTACGGACCTACTCTGACTGAATAGGACCGCACGGCTTACGTGCCAAACTTCAACATGGCCAATAATCCGAAACTTACTATGGTTGCTTTAAACAACACCCTAGTTGAAGGCTTTAAAGAATGTGGCCTTAAATATGAAGAACTGAAGTCGGATCTCAATGAAATGAATTCTAAAATTATTCAGAACTTGATTGAAGCGAACAAGTCCCTCCAGAACAAGGTTCATGAGCTGGAGTCTAAAGTTGAAAACCTTGAGGAAACTCTTAACTACGAAATAGCGTGCAATAATCAATACGGTAGGCGTAATAATATTGAAATCTCTGGAATCGATAACTGTATTAGTGATGAAGTGCTTCAAGAGAAAGTTGTTGCTATTTTACAAGACATCGACGTTGACACAACTTCATCAGATATTGAAGCATGTCGTCGTCTGCCACAACCGAAGAACAATAAAAACGATAACTACACAAAGAAGGTTATTGTGAGGTTTGTGAACAGGAGAATATGTGAAAAATCCCTCAAAAATAAATCAATGTTAGGTGATATAAATCCTTGTGACTATGGTCTGTCGAAGGACTCTCAAATATATCTAAACGAAAATTTGAATCGTCACTTTCAAAAACTTTCATGGCTTTGCAGAGAACTTAATCGTTCAAATATAATTAGTTCATTTAAATACCAAAATGAGACTCTGGTCGTGAAACTGAACGGATCTACCAAAAAAATTACGAAAGAAAGTGAACTTTTCAAGCTTTTCCCGAACTACAAATTTACACGGGTATGATATGGTAATTTATCAAGCTTCTAGCATAGTAGTTCTAGCTACGGTACTAACTTTTTTTTTCCTCACTCTCTCGCTACATCTACGCCTTTCCCGAATTCTGATTCAGCAGTTTTCGTTCAAATCCATAGCTTGTTTATGAACCCCATAATGGCCCATCTAGCTGTGTGGATTGCTCCAATTTTGGTTGTAAACAATCCCGATAATTCATCGAAGCAACAACTATTTTGTTTTGCTGTTTCTACTATTTTTCTCTATTTAACTTTTTCTATTTTTTTTTTGTTTAAATGATTCTTTTTCCGTGTAGTGTGTGTGGCAGGCCAGTCAAAAATAATCAAAGTGCAATTTTCTGTGATGTGTGTAAAATGTGGTCCCACTGCAAATGCAACACTGTTTCGTTGCAAGAGTGCACTCTACACCAAAACTTACCCTTGCAAAGTTGGTCCTGTTTAAAATGTGTAAATCAAGCCATCCCTTTTTCTAGTGATATCTCTGATATTAATACTCCTGCTGCCAATAGTGGCATGCAGGATAATAAGTTGTTGACACCTGCCAAACTGTCACTTGAACAAGTCAGTAATATTCAACATTTCTCCAAGCTTATGGAAACATATATGGGAGAAGATGAACGAATTAACTGCAAATAATGTCGAAGTTGAAAATTTTGAAATTTCGAATCCTAAAAATTGTCGTTTTTTCACAATAATGTTGCTTCTTTATCTGCACACTATGATGAGCTTAAACAACTTATGTCAGTGCCTGGGTTTGACTTTGATATTATCGGAATTACTGAAACAAAGTTTAAGGAAAACCTACCTTCTTTTTGTCATTCTTTATCTGGTTACCAAACTGAGATTACTCCTTGTGAGGGCGAAAAAGGTGGAACTCTTTCATATGTGTCTGATAAAATTAAATGCTCTTGTCGCACTGAATTTGAATCTATTTGTTACCTACCAAAGGAGTTTGAATCTACATTTATTGAGATTCACAGGAATAATAAAAAGAATGTCATTGTTGGTTGCATCTACAGGCATCCTAGGATGTCAGTAGAAGCATTCAATAATGACTTCCTCTCCCCTGTCCTCCATAAAATCACCCTGGAGAATAAACTTATTGTTTTACTTGGAGATTTCAACATTGACTTGCTGAATCCTAATAATAATTCTGATACTAGTACCTTCATGGATATAATTGGTTCTTTTTCTATGATACCCCAGATTATCCTTCCAACTCGTGTCTTCAGCAATAGTGCTACGGTTATTGATAATATTTTTTGTTCTGTAGATTTTGTAAACACTGTGTCTGGAAATATTCTTGCTGCCATCTCGGATCATCTATCACAGTTCCTGATTATTAATAATCAGGTAAAAAGTGATCCTAACCTTTTTCGTGAAGTGCGTGACTGGTCGAAATTTAATTCTGATGCATTTTTGGCTGCAATAAATTCTCATGACTAGAATGAAATAATATTAAACCTGAACTTTCTGATGTAAATTATAGTTTTAACAGCTTTTATGACTCTATTAACAATTTGATTGAGGAAATGGCACCATTGATTAGAGTGCGTTTGCATGACCTTCCCAAAGCAGGCAATCCCTGGATGACAAAAGGTATTCTCTGCTCTATGAAAATTCGTGATCACTTGCATAAAAACTTTCTTTCTGCTAAAAATCCACAACAAAAAGCTTTCTATCTTGAAAGATTTAAAAGGTATCGCAACACCATTGTATCACTTTGCAGAATCAGAAAAAAAAAACATTACTTATTGTACTTTCGTGAAAATAGCAACAATATGGCCAAAGTTTGGAAAGGCATCAATTCACTTCTTGCGAAAAACGTATCTGTACCTCCTCCAACTACCCTGCTAGTTGATGGTAAATCGGAAACCAACCCCCAAGTTATTGTAAACACCTTTAATAGTTTCTATGCCTCTGTCGCTGACAAGTTAAGGGCTAAAATACCTTGCACTCCAAAATCTTTCACTGCATTTCTAAAGAACCCTCATCCTAACTCTATATTTCTTTCGCCTGTTACAAGAGAAGATGTACTCAATTGTATAAGCTCGCTAGATGGTTCTAAGGCAAGTGGACCTTGCAGTATACCTCCTCGTGTCTTAAACTTAATTGATAGAATTGTGGCCCAGCCTATTTCTGAATTAGTTAATTTATCTTTTGTTTGTGGAATCTACCCTGAAAGACTAAAAAATTCTAAAGTTCTACCTGTCTTAAAAAAAGAACTCTAAGCTTTTATGCAATAATTACAGACCTATTTCATTATTATCTAATCTGGATAAAATTTATGAGAAACTGATTTATCAACAAGTTTATCAGTTTCTTCAATCTACTAAAGTTATTTATCCCCATCAGTTTGGATTCAGGAAAAAATATTCCACATCTCATGCTATTCTCAATATGGCACAAAAAATTATGGATGCCCTGGACAAGGGGAATTATGGTTGTGGCGTTTTTGTTGACCTCCAGAAAGCATTCGATACAGTTGATCATGAAATCTTATTGAAAAAAGTATTTCATTACGACATAAGAGGCAAGCTATTAGATCTTTTTAGATCATATCTAACTAACCGTACTCAGTTTGTAGTGTTAAATGGAGTTTCTTCCAGTATAGCTATTGTCAGACACGGTGTCCCCCAAGGCTCAGTCCTTGGACCTTTATTGTTTCTTTTGTATATTAATGATGTAAATGTTGCCATTAAATTTTCTGTTGTACACCACTTTGCTGATGACACGAATCTCCTTCACTTCAGCAAATCTCTCAAATCTCTTAACAAAAAAGTTAATTTAGATCTCAAGTTCCTTTGGCTCTGGCTTGATGCAAACAAAATTGCTCTTAACCCTGGAAAGACTGAATATTTGATCTTTAAACACCCTTCTAAGCATGTTGATTTCGAAGTAAAATTGTCAATTGGTGGTGAAAAGATTTTTCTGAGTAGTCACATTAAAGACCTTGAATTTTGATTGATTCTAACTTGAATTGGAAACCTCAGATTGATAGTATCGCTGTCAAACTCAAGCATGCCAATGGAGTCCTATGTAAACTGAGACACATGGTACCCAGAGAGACCCTTGTTTCTATCTACTTTGCTCTTTTTGATTCACACTTAAATTATTGTGCACAAGTTTGGGGCTAGCCTGTATCTATGTATATGCGTCAGATCATAGCTCTGCAAAATTGTGCTGTTCGTTTGATGTGTTTTGCTGATTTTAATGCCCCAGTGGAACCTTTATTTGCTAAATTGGGTTTAATAAAATTTACTGATTTAATTCATATGCATAATGTAACTTTTTTACATTCTGTGTATCATGCTAATCTCCCTTCACCCTTACTCGACACATTTGCAGTTGATTTCTCTCATGCTTACAATACAAAAGCCTCCACCAGAGGCATCATTAACTCCCGTCTTGTTCGCATCTCTAGTTATGGCCTCAAATGTGTAAGACACCAGTCCATGCTGTCTTGGCAATTTTGGCATGACTTAGCTGATGGATCTGACTTTGCCTAAGCTGAAATCTACTTTGAAATCTACCTTTCTAAATTCCTATTGATTGTTTTTTGATTGACCTGCTTCACCTTTTACACCCTCCTTTACACTGATGTTTGATTTGTTCTTTTGCCTGATTTTTGTTTGTCCTGTCCTGTAGCGTCCTGTAGTTGTTTTGTGATGTCTATGGTGTCCATCACGCTTGCTAGCTTTTGCTAATTATGGCGGTCTCCATTATAGATTGCCCATTTTGTATTTACTTCATTTGACAAACTAACATTGTATGTTTTTTTGGTGATCTATAGAAATATATGTGAATTGATTGATTGATTGATTGATTGTTGAGTAACAGGTGAATGGATGTTTAGGCAGCTTGTTGTCAGTTCGTTTTAGTTTATTTATTTATTTATTTATTTATTTATTTAGTGTTTGTTTGTTTTGTTTTTGTTTCAGATCGTTGAATGCTTTTCATTTTACTTGAATTTATATGCAGGGTCAATACTTCACAATATATTCATTAAAGATAACGAACTGTTATAATAGAGCTGAGGGTTGCGCTATGCTGATGTCAGTAGAAATAGAACAATTGAGAAATGATCTGGGAACGAGCAGCTGTTTATTATTAACAAAGCGTTCAAACAAAGTAAAAAAAATGATTGGCTCAAAAAATCTCATAATAGTAGGGGCGAGATACGATTTAACCTTGCAAAAAATATAGAAAAGCTGATTTTTTGATATTTTGTCTGTCTTACCATGTAGACTAACCAAAAAAAAGTCTCACGCCCAGAAGTGACCAGAAATCCCATAATCCCCTCGTAAAAATTTAGGGGTTTAATGGCCTTAAACCCGTAACTTGTATGACAGGGTGGTTAAGGTTTAGTCATATTAAATACGAAGGACTATTGCTAAATGCTTGAAACTTTCCGCACTAATAGTTGATAAAAAAATAAGTGCTTGTGCAAAATATTTGGACCAGATTCCTAACAGGTGGTAATTTACAGACCGGAATATGTAATTTAAGGACCAAAAAGTGTTAGTTTTGTTATTGAAAAATGACCAACTTCTTAAAACTTTATATGGTTAAGTATGATGAATAGAAGTTAAGAACTCTGGCTGAAGATGTTGATTATATTACTAGGATGAATTTTACAAACCGGATGTTGATAATATTCGGATTTTGTGGTCTGTAAATTACCGATTCATTTACAAGATTTTTCATCAAAAATAACAACTATAGAATATCACATATCAAACAATCTCTCAAAGATGTTTCCGTCATCTTCAGCATCATCGTTCATCGTCTGTGGAATTTGTTCTTTTTCGATATTTTCGCAGTTCGTTCCACGACAATCTCCACAAGCGGGCATACACTTCAAACCGTTCTTCCTGCAAGTGCACAACATCGAGCCACATGTATTTCGTGAGGTTGTCTTACAGTTGCAACGAATAACATGCAGGAGAAAGTCAGGCGCTGCTGGTAAATCTGTTTTGATTGGCTTCAGAACATCCTCGCATCTATGCCAACCCCACTGACATGGATCAAGGCCACAATCAATATTAAGCTTAGTTGCTTTAATTATTTCCAAGTGGACACGAAGCGAGTGGAAATGTGTGGCTCTCTCTGTTGGTGGGAGTGAAGCAGGTTCTATCGGTTTGTTGTTGACCATCATTGCCTCGTACCATCTCTTATGTCGCAGGCTTGTCAGGTTTTCCGAATCGTTTCCTCCATACCTGTAAAGAAATATTGAAATTGTTGATACGTTGTGTAAGTAGTGTAATTAGTCAAAAATTGTTAGATCGTTTGAATTAGACTAAGGCTTACATTTTCAGCATTATATGCCAACCAGCATCTCCAATTTCGATGGGGGTTGCATATTCGTTGGTAAATGTAGTTGCTAAATTTTGAACAGATTTTGACGAAGATAGAAGTCGTAGGATTTTAAGCTTCCCTATAAATGAAAATAAACATTGGTTATGTCATTTCACAGAAAACAAAGATAAATCTAACCATACCTACCATTTTTAAAAGCATTTATGTGAAAAAAAGTAAGTAACATATACCTTGTTGATGTGTTGCTGAAGTTGTGTCACATCCTCCCCAAATGTGTGCAAACAGTATAAACCCTTGAATTGTGGACTTGGAAGCAATTAAGTCACCAATATTCCACCACATCACCTTTTCTCTGCTCCTGGGCTGTTTATCTGGTTTAAATGTTGTACGAAAGAACAATTTCATGTTCTCTTTCCAGTGATGTACAAGCATCACCAACAGATCTGTATCTTTTCCAGAGACTTGGACTGATTTACCTTCTTCTGCAAATTGCAACGCATGTTTGCAAATCATGACATCAGCGTCTCCGTGACTTTGCTTAACAATAAAGCCAGCTTCAAGGAAAGAAGATTTCAGTAATTCGATGAGTTGCATTTTGTTATGCCTATTCTTCAAGAATGATATTTTATTGCAAGTAGGTTTGGCCTTTGCATTTTTGATGTTGACTGATGCAGAAATTGAGCCTTTCCCTCTTCTAGAATGCTCCTCTCCTTTTATTGAGTTTGGATCATTATCTCCGTCAAATACAACGCAAATGGTTGGTTGTTTGAAATTATCATTAATATACTTCAAGTATTTTGCTGCAATCTCTTCATATGTATCTTTACTACTCCATGATGTGTGGAAAAGTAAGTCACCACCATCAATGACTGCCACTTCCAGCACTGGGCACTCAATTTTGCCTTCAGCTTGTAATAAGTGATTCCTTAGAATGTTTTTTGCTGGTTTTCGCATTTTACCCTCTCGAAAAAGAGAAGCTGGCTCTGGTGTCAGTTCGTGTTTGAAGTGTGCAATCCTGTCTTCGTCTTTTTGCACAAGAAGAGTTAGCCTGTTAAAAAGAACTTCAGGATTAACGTACACAGTTTCTTCACCTATCTTGACGGATCCTTGCAAGCATGAAAGAGTGCGAATCTGGTCTTTCCGTTTTATGGTTGCTGTAAGGATTTCCAAGCCATCTAGTTTCGTTTGAATGGATGCCCCAACCTCTTCTGCTTCATCGCAATTGGTCTTGTCCTCTTTTGATGCAACCAGGCCCGTTGATAAGCTACGAAGTTCAGGGTATCTCGTTTCGAAGGGGTTATTGATGTCGAACCATGCTATCAATTGTTGGAGTGTATCGTTGTCTTTTCTAATCCTGCTTTCTGACATTTCTGCATGTTGGACGGAAGTTTTGTGTTTTGCCCCAGTAAGAGCTGTCATCGCCTCGTGTATGCCTGATACCCGATGGGTTGAGTTTATCCAGAGGGTCCTCACAGATTCTGTTACACCACGAGTTAAATTCCTATTTGCCACACAAGGCTTTAAGAAGTTGGTCATTTTTCAAGAAAAACTAACACTTTTTGGTCCTGAAATTACAAATTCCGGTCTGTAAATTACCACCTGGTAGGAGTCTGGTCCAAAAATTTTGCACAAGCACTTATTTTTTTATCAACTATCAGTGTGGGAAGTTTCAAGCATTTAGCAATAGTCCTTCGTATTTAATATAACTAAACCTTAACCACCCTGTCATACAAGTTACGAGTTTAAGGCCATTAAACCCCTAAATTTTTACGAGGGGATTATGGGATTTCTGGTCACTTTTGGGCGTGAGACTTTTTTTTGGTTAGTCTACATGGTAAGACAGACAAAATATCAAAAAATCAGCTTTTCTATATTTTTTGCAAGGTTTGGGCTATTTTTGATGTATCTCGCCCCTACTATAAGAAAACTGCTGACACACGATTTTCTTGAACCTTATGATAGTTCATTATCTTTAAAAGAAAGGGCACCTTAATGAAACATTTTTTTATTCATGGTCCTGTATTGCAACTGAAAATGTTTTATGACCACTTTTTTTATAGCCATATTGTTTAGACAGAAAATAGGAATGCTTTATTCAGCGATGTTAGGGTGATGGTCTGATGGTCTAGCATCTTGTTCTGTAATTAATTCTGTAATAATGATAGAATCTGGAAATTGTGGATTGTATCTCCTTTAGTTCAAAATTATGTAAAGTATTTGAATTTTAATGATGATGTCTGCAGTGTACAGAAACATAAGTCTGTTACTGTATCTGGCTTTGGTCTCAAATTGATTGTTTATGTATTTTCATCAGGAATTGTCATGACGAATATGTAATGACGTAGTCATTCTTTGTTTGTTAGGAAAAGCAATTCCAAAGTATTATTATGTTGCAAAAGACGATCTTGCATTAGAGCGAAAAACACCTGGCGAAGCTGTTCGTTGGCCTAATGCTGACATAGAAAACACGTTTTTATGGGGACAATCACTCCTTATCATAGCAAATCTTTTGGGTAGGTTGGATGGCATTTGTTGTTGGGTTTTTATTGTAAGCTATGAAATATATTTTGAACACAACAATCAGTTGATGTAACTATCAAACTTAAGAAAGCAACTAGTTTCCAAGTTATTATCTCTCGTGGTATTGTTAACATCATTAGTAAACCTTTAATCTGATTGGAAGAGAGTTAGGCCATCTCTATGATGGGTGTAAGAGAAGTGAATGATTATGCCATTCAACCAATTTTTGACTTGTATTCCTTTATGTTTAGTTGAAAAGTTGATTGTGTCACATGACTTGGACCCAGTCTGTCGCTCTTCTCACAGGAAGGCGAACTACAAGCACTTGCCGTTGGTTAATCTTCGATATTCAACTTTCCAAGTATGGTGATACTAGGAAAATATCCATCTGAGGACATCAACTGTTTTCACAGTTTTTCATGTACTGATGATTTTGCGTGTTTTAGGCCAGTGGTTGTGAGTTGGTCATACAAGTCTGTTTGATATCAGAAAGTAGAACGTAAGTTCCAATTCAATACACAAATTTGTGGAAAAATCTCTGTGAAGGAGTGAATTTGTAAAGAAATATGCACACTATTTCAATAAAGATGTTCTTCGTCGCAGTGACTTTGACAACTTTACCTACTGTGTTATTGTTGTTACGTTGAAAGTAAGTAGGCTGCTACCATTAAAAGTAAAAAAAATGTTAGCATGTTTATTTATGTGGAACAATCTGTATGAAACTGCCAGTTGAAATCCCCCACAATCTTCACCTCAAAAATCGTAGATTTGGATAAATGCATATTCTTGCCTAGTGCACCATACTAATGGTTTTGCTATGGTCCTGAATATAAAAAAAGATTGTATGAATATCTCATCGTGTTTACTGTAGGTTACAGACACATTTAGCAACTTATGGTGTTGAAACACAAACTCCCAAGGAAATCGAACCCATTGTGATCTGCAAACCGCATGATTTAGTGCAGGTATGTTCGTTTTGGTTCCGTTATGGGTCATTGGGGTAAGAAAGTCTGGTGTTTACCTTTATGTTTTCATGTAAGAAAACATGAAGCCAGCACAAAAGAAATGAAACACAAATCGTAGTTATGATCTTTATATGGTATTCACTCTGACTGCATGATTGTTTTGTTTTATTGACGAGTAGTTTTGTATTTCTCTGAATGAGCGGACTCTTTTGTATTTGTAACTCTTTGTGAATTCCAACAGAAGTTTGAAAATGACAGGAGAAAAGGAGAAAAGGAGAAAAGGGCATTCTATAAAACCTTCTATTTGAACCTGAGATGTTCAGAACTGAATATTGCATAGCCACCAAAATGACATAATCGTTTCTTCTTCTTGATATATTTCAAGGTGTTTGAAGAGTTAGGAAAGAACTACAAGCTGCAGTTATCAGGGCGACCACAGCGCCCGCTTGGATCATTGAGCACCAGTAAGGTGGGTAACAGCATCAACCTTCATCTCCTTCCACACCGCAGTTCACCAATAACATTATCACATCTCATTGCAGATCTACAGGATTCTTGGTAAAACTGTTGTCACCTATCCTATCCTGTTGGATGAGAAGAGTTTCTATATGTCGCTTGACATGTCTCTATGCATCAACGATTTGAAGGTTTCTCGATATTTCTATGATTTACAATAAATTGTCCCTTGTGTTGAATGTTATTATGTTCAACGAAGCGTGTAGGGAATGAACACAGCATTTTGATCATTGTTTCTCAGTTTCTCTGTTCTCAATTGTTTATCTCTTGTTCCTTATATAGAATTCTTTACAGTTTATTAAGAAGAACTGGAATATGAAAGGTCGACCAACCGTTTGCTATTTTCTCAGAGATTACAATTTTCGGTATAATATTTTTTTTGCTTTACGTTCATCAACTGGTCTTTAGTTTTTTTTCTTCAAGTTCGCCTCTCTCAAGCCCGACTCTCCCAAACCCGACTTTCTATTCTAACTAGCCCATAGGCACTACGAGAAGAGGGGTGATTTTCCCATTCCAGCTCCTATTCAATCACAATTTGGCACCAGTTTTTCACTTATCCCTCACCCAGCCCTATTGACTCCGAATAATCTGAAAACTTCACAGGGGAACGGACTGGTAACGCTATAAGATGAGACGCGGCCGGTAGAATTTGTGTTTGTCCGGAGGGGTTTTTGCACCCGGAACTTTTAGTGTGCCAGTCGGTTCGGAATGCATTTTCGTTTCACTTTCGGTATTGGACGAATTTTTCATCCTGGGACGAAATTTCTCCTGTTAAAGTTTCACCTGGGGTTGAACTTCAACTCAATTAGATTGTGCAAACGTCACCAAAACATCGTTAACACAAAGGGCTGAATTCACGCTAGGAATTTCTCTTAATCAGTTCTCGATTGCGTTCTCTCCAACTCCATGTTGATTTCACACTTGCTGCGGTACTTCTAAAACGTGGTTGTCATAATCAGTTTTCGCTTTCAGCGGGCGGCATGCTTCGGAAATGGTCGATTTTATGGCGCAGCTTAAATCTGGTAATGTGAATGGAGTCAAAGTCAAGCTTGGAAGATTACAGGTCAGATTGCAGGGTGGAATTCTAATTTTTGTTGAAAGTATCGAATATTATCTGCTAACCAAGGCGGTTGATTCTGATATAATGCAATTTTTCAAACAAATAAACCTTTCCAGAATTTCTGTTTAAACACTGAACTATGGCCGAGTTTCATGTCTAACCTCGTTTTTATGAAATTCCTTTCTGATTGATTTCATCATTTTATAACTTTATAATAGTCTCTATTATTCTTAATTCCCATTCCAATAATTTGAGGCAGCTAGAATTATCAGAAGCGAGGTTAGACACGACAACTCGGCCATAATGCATCGTTTAAACAGAAATTCGAGAAAGTTCTATTGAAACAATATTCGTTCCAAAAATAGGAAAACAGGAAATAAAAGTTAATGTGAAAAATGTACTTAATTTTTAGACATTGATATCAGCTGGGGTAATCGAGCACTTGGACTATCTGGAACCAAAACATTGTGCCTCGATGTATGTTGAAGCCTATTTCAAGATTAATTCTTTAATATAATTAAAATTATCGGCGATACACCGTTAACTGAGAATACCGTTATTAAATACCGTAATTCACTTACTTCCCCCGGATCGATAATTTTGGATACTTCATAAACTTACCATGCAATTTCATTTTGTGCAATGTTTACATGAACCTGTTAACAAATGTGCAACTAAAACTTTGCACAGTGAACCATTTCATGACGCAGTCAGATTAAGCCAAAATTGGGAAATCTGAACCAAATTTTGACCAAATTTCGAAAGTTCTTCAATAACCAAAAAGGTTAGCACAATGAACTAATGAAATGTGCTGATTTCAAATTTGGCCGTCATTTTTAAAATTGGACTAAAATTTTTAACAAAGCTTCACCTATTTTGAATCATCCTGTATTTTGAGAACGTTCTTGTTTTTGAGGAAAGAGATTAAGTATAATGGCGAGTTCTGCGGGGTTAGATCAGTTCTGCTGGGTAGAACAGATTCAAACGTTATACAAGAAAGGCTCGACCCTTTCAGCCATCTCAGTGGGCAAATTTGTTGAAAAATAACTGCAAAGGTGTGCATTTCTAAAGAAATATACGCATTTTTTCAATAAAGATGCTCTTCATCGCAGTGATGTTTTGTAGGGTTTGTCCACTAGGATTGTAGTTGACAACTCTCTGTATTCTAGTAACGTGCTCACGAACGAAGAAGAAAGTTTGTATCTGTCCACATCAGGATTCGACTCAACCTATCAGCCGTTGATTTCTCCTGAAAAAGAATATATTGGTGATAAAGATTCCTCCTTGGACGTGGCCAGCCTTTCCACGCAAGAAATCCTTCGACTATACAATGATGCCAGCAGCCTGAGTTTGCGCATGTATCTACTGCAGGTCGTACAACAGCGAGAAGGGCCTGCTTACACGATGACGGGCAATTCTGTTGAAGATTGTATTACGGAAACGTACCTGAAATCGTGTTACATTCATGCTTGGTCGGTTGTAAGGCGTGGCGCTAGCCTGCTTGGTAAATCCGTTGCTAGCCTGGCTCCATCTATAACAACTATGCTTGTGCATGGCAAACTGGTCTCTACTACACTTTTCCGCTTTCATGTCAATGTGAAGTGAGAGCTACAATAACTTTGAGAAATAAATTTTAGGTCAGTATTGGGGCGTTTGGCCATCAGGAGTTCACAATCTTTGCACCTTTAACGCCCGCAGAAATCAAGGTAAACATTTCAATAAATTTTCTTGAAAAAAGGGTTGTTATATAGAGGTGTGGTCATATGGAGAGCTGGTTATACAGAGGTGTGGTTAAATGGATAGGTTGGTTATCTGGAGGGTTGGTTATATACAATAATCCAATTTGTTAAGGGGCAACTGAATTATGGTCCATTCACCGTGGATGATCATAATATCGAATATTCATTTTTTTAAAACTATTTTGTTCTTCACAGCGCATTATCTACGAAGTTTGTATGACATTCGATCCGAGGGAAGTGTCTCTACAACAAGAGGTAAAATCATAAAAAGTTTGTAAGGATGCGAGTATATCTTTTTCATAAGGATAGGACTCTTATTCCGTGCCTGGAGAATATAGGTAAAGGATAGTCCATTCAGAAACATATTTAGGCGGTGTTTAATCGAGAAACGGGTTTCTTGACTGGGGGCGTTTTTTGTCTGTTGATGATTGGTAGATATAATATTAACAAAACATCAAGAATGTCTTCATCGCTGTCAATCATGTTCGTAAGAACTAGTATCTCGTGTAATAATGTTTTGCCCTGTCTCCCTCTAAAAACGATGTGCGGCAATTCCCCGTCTTGAAAACAGGTGGCGTGCGGAATGACGAACGGAACCATACTCTAGAGCTCGAAGAACTGAGCATGATTTTAATGACGTCACATTCCCGGCGTCCCCCACAGAATTTAGACTAATATTTGTTCAAAATCACGGACCTAAAAAAACGTCAGTTATTGGTTCTCGAGAGATATTTTAAAGAATAGAACACGTCGAAATCGATTCTTGAAATCGAATGTTTTCACAGTAATTTTGAATTTCGGTAAGGTATTTTTTATTAACTTTAGGTTGTAATTTAGGGGGTGTTTAATCGAGGCCACGATAACATAGAGATGCAGACAGTCAAGCCTATACTATTAAAATAAGCATCAACTAAAGCTCGAATTTTTGAAACATTGAGCATTATCGGTCGAATTTACCCGTTGCTTGTAAATAAAGATATACTGAAAAATTTAGATGGAACTTTTATAAAAAAACAACAAAAAATCTAATCGCTAGGTTAAAAATAAGGGTTTATTGTACTGTTAAGTCGTTTAGCTCATCGATGTTTTTCGAATTTTTTTTTCGACATCTTTTAGATGGTGATCAACTTGGCGAACATCATCTCGACGGAACGTGAATTGTTTGATGGAATACTGAAAATAAGAGTTGGGTGAGCAAGTCATCTGTTATTTTGTTGTCTTTATTCGTCTTGAGAATAACTTGTTCTATATGGTTTATTTAGCTGGATTATCGAGGCTATGAAGCAGCATTTAACAATGTGCGATTTTGTACCAAGTACTAATGTTCGGACAGTAAGACTCGTTTTTGTTTACTCTCTTTTTACAATTAGGTTTTTAGACTGGATATAATGTTAGACTGGACAATTATTTAGCCTTGTATCTTTCTTGTAGTGTCTTTATAAATTGTACCCTAAAGAGATCCAGCACTTGACAGTAACAACACTTCGTGGACATGGAATATTTCGATCCTTTGACGTCACTCCTCGGTACCGTCACATTTTCTCTATTTTTAACAGGCCCCCGTCCGCCTTTTTTCCCTTCTGCTTGTAACTCCCTTTTGTGTTTTCAGAAATATGTTGGAAAAACGGCAATTAGAGGGAGCATTGGGCAGGGTACCTGCTAACTTTTACAGAAACGGTATTTTCTTTCATGCTTCTCTTCCTCCTTGTTCCGTGTTTCAGACTCATTCCGCTCTGGCTATGCGCATGCGCAGCCTGACTTTTTAAAAAACCCATGTTATCATGCCGCCTCGCTTTCATTTAATGAAAATGATCACCAGCTGTCCTATACCGATTTACCGTAAAGCAATGTGATCGTATCAAATCGAGGTTGAGCAGTTGAACACTAGCGTCTGAACTGATATTCAAGAGAAGTGTGCTATGGAGCAGTTGCTTGACAACATGCAGACTTTTGCATAAGTGTGAGCATTGCAAGTCATCTATCCGGTGGCCGGAGGCTGGATGCAACGACCGGTAGATGGATGCAACGACCGATAGATGGATGCAGCGACCGATAGATGGAATCGTGAGAAAAAAACAACAACAAATGAATTGTCAAGCAGTTGCCTATTAACTCTACCGTTTGTGACACGTACAGAAATTTCTGTTTAAGAAAGACCTTACTTTCTCTGGTTGAAGCTCGTGGAATTTGTCTGCTACACGTTAGGACTCGATATTTCAAATTCCGAAAATCGTTTGCTTTACGTTGTTATCAACAGACATTTCCCGAGGTTTCGTTAAAAATTTTATCCCAGCGAAACTTAGTCCGCTCATGTCCGCTCATGTAGTCCCTACGGTAATTGTAGAGATGCAACTTTTAAACGACTCAAATCATCTGTGTTGTGTTTTCAGTTTGGGAGATTCTGGAGCATTCGCATGGATTGAAAATAAAGCATTTATCTCTAACACGACAACCCATTTTGACTGAAATGACGGTGGACGAAACTCGATTCAAACTTCGAGTTGAGGAGATGCTGCTGGAAGCTTCAAATCCGGTGGACAGACAACTACTAGTGGAGGTCTGTTAGGTTCTTTGAAATTAGGCTCGATTGAAAAGGAAAAGTTTCTGATTTACGGCTTACACACAATTCTTACAATCTATTGGTAAAAATCTCATCTTGCGATATGTAGCTTGCCTTAACTGAAGATGGCGTAAGCCGAAAAGTTTTTAAATAAAGAAATTGTGTTTTTTTGTTTGATCATGAGTCAACATGGCAAATAATTTGAACAGTTCACATTTCATGACATTTCATAAAAGAAACCATTTTGTTTGTTTATTTCCTTCAGTTGCTAATGGTGATAACGACGATACTGAGTCGAAATCCTGAAATTCAAATCCAATGTGTCATTGACTTATCGGAGGTCAGCTAATGTTTAATTTCCGCCCTTATTTAATAATTCACGCCCTAATTTTATAATTACCACCCTGCTTTATTGTTCTTTCCTAATTAGAAGCTGTTAGATCGCAAATGTGTGTGTTTTTGATAAATGAATTACAACCAACTTTTTTCAATCTCACAAACTTAAAGCTGCTCTCTTGCCCAGCGGGCAAATTTGTTGAGAAATCTCTGCGAAGGTGTGCATTTCTATAGAAATATACACACTTTTTCTATAAGAATGCTCTTCATCACAGTGATTTTTTGTCACTCTGACGGCTCTGCTTCTGACGTCATTTCCTTTGTTAAGAAAGATTTTATTCTGTAGAAACACTTGTCTTGTTTAGTTTGTCTTGCTTACCTTTAGTTGGTGGATGCTGCAGTCAATCTATATCTCCTTGAAAACAACACACAGGTATACCATGTTTAGAAAAGCAACCTACGTTGAGATGTTGAATTCATCTATTTATGAGGATTATCTCAAGTACTTCTGATAGCTATATTGCAACCAGGGCGTGAGTATTGCAACCAGGGCCGTGTCATTAGAGGGCGTTAGTTGTAATCGACCTGCGCCACATTAACGTTTTTTTCTCTCTTTTATCAGACCAGAGAAGATTTCTTCATGTTAGAACAATCGAGAAAAGGCGGTACAATGAGCTACTTTGCTCGATCGTTTGTTAGTAATGTATTGAACAGTTCGTTGTATCTCCATGGTGACGCGGAAACTCAATGCTGTGTTTCATGAGTCAGCAAGTTGTTGTGAAGGTGTTGATTACGAGTCAACGAATTCATCGATTGAAAGAAGATTGGTGGGGCGTATTTTTGCTGGGGCGTATTTATTTCATGTCAGCAGATATACTCGAAGATGAAGTGCGTTGTGTATATGTACACAAAATCTGCGAGTGGATGGGAAACTTTTCTTTGTCATAAAACAAACGTTAAACTGACAATCACGAGATTTTTATTACATTTTAACTTGTATTCTAGGAGTTTTTGTATATGTTTGATCGTTTTATGAGTACATTTCATTTATTAATGTATCGTATTGTCAAATCTCTTCATGACGTTGTTAGATGAGTATGTGCGTGAAATAAGGCTTTCATATAGAGGACCAATGACGCTAATTGAGTTTCATTTGTAATGCAACATTTGCGAAAAAACTGACGTCAAATTAAATTAAAACAGAGCGGTTTGCGACCATAATGAGATACCTTGAAGCGTTCATTATAACTTCTTTGATGTTTTTGATGCTAACTGTTTCTCCGATTATCCACGAGAACTTTTGTGAACGTAACAAAGATGCAGTGCAATGTGAGATACGTAAGTATATGCGAAATAACGAATATACCGGCATCTGGTGTGATCCTATTGAGAAAAACGATTGCAAAGTCAACGATCTTATCCGAACAGATGTTGCAGAATGTCATTTGGCTAATCAGGAAGACCAGGGAGAATTGAATCCACTTCTTCGGTAAAATGTCATTCATTTTGTTTCGACATGTTGATTATTTTTTTATGATTTTTATTCTGTATGAAAATGAATTCTTCTTCAAGCGTGATTTCGATGTTGCATCTCATATCTTGTAGGTGTTTTCCGAAGGCCACCGAACCAATGGCTGTCGAGAAACGAATCATATCCCTCAGTGACGGAGATCCAAGATGCGTTCCTACAATCTATCGCAAACGAATGATATGTGGTCAGCGAGGTAGCCGCTGCGTCTGTGACTCTGGTATACCTGGCTCCTGGCCTGCAAGGAGATTCAACTGCTAGTAAGAAATTCATAGCTTAAGTGTTCTTTCAGTGTTGGTTATTTGTCATTTCATAAAAGTATCTGCGGATGTTTTTCTTGCAAAACTGTCCTGTCCTGGAATTTCTGTTCTTACAGTGGGTTCGTTTCACAGGGTTCAGGAAACAACAAGTCTGAGAAGTTTTCTGAAAAGTTCCTTTGGAAAAGTTTAAAATCTATTAAGAAGGGAATAACGAGAAGTTTCATTTTTGAGCAGTCCTATTGTTTTATAACAAAAGACTATTGTTCTAAAACAATAGAAATTTGCGAAAATTAATTCCCGCGAAATTTAATTCCCTTAAGATATAATAACTCGATAGTTCGTCCTGCATCAGCAGAACATCGTCAGGAACGAACGAAACGTATTACCTTGTATTATATTTATACTATATTTATATTTTAGTTGTCAGTGGTTTGTGGACTATTGTATCATTCCCAACGTTTGTTCCGACAAGACATTGTGTGACACCATGTCCGGAAGTTTAGAATGTCCCGGTGGATCTATCAATCACTGCAGCGTGAACCCGTATCTCTGCCAAGACAAGAACGCTTACTGTGTCGAGTTGGACGACAGAAATATGAAGTGGCTTTCCGGCACCGAAATCGTTGGGGAAGGATTTTCTTGTATCAACAAGAATGCTTTTAAAAGGCTTCAAAGTTTAGCGCCATTTTGTGATTTCAATCGAACGAATCATCGGCTGTCTGGCGTTGGCTTCACACGCCCAAGAAATGATTTAGATTACTGCTGTTATCGTCATCTGTTCTGTGTTGAACGTCAAGGCACTCTGGGTGGATATTTGTTCAAGAAACGACCGTGTTATTGTAACATTGAGTTTCGAAAGTGTGTCCAGCGTGCACAACAGAAATACGACAAAAATATAGATGCAATTAAGAAGGAGTTGAGTTCAGTAATAGACGACATAACACTATGTACACTGGATGACACGGGAAAATGTAACCCGAAGCACCCGGACTCGTGTCAAAAGGGCGACCTAATCGATCCGTCCTTAGCTCATTGCGCAGTGAATTGCAAAACCGGTCCGTTGTTACCGATAGAACAGAGATCCTGCCGGATTCGGAAATGTACTCCGCCGAACAATTTAAAAAGTCGACGAGTCATAGACGTTCCGTATTTTAAAGAAAGCTCGTTATGTGATGGTGTAGATGGATTACCGATCACTTGTGGTGAACACCACACTCGTTGCGTTTGTGATGGCAAGCCAACTTTTCAATATTTCACAGACGGGTGCAGATGTCAGTACTGGCCAGCAACGTGAAGATTGAAGTTGTGTTTAAGAGGAGTAAATTCCCCCATAGAGTTAAGATAAAAATGAGAATATCACTTCCAATTTTTTGATTTCAACAAAACACTAACGTGTGTGAACCACAAGCAGTTTGAAACAGTAACATACAAGTATAACTGAGGTGGCTAGGGGTGGTCAGAATGGTCGGGGCTGTGGACGGGATGATTTAACAAAACAGCCATATAATTTCGGATACGTTATTTTCATGGAAAATAATGATCTGATAGATAAATATAATGTTTATGTATATTTTTAGTAATATCAACATATACGTATTTCAGTAAGTACAGAACGTATCCAAAGTTTCGTTGAAGTCTTTTATATTAAGTGTCGTCAAGTATAGCCTCACTTTGAATGCATGGAAGCGAGGCGAAACTTGATGAATTGATGGCCACACAAATATTTCCATTGTAATCTATTCACAACGGATAATGGCGTCAGAGTGTGTTAAAATATCATACAATGAATAAGCTCGATATGAAGGGATAAGATATACTAGTATTTATTCTTGTTGTTTAATGTTGAGATTCTCCAAGCTGAAAAAAAACAAAGAAAAAACACCATCAAAAATTATAAACACCCAATAACAATATTAACACGGGTGGAAGATGTATAACATGAAAGGCGTAAGCCTTCTGGTTCCGCCCGAAGGTGATGGGTGTCTTACAAGATACGATCGTGTTATCTTCATGGTTGAAAGTCTCTTATATTCATTTGAAAAAACGAGACGCAATAATTGTCTCGTTTAACTCAGATAAAAATAGCACGGTTTTGACCGCGAACTAGTAATGATCAATTGTTGCTGCAAGAAACCTACAGATAGGTTAAAATTCTTGTGTGATGGGAATGCCGTGACGACAGAAGTACTTACGCGTCGGAGATGACGGCCGACACGCCGTTCATGACTTGAGATTGCACAAAACTGGCATCAGAATTTCCCTCTCCCCAAGTAATGATGTGTTTGTTGTTACTCCTCATCAGATCAACAAGTTCAAGCAGTTCGTCAGTTTTATTGACAAGCGGATCACTCCAACAGGAAATACCCTAGTGATTATGAAATAAGCCATTCATGTAGTGATTATGAAATAAGCCATTCATGTGGGGGTAGGGTTGTCTCAGTGTTTAAAGATAATGAACTGTTATAATAGAGCTGAGGGTTGCACTATGCTGATGTCAGTAGAACTACCTTAAGGGGATTTGTTTTTGCGTGGATTAATGTTTGCGACTTTTGGCCAAATTCGCAAAAATAAGTCCACGCAAAACGTCAAGACATGAACGATTCGCAAAAACATTCGCTGCTATTTCTAAGCTATTATTATAAAATACAGTACACATCCGTTAATTCGAACACCAAAGAGACGGAAAAATTTGTTCGAATTAGGATTTCTTACATCTTTCTTGCACGTGGACAGCAAACGAGAAGAATTGACAAGAATAAATGAAAGAAAAAAACATTTCAAATTTTCAAAATCGAATGTCTTAATCGAACGTTTCCAGAATCAAACAATTTCAGAATGGAACGTTTTACAACACTCTGCAAAGCAATGGATTTTGGGGTAGAGAAGTTCTAGAGAGTCAAGTAAAACCAGAAAATGAATTTGACAAAATACGCTGCTGCAGTAATACAGAACAATGTTGTGGTTGTACATTTGGCAAAAGGAAAGACAGGGGTTTTGCATCTCATTTTGTCTTCAAGCAAGCGGTGACAATAGCTGCAAAGTGGTTCATCTCCAAATACCTTACTTGATTTTACTGAGTGGAAAGAAATTTTACCACCATCAGAAAAATGTCTTTATTTTCACAAAGTCATAAGAAAGACTATGATTTTCACTACGGTTTTAGATTAATAGGGCGCAAAAGTTCGAATTAACGAGTGGTCTTTTTAGCCTAGGGACCGAAAAAACTGTTCGAATTAACGAAATGTTCGAATTAACGGAGTTCGAATTAACGGATGTGTACTGTACACGCATTGTACTTTGTGCACATTCGCAAATATAAATCCAAACATTTTCCTTGAGAAGCTCTGACTCGCAAAAATTAATCCACGCAAAAATAAACCCCCTCAAGGTAGAACAATTGAGAAATGGTCTGGGAACGAGCAGCTGTTTATTATTAACAATGCGCTGAAACAAAGTAAAAAAATGATTGGTTCCCTTGTTTAGATTATCTCACAAGAAAACTGCTGACACACTTTTTTTCTCGATCTTATGATTCATTATCTTTAATTTTCCCAGCCGGCACATTCGTTAAAAATCTCTGCGAAGGAGTGCATTTCTATAGAAATATACACACAATTTCAATAAAAATGCTCTTCGTCGCAGTGACTTTTTGACGATTTTGCCCACTGGGTTAAAATTGTAGTCCGAGTTGAAAAGCCAGAAAAAAATGATAAAACCAGACTGACCAGTAGATCGTAGGTGAGTGCAAAGTTAGCAGCAATCCTTCTCGTTCTCGTTCTGATGTCGACATACGAATACGTGTCGTTTTCACCACACGTCAGCAGCATGCTCTGGTACAGCGCTTGTTTATACTGCAACCTAGCAACACGTAGAGAAGTGAACTTATTCAAGTAGACATGAAAGAACGATTCGAAAGTAGCGAGAGGACATGGGAAAAACTCTGAAATCTTTTCTGATCTCGATCATAGAATTATCACACATCCAACTGCTACAGTATCATTGACTGAAGGAAGTTTTTCACTGCGCAATTTGATTGGTTCATTTCAATTTCCTCGGCTGAAAAATTTTGATTTTACTTTTTCCCGTTGATTTGTTGAGAAACAATATTCCCACCTAGCTTTACTTCAAAATTAAGAATTCATGGATTGATACTTTCTCGATCAACAACCTGAGTCGTAACTACTTTAAGGGAAGAAATTGTAAGAAATTTAGTGAAGTCGGGAAACACCTAATTTAGTACCTGGCTATTTACAAACTTCAGTTGGAAAGAGCAGATTTATGGAATAGCATCTATACTGCTGGTATTGGTATTGAGGAAGAGTAATAGATAAGTCCTTGGATATTCAATAACCTCAACTTTATTCCTTTTTCAACCCCCTGTTTTACTTTCCAAACGTTTTGTAAAGACAAGACTTTCATTTATATGCAAAGTGAAAAAATCAATTCTTTAAGGGTGAAAAAGTTTGCGGAATTTATTTTTGCGGATGACCAATATTTATTCATTTTTGCGGATTTGAGGGAATTCCGAAAAAAAAAAGCTCCGTACAAATTTCTTCCGCAAACAATTTGTTCCCTTAAGGTTTTAGAAATTGCTTGAAATCTAAAAAGTTGCTAGTTGCGTATCGAGGTATTAAGGATAGCTGTCACTCTACTGAATATCAACTGATGACCATAAGTATGACATGTGGTAATTCACTGTGTATTCAAGAATCAAGTAGCTACTTTAGGTGCAGAAACTTTCGCGACATTTTTGCATTTCGTAAACATTAACTTTCGCAAATCGAGCTAAAATTCGCGACGAAACTCGCGAAAGTTTCTGCACCTAAAAGTACACGTGAATTTGATGTCGACAGTAAAAACAGAAGGTCAGCGTCGACGTGAAAGGTTTAACACAAGCATACATTAAGCAGATGTCGGGGTCAAATGAGGCAAACACGATGGAGCGCTCTCCTTTATTGTCATTCAAAACGTCCAAGATGGAGTCCACCACGTCATTACGATTGAAGAAATGCTCTCCTCCTTCCCATTCACGAGGCTAAACGAAAAGAAAATGGGAAAAGTGGTTGACTGTTTGTTTTTTTTTAATAAAGACAGTATGTTTTCATGGTAACACCCGAGAAGATAGTAGAAAAGAAAGAACATAGTTCTTTAGTGAGAAGGATTTAGCTGTCTTACGTCATCCTGTAGCTGAGGATACTTGACTTCGATCATAACACCAAGAGATTCCGGCGCGTTAGTTAGAAACTAAAACAGAAGAACAATATATTCAGATGTGATACCGACCTCTCTTCCCATGTCGTTTTGTGTCGACTGTTTTGATCACATATACGCAGCCGTGTATAAAGTCTCAAGCTAAATACGCACCCCCGAGAATATTTCAAACATGCGTTATACCTTCAAAAGACTGGCAAACACAACATACCTCACTGAGGGTTGGGAACAAGGTTTGGAAACGATCGTCATAGTGTGATCCTATTCACAGAAAAACAGAAGGCTGTCCATATCATCATGAAAAGAACTTCACCAAAATATCATACACAAAAACGACAACAAGGTCACTTCTACAGAATAACCAAACCGACGAAAATAGTGCATATCAGAGCTGCAATTCTAGAAGGATGAGCTCACCTGCACTGGATCGAGCAAAATCCATCTAAAAAGACACACATCACTTTAGGACTTCCAAGACAAAAATAAATCCAGTCAAACAAACCACACGGGATAATTCACTAATCCAGTAAAACCGACACGAGTAGTGTCTATTCATATTGTAACCAGACGAAATTGTTGAAAAACCACTGCGGAGGAGTGCATTTTTATGGAAAGGCACACAAATATACACATTATTTCAAAGCTCGTGCACTTCATCGCAGTGGCTTTTTGATGATTTGCCCACAAGGTAGCAAAAAAACCATTATATATCACCTGTAACGTCCTCAATTGATTCAGGGTGAGATCCTTCACTGGAACTTCAAGAATTTTTTCACCCTTCAAAATATTAAGGAAACTCCACTGTCACCGAGGAATGCATGAACATGGCTCAACAAAAAACAAAGGAATGATGGTTACCATGACTACCGATGCATCGAAGTCGTGAAATATAACAGGCACCATATCTTTGGTGATCTGCACATCCAACTCAACCAGTCTGGCACCCTATACAAGAAATTCATATTATTGAATATACCTCGCCTTATATGCTAAGGCCAATTTTTTTTTTTTTTTTTTTTTTTTTTTTTTGCATATAAATACGAAATCCAATAGATGGTTTTTTTTAATGGTATTTCTCAGCCCGCACAATTGCGAAGGAGTGCATTTCTATAGAAATATACACACAATTTCAATAAAAGTGCTCTTTGTCGCAGTGACTTTTTGACGATTTCGCCCATTGGTTGGTTCACGGTGATCCACACAAACAAAACTACGAAAAGATCTTACTTGTTGATGTGCAGATAAAAATGAGTCCATCGTGTTTTCTAGCAGCGCTTCTCTTCTACAAAAAGAAAGCAGGAAGGAATCACCACATGAACTCTACTACCACTAAAATAAATCCATTTTTATTTTTCATCATTTTATTAGTTTATTCAGAGTTTATGGTTTTGTTTATTAAATGCTGATGTTGGATATCGAAAACTGTCGTCTAACACGTTCGGTTTCATCTCAATCTCATTTCATCACACTAAGGAGTTGACATCAGTGTTAACCGCTGCGAAGGAGTGCATTTCTATAAAAATATACATACTATTTCAATACAAAAGCACTTCATCGCAGTGACTTTTCGAAGATTTTGTCCAGTGGGTCTAACCGTGATTGCCTTTCTATTAACTAAAACCATCTCTCTGGCTAGAATCGTGTAAGCGTTAACACTATCTTTCAATTCAGTCAAGGCTTCTCTAAATACTGTTTTTAGTTAAACAAAGTTCTGAACTACACACGAGTATTTTTCAGTAATTTTCAGTTCACTAACCGTCGCTTTGTTGTTACAGGGTCTACTGTCAACTTACAGCAAAGATAAGAAACCACACTATGAGATGGTCATACATATAAGAAACCACACTATGAGATGGTCATACATCTACTTTACAGCAACCCTTACAGAATTCATAAAAAGATGATAACCGAGCGATACTTTCTCCAACTAAGCTAGTTACTTTATTATTTATTACGTGGAGCTGTAGGAAACCACAGCCAACATAAAGCTCACGCAAAATTCGACACTAAGCTATCGCTGTATTTGTGTAAGCTCTACATCAACTAAATTTCGCTCTGCAGAACTCCCCGGCTTACATAGTGACCAGACGAGTGCTAACTAGGCCCAGTTCTAGTATGGCAAAGACGTATCCAGCATATGGCAAGACTAAATTTCAAAAATGTCACCAAACAAAACATGCGCGATTCAATTTACATTGCATACGCTTCAATACACTCTACCAGGCTAGCGTAGCACTAGTTCGGAGACTAAACCAACCTATCCGTTGTTATGCCACGTCCTCGGTGACCCATGTAAACACATTCACCATTGAAATAGGTTTGGTCGGCCACTGTATTTGACAAGGCTTGTTGACGCCATGGTTTTATGATCAAATAATCAACTAGAAGACATGGTCACAATGAACAGCAACATAGGATACAGTAGAACTCAAAATCCACTTCATGTAGAAAGGACACGAGAAGAATCAATAATGAAGCTGCTCTCGTTTGTGATTTTTAGATAAGTGGACGAGTCTGTTAGCATTCTGGTGTAAGTATTTGTGGACTTGCCATTTAGTCGTTGATATATATATATATATATATATATACATATATATTTTTCGTTTTCAAGAAGAGGTTTCGAAAAAGAAAAGAGTGATTGAACGGCTGTTCAGTGAATGAATGAAACTTACATGAGATATCAGCAAGAAAATCTAGGTTTGGGCTGATTAAGGCAGTTCTTATTTGCCCAGAACATCCCAGAAATTGAACAGGGGTAACATAGGAATGACCAACGCATTCGCCATCCAAAAGCACTTGAATCAGCAGTTTCTGAGGTAAAAAAAAAATATTTGAAAATCAACCGTGAGGATTATAAACAAAAACTGACAGAAACATTTGACCTTCGACCTTTGATCGAAAAGTAGGAGATCTTGGTTTTGTGGTCTTGGAATTACAAGCCAGGTATGCTTATAAAGCGGGCAAAAGATTCATTGCAGGATAGAATCCCGTTCTGTGGCCTTACCAATTCACTGACGTCACCCACATCAAACTCGAATGTAATGAATCGGTCTGACTGTAACAACACGCCACGTGTGTCTTGTTTGCTGATCTCAAACGACTTGGAACTATAACTCTGTAAGAAGCAACGAAATAAGAAAACGAAACAAGCAACACGAGATGATCACGCACATGAAAAAACAGATGAGTTGCAAATGTACCTTTACAGTAACAGGCCGTTCATTTCTCAAGCATACCTAGCATTCAACAGAACAAATTAAGAATTATAGCAACGGTAAACAGCAGGCATCTGCACAATTGTTTTTATTAAAAAAAAATGGTAGACTTACTTTGATGTAGACATCTTTTTGGTCATATTTTTCAGTTTCGAACAGAATAGGTGAACAGTCTGATGCGTGGAAATTTATATGGACTAGCATATTTTTTTTATTTATTTATTTTTTTTTGAACTGAAAAAAAAAAAGAATTGAAATTTTTTATCAAAACAACAACGTGATAACTGGAAAGGCGTTAAAGTCACCGCGAAGGAGTGCATTTCTATAGAAAAATACACACTATTTGTATAAAAGTGCTCTTCATAGCGGAGACTTTTTAAGGATTTTGCCCACTGGGAAAATCTCTGTCTTCAATGTTATAAAGAATTGGTACAGTCAAAACTACGGATGCCGACTCTTCATGCAATGCAGATACAACTTATGAGGTTGGTAACAAACGACTTCATAGCTGAAGTTAAATTTCGCAAATCATATCTTAAACCGAATCGCCAATGGTTCCTTATGCAACAGATTCAGGATGAGATCATGCTAGTGGCTTAACAAACCCCTTTAAGCTTATGGTGAAATTAAAGTCTTGACAAGGAGAAAAACAGGCGATTGTTGCCATTGATGGTTGCAAAGTGCAATCTCCGTAAATCCCACAACTCATCTTTTATATTGCTATACAAGCCTCAAATAGGAAAACACTCATGGTTTGAAGAAGAAGAAGGAGACATCTGTGGGATGCATTTTTTTGATAAATCAAAGTAGAAGAACATTTTCTTATCAACTCTTGATATTCAAATTCTCCAAGCTAAAAAGAAAAAATGACCAGTCAAAAGATAAGAACGGCATGTGCATTGATGACTAACAAAAACATTAGAAAAAAACCCCGCTTGAGTCCTCTTACTTACAACAAAGCCGCATAACTTACTCATTTAGTCATTGGTCAATTTTAGCCCAAAATTAAATTTGGACTGATTCAGCCCAAACAAAATCACACAGGAACGAACATCAACAATAGCTTACTGGTCTGTTATCACAGCTGTTATACCATTTTTAATTTGCTCTTGCACAAACTCCACATCTGAATTTGCTACACCCCACGTCAGCAACAGTCGATTTTGTTCTGCAAGAAGTTTGGCCAGGTGGTTCAGTTCATGTAATTCGTTTACTAGTGGATCGCTCATGATTGAAATCCCCTGAATGAGAAATGATATCTTATATATATAATAGCGAGTGTGTGTCACACTTTTATTTTAGACAGTGACAAATTTTGTTGAATTTTACAGTCAAAATCTTCTTAATCGTGGTCATATTTTCCGTTAGGCCATGAGTTTTTTTACAATTATTATAGCACGTGGTGTGACGTCAGTTTTTTTGTTTTATCGTCATAGGGGAACCATTGTTTCCAATTCAGTGATTTAAATTTTCGTCATGGGATTTGCACACAGGAAAAGCGAATATGACACATCCTTTTTGAAGTTAAACTCGGTAAAAAATTTTACCCGAGTTACTAGTTTATATATAATCAAACTTCATAGCAACTATTCTTTGTTCCAGTTGTGCAATGAAGAAGCCTATTGAAAGAGGACAACAAGAAAAACCTTTTATGGGAAGCTTCCCGAAAGTAACAGTTGTGGTTAAATTAACTGTTACTGATTTCGTCAGAAAATAGTTCACCTCACAATGAAAATGCTAGATCTTTCACACCCCACAAAAAATCACACATAGCTTTGTCTTTCTCTTTGCAAAGGACATACCGATAAGTTGTACAGTATTGAAAAATTAGCAGCCAGTCCTCGACTGTTGTTTCTCATATCCATGTATTGCCAACTTTTATTTTCACCACAACATGCCATGACAACACCAAACCGTGATTGTTTATACTGCAACCTAAGAAATTTCATATTTTTCTTCTTCTCTTGTTTCATGCATTGTTAGGAAAATATGACACAATATTTGAAGCCAAATAAACTCAATACTGTAACCTACATGAGAAGCAACCCAGGGTCAAATCCTGTAAAGAGTATAGGTCGGTTACCATGGTAATTCATCACAACATCTAAAAACGCATCCACCACATCATTACGTGATAAGAAATTCTCCACTTCCCACACGCCAGTCTATATAAAAACAAAATTACCAATATACTACACGTGTTCTACAATGGAATCGAAACAGATAACAATCAAAAGGACTATAAAATAACCTAAGGCGTATTCTCATTATTTGAACAATCAAAACCAACAGACTCACTTCACCATCTTGGTAAGGGTATTTGAGCTCGAGCAATAGACCCAAATTATCAGGTAAGTCACATAAAACCTAAATTGATGAACATGGTTACGCATGGCCGACGTTTCACTGACAAGAGTTTTCTACAAGTACGAAGTTTATATAGTACCTCTTCTAGTGTAGGAAATAAATCTTTACAAATAGTATTATGGGCTAAAAAAAAAACAGTGTCATAATAACAGAAGAAACCACATGGCTTGAAGACTTGCCAGGACGTGTCACAATTACATACCTTAATTCCATTAATATTCGTGTCCCTTATACTTTTGCTCCCTCAAATTTTCACGCCTCTAATTTTTGTGCATCCCTCAAAAATGTATTTTCAGGCACTTTCATGCACCTATCAAAGAAAACTTTTTCTCTCCTATATTACACTGGCTAATTCGTGCCTTAAGTCTCAAACTTCATCTACTTTTAAGGTTCCCCATAAAAAATATGTCATCTTTTATCAAAAGGGTTGAAACTTCGTGTTATTGCTTTATTCAATTACAATTAGATAGGTAACATTTTTTTTTATTTTTGTTATCGAAAGTGTTGAAACTTTGGGTTATTTTTTCATTCAGTTATGAAATCACATAAAATAAAAAGAATTTGTCATTGCTGTACTTTTTAAACCATACTTAATCCATCACAACATCGTCAATTAGTAATCTATCTATACAATCTCTTCCTTCAAAAAACCTTGTACCAAAAGCACAAACTCAAGTGATTATCAGAAAACCAGGATATTGGTAATACACAAGTTATATGAGAAATACAAGACATAATTATTATTAAAGATTTTATATAACAATTAATGCAAACTATAAAGCTTGTTGCTACTTCAAAACAGTGCTCAACCATCAATAATAAACAGGAGCTGTATATCAGTAAACCAGAAAATAAAATTACTTCATGTTTACAGGACATTTCTCTGAATATTGTTTCTCAGAACATCTTTCTGGTTTACTGATATATAACAATTACGTCTCTTGTTCACATATAAACACAGGTTTTTTTTACATTGATTGTTATCAATCTCTTTTCTCCATTTACCTCAGACCTCAAGGAAAGGCTAAAAATGTCTGAATAAGGTTTCTACAGCAAATTTCACTCTTTCGCATACCCTTTAATTTTCCTACATCTAAGTGCACGAGAATAGGTTTATTTGTGCAGTGTCTCCGCTTGAAAATAAAAAGGTGCACAGAAATTAATGGAATTAAGGTATCTAATCTCAACAATAATATAATTTTTTCAAAATACAAAGTGATTTTAAATAGGTGAAGCTTTCAAAAAAATTGAAGACTTTTTTCCCAAATTGGGCGAATATTGAAAAGTTGCTGCCACATTGACAGTCACCACATTCCAATTAGACTTTGTGCAAATCTTTATGAAAATTGGTGAACTTTCAAATATTGTTCCAAGTTCAGTCGGAATCACAAATTTGGCAATAATTTCATGTACAAGCAAATAGGGAAGTTTTGTTTCATTTTTTTTTTTTTTTTTTTGATTTTTTATATTGTGCTCATGCTGTGTTTTCGATAACAGAGCTACTTGTAAACTACGCAACAGGAGTTCATATTTTCGAAACATTTTGTAAGGAAAAAAATAGTACAGGGAAGGATAACTTCTTACCACTGCCTTGACGAGCCATGTAAAGCTAAAAATAATACAAGTATATTTAAGTTGAAAGGTCGAATTAAAAGGTTCGATGAAAAAACAATTAAAACATTAAAATGATTTCACCTCTAAACCTTGCACTTGCTTTAACGAGAGATCACGAACAGCTATTTCTACGTCTAAATCATTTCCCTGAAATGTTTTTGATGTATATTATTTTTAATGCATATCTGGGTACTCAAATCAGATGCACATCATTAAAGAAGAAAATATTTAGGTTACCATGTGGATAACAGTATCAAAATCATGGTAAATCACTGGGATACGATCTTTTGTCAACTGAATGTCAGTTTCAACAAATGCAGCACCCTAAAATTTGAAGTTTTGAAATTTACGAATCTGAGGATGTGTAAAAAAACAAATACCTTCAAATTGATCAACTGTTATCCTCAGAACATAATCAACATCAATGCATATAACTTCTCCAACCTTGAGTTCAACTAGTAGTTTAAGGATACAAACGTTGATGGAAGTGTTTAGGGATGGTTTTTACGCAATACAATAGTTAACAACTCTTTCCTCTTGCTGGGGTTAATACCATAAACAAAAGTAATCTTTCTAGTTAAATTTTTCAATTATACTTTTGCACTGATGATGGTGTACACACTGAAAAGCTTTCGCAGATTTTTAAAATATATTATGTTGTTCTTATAAAATCTTGGACTATGATGTTTATTTTTACATTCTTGTGAAGTAAGATAAGTGAAAGAAGAAAGTATTACCCTCTGATGAGCAAGTTCGAATGCAGCCTTTGTGTTTTCTAAAACTGACTGAGCAGCCCTAAACAAAAACGCTATATGCATATCTTTGGCAAGGGCTCACATGCAGTGGAATGAAAAGGTTTTCTAAATGTTAAACACACCTTCGTTTTAAAACTGTTCATATAAGACATGTTTTGAAAATGAACTTTTTTATTCTAAATGCTAAAAATCATTTTGCCAACATGCAAATAGAAAATTCTTTTAGCAAATCGTATTTAGGGTTAGAAGCATTTTTTTAAAGGAAAGATATTTTTTCTTTAATCCTGTTCATATAATGAAACAAAATTATTGTTTATAGAAGAATAAACAGAGGAAAATGAAACCTCAAAGAGTGTTGAAGATTCAAGCACACAATATGCTGAAAAAATTTAGAGTACAAAACCACCAACAAAATAAATGTTTAGTTATAACATACTGGGTCATAGATTTCCCACATCCACGGTGACCAATGTAAACAAACTTCCCCTCATTGTTCAGTTGGTGTTGTCTTAAATCATTGGATAGTGGCTGATTGCGCCACGGCTTAATAATCAAATAATCAACTAAAATTCAAGCAATCAAAACAAATTAATGAAGTCACTGCGATGAAGAGCACTTTTATTTAAATTGCGCATATATTTTTATAGAAATGCACTCCTTCGCAGATAATTTTTAACAAGTTGCTGGATGGGTATGACACGGAAAGCAAAAAAAGGCCAGACAGGAAGAAGAGTAATAAACAAATTGGCATACACTGAATATCACCATATGGTTCGTTTGACTTGAGGTTAACGAGAGCTGTTACAATGTGTCCAGAACATCCTTCGAATTGAGTTGGAATCAAATAAGCATGACCGACATGTTTATCTTGTGAATACAACTCAATATGAAATCTCTAAAAACAATTGAATGATTACAAACATGCCCAAAAACATTCACCAAAATAATGAAATCATAGATGTTTTCGGTGATTTTCAGAAAAATTTAATGTTTGGTTGTTGCAGTTGTTGTTTTCTTTTGCCTTTTTTTTTTACTATCAACCAGTCCCAAAGAAAGAAGTATCTTTCTTTGAAAGACTTTAAAACACGCATTTCAGCCTTATTGCAGATAATAATCACGAAGGCCAGGAATGTGTGGGTGCGTGACATAACAAATAAAGAGAGAATATAAACATCAAGAGACCGGTGCTACACACGGCACTTTAATAACCGAAGAAGAAACAAACTGTAGAAAGCAAGGGATTTCTAAAAAAAATGGGAGATACATTGAGAAAAGTCATTAAAAACAGTGTTGATCCATTGCTGCAATGTTTTTGACAGAGTGGCTAGAGAGAATCTTTCTTAATCAATACACTGCAAGACAAATATTCGTTTCTAAGTATGAAGCTTAACTAGACAGGGTATGAATAGTGGTAGCAGTAGGAAAGAACTCATTCAGAAAAAGCATTATGCAACATCAAAGATCAGGAATGCAGTTAATATTGAAGTTGTCTGGCCTCAATCCAAGAACGAAACGGGAAATACTCAAACTATTACAACAACAATAATAACAACAACAATAACAACAAAATAAACTTTAAGAGATCTTGGCAACTCACCAGATCTGAAGTACCTTGAACATCAACTTCATAAGTGACATAATGATGAGAATTGAAAAGAATTCCGTTTTCATTTTGAGGCGTGACCTTATTAAAATCTTTAGAACATACCTACAAGAAATAAATTTCTTAATCCTTTTTGTAAAATCTGGGTGGTAATTAAAGACTTCATAAAAATTAATCAAGTGTTAAGCATGATAGCCTGAAGAACTTACTTTGGCAATGACAGAGAGTCCTTTATGATGAGTGACCTAAGAAATGACATAAAAAAGTAATAGAAATAATTCTAACCAAATGAACAATAGCAGATTATATAATTTTGAAAAACTCAGACACAATCACAAGTATTTCTACTTTTAATGAGTATACATTTCAATATTGTCATAAATTTTGTTACCTTTATAGAATATGAATCATCTTTAACTGAATCATCACCGTAAATTTGAATTGGCTGTCTCTCTGACTGGTGAAGGTTCAAATGAACTATCATCTAAATACAGGATTTTCCACTGCTTGAACAATGAGCATTGATCAGATGCTTAAATACTTTTAAACAAAACTTGAAAAGCTTGTTTTGCTGTTTTTTGTTTCTGCTTTTATTTTCTTTCTGAAGGTGTAGCAATCATTGTTTGGTCAAAAAATATTCAGCATAAAAGAAAAGGAAGAAAAAACATTTTTACTTATGTATTTTCATAACATCTGCAACTCTAATGAATTGAAGCTTTTCTTTATAAACTTATTATAGCATGAGTATCAATACTTATGGCTTAGTTTTGAATGTCATTTAAAGTTCAAGCTGTTTTATGTGTGAGAATCACATGAGTGTAGTTGACTGTCTAACTACACATAATACATAGATTTTATTTTCTATACAATTAGAAAAAATAACAGTTCAAGCTTAGTTACAAATCTTGACCTTAATCAGATGTCCATTGAGATCAAATATTGTGCATTCATTGCTTATTATGGTTGGTGAAAGATGAACAAAACGTATCAAAAAATAAGTCCTTATGGAATTTCAGAAGTGATAATGGAAGACCAAACAGAACTAGACAACTGATAAACAAGTCAAACCAGTTTCGAAAATTTCTTTATTCTATTCCAATATTTACAAAGAATTTTGCCAGAATCTTTGTGCATCAGAATTTCAACAGTACTTCACAGTAGTATTAGTAAAAAAAAACAGTTGCAACTAAAAACAGGACGTCACGTTTTGTTGTCAAAAGACAAGAGACATTCTTCCGGAAAAAAAAACATGCTAATATACCTCTATCCACAAAAATTATTATTAAAAGATTATAAAAAAATTGTAATATTAAAAAATTTTTCACATTATTTCGGTTAAGAAGACATAACAACAAGGATAACTACTAGAAAGCCCTTCCGACTCGAACAAAATATTGGATTGCTAGGTCAAATGTATTAGCAACATTGCATTACATACGTGATAATAATAATCATTATCATCAAAAATCACATACTTGTTAAGAAAAACAATTCCACTTGAATAAGATAAGCAGATTTAGAGGGAAGCTTCAAATGGATTTGTGGTCCATATGTAAACATTGGCCTGATCATAGTATGCTTTTCTTAACAACACAAGTGTAAAATTACATAAGTTGGATGCAACTTTTTTTTTATAAATATAGAACAACAGGATGTCAACAGGACGGACAATATCTTGTTTGTTCGAATGCTCATCAGTAGCAAACGGAACTGAACAAAGATTTTACGACGATTACATAACTAGTTAAGTCATGCAGAAAATGAACACGAAACTAATAAATGCTAATAAACGGGATGATTTACCAAGGATAGCCCTGGTAGTAAAATGTCAGTAAAATGATTTTACATCAAAAATATTTGAAACTGATATCTAAATAATGGTGCCATACATTCCCAGGCATGGAAATTACACAGTCTGGTTAATGTTCTACAGAACCAAATCTTAGCATTACAAAATCACCATTTTCTTCTTGTGATGCTCTCTGTACTGCAACAATCCATGTATGAGTACACCTGTCCATACAGGAAATACATTAAGCATCTATTCGAGATTATGAGCCACCAATACCGACGATGCAAGGGCTGAATTATTACATACGTTCTTTAAACTAGTTTTCATTTGATTGTATTGAAGCAATATATCTAATGCAAAATTAATGAAAAAAATTGCAGAATTAATCAATAATCAATAACCGTTGTTCATTTCCTACTGAACAAAACATACCCTTTGCTTTTGATAACGCCACGACATTTGACCACCACTGCATACCTTACAATCCAGTTCGTTGACCAATCCAAACTATTGTGACCACTTATAGAGTTTATTAAATTGGATAATTTTTCATTGGGTAACATTACTAAAGTACAAGAAAATGAAAGATCATTAAGGCTGAAATACATTATCATTTTAATGGATCAGTTTAAATTGTTTTAAATTGTTCTATTTATGACGGTTTTGCCCATTTCTATTTAATTCACTATTATATGTATCACGTTTTCTTTTATTTCAAACAATTTAAACTGATCCATTAAATGTGTAATGTATTTCAGCCTTTAGAATTCAGAAAATGATGGATAGCAAAAGAAATATTGTACGACATACCCAGTGGGCAAATTCATTGAAAAAATCACTGCAAAGGAGTGCATTTCTATAGAAACACACACTTTTTCATTAAAAAATGCTCTTCATTGCAATGACCTTTCGACGATTTCGCCCACTGGGTAGATAGGGATAATATTACCTGGTTGATCACCATGAGTATGTAATACCACACCGACTTCTTTTGCGTAGGTCACCAAGTCCTGAAAGTGTAACAAGGTGGCTTAGAATTGTGTAGTATGTTTTATCAACTAACACATTTGGAAGTTTTAGGGGAAAAAATTGTGTAACTTAACTTAAGAAATTTTCAAGAGCAAATTTTTTTTAAATTCACAAATTCATTTTTCCAAGAAAACAAATAATGGATTCCACAATACTTTCGGTTGAATAGCAATTTATAAAACATAACAACATAATTTATAGCAAGATATTTCAATAATCTTACTCTTCTCTGTTGACGTAGAATGTAAAAATACACTGGCAATTGATAATATAAAAAACATTAAAAGACCAGTGTAAATCATAAAGGCAACTTTACATTTTATAGAAAATTTTCCGCGGTCAGAACAGGAAAATTTTCAGTTGTTAATTTCCACACGTTTTATGAGAATGGAAAATTTTCTTTTCTTTCATTTTAAATTTTGATCGATAAAACTTGTTTTGTTGTGAGAAGATGAATCTTAACAACAACAAACATTTTGCTGTTACAAACCCGTATAAAAGAGTAGTTCAAATTGTTTCTGCTAAAACTGCCATTAGAAGTGAGGTGGGAAGGATTGTTTTGTTGTTGATGACTTTTTGCTGTCTCAATCCAGCTAGAATACGTTCATTTCGAGATAGTCTTTAGTTGAATTGTAAGCACTGGAAAGACAATCGTCTTCCCTTCAGAAGAATAGCAGCTGCTTTTATTTTGTTGTTTAAAAATTATCTGATCACAAACTCTTCCTGGCCAGCAAGACGATAGTTGGTGTTGTGTGAAAAAATCATGAAAAATAACAAGATTTGATAGGCCATGTTTTCCTCAAGGAGCGAACAGAAAATGTTGAACTCGATTCAACTTTCTACGGAACAGAAAATTTTCTGAGCACGTGCTGCAAACATTGTTTGTGCGCATGCTCAGTAACTTTTCTTGTCCATTCCATTCCTGTCTGCAGAAAATTTTGGAAAGTGGAAAGTCGCGCCTTTAGTCAACGAACCTCCGGCATGTGACAACAGGACGTCAAATTTACTTGGTTAACTTCTGGTTTGATCTAAACGAAATAAAATATTCAATATCTTGTGTGTATTCAAAAATAAAACAAACCAACAAAGCAACGAGTGAACAAATCAGAGTTTATCATGTCATGAACAAGCAAGTTTATTATGGCTAAGTTTCAACAGCTGCAGCTATCATGGATGGGCAAAGTTTGAAACTATTTTTCGGCTTTGTGTATATTCGAGGTGATAATTATAGGATCAAAATACATAGAAAACAACCAATAAGCTATCACTAATTAAATACTCATATATTCCAGACGTACGTCCAGATGTAAGTTCTAAATGTTTCGTATCATTTAAATGTTTGCTGAGCTTTAGCGGTTGAAATGTACCCTAAATAAATTCACTTGTTCATGACACAATAGATTTATTCCATTATAATGAGCAAACAGATAAGCAGAAATATTTTAGAAGCAATGAGTAATAGAAGGAAAAATCTTCCATCCAATGTCAATAATATCTTCAGAGCATTTTCAAAACAAACTTTTCAACTTGCAATAAGAACCTGAACATTACCTGAGCAATCTTAATGAGTGCCTCTAATTTTTCTTGATCTAAGTCACATGACGAAATATGTTTAGACGTCCCTGCAGAGTAAAAGTCTTCCATTTTCTAAAAAAAGAACACAAATTGATTCTCAACTGCAATCAAAACCTGTGTAGAACAACTGCTCTAGAGACCTTGGAAACAGTACGTTTTTTTAAAAATAAAACCATTACGAGTGGAATTGGGAAATGATCATTTTCAGAAAGATAATCTTTATAAACACAGTGCATCAGGAGAATCCATTTTTTAATGGCCAACAAATAGTAGGCGTAACTGACAAAAGTAAGTAAGGTAAACCTTCCAAAATGGTTTCAGAACTTCACCAAAATTTTTATCCTTGTCTACAGGTGGTAATGACAAAATCAATTGATCACAATAATCTATCTTCAAAGTGTCTAAAACTATAAAAAATGGAGATACCATCATTATCAAGCTATGACAAAACAGTTCGAATGTAAACGTTACGAGAAGTTTTTTGCTTAACGATGACAAACTTTTGGTACCTGCTTCCAAAGCTTCTTCTAAATGTTCAAGCACCAATTTATGCAGAAGTACTTTAACTATAACAATTTAGAAAATTAAAAAATTATATTTAA
Source organism: Turritopsis dohrnii (assembly GCA_027922465.2). Classification (NCBI taxonomy): domain Eukaryota; kingdom Metazoa; phylum Cnidaria; class Hydrozoa; order Anthoathecata; family Oceaniidae; genus Turritopsis; species Turritopsis dohrnii. Next base: position 1,565,163 of record BQMF02000019.1, read on the forward strand.
AGAGTGGCCTAAAAACAGTTCCTTTTTATTATGTATACACAATCACTAAAGCCTGACATTCACTGAAATGCTTAGCACCAGATAAGCACCAGGCCTTCAGATAGGATTTATCTCAGCTTCCTTGGTATATGATATACAAGCGCTATGTAAGCACAATAGGTTCAAAATGGAAAAGAAATAATATACAATAGATGAAAATTGTTGATTTTTACTGGTGCTTATAAAAAAACATGCATTACAGATGGTGGATGCAAATACCTGTAATTTTAATTAGCGGCCTTTCTTCTGTGCTCTCGAATGTTTCATCACTGAAGCAGTCTTTCCACGAGTCATCCTAACCAATTTGTGAAAAAAAACAGTTTTTATTTCGGAATATTAGTCTTGTCTTTTTATGGTGTGCGATCATACACAAAAGTGGACACATTCACTTAATATTTGGGTATGAAATCTTATTATAATAAATCACAAGTCTAAATCACTCAACTTGCAAACTCAAAATAACTTTTGTTCGATTCAATTAACTTTTTTCCTTACTTAAACAATGCTATAAACATCTTGTGTTTATCTGGAGAACCGAAAGAGAATGGAAACTTCACTTATTCGGAAAGAAAATAGGAATTTGAATACTATTTTGACTCCACGGTTTCTATATTAGTAAAGATCAATCAAATAGGAACTAAACAAATCTGTGTATATTTTTTAAGACAGTTACTAATAAACCTATTTTCCAACATAACCTCAGTGGGTACTTTTGTTAAAAAATCTCTGCAAAGGAGTGCATTTGTATAGAGATATACATACAATTTCAATAAAAATACTCTTCATTGCAGTGACTTTTTGAACATTTTGCCCACTGGGTCAGTTTTTGTTAAGGTGTGCCTAGACTTCATGAAACACTGATGACGAAAAAAGAATTTTCTGGTATCTGCATTTTTAAATAATAACTAAATAAAACAATTTATAATAAAAGTAGATCAGTCACACTATGAAAATCAAAATCATCAAAAAGTCACTGTGACAAAGTACATTTTGATTGAAATTATGTTTATATTTCTATAGAACAGTCCTCCTCCACAGTGATTTTTCAACAAATTTGTCCAGCACGTAATCACAGGTCTACAGAATTTTATTAGACAAGAAAAAAGATTGGTGTTGTTTCTGCTATTTGTTTACCTTTCAGAACAATTTTTTTTATACCTCTAATTCCTTATAATATCATACCTTTTGAATATTATTCTTTATCCAACTGTCAATAGTGGTGTGCAGGCTATGGTATAGCTAAAATTTGCAAAGTTTGCAAAATATAAATAATTGATTTTTTTATCACAGAAAAACACACTGTTTTAACTCATCAATTCATTTTATAACATGCTTATCAAAAAGTCACATTTAACAAAAACAAAAACATTTTAAAAAGTTGTGGATTTTTCAGGTGAAAATAAATCTTATATAGTATGATACAGCTATTGACACAATCTGCACAATGAAAAACTATAACATCACAAATAACAAGAAAAGTAAATCAAAAAATTGAAATGATATTAAAATTTATAGAGTTCCAATTTAGCACTTGCATTTAAGGATACGGTATACGTTATGAGTGTAATTATTACAAATTCGATTTTTTATTCCAAGAAAAAATAAATGTTTGTTAAATCATTGAATAGTATTAATGCTATTAGAAAATTTTGTATCTATAATACTAGTAAGAATTTAGGAGGTTTGTAAAAGACCCTGTCTTCACAAAAGCGACTTCTTTTACAAAACTACTCAGTTTCCAGTTTCTTCTACTATTGATAGAATCACAAAAGATGTGAGTAAAAATGTTTTTTTTTTTTATTATTTTTTGTAAAAGCCTCATTTCTAAGTTATATAATATATTTCATTTTCCTGAAAAGTGATTTTTTTCCATCCAAACAGTCTCCTTGACAAGGGGACTTTTTCAGTTTGTAAAAGAGATCCAAAATGTATTAGGAACTTTGCTAAAATACGAACACTGAGAAATAGCATTTTAAAACTTTTGCAAAAGATTACATAATCAGCATGATCATAATGAAGATTAACAACTTAACAAAAAAACTCAAAATGTATGCACAAAAGAGTAATCAATTTTAAATAACTCATGTTTTTACACAAAATGCGTGAAAGATCAATCGAAGAAAGTCAGGATTATTTAATGAGAAAAATTTCTATTTGGAAATAAACCACTTTCGTGTAAAAAAATCCAAAAACTAGCTTTACTGAAAAACTTAAGACTTTTTTAGATAGGTTGTAGAAAAAAAATTTTTTTTGATTTTTTTTTGTAACATTACCGTATCCTTAAAGGCTCTCTCATATTAAAAAAATTTTACAGAATTTTCAAAACATTTCTTTGGAAAAACGTAACGATGAGACATACTTCATTAGCTGGTAGTTGTGTTTTCCTTGACTTTAAACTATTCCAGTTAGCTATATTTCCTGTGTGAACTTGAAAATAGGATGGATTAGATAGCAGACCATCCGTTATATCAGTTATATCTCTTGGACCTGATTGATCTATCAATATAACATTCTTTTTTGCTGCTACAACTGCCATCAGCAACCACACTTAGTTATAAGAGCCCTAAATATTAATTCAAAGATCTTTATGTTCACAAAGTATCTTCAGGTATCTTTTGAGGAAATCAAGCCATGCTAGACGACAAAGGACAAAACAAAAGAAATTTTTGTGTGAATATGTATTATTTCATTAAGATGTCACAAGTTGTCTTTTTATCAAGCAGACTCTTCTTTAAAGGTATCCTCCAGTAGTATAAAAAGTTCGATTAAAAACAACCTTTTCACCCAAGTAAACAAGAAAATATACTTTATTCTGTCTAAATTCGTTTCTTATGTATAACAAAACTCACAAAAAATACATCACATTTAGTACACACTCGATCTTCGACCGCCATTACATGCTTGTTTTGAAAACGCAGTTTTTTGCCGATAGCCGAGAAAGTCGATCAGTGACGTCACAAGTTGAGTTAATATTGATCCGCGCGATCGCGAAGGCTGTAAAAAGAAAGCATTTCAGCTGGAAAGGGGAACCACCTATCATTCAGAAAGTATGACTTTCTTAACCCCCGTTTCTGTGCCCAATGTAATGGTACAAAAGATTCTACGAGGTGATTAATGAAAGACCATCACGACCGGAAATAATTGAAGCAAGTACAAAATTTTCGAGACTTCCAAAGTCAACATGATCATCATTTTTTACATATTTATTATAACGGTGTACATAGAAAATCAAGTTACAATCAAATTACAAATTTAAGATTTAGTCATCATCTTCAAATTCATCTCCCTCTGCACCGTAATCCCACGAAGCCATGACGTCACTGACTTGCGCGCCTTCTTTATACCCAACATAAACACCGTCAGGGGATGGAAATTTTTCTTTTATGTTTCGTAAGGCACATGCTGGGATTCTTCGGCGTATTTTCTTTCCAAGCCTTGCATGTACCCACCATGTAAAATGTCGGTAAGCTGCATACCGATACGTTCTAGAGATAAGACAAAATAAATAGTAATTAACAGTAATTTCGATTTTATCAGCATTCTTTGTGAATACTCACTTATTTGGAACGTTATCTCTTGGCGGTAAATGTGCGCTATAATTATCATGCATGCTAACCAGAGATATATATAGATTTCCTTCGTTTAATATTAGCCTCTCAAAGTCATCATGGTTGCAGATACATCTGATTTCTAAAAAACAAAAATTTCATAAAAGTAAATTCTTATAAAAAATAAGAAAAATAAGAATAATAAATAAGATAAATAAGAAAAATAAACAGTGGATAGATTACCTTCAAGTTTAAAGTAAGGTGTTTTCGCCGCAGGAAGCTCGTTACAACAAAGGCATTCGGCTTCGTCCAAAAACCCATAAGCGGTCATTATGCTGCATTGGTTACACTTACACCATGAAAAATCATCCAATCTGTTTATTTTCTTTACAGTAGGTTTGTTAACACTCTCGTCACTGTCAACATCGTATCTATTATTTCTATTATCGCTGTTTATATTTTTTCGTTTTGGTTCAAACTGAAAACCTAATACTGTTTCACGTCTATAAGAAGCCATAATTCATAAATTTAATAATCATTAAAAAACAATTTTTCTTCTTGTTTTAAGTATTAAACATACACAAAATAAGTGAGAAAAGAATGAGTGAAACACTTTTCAAGAGAACGACGGGTGTAGTTATAGTTCATAAACCACTATCAGTTTGCTTTTCATTGTGCGCACTTGTAGATCGGATCAACTTGCTACGTCACACAAAAGCCATTATGAAATGTTTGTTTTTAAAGGTATCCTCCAGCTCTTCTACAACTTTGAATAATATAAATCTATTCAGTAAATCATTTGAGAAATAAAAACTTTATTTTCATAACAAAAACTTTAAATACAAGATTCATCAAAAATAAATTTCTTAATTTCACAACACGTGCTACCAACACATGTTCCATCGCTCATCTTCTTAAAAACAAACATTTCATAATGGCTTTTGTGTGACGTAGCAAGTTGATCCGATCTACAAGTGCGCACAATGAAAAGCAAACTGATAGTGGTTTATGAACTATAACTACACCCGTCGTTCTCTTGAAAAGTGTTTCACTCATTCTTTTCTCACTTATTTTGTGTATGTTTAATACTTAAAACAAGAAGAAAAATTGTTTTTTAATGATTATTAAATTTATGAATTATGGCTTCTTATAGACGTGAAACAGTATTAGGTTTTCAGTTTGAACCAAAACGAAAAAATATAAACAGCGATAATAGAAATAATAGATACGATGTTGACAGTGACGAGAGTGTTAACAAACCTACTGTAAAGAAAATAAACAGATTGGATGATTTTTCATGGTGTAAGTGTAACCAATGCAGCATAATGACCGCTTATGGGTTTTTGGACGAAGCCGAATGCCTTTGTTGTAACGAGCTTCCTGCGGCGAAAACACCTTACTTTAAACTTGAAGGTAATCTATCCACTGTTTATTTTTCTTATTTATCTTATTTATTATTCTTATTTTTCTTATTTTTTATAAGAATTTACTTTTATGAAATTTTTGTTTTTTAGAAATCAGATGTATCTGCAACCATGATGACTTTGAGAGGCTAATATTAAACGAAGGAAATCTATATATATCTCTGGTTAGCATGCATGATAATTATAGCGCACATTTACCGCCAAGAGATAACGTTCCAAATAAGTGAGTATTCACAAAGAATGCTGATAAAATCGAAATTACTGTTAATTACTATTTATTTTGTCTTATCTCTAGAACGTATCGGTATGCAGCTTACCGACATTTTACATGGTGGGTACATGCAAGGCTTGGAAAGAAAATACGCCGAAGAATCCCAGCATGTGCCTTACGAAACATAAGAGAAAAATTTCCATCCCCTGACGGTGTTTATGTTGGGTATAAAGAAGGCGCGCAAGTCAGTGACGTCATGGCTTCGTGGGATTACGGTGCAGAGGGAGATGAATTTGAAGATGATGACTAAATCTTAAATTTGTAATTTGATTGTAACTTGATTTTCTATGTACACCGTTATAATAAATATGTAAAAAATGATGATCATGTTGACTTTGGAAGTCTCGAAAATTTTGTACTTGCTTCAATTATTTCCGGTCGTGATGGTCTTTCATTAATCACCTCGTAGAATCTTTTGTACCATTACATTGGGCACAGAAACGGGGGTTAAGAAAGTCATACTTTCTGAATGATAGGTGGTTCCCCTTTCCAGCTGAAATGCTTTCTTTTTACAGCCTTCGCGATCGCGCGGATCAATATTAACTCAACTTGTGACGTCACTGATCGACTTTCTCGGCTATCGGCAAAAAACTGCGTTTTCAAAACAAGCATGTAATGGCGGTCGAAGATCGAGTGTGTACTAAATGTGATGTATTTTTTGTGAGTTTTGTTATACATAAGAAACGAATTTAGACAGAATAAAGTATATTTTCTTGTTTACTTGGGTGAAAAGGTTGTTTTTAATCGAACTTTTTATACTACTGGAGGATACCTTTAAGAAGATGAGCGATGGAACATGTGTTGGTAGCACGTGTTGTGAAATTAAGAAATTTATTTTTGATGAATCTTGTATTTAAAGTTTTTGTTATGAAAATAAAGTTTTTATTTCTCAAATGATTTACTGAATAGATTTATATTATTCAAAGTTGTAGAAGAGCTGGAGGATACCTTTAAGAAACTAGGAGCTATAAATGGCAGAGCTTCAATGGAAGCCATTCCACTATTATATATATTTTCCTTATACAAGATAAAAATGGAATGCAGAGCATGGGTAAAAATGGAACTCTAATCGAAGCTAATTTAGAGTAGAGAGGTGGCATATGTGAAATCAGGTATTCACATTATTCTTTATTTTCACTAGTAAACATGTCATCACAAACACACACTCCACAACCCAACCTAACCTTCAGTCATTGGTGCTAATTGCACTTTCGTACCCCCTTAATATTATTCATGATTCTGATGCAGAATTTCATGCTGCTTACCAAATCTGGGTCTTTAAAACCAACAGGTTAGGATTAGGGTTAGGGCTAGAGTTAGACGTATCAATATGAAAGTGCAATAGCGCCCAGTCATTAATGTAGTTTTGTACATTCTGTTTAGAAAATTATAATTTTAATGATTTGTTAGATATATTTAGCAATAACAGGTATACCCTATAACATATTAATACTGTTGATTGCACAGGTAAAAACAATTCATTTCTTATGATCATGGCAGTAAATTTCATCACATCGAACTAGAAAGACAAGTTCATTACTTGCTCAAACATGTTTAGGGATGAGTGTGAACTAAACGCCAACATAAGACGTCTGCTCTTTTACAGCTGTTACATTACCCACTCATTTTGATCTTTAGAATGCCATGGAAGAGAAAAATAGTGCGAATAAGAGGATATAAACCAATTCATGGAGATATGTAGCAAGGTGTCCCCAAGAAGGATATCGAAACATATAAAACCCATGAACTATAGGAGTGACTCTTCAGCTCCTGAAAAGCAAGGAGCGTATGACAGTAAAGTAGAATCGACAGCCCACAAACTTAGTTTAGTGGGTTATACACAAGTTTGTCTTCATTTTGTCGATTATACAAAACAAAGAACAACAGAAATGTCTTTTCCATTCACGCATTTCACTCGCCATTTTTACTTTCGATTGGTTACCCATGCAACAAACGGTGAAAACTGGGGGAAGAGATGGCAAGAAATTGCATGATTCATGAGGAAATTAATATTTCATGCAAATAAATAATGAATAGGCAAAAACTGAATATTATTGAAGCAAAATTCGTTTGATAAATATTTTCGCTGTGCAAGACTGCTTCTTTTGTTTTCTTGTTACTGCACTTCGGTAAAATTGGCTTACTTAAAGGCCTGTTTCCACTTCACCCGCTTTACTCTTTACTTTCATTTTGTAAGCCAAGTATAACACAATACAACATCCAATTGCTCGAATTACCCATTTTTTGGTAAAACCTAAAAAATGACTTATAAATTCGAAATCAACGCCTTCTGATTATTCTAATTGTGCAAAGTTTTATGACAATTGGAGAACTTTCGAAATTCGGTCCAAATTTGGCCGGGATTAAAAATTTAGTAACAATGACTTTCTTGCAGTAAAACAGCAACGAAGACGGCGACGTTTTCGATGTGGAATTTTTGTTAAGAAAGATCGTTTGACTTATGACACCATTGGAAAAAAGATAAGATAAGATAATTACGTCATTAACATATTTGCACGTTCGACAGTGTTTTTCAAGTCAATCCAAACTGTGTGCTCACTATGAAAGATCATGTTTTAAAATAATATATAAAACATTGTGTAGAGTTAAGTCTTTTTCTCTTGTAGATTATTATAGTAAACTTTGATAACTTTCCAGTGGTTAAAAGTGTTATGGTACAGCCAGAATTCTGACAATGGAAACTTATTTCTATAACGCGAGCATACGACTCGCTCAAAGAAGATTTACACGTTTTTTTTATATAATATAAGAAACCTACATGTAGAATCTCGAAAAATTAAGAAACTTTTACAACTACATTTTATGACTATTTTTCAAATAAGAAACACCCAAAAAGAAAAACCCATAAAGAAATTATTGATTTCGGGCACCTTTTTTGTTAGGAGAATTTTTGAATTAAGAAATAAGAAATATTTAGAACTATCAGTCACTGAATAAAGATTTTTATCAAAAATAATTAGAAACTGAATAAGAAACTTTTCGAACTAAAAACACCAAAAATTTTACCAAAATTAAAAAACTTTTAGAACTAGACCCTTCACCTAGTTTCTTATAAAAAAAAAACGTGTACTGCATGCCCGTAAGTTGACACATTAACTGTCATAAACTAATGAAGTCAACGAAGAATTAGTCAGGCAAAATGCAAAGGAAAGTCGGAAATGACCATACAGAACCATTCTGACAAATGATGCTAAATAGGTTACTTTTCTGACTTTCAAAATGAATTTGTCAGCTCGAGTATCATTACAGTTACATGTCACCAGTTGAAAATCATCCAAAGTGGTTGTATCGCTTGTCATGTCCTGAAACAAATAATGTTTGCTACTTCTCCTAAGTCTAAATCATCACTGATATCTTTATGCGATGAATGAAAAGAAAGTGCATACATTCCAACTCTCCCGATATGAGCGGGAGACTCCCGATCTCAAGATGACAATCCCGATCTCCCGATGAGCCACATGATCTCCCGATATCAGGATATAAATAGGCCACAATATTTCAAAGTGTGCAAATTTTAATGGCAAGCTCGCAGTTCACCATCTCTCACTCCACTATAGTTGTATACAAAGCGACAAGCAAGCGCCTGATACAAATTGCTTGCTGTTTAGTCGGTGACGGCATTATAGTAAAAGATAGCGTATATGCGTATGTAACCCCTTTAATGTTTATTGACACAAAATGATAACAGAATAAAATAAAAAAGCATCCGAAAGCAAAATTGAAAGGAAAATTTTGGAGAATTCTAAAAGTTCAATGAAATGGTTAACGGCGGCAGTCTAGTGGTGCTCATCGCTGACTAGTTTAAATCTCAAAATTATTCTTCAAAATGGCGTTTTCCGGTGTTTTAGACAAACATATAATCCAAAATTCCCACCTCAACCCCAATCATGGTTGGCTCTCGGGCAGTCACTAAACTTAGGAAAACTCCCGATATCAGATTCTCTAGGGTTGGAATGTCTGAAAGTGCGCTTAGCTTACAATTAATAACAATGTTCTTTGAATGATTTTTTTGGGAACAGGGATGAAAAGAAACTACATTTGTATTCCTTTTTATTGCTTTTCATTTTTAATTGTCTTTTCTTTTCTTTCTTTTTTTTGATTAGCAAAAAAGTGGCTATAGCCCACCCAGCCTACCAGCCTACTCCAACTCTCTATTATTCAAACTCAATCTGCGGGCCCCTTCAAGCTAAAATCTACCAATATCATTCTCTAAACTCGAACTCTCCATAATTCGAACGACTTTGTTTTCCCCTTCGAGGTTCGAGTTAGAGAGAGTCTAACTGTAATGATACATTAAATTGAAAAGTGAAATATTATGTCCTCTTGTTTCGAGGTCCATCATATATGATATGCTTTCATCATTCTGTGGTCTGCTGTACAATTCACTTCCCCTTTACGTGTGTAATCAAGGACGTATAATTAGCTTTTTTAGAATTAACTTTTTTGTCAATTATGAGAAATCTTTTTTTTGCCTTTCCTAAAAATTGAAAATCATGTTGAAATTATAGATTTTGAGTGCTTTTATAGGCAATCTAGAGGTAGTATTTTCAAAAATTCTTGGCGCAGTTAATGCACGTTTTTTTTATAAGCAACAAGTTTATAAGCAACACTAGTAAATTTTGTCAGCAGCAATACTACAAGGATCTTCGACAAACTAGCAACATGAAATTTTGAAATGATGCAACACTAGCATAGCTAAAGAACAAATTTTGAAATTTTCACACTTGGTTGTTACACACTAGGTTGCAGAAGAAAGTTGTACGCTCTTAGCTATGAAAAAAGAAGAGTGACGAAGTTTCGGTACCGTACATAAGGGTTCAGTAGCCTCATTTGTTTCGAGATAAAATTCTTAATGATGGCGTTTAACAGCTGCTCGGGGGTATTGGTTCCTAATAAGACTTTCTTTGATTGTAGTACAATCGCCATCAAACAAGGTTCTATCAGAGCTTACTCCATGCTCTGGAAAGTAATGTCTTCACGAGGTTTATGTTGTATTTTCTGGGAGTGGAGCTGTACTACCAGTTAGAACGTGTCAAAAAGAAACTCGACAAGTGCGAACTGGATATCAGTTATCTGGAGAATTGTTTTCGTTGTAATGTTTATATCAAAATCTTTGTTTTTCAAACTTTCTAATCATCGATTACGTAACAGCAGTGTTTACCATGACATTCAGTTGAAGTTGTTGAAAGACGAAATAAACCATCACAAAAGTCGAAACAAACCATCACAAAAGACGAAATAAACCATCACAAAAGAGCCTTTACGTGAATTGATTCCACAACTTGAAACGTGACATTCGAGATGAAGTCAAATGGTATGATTATTATGCGATTGTCAAAGAGTAACAAGTTCCGCTATAGACCTTTCCCGAGTTTATTTTTTATCACACTCCGCCTCGTTTTCAATTGCGTTACTATGACAACCGAATCTCTTGTGCTCAATCATTAACACTATCACAATTATTACACTTATTGCACATTACTGAAATGAGTCCCGTGACATTTCGTTACCATATTAACCATTGCGAAAACGAGGCGGAGCTTGATAAAAAATAAACTCGGGAAATGTCTATTCCATATATCGAAAAGGCAAGAGACCCTGGGTTCGAGGTTGGCGATTATCAGTAAACTCAATTGCATATGTAAAAAAGAACATAATGGGATCTCCAAGAGACATCAACGTAAGTTCAACAACCTGTGCAAAAAGAAAGTCGCACACTGCCAAGAGCAAGAACGTAACCTTACCGTCGATGAAGTCAAAGGTATGACCGAGCTGAAAAGGGATAGAAGTATTACTACAGTTAAAGCTGACAAAGGAAATTGTGTTGCTCTTCTTGATAAGGATAAATATACGCAAGAGTTAGAACATTCATCGAGTTTGAAAAATCAAAAAGTAATATCAGACAAGTTCTACGGGAAAGTGTGACCATGTGGTTCACAACCAGCCAGATTGTATGGCTTGTCAAAAGTCCATAATCACAACAAGCTCTTGGAGCGATATGCTCTTCCGTAAGCTCGTATAATTACAAACTCGCTTCAGAATTAGCAAATATCTTACACTAGAAACCAGTTTACTGTCAAGAACACTTTTTCATTTGTAAACGAAATACAGCTGTTAAAATGTTATTCTTCCTACTTGTGTAGTTTCGACGTTAGTGGTTTGTTCGCCTGTATACCGTTGGATGAAACGATCGTTATCGATCGATAAGATTGCTTGTTTGAACACGATGATAAAATTGAAGGACGTTCCAGGAAACAGTTCAGGAAACTCCTTGAAATCGCAACAAAAGAAACAAACTTTATCTTTAATAAAGAGGTATACGATCAAATAGACTTAAGCATAAATGTGGTATCGTATCCCTTGGAGATGTTTTAATTGTCATTCAATTGTAAAATTATATAAATGTTGTATGTAAAGATTTGTAAATCAGTATTTACTAGTGATGATGGTGTCAAGAAGACATCGAAACGTCTGGTCAACATGAACAAAATTGCGTATTTTGTTTTTACTTTTTTCAAATCCTCAACGTAATTTTTGTTCTGCAATAAGTTAGGTTCTAAGAAGTTCATCATCTTTTGAAATATTTCTCATGAAGTAAAACGCGCGAACTCCCATGTAAACAGCATGAGTTGAAAACATGGCTTCCACTCTTATAATCTGTTTCCTTATTTTTACTTTTATAATTAGACTGATTTGGCCCAGCTCCAAAAATAATATAAAATCTTTGAGGATTTGAGTTACCTGTATCTGAAGAAACGCTTACTTACTCTCGTCTAATCTTTCATTCCTTACTGCGTTCTGTTTAGTAAGACTTTTACTTTTACATAACTTTTACTGTTCTCCATTTCTCGTTAAGGGATATTTTTTTCCAATTTCAAAATTTAGCTCACTGTATACATACATCAATATTCATGCACCTTTGTTTTATATCTTTTATTTCACAGGACATCTAAGATAACAGTGCATATATGTGAATATGATACTACTGTAGATTTTTATCCTGTATAAATATTCGAGAAACAAACAAACAAACAAACACACCAAATTGCTCTAACAACGAGTCACTAATTAAACATCTTCACCATTCTAGGGACGCTTATTAGGAGGAACGGTAACGAGTCTTCTTTTGAAAAGGAGCATACAGTTTCTATTAACAAACAAGATATTGCAAATAAATAAACGAAAAAATAACGAAAGTACAAATAGATAAATATAAGGAAAATACAGGGAACGTTCGTCCAGCGAAAAGTAAACTCATGGCGTGAATAAGACTTTCCTTACTAACATCACTTCATTTTTTTATTTTGTTTTTGAGTTCATGGGGACGTTCGTTCAACCAAACACCTTTCGATTGCAACAAAAAATCAAATTCCAAAAGTTCCGTGGTATAGTTACTTCTGATGAATTTTCTGTAAACGCGAGTACTCGCTCAACCTACAAAATAGAATAAATTCTTTAGATAAAGTAGGGACAATGTGGGCATGGAAGCTTTTTAGATTTGGAAGAACAGAACAATAAAAATGGGACATCATTGACTGATTGGACAGAAGCAACTGAACTATGTGAAACTGTCATAGAATTCGAGTAAAAATTATCCTGAATTCCCAATTGGAACATTACTGTTTGAATTCAAAACCTCGTAACCAGGGTTTCTTGCCTTTTCGATATACGCCGTCCGTATATCGAAAAGGCAAGAAACCCTGGGTACGAGGTTTTGAATTCAAAACAAAAAGCTTCCATCAGCACATTGGATCAACCAATGCTTTCAGTTTCTTTGAAAGCTTGAAACGCTCTTCGTATCTCCATTATAATCATTATTAATTTTATCTCCATCATATACCACTTCTATTTTGCTGCACCACTATATTCACACGCTTACTGAGAACTCGTGCCTCGGTATTTCACCATCGTCATAACCTATCTTCAGGATAAAAATGACGAAGCCACTGTGCATTATGGGAAAGCAACCTACCTTAAGGAGCAGACCTTTATGAATCCAGCAGAATCACGAGGATCGTAACCACCTTGCACATCCATACTAAGAAAGGATGAATGAAACAGAATGATTAAAAGCCACTTTGTCACCATGGAATCGCTGTAAATACCGGTTTCGATATCGAGGAAACTTCCGCGCAGACGGAAAATCGTTTGCGTTCCGCTTTGGATTTTTTTCTGTCTGCCTAGAGTAAAGCTAAAGAAAGAAATTTCCATTTCCGTCCGTAGGGAATTTTCCGCGATATCGAAACCAGTCCTATGTAGCAAAAAGTCAAATGTGACGTCAGTAGACAGACAACAATCTGCTTTAAAAGCGTAATAGGATATCGAGGGCACGGTCCATTCGGAAAAGACATTAATCGCTGCACAATATCAGAAAGGTCAATCCAATTTCTTTAGAGACGATAGAAGCATCTGGTGTATTCGTTATACAAGAAGCAACCGTACTTTCATCTATGATCGACGGTCATTTGCACATTAGTTTGAATGAGTGAAGCATGACGGGATTGTTCCTTTAAGGTACGCTCATCTCACAAATGGTTACCATTGGATTAACACGGTGAAAACACTTATAAAAGTGTTTGAACAAAGAAAACCCTGAGCCTCACCCTCACTAACCCAAACACATTTCACAAGGTTTACACCGTAAAGTCTGATGGTAACGAGACGAACATGTTATTTAACCCAGGCAGAAAAAAAATGTCTACCACTGTGTTACTATGGCAACTCAACATAATTAACAGTAGAGTTGAAACGTAAAAGTCTATAACTGCATAATTAAGATGTAGGAATTTATTATAAGAAGAGCTGAGGGTTGCACTGTGCTGATGTCAGTAGAAATAGAACAATTGAGAAATGGTCTGGGAACGAGCAGCTGTTTATTATTAACAGAGCGCTCAAACAAAGTAAAAAATGGTTGGTTCTCTCGTGGAGACTATATACAAGGAAATTGCTGACACATGATTCCAGACCTTACGATAAATCATTATCTTTAAGCTGATGTATATTAGTTTTGAACTTGCTAACCCAAAATATAGGGATAAGACACAGGGGAAAACTATAGAGTAATTGAGACAGTATCTGTTGTATCTACCTGACAAGTTCTTGGTTGTACAAAGACATTTTCGATTGTCTGGCTTTTATGAAAACCTAAATGAATAAAATGGCGGCCGTTCACTCTCACACTTTCATTATTGCTTTTCATTATATAAAAAAACCCGACATGTCGGATTTTCTTCGCCTAATCTTCGTTAAATTACGCCTTGACAAGAACAGCGGAATGTCTGACGAGTGTAACAACGTTATGAGAAACCTTTTTCAGTTTAATCCTGATCATTCATTTTTTTGTTTTCCTGAATTATTTTCCTGAATTCGTAGAAGGGTCTGTTGCAAACGTATTAGCATTTAGTCCTTCCGACACGATAACTATTTGTTTCAATATTTCTTGTCTAATTAGGGCCAAGAAAATTTTTCGAATTTTATTGGACTAGAATTGCTAAAGCTGTAAAAAACCCTAAACCGACAAAATGATTCCTGTCCATCATAACTAACAATTCGTTATACAACTAGCACAATGCAATGAAAAAAACATCGTTACAAATGCCTCCATGAAAAAAATAAGAGAGTTTCGCAAAATAAAAACCTTTCAGATCTTAAATCATTAGATTTTGAATTCTTAATCGTAACTGGAAGTCAACAAGAACAGCCCAGCTGGCACATTATTAAAAAATATCTGCTAAGGAGTTCATTTCTATAGAAATCTACACACAACTTCACTAAAAATGCTCTCCGTCACAGTGACTATTTGACGATTTGACTTTCAACAAAGATTGTTCCTTATTCAGGAATGTTTATCCTGACACAAACTGCCTACAAGAACGGTTTCCTGACAAGTAGTAAGTACTGCACTGACAGTTACAAGTCAGTCAAGTCAAGCATCAGTCAAATTGGCCTTGAATTCATAATACAGTATAGATCTGACACTGACAGTCAACAAGGACAGCAGAACAAAGCCGAAAGATCGGCATGACTGAGAAGAAAATCATGAGTTTCATAGTTCTTACATTTCCTTTATAAATGGATAACTGAACTGTCCCTTCCACGAATTCTTGGCTGTCTTTTATACATTTTCTAAACGAAACATATTCCAATGATAAAACAAAACTACAAAATAACACAAGTAGCCTGTAGCAAAGCCTTTTAACTATTCGATGGCTTTCACCGAATATGGCAGAAACAAGGATAAAATGTTTTCGTCATTTCGTCACATCTATAGAAAGAATCCATCCGAGAAATCTCATTTCTTGCCTCGTGTAGTCACACTCTGGACTAAACCAAACCCCTACAACAAACAAAATAAAATCTGAATGAGCAAGACATAAAAAAAAGAGGCAATATAAACAACACAATCTCGCTCTCCCAAATCACCATGGAACTGAAACTTAACATTAACTGCATGGACCAATCAAATTTCATTATACGAATCTTAGTTAAAAATTACAGTAACAGCAACACCACAAGTAAAACTAAACCATTCACCATTATAAATCATTTCACCAAATCGTTGTGAGAGATAGGTCTTGATCTTTCGAAGTTCCTATAACACACATATCACAGAAAAGCACTGTAATCGTCGCTTGTGTGAAAAGAAAAGACATAATAAATATTTGAACGTACAAGCCATACTTACTCGATCCATGGTGAGTGTTTCGACATCAAGATGAGCATGCCTTAAAATCTCTGCCCCAGGAGTTTCATACAGTCCTAGACAGAATACAAACATAGCAGTCAAGTCTTAAATTACCATTCGTACCAAGTAATTCCTACTTAATTTCCAATTTGCTAGCACTATTTGCAGCATAATATTTCTCCATGGTCTGGAGACTAAACTGCTTACAGGGAACTACTAGAGAAAAACAATATACAGTTCAATAACGAAACTCCTTATATACTTTAGCAGTTTTTTGTATCATTATAAAACAATGTGTTGGTATTTGCAAAGCATCTCGTCATGCTAGGAAACCTCCTCTATTTGCTAAATGCCAGTTTGTTTTTATACTGAAATTTCTCCAGAATTTTTTAACAATATGAAGGTAGTGTGCTAGAAAGTAACACATTATATAAACACATTGTCGGTCAGATCTATATCAGTTGCAGACCTGAGCCAACTTGTTTAACGATACATTCGATTGGTTGTTTAACAATACACGTGATTGGTTGCTCAATGATACAGAAACGTTTGATTGGTTGTAGCCTATTGATTATTATGGCTTAAAGATACATCCAGAGAGAAAACCTTACATAATGATGTGCATAAAGAAAATTCCATTATTAGAAGGAAAAATAAACTTCTTTCACCTCTTTTAAATTCATAATACACGGTTATGTTTCAATGAAAATTTCACCTACCTCTGGATTTCATTCCAATTTGTCTGTTTTCCACAATATCAATGCGACCAACTCCATGTTGTGCACTTCAGACCGAAAAAAAAAACACATTTATGGCCACAAACCCAAACTCTACTGGTAGAGATTTATTGGTTGCTTTTTTCAAGTTATTGTGTTGATGTTATATTCCAATTATTATTAAAGAAGGTAAAAATAAGCTTGCGGCAGAATAAAATGGAAGAACTGTTGGTGAAGCTAAAGCAAGGAAATAGTGGTATTTAATGCTGGCATAGCCATAATCGAATGATTTTCATCATTTTGTGAAAGTAAGTACCTATTCCATTTATTTTCAAGATCATAGCAGGTGTATTGTAGAATGAAAGGCCAAATAATAAGAATAACTTAGAAGCATTGTATTACTTAAAGAAAATATGATATGTTCTGGAAATTCCTGGAGGAATGCAAGGAAACGTTTTTCTCGGAAATGACCTTTCAAGGCCAAATTACAGACCATAATTAAAGTTTTTCTGAAAATAACTTTCGAAAGGAATGGGAATTCAGAAACAACACTAATCAGTAATCACTCATAAAGAATAATCACTCAATATTTCACCTTTGGTGATCTAGTGCTTGAAAGATCTACGGGAAAGTGTGGCTTTAAATTTTGTTCATAGTCCTATAGCACAATGAAATATTTTGTTAAATTACTTGTTTGATGCTGTAACCTGAATTAGGCCTCTAATTCACTGTTTTCTTGGTGACATCATGAAAAGGAGAAAATATTTTTCATCTCATATTTTACTGGCCTTCCAAATCAAAAATCCTAGACTCCTTATTTTATTATCAGTTCATTCTCCTTTCCGTTTTCATGCAAACACGTTTTCATCACTTTCTACAAATCCTTTTCATGATGCAGCATGAAACGAAACTACCTTTCGAAAGTATTGGCCTTTAAGGCACCATCTTTATTACGATCTGCAATTTGAACCAGTGAAATTAACCACTGTTCCATTACACTCTATGTTTCGTTAATCCACAAACTACAACAGATGGTGACTAAGTAATAATGTATACCCTATTTTGTTCAAGTAGATGAATATCTCCAAAGGGTTTGTAAAATGACTTCCATCAGTTGCATGTCGAACAGAAATGGGGACACCTGATGAAATAAAGATCATTGAATAACATCCAGACCTGTTCAAAGTTTAAAGTCAATTTCAAACTTTTGGCAAAGTTGGATTTCGAAATAAAGAAATCCAATATAATGGGAATTAGAATCTGTACAAAGAGCCATGAAGTCAAGACAGGTCAAGAAATCTCTTTCAAAAATGTTCAATAAAAAAAACTTGAATAAACATTCCAGTTCAACCTGACAATGTAAAATTGCATACATACCATTTTTAAATTCAACTTCAATATCATCTGGCTACGTATAAAATGGAAAAGAACAGCTTTAGATTGCCAGAATACCAAAAGAAACACAAGGAAAATAATTCTTCATCAATTTTTCATGCCAGCTATAATAATTTTTCAAACCTCTTTCGGAGTATCAGACAGATCTTTCGTCATCTGATAAATCCCAGGGGGAGCTACAGTCTAAAACAATGTTATTCAGTGATCATATTCTAATGAATTATGAAACCATTTTCATACACAAAAACAAAATTGAAAATACTTACACTTGGATCTTCTAAGATACCTGATTCATAACTGAAACAGCATAGAAAGGATTTAATTTGTAAAACTTGACGTATTAGAAGAGATACAATTTATCACACCACTGCAAACAAAGTACCTTATATGCATCAAGTTAGCATCCATACTCCAAGGATTTTTTGGTGTGACAGGTAGTGGTATTCTCTTGGACTAAACAATGACAATAATAAGAAAAATGATGTCGTAGATTTACGCACCGAAAATAAACATTACTCATATAAATCAATAACAAAAATTAAATAAAACACAGTTGAAAAGTTGATAAAATGTAGACTTTTGCTTTATTTAGATTATTAGTAATTCATAAGTACATCGTTGCTTATTTCGTCTTCGATATGCAACTGCCAGTTTTCATTTTAAAATTTGTCAGCATTAACAAAAAAAAAAAAATTCTGAACCAACTCAACAGCTGAATTAGAGATTAAACCTATGTAAAGATTGTCTCACACAATCCTGTCATCAGGGTGCAAAAATGATAATCTTACCTCAGCATATTCAAATAAAGCAGTCCTTCCTTGGTACTTCTCATAAAATTCAGGCATTTTCCATGGGGAAATGACCTAGTTTAGATGGTGTAATCAATAAATATAAAGCATGAACTGTGTTCAAAATTTTCATAGGGGAAACTCACATATTAGTTTTGGTGATCCTTAGCATCATTACCAGTGCCGTAGACACCGGGGGGGCGAGGGGGGCCGGGCCCCCCCCAAAATTTTTTCAGATTATGGTCTTTTTTAGATTTAGATCAGAAATAAAGTTTTCTTCTCGAGTTGTCTGCATTTCCTTATTTCCTTTATATTTGCTTAATATTTCCCCCTTTTACTGCACATTTGAGGTGACACGCGCGACACAACGAAATAACAGGATAAATCAATGCAGCAAGTGTTGCATTATGGTGATTCAAAGGAATGATAACAACAATAAAGAGGAAAGATAACTTACTCGTTCTTCACATCCACAAAGATGCTGTTAATAAACTGGACTTAAAAGCTGTTGCGAAGAGTTCATCGACAAATACGACACAAGAAAAAACATCTTTGGACACTTCGCGCTATAAAGCATTTGCTACTATTTTTGTTTCAATATCCATCGTAGTACTTATCAAAAATGTAATGGGATATATGCAGAGTTTATAACAAAGATAGTCTCTTAGAAACTTGAAAATATACTAGAATTTCATGTCATTTTGGATATCTTATTGTTTAAAATTGACTTTCGAAAATGCAGTTTTAGCTAATCTAGAGGGTATAAAATCCCAAAAATTTTCGGGCCCCTCGGCCCCAACCATGGTGGGGCCTCATTAGATACTAAACATCAGGGCCCCCCTAAAAAAAATTTCGTGTCTACGGCACTGATTACATTTCAGATTACAACTGAACATTTAGAATCGCAAGCAAAACCCCAATCAAATTGATTTCAACATTTAGTTACAGTATATCGCTACTATCTCAAAAAGAACACAGCAAGCTAAAACAACTAGCGATTCAGAAACATTTCACAGGGTCTTATCTAGAATGATTTTTGAAGTGAAATAATTTTTTTAAAAAAAAACAAACACGCAGAGGGCAGCATACAATCATCGGACGCTCTTTTGGTCTAGATTAGATCCTGTTTCATAAATTTTATAATGATAAGAAAGTTTCCAAGGCTTTTTTCCTTATTGCTACTGTAAATATCTTCTTCATTTCAAAAAAATAAAGAATTCAACGTAATATGACATTTAAATTTTTAGTGTCATGTCATCACTCACTTATGTACAAAGTGCAAAGGACTACTTATGTGGATGAGTGAGACTAACCTGTAGAAAGACAATTGGAACAATAACATAGTGTTCTGACTAAAACTTTGTGGCAACAGTGTGATTGTTTTGTACACCTGCAATATGAATTTGTTTAGTTTCATGCATTAGAAAACCGTCATTGTAGAGCCTAAAATATTTCTCTCTGTTTTCTGTGTAATGTTACACAAATACATATTTTGTGGTAAAAAAGCATTGCATTTCTGCAGCAGTTTTAAATGGCAACTTTTTTTTGCTGCATTGATCAAATATTTTTAAATAAATGAAAGAGCCGAAATTTATGCGATCTATTTAAAAAAAGTCAGTGGTAACAATAGGTGTGCAAAAGCTTTGAAAAAGTAATGCTAAAAATGACCATACCAACATACCTTCACACCTGGATACAATGCATAGTATGCAAGTTCAAATCGAATTTGGTCATTTCCCTAAAATAACATAAAAATGAATTGTCTATCGAAATGGAATTGGAATCAGAAACGCAGAATGTTTATTCATGAAACACGTACCACAATTTTAAAAAGGATATTGTGTTTTTCCTAAAATAATTGAATATTATTGGAATAAGTTATATACCTTTCCAGTTGCTCCATGAGAAACATACTCTGCACCTTCCTTTAATGCAATTTCTACTTGTCTTCTAGCAATACAAGGTCTGGCGATGGCTGTAAAATAAAATGGTTTCATTATTGTCTTTATTGTCCCTAATGAAAACATGACCTAACACGATAAAGAAAAACATTTTTAGTGTAGTGCTGCTAGCCTCATTTATTTATCATGCACTAATACAATGCCAGTCAATACATACTATACAAGTCTTAATCTTCTTTCTGATTCCAATTGACATGGTTTTACATAAAGCTGTCATTGTCTATTTCATTACATCAGGTGTCAGTTGCAGACAAAGAAGCCCCTCTTTGAATGACAAAATGATCATTCTTACCTGTTCCAAGTAAATATCTGTCTTCATATATTGCATTTGCTTGAACAGTAGGCCATATGAACTCTTCAACAAATTGATGCTTCAAGTCTTCAATATAAATCTAAGCAGCAACAACATCCGATTCAACACAAAGGCAAAAGGGTATAATCAATAAAGCATGAAAATAAATGTAATCATTTTTCTTACTTTTTTAGCTCCAAGTTTTAATGCTTTTTCCTTTGCTGCTACAAAATCTTCTTCTTGGCCTACATCAGCCTGAAAGAAAATAAACATAATAATTGATTTGTTTTTCTCCATGAATTTATGTACCAATCTTTCCTTGATGTTTGTTTGCAACTAAACAATATCAAACAATGAAAATATCTGAAAGAAATAAATTTTAGTCTTTCTAGAACACTAATTCAAAATAGTACATATATATACTAGTATCTTGAGTAAACAATTGTTACTGGTTTTAATTTTGAAAACAATGTTTTAAATCCCTCTTTCCTCGTGTTGTAATAGGCTACGAAAACTTAAATCAGGTAAAGGCAAACAGAAAGAGTAACATTTTGCAGAGGTCAAAAACCTGATGAAATGTAAAGCCTAATTCACACTTATGAAGCAGACACAGAAGCAGACACAAGACCTGTGTGAACATCCGTGAAGCAAGTAAAGCAAAGATGGAAATTGGAGCATGCTTTGACGCAAGAATATCAAAATTTTTCATACCTTGCTTCGCTTTCTGCATGAAAATCAAACTTGTTTCACAGTTACTTCATGATTTTTCTAACATGAACGTTTGATGCAGCACGTGCAAAAGTAATTTTCATGAAGCAAGAGAGAAAATTGAAAAATCTAAATTAAAAGTGGCTGACGATAATGATGAGCTACTTTGTGCAGCAGTTTGAAAATACCCTACTTTATATGATAAACCTGAACGCCTTCTTAGAGATGAGCTAAAAAGAAATTATCTTGGAGGTCTCCTAATGTCATCTCTTAAACAAGATAATGTTGCTTATAAATTTGTTGCACCCACATACTTTTCTTTTTTATAGCTTTTTTCCTTTTTTCACTTCCTTTTATTAATATATACAAGACATCATCATCATCTAGACCATCCATTTTTTTCCTTTACGCAGTCTAAATACTATATTCAAATGTGAACCTCTTGCTTCACACGTTGCATCAGCTTAAAATAAAAAAGGATGTACTGCGCATTCTTACTTCACTTGTGTCTGCATCTGCTTCATAACTGTATATAACAAGCTGTTAAGCTCGGTTCTCATTCATGTTCTCAGTTAACATGAATTAGTGTGGTTTAATTTTACTCAGATTACCACAAGTGTGAACATTGTTCAAAAAATTAACCCACAAACTTACGCTAACTTGTGTTAGCTCACCTTGATCTCACGATCATGGAATAAAAAATTTTTGATTTCCAGATCATGAGTTAAGGTGGGTTAAGAAAACATGAAAGTATACCAACAGTGTTTAGTGCATGTGACATCAAATGACGAAAAAATGACAAAAAAATACAGTCTATAGGATTTTATATTCAAATTCAGTCCCTTTGTTTTCAAATTACGAGAAAGTGTACAGTATTACGAAAAGAACTGGTATGTATGTAAAACTGAATATTCAAGAGGAAAAATGACACTGTCTATTCAAGAAGAAGAAAATATATTTTCTTTGAAAGTTAATCATTCAAATAAAAATCTCAAAGCTATCTGTCTTTTTCCTTCTTCGTAAGAAAAACATCAAAATCATGTCATCTATCTGAACTATCGCTTTCCATGATGTTTACATTAGCTAGGTTGTATTTTTCATGTGGTTTTACGCACTGCTATGAAGAACTTGACTGCAAATTTAAAATAAATCTATCACACTCTAAAATAAAAGTGTGACACACTACTGCTGATTAATAATAAGATAATGGCTTTTGGATTAACCTTACAAACTTCATTTTAAAAAAGTCACCAATCACTCACTTTTAACAATTTCAGATTTGTTCAAATGTTATTAAACACACACCTATGATCTATGTCCAATAATTGATATATAGTTACTAGATGTAAAAATAAACATATATAATACTAACCAGATAAGCAATGACATCATAACCTTGATCAATTAGCCAAACAAGTATACAAGATGTATCTAAACCACCACTATAAGCTAAAACAACCACTTTTGTTGACATGATCACGTGGATAATAATACTTGGACAAAGAACTGATTATAGTTTATAGTCCTAAAAATACGACAATTTCATTGTGATTATTATTCATTGTCATTATCTTTGTAAATTGGTCAAATTAATAGGTTCTATCAAAAGTTATAAATGTAATTAAATAACAAGGGTTATATATAATACTCCAGAGTATGACGACAGGATTTTTCACATCAATTCAATGATATTGAATTACTTCACCCTGAATCAACCTGCCCTCATTGTTATACTGATAATTTTGAGTTTAAAATTAGATGTATGTAATAACATGCACAGGAAAGAAGTGAGCTTCACAGAAGGCAAACCTGTCTACAATCCCTCACAAAAATTATTGAGACACCCCAGTTGGAAATGAAAACTCTGAAAATCATATGTCAAGGCCCCCCCTCCCCCAGAATTCAATGTTGTATGTGGCTTTCACACAAGCCAGGCAGCCCTGTGGATGGCTTTAATTAAGTACAACATTGAATTCTGGGGGAAGGGGGAGGCTGTCTCATAATTTTTGTGAAGGATTGTCTGAATTTTCAAAAAATTTTTTGAGGGACTGCCATACAAACATGTGCTAATTCCAATTAATATGGCCTTTGTCTTGCAATAATAAAACACAACAGAAAAGACATTTGCTTGGTGGTGGCCTATGGTATAATGTAACACAACATAAAACTATTTACAAACAAAATGCCACTTAATACATGCTCTATAACCTTTGTTTATACTAAAAACATATAATATTTCCATAAATAAAGCTTTATAAATGTAACAGAAGAGTTCCACATGGTTAGCTAATTAGAAACGGCTCTCTTACAACAGTTCAGGCCGCCATCTTTATTCTACATTTTCGTGTGTGTTTACATCAAATCAAAACAAACTTTTGGCTCCAAAATTCGAAATTCTTAAGAAGACAGAAGTGAAGATAGTTTTGAATTACTTCAGAAATTGCGAAATGGAAGATTTTCAATTACAAAATGTGCGTGTAGGTCGGAGACAGTATCTTGTTACTTATTCTCAGGCAGATGAAAGTAAATTCCCCACTCGTGACAGTTTCGGAAAAATGCTTGCAGACGAATTTGATGCTGGAAGTGGTAAAGTGAAAGTTTGTCATTGGGCTTGTTGTAGGGAAGACCACATAGAAAATGGCTTCCACTATCACTGCTGTTTGAAATTATCCGGTGTTAAGAAATGGTCTTCGGTTAAGACCAGTATTCAAAACAAACACAATATTGTTGTCAACTTTTCGGACAAACACAACCATTACATCTCCGCATACAGATATGTCTGCAAGCAAGATAGACAAGTGGCGCATAGTGTTGGCCACCCAAATCTCTCGGAAGTAGGTTCACCGAGAACAAAAGCTTGTACAAATGCGTATCGTATTTCTCGAAAGCGAAAAATTCAACAAGGCACTTCCACATCAACCAGCTCGGCTGGAAGTAAGAGACTTACAAACCTGGAGGTTTCGGACTTCGTTACAAAACATCAGATTAAAAACTGCACCGAACTATTTTCGAAAGCAGAGGAACGAAAACAAAACGGCCAATGCGACCTTGCCTACTTTTTGCTTTCGAGGTCAGAAAAGGCAATCGAAGAGTTAATCCGGAAATCATGGCTGCTCAAGTCGGCATCACAACAAATTTCAAGCCGCAAAGTGTTACGAATGGATGTAATACGTGATGTCGTGAGTCAGCCATGTGTTGTGGAAGAGTGCGAGTGGCTTACTTGTGCCCTGGAAGTTCTTCAATTGAATGGCATACGGCCAGAGGAGTTTGCGGAACACGTCCGTGAACTGTTGACCTTAGGCCGAGGGAAATTTAGGAACTTAATGCTAGTTGGTCGATCCAACTGTGCGAAAACGTTCATGCTCAAGCCGCTGAAATGTATTTTTGGAGAGCGACTGTTTGAAAATCCTTCAAACGATAAGTACGCTTGGGTGGGAGCGGACAACGCAGATATCATCCTTCTGCAGGACTTCCGTTATAGCCGCGACGTCATTGCCTGGAAGGATTTGCTTCTGTTGCTGGAAGGCGAAACGGTGAAGTTGCCTGCGCCCAAAAACCATTTTGCATCTGATGTGGTGATTGATTCGGATGTAGCCATATTTGCTACTAGTAAATCCCCTATTGTTTACAAAGGTCCATTCAATACGACAGATGATCGTGAAACGGAAATGATGGATAGTCGTTGGAAAATCCTGAAATTCAAACACGTGTTCGAAGAAAGCAGAAGAAAAGATATAAAGCCATGCGCACGTTGCTTTGCTGAATTAGTTTTAATGTAAATAGGCGATGCTTTTTATGTCAATGCAGAAACTTTTGATCAGACCGACATGACAGCACATATCCTTCAAAACATTTAAAAACATTGTCTGACAACCATTAAATTATGATGGCTTAACTGGGCATTTTCTTGAAGCGCGTTACCCACGCGTTACCCACGCGTTACCCACGCGTTACCATCAAGTTCATGCATGTTATCATAGAGAAACAACGCGTTACCACGCGTTACCATTTCATAAAAAATATATAATATATATACTTTTTTAAATGTTACGGTAACGCGTGGTAACGCGTTGTCCTTCCCTTGTAACATATATGAATTTGATGGTAACGCGTGGGTAACGCGTGGAGTAACGCGTGGTAACGCGTTACTCCATCTTGTTACGAATATGTGCTGCAATGTCCAATGTAAACAAATCGGAGAGAGTACTTGTCGAGAAACTTCCACTGAATGGTTAACGTTTTTAGGCTTTCCCAGAAAAGAATGTTATGCGAACTGAGTTTCGGATTTAAATTTAAATTTGTTCTTTCAGCATGCGCGTTCCAGTAAAAAGTTTTGTTTCAAAGTCACGTTTTGTTATGTTTTACATTTAGTATTTTATACGCTGGCCTTTGCTAGTAACGATCATTTTCATTCGCTTGTCCATCGATGCTATGGTCTTGTCGATTATTTCTGGCGAAAAGTTCAAAAGCGTGTTCTTCACACGAGCGCAGAATGCAGGATAGGTCTCGCGAGTGAGGTTGTTCTGAAGCGCGTAGTCCCGCAGTTCTCTCTTGACATTGTGGAAGACATTCTCGATGGGATTGATGTCAGGACTACGTGGCGGAATTGCCAGTTTTCTCGCACCAACCTCACTCATGGCAACTTGGGCCTTCCTGCTGTTTTGAGATGGATCTCCATCTTGAAGGAACAGTTTTCCCTTAGGGTTTGAACTCATTTCAAACAGTCTTGGAAATTGTTCGCGTACGAAAGTGGCAAACTTCTCACCGGTTAAATTTCCCTCGTACTGTTCGGCCAACAGAACTCCCCTGCCATATGCTATGGCTACAAAGAAGTGAGCAGTCTTTCCCCCTGTACCCTCATGCGAACCCTTGGCAGTTTGATTCAGACATAAGCCATCCCTGGGTTTACGCCAAGCCATTGTGCGTGGAGCCATGGCTTGGTCAAACGGATTGTATTTGTGGGTAAAGCCGACCCCGTCCAAGTAAAAAGCCACTCCCTCTGTCCACAAAGTTGGATCAACTAACCTCTGCACTTTCTGAGCAAATTCCAAACGAAGTTTTGTGTCCTTTCTTTTTAAGACACCTTTCTTCCTCGAGTGAGTGTACTTGTACCCGGCTTTTCGTAAAACTCTGCGGACCGTTTCGTCACTTACTTCCGGAGAAATACCAGCAGACGTTTTAATACGTTTCGTGGTGAAGTAGCCACAACTGTTACGTAATACTTCCACCTGACGTAAAACGTTCCTCCTATCTCTGTCCGTCAACTTGGTAGGCCTGCCTTTGTTTTGTTTACGTTTGTCAATTGTCGTCTCGTTGGTTTCTTTCTTCATGTGACGGCATATTGTGGCTTTGGAATATTTGCTGTAGTCCTTCAATGATCTAATCTGTGATGAGGACATGCCACCATCTTGATGCAAATACCTCCAGTGGACAGAAACAGTTAGTGGAACTTTCATTTTTTAAAAACCAAATGGTTTAGATGGTTAAAGTCACTCTATGTACATTATTTACAGTTTCTATTTACAAATCGTGCATCGTGTCAGCCACCACAACACCACATCTTTGTTTTTTTTGTTATTTTGTTATGTTTTTGTTGTTTTTATAGAAAAATCTGAAAGAAATAAACAAAGAATATAATAACACATCATATTTGTTCCCAAACACAACATCTCAAAGCACAAATACAACTGTGTCATGAAAACATCAAACCTTCATCCGCCATCTTGGCAGTGCACATGTCAAATGTTGAATTCAGTGAATTGACATTCCATCTATCGTTAATCACGAAAATCAAGTAGTTATTCATAAACAATCAATGACAAAAAACATGATACGTAAACTGAAAAAATTGTCTAAGTATAGAGATTTTTCAGACAATCCCTCACAAAAATTATTGAGACACCCCAGTTGGAAATGAAAACTCTGAAAATCATATGTCAAGGCCCCCCCTCCCCCAGAATTCAATGTTGTATGTGGCTTTCACACAAGCCAGGCAGCCCTGTGGATGGCTTTAATTAAGTACAACATTGAATTCTGGGGGAAGGGGGAGGCTGTCTCATAATTTTTGTGAAGGATTGTCTGAATTTTCAAAAAATTTTTTGAGGGACTGCCATACAAACATGTGCTAATTCCAATTAATATGGCCTTTGTCTTGCAATAATAAAACACAACAGAAAAGACATTTGCTTGGTGGTGGCCTATGGTATAATGTAACACAACATAAAACTATTTACAAACAAAATGCCACTTAATACATGCTCTATAACCTTTGTTTATACTAAAAACATATAATATTTCCATAAATAAAGCTTTATAAATGTAACAGAAGAGTTCCACATGGTTAGCTAATTAGAAACGGCTCTCTTACAACAGTTCAGGCCGCCATCTTTATTCTACATTTTCGTGTGTGTTTACATCAAATCAAAACAAACTTTTGGCTCCAAAATTCGAAATTCTTAAGAAGACAGAAGTGAAGATAGTTTTGAATTACTTCAGAAATTGCGAAATGGAAGATTTTCAATTACAAAATGTGCGTGTAGGTCGGAGACAGTATCTTGTTACTTATTCTCAGGCAGATGAAAGTAAATTCCCCACTCGTGACAGTTTCGGAAAAATGCTTGCAGACGAATTTGATGCTGGAAGTGGTAAAGTGAAAGTTTGTCATTGGGCTTGTTGTAGGGAAGACCACATAGAAAATGGCTTCCACTATCACTGCTGTTTGAAATTATCCGGTGTTAAGAAATGGTCTTCGGTTAAGACCAGTATTCAAAACAAACACAATATTGTTGTCAACTTTTCGGACAAACACAACCATTACATCTCCGCATACAGATATGTCTGCAAGCAAGATAGACAAGTGGCGCATAGTGTTGGCCACCCAAATCTCTCGGAAGTAGGTTCACCGAGAACAAAAGCTTGTACAAATGCGTATCGTATTTCTCGAAAGCGAAAAATTCAACAAGGCACTTCCACATCAACCAGCTCGGCTGGAAGTAAGAGACTTACAAACCTGGAGGTTTCGGACTTCGTTACAAAACATCAGATTAAAAACTGCACCGAACTATTTTCGAAAGCAGAGGAACGAAAACAAAACGGCCAATGCGACCTTGCCCTACTTTTTGCTTTCGAGGTCAGAAAAGGCAATCGAAGAGTTAATCCGGAAATCATGGCTGCTCAAGTCGGCATCACAACAAATTTCAAGCCGCAAAGTGTTACGAATGGATGTAATACGTGATGTCGTGAGTCAGCCATGTGTTGTGGAAGAGTGCGAGTGGCTTACTTGTGCCCCCCTGGAAGTTCTTCAATTGAATGGAATACGGCCAGAGGAGTTTGCGGAACACGTCCGTGAACTGTTGAACCTTAGGGCCGAGGGAAATTTAGGAACTTAATGCTAGTGGTCGATCCAACTGTGCGAAAACGGTCATGCTCAAGCCGCTGAAATGTATTTTTGGAGAGCGGACTGTTTGAAAATCCTTCAAACGATAAGTACGCTTGGGTGGAGAGCGGACAACGCAGATATCATCCTTCTGCAGGACTTCCGTTATAGCCGCGACGTCATTGCCTGGAAGGATTTGCTTCTGTTGCTGGAAGGCGAAACGGTGAAGTTGCCTGCGCCCAAAAACCATTTGCATCTGATGTGGTGATTGATTCGGATGTAGCCATATTTGCTACTAGTAAATCCCCTATGGTTTACAAAGGTCCATTCAATACGACAGATGATCGTGAAACGGAAATGATGGATAGTCGTTGGAAAATCCTGAAATTCAAACACGTGTTCGAAGGAAAGCAGAAGAAAGATATAAAGCCATGCGCACGTTGCTTTGCTGAATTAGTTTTAATGTAAATAGGCGATGCTTTTTATGTCAATGCAGAAACTTTTGATCAGACCGACATGACAGCACATATCCTTCAAAACATTTAAAAACATTGTCTGACAACCATTAAATTATGATGGCTTAACTGGGCATTTTCTTGAAGCGCGTTACCCACGCGTTACCCACGCGTTACCCACGCGTTACCATCAAGTTCATGCATGTTATCATAGAGAAACAACGCGTTACCACGCGTTACCATTTCATAAAAAATATATAATATATATACTTTTTTTAAATGTTACGGTAACGCGTGGTAACGCGTTGTCCTTCCCTTGTAACATATATGAATTTGATGGTAACGCGTGGGTAACGCGTGGAGTAAACGCGTGGTAACGCGTTACTCCATCTTGTTACGAATATGTGCTGCAATGTCCAATGTAAACAAATCGGAGAGAGTACTTGTCGAGAAACTTCCACTGAATGGTTAACGTTTTTAGGCTTTCCCAGAAAAGAATGTTATGCGAACTGAGTTTCGGATTTAAATTTAAATTTGTTCTTTCAGCATGCGCGTTCAGTAAAAAGTTTTGTTTCAAAGTCACGTTTTGTTATGTTTTACATTTAGTATTTTATACGCTGGCCTTTGCTAGTAACGATCATTTTCATTCGCTTGTCCATCGATGCTATGGTCTTGTCGATTATTTCTGGCGAAAAGTTCAAAAGCGTGTTCTTCACACGAGCGCAGAATGCAGGATAGGTCTCGCGAGTGAGGTTGTTCTGAAGCGCGTAGTCCCGCAGTTCTCTCTTGACATTGTGGAAGACATTCTCGATGGGATTGATGTCAGGACTACGTGGCGGAATTGCCAGTTTTCTCGCACCAACCTCACTCATGGCAACTTGGGCCTTCCTGCTGTTTTGAGATGGATCTCCATCTTGAAGGAACAGTTTTCCCTTAGGGTTTGAACTCATTTCAAACAGTCTTGGAAATTGTTCGCGTACGAAAGTGGCAAACTTCTCACCGGTTAAATTTCCCTCGTACTGTTCGGCCAACAGAACTCCCCTGCCATATGCTATGGCTACAAAGAAGTGAGCAGTCTTTCCCCCTGTACCCTCATGCGAACCCTTGGCAGTTTGATTCAGACATAAGCCATCCCTGGGTTTACGCCAAGCCATTGTGCGTGGAGCCATGGCTTGGTCAAACGGATTGTATTTGTGGGTAAAGCCGACCCCGTCCAAGTAAAAAGCCACTCCCTCTGTCCACAAAGTTGGATCAACTAACCTCTGCACTTTCTGAGCAAATTCCAAACGAAGTTTTGTGTCCTTTCTTTTTAAGACACCTTTCTTCCTCGAGTGAGTGTACTTGTACCCGGCTTTTCGTAAAACTCTGCGGACCGTTTCGTCACTTACTTCCGGAGAAATACCAGCAGACGTTTTAATACGTTTCGTGGTGAAGTAGCCACAACTGTTACGTAATACTTCCACCTGACGTAAAACGTTCCTCCTATCTCTGTCCGTCAACTTGGTAGGCCTGCCTTTGTTTTGTTTACGTTTGTCAATTGTCGTCTCGTTGGTTTCTTTCTTCATGTGACGGCATATTGTGGCTTTGGAATATTTGCTGTAGTCCTTCAATGATCTAATCTGTGATGAGGACATGCCACCATCTTGATGCAAATACCTCCAGTGGACAGAAACAGTTAGTGGAACTTTCATTTTTTAAAAACCAAATGGTTTAGATGGTTAAAGTCACTCTATGTACATTATTTACAGTTTCTATTTACAAATCGTGCATCGTGTCAGCCACCACAACACCACATCTTTGTTTTTTTTGTTATTTTGTTATGTTTTTGTTGTTTTTATAGAAAAATCTGAAAGAAATAAACAAAGAATATAATAACACATCATATTTGTTCCCAAACACAACATCTCAAAGCACAAATACAACTGTGTCATGAAAACATCAAACCTTCATCCGCCATCTTGGCAGTGCACATGTCAAATGTTGAATTCAGTGAATTGACATTCCATCTATCGTTAATCACGAAAATCAAGTAGTTATTCATAAACAATCAATGACAAAAAACATGATACGTAAACTGAAAAAATTGTCTAAGTATAGAGATTTTTCAGACAATCCCTCACAAAAATTATTGAGACACCCCAGTTGGAAATGAAAACTCTGAAAATCATATGTCAAGGCCCCCCCTCCCCCAGAATTCAATGTTGTATGTGGCTTTCACACAAGCCAGGCAGCCCTGTGGATGGCTTTAATTAAGTACAACATTGAATTCTGGGGGAAGGGGGAGGCTGTCTCATAATTTTTGTGAAGGATTGTCTGAATTTTCAAAAAATTTTTTGAGGGACTGCCATACAAACATGTGCTAATTCCAATTAATATGGCCTTTGTCTTGCAATAATAAAACACAACAGAAAAGACATTTGCTTGGTGGTGGCCTATGGTATAATGTAACACAACATAAA
Organism: Turritopsis dohrnii; assembly: GCA_027922465.2. Taxonomy (NCBI): domain Eukaryota; kingdom Metazoa; phylum Cnidaria; class Hydrozoa; order Anthoathecata; family Oceaniidae; genus Turritopsis; species Turritopsis dohrnii. The sequence goes on from BQMF02000019.1 coordinate 1,597,299, forward strand.
ACTATTTACAAACAAAATGCCACTTAATACATGCTCTATAACCTTTGTTTATACTAAAAACATATAATATTTCCATAAATAAAGCTTTATAAATGTAACAGAAGAGTTCCACATGGTTAGCTAATTAGAAACGGCTCTCTTACAACAGTTCAGGCCGCCATCTTTATTCTACATTTTCGTGTGTGTTTACATCAAATCAAAACAAACTTTTGGCTCCAAAATTCGAAATTCTTAAGAAGACAGAAGTGAAGATAGTTTTGAATTACTTCAGAAATTGCGAAATGGAAGATTTTCAATTACAAAATGTGCGTGTAGGTCGGAGACAGTATCTTGTTACTTATTCTCAGGCAGATGAAAGTAAATTCCCCACTCGTGACAGTTTCGGAAAAATGCTTGCAGACGAATTTGATGCTGGAAGTGGTAAAGTGAAAGTTTGTCATTGGGCTTGTTGTAGGGAAGACCACATAGAAAATGGCTTCCACTATCACTGCTGTTTGAAATTATCCGGTGTTAAGAAATGGTCTTCGGTTAAGACCAGTATTCAAAACAAACACAATATTGTTGTCAACTTTTCGGACAAACACAACCATTACATCTCCGCATACAGATATGTCTGCAAGCAAGATAGACAAGTGGCGCATAGTGTTGGCCACCCAAATCTCTCGGAAGTAGGTTCACCGAGAACAAAAGCTTGTACAAATGCGTATCGTATTTCTCGAAAGCGAAAAATTCAACAAGGCACTTCCACATCAACCAGCTCGGCTGGAAGTAAGAGACTTACAAACCTGGAGGTTTCGGACTTCGTTACAAAACATCAGATTAAAAACTGCACCGAACTATTTTCGAAAGCAGAGGAACGAAAACAAAACGGCCAATGCGACCTTGCCTACTTTTTGCTTTCGAGGTCAGAAAAGGCAATCGAAGAGTTAATCCGGAAATCATGGCTGCTCAAGTCGGCATCACAACAAATTTCAAGCCGCAAAGTGTTACGAATGGATGTAATACGTGATGTCGTGAGTCAGCCATGTGTTGTGGAAGAGTGCGAGTGGCTTACTTGTGCCCTGGAAGTTCTTCAATTGAATGGCATACGGCCAGAGGAGTTTGCGGAACACGTCCGTGAACTGTTGACCTTAGGCCGAGGGAAATTTAGGAACTTAATGCTAGTTGGTCGATCCAACTGTGCGAAAACGTTCATGCTCAAGCCGCTGAAATGTATTTTTGGAGAGCGACTGTTTGAAAATCCTTCAAACGATAAGTACGCTTGGGTGGGAGCGGACAACGCAGATATCATCCTTCTGCAGGACTTCCGTTATAGCCGCGACGTCATTGCCTGGAAGGATTTGCTTCTGTTGCTGGAAGGCGAAACGGTGAAGTTGCCTGCGCCCAAAAACCATTTTGCATCTGATGTGGTGATTGATTCGGATGTAGCCATATTTGCTACTAGTAAATCCCCTATTGTTTACAAAGGTCCATTCAATACGACAGATGATCGTGAAACGGAAATGATGGATAGTCGTTGGAAAATCCTGAAATTCAAACACGTGTTCGAAGAAAGCAGAAGAAAAGATATAAAGCCATGCGCACGTTGCTTTGCTGAATTAGTTTTAATGTAAATAGGCGATGCTTTTTATGTCAATGCAGAAACTTTTGATCAGACCGACATGACAGCACATATCCTTCAAAACATTTAAAAACATTGTCTGACAACCATTAAATTATGATGGCTTAACTGGGCATTTTCTTGAAGCGCGTTACCCACGCGTTACCCACGCGTTACCCACGCGTTACCATCAAGTTCATGCATGTTATCATAGAGAAACAACGCGTTACCACGCGTTACCATTTCATAAAAAATATATAATATATATACTTTTTTAAATGTTACGGTAACGCGTGGTAACGCGTTGTCCTTCCCTTGTAACATATATGAATTTGATGGTAACGCGTGGGTAACGCGTGGAGTAACGCGTGGTAACGCGTTACTCCATCTTGTTACGAATATGTGCTGCAATGTCCAATGTAAACAAATCGGAGAGAGTACTTGTCGAGAAACTTCCACTGAATGGTTAACGTTTTTAGGCTTTCCCAGAAAAGAATGTTATGCGAACTGAGTTTCGGATTTAAATTTAAATTTGTTCTTTCAGCATGCGCGTTCCAGTAAAAAGTTTTGTTTCAAAGTCACGTTTTGTTATGTTTTACATTTAGTATTTTATACGCTGGCCTTTGCTAGTAACGATCATTTTCATTCGCTTGTCCATCGATGCTATGGTCTTGTCGATTATTTCTGGCGAAAAGTTCAAAAGCGTGTTCTTCACACGAGCGCAGAATGCAGGATAGGTCTCGCGAGTGAGGTTGTTCTGAAGCGCGTAGTCCCGCAGTTCTCTCTTGACATTGTGGAAGACATTCTCGATGGGATTGATGTCAGGACTACGTGGCGGAATTGCCAGTTTTCTCGCACCAACCTCACTCATGGCAACTTGGGCCTTCCTGCTGTTTTGAGATGGATCTCCATCTTGAAGGAACAGTTTTCCCTTAGGGTTTGAACTCATTTCAAACAGTCTTGGAAATTGTTCGCGTACGAAAGTGGCAAACTTCTCACCGGTTAAATTTCCCTCGTACTGTTCGGCCAACAGAACTCCCCTGCCATATGCTATGGCTACAAAGAAGTGAGCAGTCTTTCCCCCTGTACCCTCATGCGAACCCTTGGCAGTTTGATTCAGACATAAGCCATCCCTGGGTTTACGCCAAGCCATTGTGCGTGGAGCCATGGCTTGGTCAAACGGATTGTATTTGTGGGTAAAGCCGACCCCGTCCAAGTAAAAAGCCACTCCCTCTGTCCACAAAGTTGGATCAACTAACCTCTGCACTTTCTGAGCAAATTCCAAACGAAGTTTTGTGTCCTTTCTTTTTAAGACACCTTTCTTCCTCGAGTGAGTGTACTTGTACCCGGCTTTTCGTAAAACTCTGCGGACCGTTTCGTCACTTACTTCCGGAGAAATACCAGCAGACGTTTTAATACGTTTCGTGGTGAAGTAGCCACAACTGTTACGTAATACTTCCACCTGACGTAAAACGTTCCTCCTATCTCTGTCCGTCAACTTGGTAGGCCTGCCTTTGTTTTGTTTACGTTTGTCAATTGTCGTCTCGTTGGTTTCTTTCTTCATGTGACGGCATATTGTGGCTTTGGAATATTTGCTGTAGTCCTTCAATGATCTAATCTGTGATGAGGACATGCCACCATCTTGATGCAAATACCTCCAGTGGACAGAAACAGTTAGTGGAACTTTCATTTTTTAAAAACCAAATGGTTTAGATGGTTAAAGTCACTCTATGTACATTATTTACAGTTTCTATTTACAAATCGTGCATCGTGTCAGCCACCACAACACCACATCTTTGTTTTTTTTGTTATTTTGTTATGTTTTTGTTGTTTTTATAGAAAAATCTGAAAGAAATAAACAAAGAATATAATAACACATCATATTTGTTCCCAAACACAACATCTCAAAGCACAAATACAACTGTGTCATGAAAACATCAAACCTTCATCCGCCATCTTGGCAGTGCACATGTCAAATGTTGAATTCAGTGAATTGACATTCCATCTATCGTTAATCACGAAAATCAAGTAGTTATTCATAAACAATCAATGACAAAAAACATGATACGTAAACTGAAAAAATTGTCTAAGTATAGAGATTTTTCAGACAATCCCTCACAAAAATTATTGAGACACCCCAGTTGGAAATGAAAACTCTGAAAATCATATGTCAAGGCCCCCCCTCCCCCAGAATTCAATGTTGTATGTGGCTTTCACACAAGCCAGGCAGCCCTGTGGATGGCTTTAATTAAGTACAACATTGAATTCTGGGGGAAGGGGGAGGCTGTCTCATAATTTTTGTGAAGGATTGTCTGAATTTTCAAAAAATTTTTTGAGGGACTGCCATACAAACATGTGCTAATTCCAATTAATATGGCCTTTGTCTTGCAATAATAAAACACAACAGAAAAGACATTTGCTTGGTGGTGGCCTATGGTATAATGTAACACAACATAAAACTATTTACAAACAAAATGCCACTTAATACATGCTCTATAACCTTTGTTTATACTAAAAACATATAATATTTCCATAAATAAAGCTTTATAAATGTAACAGAAGAGTTCCACATGGTTAGCTAATTAGAAACGGCTCTCTTACAACAGTTCAGGCCGCCATCTTTATTCTACATTTTCGTGTGTGTTTACATCAAATCAAAACAAACTTTTGGCTCCAAAATTCGAAATTCTTAAGAAGACAGAAGTGAAGATAGTTTTGAATTACTTCAGAAATTGCGAAATGGAAGATTTTCAATTACAAAATGTGCGTGTAGGTCGGAGACAGTATCTTGTTACTTATTCTCAGGCAGATGAAAGTAAATTCCCCACTCGTGACAGTTTCGGAAAAATGCTTGCAGACGAATTTGATGCTGGAAGTGGTAAAGTGAAAGTTTGTCATTGGGCTTGTTGTAGGGAAGACCACATAGAAAATGGCTTCCACTATCACTGCTGTTTGAAATTATCCGGTGTTAAGAAATGGTCTTCGGTTAAGACCAGTATTCAAAACAAACACAATATTGTTGTCAACTTTTCGGACAAACACAACCATTACATCTCCGCATACAGATATGTCTGCAAGCAAGATAGACAAGTGGCGCATAGTGTTGGCCACCCAAATCTCTCGGAAGTAGGTTCACCGAGAACAAAAGCTTGTACAAATGCGTATCGTATTTCTCGAAAGCGAAAAATTCAACAAGGCACTTCCACATCAACCAGCTCGGCTGGAAGTAAGAGACTTACAAACCTGGAGGTTTCGGACTTCGTTACAAAACATCAGATTAAAAACTGCACCGAACTATTTTCGAAAGCAGAGGAACGAAAACAAAACGGCCAATGCGACCTTGCCTACTTTTTGCTTTCGAGGTCAGAAAAGGCAATCGAAGAGTTAATCCGGAAATCATGGCTGCTCAAGTCGGCATCACAACAAATTTCAAGCCGCAAAGTGTTACGAATGGATGTAATACGTGATGTCGTGAGTCAGCCATGTGTTGTGGAAGAGTGCGAGTGGCTTACTTGTGCCCTGGAAGTTCTTCAATTGAATGGCATACGGCCAGAGGAGTTTGCGGAACACGTCCGTGAACTGTTGACCTTAGGCCGAGGGAAATTTAGGAACTTAATGCTAGTTGGTCGATCCAACTGTGCGAAAACGTTCATGCTCAAGCCGCTGAAATGTATTTTTGGAGAGCGACTGTTTGAAAATCCTTCAAACGATAAGTACGCTTGGGTGGGAGCGGACAACGCAGATATCATCCTTCTGCAGGACTTCCGTTATAGCCGCGACGTCATTGCCTGGAAGGATTTGCTTCTGTTGCTGGAAGGCGAAACGGTGAAGTTGCCTGCGCCCAAAAACCATTTTGCATCTGATGTGGTGATTGATTCGGATGTAGCCATATTTGCTACTAGTAAATCCCCTATTGTTTACAAAGGTCCATTCAATACGACAGATGATCGTGAAACGGAAATGATGGATAGTCGTTGGAAAATCCTGAAATTCAAACACGTGTTCGAAGAAAGCAGAAGAAAAGATATAAAGCCATGCGCACGTTGCTTTGCTGAATTAGTTTTAATGTAAATAGGCGATGCTTTTTATGTCAATGCAGAAACTTTTGATCAGACCGACATGACAGCACATATCCTTCAAAACATTTAAAAACATTGTCTGACAACCATTAAATTATGATGGCTTAACTGGGCATTTTCTTGAAGCGCGTTACCCACGCGTTACCCACGCGTTACCCACGCGTTACCATCAAGTTCATGCATGTTATCATAGAGAAACAACGCGTTACCACGCGTTACCATTTCATAAAAAATATATAATATATATACTTTTTTAAATGTTACGGTAACGCGTGGTAACGCGTTGTCCTTCCCTTGTAACATATATGAATTTGATGGTAACGCGTGGGTAACGCGTGGAGTAACGCGTGGTAACGCGTTACTCCATCTTGTTACGAATATGTGCTGCAATGTCCAATGTAAACAAATCGGAGAGAGTACTTGTCGAGAAACTTCCACTGAATGGTTAACGTTTTTAGGCTTTCCCAGAAAAGAATGTTATGCGAACTGAGTTTCGGATTTAAATTTAAATTTGTTCTTTCAGCATGCGCGTTCCAGTAAAAAGTTTTGTTTCAAAGTCACGTTTTGTTATGTTTTACATTTAGTATTTTATACGCTGGCCTTTGCTAGTAACGATCATTTTCATTCGCTTGTCCATCGATGCTATGGTCTTGTCGATTATTTCTGGCGAAAAGTTCAAAAGCGTGTTCTTCACACGAGCGCAGAATGCAGGATAGGTCTCGCGAGTGAGGTTGTTCTGAAGCGCGTAGTCCCGCAGTTCTCTCTTGACATTGTGGAAGACATTCTCGATGGGATTGATGTCAGGACTACGTGGCGGAATTGCCAGTTTTCTCGCACCAACCTCACTCATGGCAACTTGGGCCTTCCTGCTGTTTTGAGATGGATCTCCATCTTGAAGGAACAGTTTTCCCTTAGGGTTTGAACTCATTTCAAACAGTCTTGGAAATTGTTCGCGTACGAAAGTGGCAAACTTCTCACCGGTTAAATTTCCCTCGTACTGTTCGGCCAACAGAACTCCCCTGCCATATGCTATGGCTACAAAGAAGTGAGCAGTCTTTCCCCCTGTACCCTCATGCGAACCCTTGGCAGTTTGATTCAGACATAAGCCATCCCTGGGTTTACGCCAAGCCATTGTGCGTGGAGCCATGGCTTGGTCAAACGGATTGTATTTGTGGGTAAAGCCGACCCCGTCCAAGTAAAAAGCCACTCCCTCTGTCCACAAAGTTGGATCAACTAACCTCTGCACTTTCTGAGCAAATTCCAAACGAAGTTTTGTGTCCTTTCTTTTTAAGACACCTTTCTTCCTCGAGTGAGTGTACTTGTACCCGGCTTTTCGTAAAACTCTGCGGACCGTTTCGTCACTTACTTCCGGAGAAATACCAGCAGACGTTTTAATACGTTTCGTGGTGAAGTAGCCACAACTGTTACGTAATACTTCCACCTGACGTAAAACGTTCCTCCTATCTCTGTCCGTCAACTTGGTAGGCCTGCCTTTGTTTTGTTTACGTTTGTCAATTGTCGTCTCGTTGGTTTCTTTCTTCATGTGACGGCATATTGTGGCTTTGGAATATTTGCTGTAGTCCTTCAATGATCTAATCTGTGATGAGGACATGCCACCATCTTGATGCAAATACCTCCAGTGGACAGAAACAGTTAGTGGAACTTTCATTTTTTAAAAACCAAATGGTTTAGATGGTTAAAGTCACTCTATGTACATTATTTACAGTTTCTATTTACAAATCGTGCATCGTGTCAGCCACCACAACACCACATCTTTGTTTTTTTTGTTATTTTGTTATGTTTTTGTTGTTTTTATAGAAAAATCTGAAAGAAATAAACAAAGAATATAATAACACATCATATTTGTTCCCAAACACAACATCTCAAAGCACAAATACAACTGTGTCATGAAAACATCAAACCTTCATCCGCCATCTTGGCAGTGCACATGTCAAATGTTGAATTCAGTGAATTGACATTCCATCTATCGTTAATCACGAAAATCAAGTAGTTATTCATAAACAATCAATGACAAAAAACATGATACGTAAACTGAAAAAATTGTCTAAGTATAGAGATTTTTCAGACAATCCCTCACAAAAATTATTGAGACACCCCAGTTGGAAATGAAAACTCTGAAAATCATATGTCAAGGCCCCCCCTCCCCCAGAATTCAATGTTGTATGTGGCTTTCACACAAGCCAGGCAGCCCTGTGGATGGCTTTAATTAAGTACAACATTGAATTCTGGGGGAAGGGGGAGGCTGTCTCATAATTTTTGTGAAGGATTGTCTGAATTTTCAAAAAATTTTTTGAGGGACTGCCATACAAACATGTGCTAATTCCAATTAATATGGCCTTTGTCTTGCAATAATAAAACACAACAGAAAAGACATTTGCTTGGTGGTGGCCTATGGTATAATGTAACACAACATAAAACTATTTACAAACAAAATGCCACTTAATACATGCTCTATAACCTTTGTTTATACTAAAAACATATAATATTTCCATAAATAAAGCTTTATAAATGTAACAGAAGAGTTCCACATGGTTAGCTAATTAGAAACGGCTCTCTTACAACAGTTCAGGCCGCCATCTTTATTCTACATTTTCGTGTGTGTTTACATCAAATCAAAACAAACTTTTGGCTCCAAAATTCGAAATTCTTAAGAAGACAGAAGTGAAGATAGTTTTGAATTACTTCAGAAATTGCGAAATGGAAGATTTTCAATTACAAAATGTGCGTGTAGGTCGGAGACAGTATCTTGTTACTTATTCTCAGGCAGATGAAAGTAAATTCCCCACTCGTGACAGTTTCGGAAAAATGCTTGCAGACGAATTTGATGCTGGAAGTGGTAAAGTGAAAGTTTGTCATTGGGCTTGTTGTAGGGAAGACCACATAGAAAATGGCTTCCACTATCACTGCTGTTTGAAATTATCCGGTGTTAAGAAATGGTCTTCGGTTAAGACCAGTATTCAAAACAAACACAATATTGTTGTCAACTTTTCGGACAAACACAACCATTACATCTCCGCATACAGATATGTCTGCAAGCAAGATAGACAAGTGGCGCATAGTGTTGGCCACCCAAATCTCTCGGAAGTAGGTTCACCGAGAACAAAAGCTTGTACAAATGCGTATCGTATTTCTCGAAAGCGAAAAATTCAACAAGGCACTTCCACATCAACCAGCTCGGCTGGAAGTAAGAGACTTACAAACCTGGAGGTTTCGGACTTCGTTACAAAACATCAGATTAAAAACTGCACCGAACTATTTTCGAAAGCAGAGGAACGAAAACAAAACGGCCAATGCGACCTTGCCTACTTTTTGCTTTCGAGGTCAGAAAAGGCAATCGAAGAGTTAATCCGGAAATCATGGCTGCTCAAGTCGGCATCACAACAAATTTCAAGCCGCAAAGTGTTACGAATGGATGTAATACGTGATGTCGTGAGTCAGCCATGTGTTGTGGAAGAGTGCGAGTGGCTTACTTGTGCCCTGGAAGTTCTTCAATTGAATGGCATACGGCCAGAGGAGTTTGCGGAACACGTCCGTGAACTGTTGACCTTAGGCCGAGGGAAATTTAGGAACTTAATGCTAGTTGGTCGATCCAACTGTGCGAAAACGTTCATGCTCAAGCCGCTGAAATGTATTTTTGGAGAGCGACTGTTTGAAAATCCTTCAAACGATAAGTACGCTTGGGTGGGAGCGGACAACGCAGATATCATCCTTCTGCAGGACTTCCGTTATAGCCGCGACGTCATTGCCTGGAAGGATTTGCTTCTGTTGCTGGAAGGCGAAACGGTGAAGTTGCCTGCGCCCAAAAACCATTTTGCATCTGATGTGGTGATTGATTCGGATGTAGCCATATTTGCTACTAGTAAATCCCCTATTGTTTACAAAGGTCCATTCAATACGACAGATGATCGTGAAACGGAAATGATGGATAGTCGTTGGAAAATCCTGAAATTCAAACACGTGTTCGAAGAAAGCAGAAGAAAAGATATAAAGCCATGCGCACGTTGCTTTGCTGAATTAGTTTTAATGTAAATAGGCGATGCTTTTTATGTCAATGCAGAAACTTTTGATCAGACCGACATGACAGCACATATCCTTCAAAACATTTAAAAACATTGTCTGACAACCATTAAATTATGATGGCTTAACTGGGCATTTTCTTGAAGCGCGTTACCCACGCGTTACCCACGCGTTACCCACGCGTTACCATCAAGTTCATGCATGTTATCATAGAGAAACAACGCGTTACCACGCGTTACCATTTCATAAAAAATATATAATATATATACTTTTTTAAATGTTACGGTAACGCGTGGTAACGCGTTGTCCTTCCCTTGTAACATATATGAATTTGATGGTAACGCGTGGGTAACGCGTGGAGTAACGCGTGGTAACGCGTTACTCCATCTTGTTACGAATATGTGCTGCAATGTCCAATGTAAACAAATCGGAGAGAGTACTTGTCGAGAAACTTCCACTGAATGGTTAACGTTTTTAGGCTTTCCCAGAAAAGAATGTTATGCGAACTGAGTTTCGGATTTAAATTTAAATTTGTTCTTTCAGCATGCGCGTTCCAGTAAAAAGTTTTGTTTCAAAGTCACGTTTTGTTATGTTTTACATTTAGTATTTTATACGCTGGCCTTTGCTAGTAACGATCATTTTCATTCGCTTGTCCATCGATGCTATGGTCTTGTCGATTATTTCTGGCGAAAAGTTCAAAAGCGTGTTCTTCACACGAGCGCAGAATGCAGGATAGGTCTCGCGAGTGAGGTTGTTCTGAAGCGCGTAGTCCCGCAGTTCTCTCTTGACATTGTGGAAGACATTCTCGATGGGATTGATGTCAGGACTACGTGGCGGAATTGCCAGTTTTCTCGCACCAACCTCACTCATGGCAACTTGGGCCTTCCTGCTGTTTTGAGATGGATCTCCATCTTGAAGGAACAGTTTTCCCTTAGGGTTTGAACTCATTTCAAACAGTCTTGGAAATTGTTCGCGTACGAAAGTGGCAAACTTCTCACCGGTTAAATTTCCCTCGTACTGTTCGGCCAACAGAACTCCCCTGCCATATGCTATGGCTACAAAGAAGTGAGCAGTCTTTCCCCCTGTACCCTCATGCGAACCCTTGGCAGTTTGATTCAGACATAAGCCATCCCTGGGTTTACGCCAAGCCATTGTGCGTGGAGCCATGGCTTGGTCAAACGGATTGTATTTGTGGGTAAAGCCGACCCCGTCCAAGTAAAAAGCCACTCCCTCTGTCCACAAAGTTGGATCAACTAACCTCTGCACTTTCTGAGCAAATTCCAAACGAAGTTTTGTGTCCTTTCTTTTTAAGACACCTTTCTTCCTCGAGTGAGTGTACTTGTACCCGGCTTTTCGTAAAACTCTGCGGACCGTTTCGTCACTTACTTCCGGAGAAATACCAGCAGACGTTTTAATACGTTTCGTGGTGAAGTAGCCACAACTGTTACGTAATACTTCCACCTGACGTAAAACGTTCCTCCTATCTCTGTCCGTCAACTTGGTAGGCCTGCCTTTGTTTTGTTTACGTTTGTCAATTGTCGTCTCGTTGGTTTCTTTCTTCATGTGACGGCATATTGTGGCTTTGGAATATTTGCTGTAGTCCTTCAATGATCTAATCTGTGATGAGGACATGCCACCATCTTGATGCAAATACCTCCAGTGGACAGAAACAGTTAGTGGAACTTTCATTTTTTAAAAACCAAATGGTTTAGATGGTTAAAGTCACTCTATGTACATTATTTACAGTTTCTATTTACAAATCGTGCATCGTGTCAGCCACCACAACACCACATCTTTGTTTTTTTTGTTATTTTGTTATGTTTTTGTTGTTTTTATAGAAAAATCTGAAAGAAATAAACAAAGAATATAATAACACATCATATTTGTTCCCAAACACAACATCTCAAAGCACAAATACAACTGTGTCATGAAAACATCAAACCTTCATCCGCCATCTTGGCAGTGCACATGTCAAATGTTGAATTCAGTGAATTGACATTCCATCTATCGTTAATCACGAAAATCAAGTAGTTATTCATAAACAATCAATGACAAAAAACATGATACGTAAACTGAAAAAATTGTCTAAGTATAGAGATTTTTCAGACAATCCCTCACAAAAATTATTGAGACACCCCAGTTGGAAATGAAAACTCTGAAAATCATATGTCAAGGCCCCCCCTCCCCCAGAATTCAATGTTGTATGTGGCTTTCACACAAGCCAGGCAGCCCTGTGGATGGCTTTAATTAAGTACAACATTGAATTCTGGGGGAAGGGGGAGGCTGTCTCATAATTTTTGTGAAGGATTGTAGATACCTGTGCACCAACCTACGTTGCAAGAAGGGAATCGCACGAACAACAAGAATCGTTCATCTCCTAGTGGTGCCTACAAATCCTGCTGGCAGTCCTGAATTTCCGTTCTGAAATTTTAACAACCTTTAGTCCAGAGGGGATGGAACCACTAAAAAGTGGGAGAGGTAGCTTCATCAAATTTCTGAGAAAAACGGTCTTTCTAGTCTCTTTTCAGCCCTGGGTTTTCATTTTTACAATTTCGAATCCAGTGTTTCTTCTCTTGTCTTTTTTATTCCGTTTTGGTCATTCCCCGGAAATTGTGTTGGTTTATCATCCTTCATGAAATTCCTGTCAATGATACCAAATTTCGCTCCATTTTTTTTTAATCGATAATAATTTGTTGGCATACCCCCAAAATTCTCTGTAACGCTTACCGTATTTTTCTTGATTAAAAAAAAAACAAATAAAATAAATAAAAAAAAAACAGAAACAAAAAACAGTAGTAGTAAGTAAAAAATCGACAAGTTCTTTGAAAAATTCATATCTTTTCGAGACGGCGACGTTTTGAGTCAGTTATCCAGTCAAATCTACTATATATCTACAAAAGTTGTAGTCATTATTAATCAAAACCACTGCTACCACAAATGTGCAATGTCAGACAGATATCAGCATAGTGACTGCGCATCCGTCGTGTCAAATATGCATTTGCATACCAAATGTTCACATGGGCATGATCATGCAAATTAAGCAGAGAGACTCACTTCGACATTGCATACTAAAACGATCAACACTGCAGTTTTAGAGCTGGAGTTAGGGTTTGGTTTGAGCTAGAACTAAACCCAAAACACTAAAATTTGATATTTTGGCAGAATTTCAAAAATGATGAAAGTCGGTTTTTGAGTTTTCAAGAAATCATTTTTCATTCACAAGATATTTCCATTTAAATTAATTGTCCAAATTTTGATCTCCATGGCAACATGACATCGCAATGTTCAAGTAGTAGAAATTGCTGACATAAAAATATGTAAATAAATCAGGAAATTCAATAAATTACAGTGGCAAAAACTTGTCAGCAAAAAAATAAATATCAAAGACCAGGAATCGAGTCAGCAGAGCAACAATGTCAGTAACTTGTTCAACCTCGTCTCCAGGGCTTCTTGCCATCCGTATACCGAAAAAGGCAAGAAGTCCTGGGGAAGAGGTTGTAACTTGTTTGCTAATTTGTAGTTAGTTGCATTTATTTGCTGTGTTATGCACTTTCATCATTTGCTGTTCCGAATAGTACAAGAGTTTTTTAGTTTAGCTCTCCTTTAATAGGTAAACCTTTTTTAAAAAAGCGCAGCGCTAACTCTACCTCGTACCCAGGGTTTCTTGCCTTTTCGATATACCGACGGAATTATCGAACAGGCAACAAACCCTGGGTACGATATGTTGCAGCTAACTCTAATCCCTGATAGAAATAGCATTTCATTGCAGTGATCTTTCAATGATTTTGCCGACTGGGGGGACAGCTTGTTTTTTTTTAACAGATGCCGTCCGTGCTCATAAGCTGCGTTTTGAAAGTCTTCCCGAATCTCAGTTCAGACGTCAATATTTTGTCAAACCAACCTAGTTTTATATATAATAAAAACATGAACATTCAATCAATTTATTTTCTTAAACGAAGCTTTTCGTAACTATCTCTTACATCTTCAGGTTAAAATACACTGTTGAGTGGGGGTGAAAATATTCAAAGGGGTCATTATTTTCTACCACAGGTCTCTATTCAGGTTAAAATACACTCATTCGTGATATTGTTGCGTGGTCTTTACTTGCTAATACGTTTTTCATAACAGGAAATTGCTTTGGATCATTTCGTGATAATTTCCCTCGGATTACAACATCAAAACGAAGCGGGGGTAGAACGGTTTGATAGAATTTCGACGTTTGAAAAAATACCGGGAAAGGCCTATTAAATACCTCACTCATCCATCGTGCTTATCATCCATCGTTACTTCCATCCCGAACAAAGGAAAGATGGAGTCTGTTCATATGTTATGACTAGCCATATGAAATGTTTTTTTCTTGCAGTTTCAAATAAATAAAGAATAATTTATGCGATTGTTTCTTCACCAGAATCATGGATTTGATGAGAAAACCACTGCGAGAGAGTGCATTTCTATTGTAATATACACGCTATTTTAATCAGAATACCCTTCTTCGCAGTGACTTTTCGACGATTTTGAATCCTTGAACAAAACAATAGGAATATGACAAACCAAAAATCATGATAACGTCCTGATTGGTTGAAAAGGGACTCTCCTCCGCAGACATTCCAGGAGTGCGTTTTTCCACAAAACGCGAATATTTACATAAAATATTCTTTTATACTTTTGATAAAAAAAAAGTTTTTTATTTTACAATATTTCTTTCCATTCCAAATTTAATCTACATGCACTTGATAAAAATTAATAAAACTCCTACACAGATATATTTCTAATATATTTCTCTGCTTTAAAAAAAGAATAGCAAGGTAAAACGCAGTGGACAAATTTGTTGAAAAAAAACCTCTGCGACAGAGTGCAATTCTATAGAAACATCCTCGCTACTTCAATGAAAATGCTCTTTGCAAAGTGACTTTTTTGGTTAATTTCGCAAAAAAAAGTGGGAATCAAACATCAGTACTGAAACAAACGAGCTTGACGAAAAGTTAGTGTTTCCTTGACTTACCTTGAATGACTAGATGAAAGTTATTCCTTTCACATCTGCCTCCTGAATGTATATAGGATCTTCAAATTCGTAAAAAAAGACAGAACAAAAAAAGGACTTAAAAAAATCTATTTTGCCTGTTATTCGAGGATTTTCAAAAGTCAATAACTCACATCTTAAAACAGTGGAGTTCACAGAATATTTATCAATATTCATGAATCTTCCAAAATTTTTCTATTCGACTATTCGTTCGTTGTGACTTTTCGTTCAAAAGAGTAAGCCCATTGTGCAAATTTGTTGAAAAAAAAACACTGCAAAAGAGTTTATTTTTATAGAAATATACACACATATTCATCGCAGTGACATTTCAAAGATTTTGGCCACTGGGTGTACTACCGAACCTCGTTATTCCAATCCAAAAAGACAAAGCTTTCATCACAATAGGTTTACTAATCGAAACGCCAATCCGTTTAATGATCAAAAGGAGACAGGGGTTTCAGTCAATACCATTTAGAACAAACACTGATGTTTGCCAAAAAAACCCAACAAAATATAGGCTTTTCTTGAGAATTTGGGAAAATTCACTTCAATTGCACTGCAACCAAATTTTCCCTAAGTTTTAAATAATCCCTTGTTTTTTTGAAACTAATAGTTAGGATCGGCTCACTTTGAACATAATATTCTATAATCTTTAAATAAAAGCTAAACAAAGAAATCACAAATTTACAGAACACATAAAGTAACCATGGGAACCATGTGTTTTAAGGTAAGAAGTATGGAACGTTAAAAATGAGGAAGATTTGTAAATTAGAGGTAGTTTATATGGTCGAACTTTCACCTTGTCTAATGTAAATCAATTGACCTGCGATTAGACATTGTCAATACTTTTACTTAAGAATTCAAGAGTTTTCATAAGTACAGATCATTAGATTTACATTAGACAAGGCAAAAGTTCGACTGTATAAACTGCACTTTAAATATTAGATAGGTGTTTCCCGAGCTTCATGTTGATATCTCCGCAAACATCGTATATTCCGCTCGATGTAAATAGTCCGTGTAATATAGTATAATCGAAGACGAGGCTGAATAAGGCGGTTAACTGAAACTCGGGGAATGCCCATTGTAAACTGAAACTCGGGGAATGCCCAATGAACAGCATAAAACTTAAAAAACGATATAGAGTTTCCTGACTTTGTATGTCAGAACAAAAGTTGTTCGTCTAACAAAAAGGTATTAGGGCAGCCTAACTTCGAAGACTGGTGATGGAGAAAACGATGGAAATCAAGTCTGTATCCAACTATCGAACAACATGCCATCATTATAACTTTGCGGTCAAAACTCTGTTATTTAGTTCTGGATTAAACAAGCAAACTAATCATAATGGCATCCCGTAAGATAACACACTCGATCGGTTACATGAGAGGATAAAAAACTCTTTCAATGCGATAGAAGACTAATGCAGAAGTGGTAAAAAACAGAACGAACAACAAGCGTGATCATTTCCCTAAATTTGTTTGCTGGATTCTTTTTTAAAATCCGAATCGAGTTTAGAATTATAAAAACTTAATGTGCTTGTTTGTTTTGTTATGCAACCCTGCGCATGCGTCACACACACCATCGGAAATAATCTTTGAAATTTCTACGCATGTGTATGGTTTTGACACACGATGATAAATTAATATAGCAAAAATAATATTTTTTCTGGAGATAAAAAATTGGAAGAACTTAACACTTTACAGATTATGATAATATTTCGTGACTGCCAACACGACATCACTCTCAATCCTAAAACAGGAGAAGAGGTTATGATCTACCAGCATATATATATATATACATAGAGAGAGAGATTAACAATATAGAAGGATGGAGGGTGAAGGTGGAGATCCAGATTTCATGAGGCAAAACATCACTCGAATGACATCAAAGGAGGATTCAGGAAGAATACATAACATAAGATACGTACTACCTAATAACTATGCTTGCGCATGTCCAAACTGGCCCTTTGCGCATCCATCCGTTTCGACTGTAATCTGACGATGAGATTGAAGAAATCTTCGTCGGGAACAGTCGGACCTCGAGGAACTGGTGGAAAGTCGCACCGTTGGTCATTGATGCGAGTGGCCTGTAATGAAAACAACGAAAACGTTTTTTTAGTAGGACGACTCGCAGTTGAAGGAAAAATTCACAGAATTATACTTATATCGTCGTTAATTGACGATTTTTAAGAAAACAACACATTTAAAAACTTATTATTATTTACAAGCTTGAGCGCAGCGTACTGCCATGAATCTGTCACCATAGCAACATAATAATGTGATGGATCTGGCAACTGTTGCTATGGTCAAACGGGCTTTCATTTAGTGACAATGACTCAACCAGAATACGGGGAGCAAATAAAATCCTGGGTCAAGTGTGATCGACTGTAAACCAATACACTGGTCAGCGGTAAAGTTTGTTATGTTGCTATGGTAACAACACCGCTGCTTCGCCTAGTGTGGCTGCACCTGTTTTTTTCTCACAAAATGAATATTGTTGCTTTTGTTGTTTTAATGACAAAAATTCGACTGCCCTTGAAAATTCTTTACTACTTCAGAATTGAAAGCTATTTCAACAGTGTTAACTACTAAACACTCGATTAAATTCGAAAAACCCGAAGAACCAATAGCAAAGCTCTACTTATGAAAAGTGGGAGGAGGATCGTGAAATTAGTTCGAAGGTTTGTGGGCGTATTCGAACTCTGGAAATGCGACAGTGATAGTGGTAGAAGAGATCAACAAAAAATGTTTTACTTGGCTGCGCATTAACATATCAAGAAAGGCGTCGTCAGGAATGCTACTTTGGGCTTGCTTTTGAAGAATCCTTTCTTTAACTGAAAAAGAAAATGAAACGAAAAGATTGATGTCAAATGTTAACGCCCATAACACGCGTTAGGAACGTTTACAAAACATAAAAAATATGCCATTGCATACGTGTGAAAATGGACGTTAAGGTCGATTTCCATTCAATGCTTATGCCCGCGCGGACGTAGAATTTCTGATCGGCCAAACAGCTGCAAATGGAAATCAAAAGACACGATTGGCTGAAATTATCAGCGGACGTCGGCGGGCTTAAAAAAAGTTAAAATTTTTTAACTTTATTTTTGATCGCTGAGCGGACATATCTACGCTTATGAATTAGCCAATGCGCATGCGTTCTACGTCATTCAGCGTGGATTACCTACGTTCGCGCGGATATTTTGCTGAATGGAAATCGGCCTTTACCTTCGGGGTAAATGAAAGAAGAGGGCGCTGCCTTTGGCGCAAATGAAAGAAGAAGGCCTCATCTTTGGGCGCAATAGAAAGAAGAGGGCGTTACCTTTTGGCGCGAGTCCAGGTAGTTCTGGCGGTTTCGATCTCTGTTCTTCCATTCTATCGCCCTGCATTCTAACAATCATATCCATGAATGTATCTTGATTAACACTTGCTTCATTGACGAGCTGTTTCTTCGGCGCTGGATTACGTGGGGTAAGATGGACAGGTCCATTGTTGGAAAGCATTGCTAGTTTCGCCGGTAACTCACACCGTTGGTCGTTCAAACGAGAATTTTGCGATTTATATAAGAGATTAAAAAAGTCTTCGCCGGGACCCTCTGTTTTAGAACCCACACTGCCTCGTCTCTGTAAAAAAAATTCAGCAATTTTGATGTTCACAGTGAAGAAAATTTTTTACCCCTTTATTTCATTTCAAATACACAAGAGAAGAAATTCAAATGCTACAATAAAGGATCCTGTTAAGTTTCACACCCTTGAATCTTCGGTTTACACCGAGTCTATCACGGAGAATGGGTACAAAGTTTGCAATTAGTTAAACTTGTGTCCTTATATATATGCTATTGTGTAAAAAGAGGAAAATGATTAACGGGCTTCAAAAGAGATGGAACGTATAAGGGCTTTGAGATTCCGTCGAAATGAGAGTTCGAATTGTGGAGTTCGAACTACACTCCCTACAATTCGAAAACCAAAGGAAAGTTCGAATTACGGAATTACGGAGATTCACTTATAGAGGTGATAGAGAATACGTTATTCTAGGGAATTAACGCGCCATCTAAATAACGCGGTTTTTAAAAATTCGTGTTAACTTCATGATAGTACCATTTCCATTAAAAGTAACTAAATATGAACAAATAGGACAAGACTTAAATTTTATGTATATACTTTTCTGATGTTTTTCAAATGTTAAGACATTTTACAGAAACGTGCGTGTCAAAAATGTTTTCCTCGCTCGTTGCACTTTAGCTTTTGTGTTACACAAAAACTATTGCCGTGTTATAAATTAATATTCTTAGGTTCCTTCCCCTGTCTTAAATTACCTGTCACTCAGATTCGCGTTAGTTTTATGGAACTTGAAATCCACTTTCTGAAATCGCGTTAATTACATTGAAAATTTAAAGTAAAAGTTCCTCGACCGCGTCAACTTCCCCTGCGTTAATTACTTTCGCGTTAAAATCATCGCGCGTTAATTTCCTGGAATATGGTAGTTGAGGTTTCGTTCGAATTATGAGAGTTGTTCGAATTGTAGAGTTGCGGCAACGACAAAACAAAGAGTTGAAACCCATCGTCTTCTCACCTTGGTTCCATTCACTTGTAGGTGGATGTCTTTATCACTAGCCGCTGCTGCCACGGTCTCCTATTAACGATCCAAAAAATATATCAAGCCTTTCGCGATGACTCGACGAGAATATCGTTTCGAAAAAAAAAATCAAACAATAACAGTGGAGTCGTGTAAAATGACAGCGACGTATTATGAGAGAAAATTCCGAAATTTTCGTTGAAGAAACAGAAGCTGTTTTGAATTTCCACAACGATAACGAAAAGATTGATGTACGAGACAAAACAACCAACAAATATCTCTCACGAAATGGTTTTTTGTCAACAAATTGGAATGAATACTCTATCAAGCTAAAGCGGGCTATTTTACTTTCTTATACCGAAGACATTTTCGTTGAGTCATGGCTACACGAACAACCACGAATCTATGTCATGCCATCCAGGATTGGTTTTATCAATCGGGGAAAAAACAAGAAACCATATATGGACAAAGCACTTACTTTCGAATTTTTTCCATCTAAAGATAACATGAAATGAGAAATAAGTAAGCTCGTGGATACAACAGATAGAAATTAAAAGATGGAAATAAGAAAACAGTGCGAGATTTTACCAGAATTAAATATTCGTCGAACGTCGTTATTCGATAATTTCGAGTCACTATGAGAGAAACAACGAATGATAAATACGGCCGCCAACAGGTCGTCCAAAATACCGCAGAGATTTTAAAAAATTACCACAGCATAAAACACAGAATATTAAAAAAAAAATCGTTTTTCAAAAGTGAAGGGAATACCGCATTAAAACACCCTCACACTCCGAAGTGCAGTATTCAGCCTATGCTTCAGAGACTTTGAGGCACAGTTCTTAAAGCCATATAAAATCTAATGGAGGAACTCAACCTAAACGGTTTCGAAGCAAATAATCAAAAACAAGAAAGTTTTCTTTAAGTATCTTATCACTTCGTTTATGAAGGAATGGATATTCTTCAAACAGTTCATATAAAGATTTGGGCTTGGTTACTTCCCATTAAAACTAAAAGGATCTTTTGTTTTTAAAACGTTTCTGTTCAATTTGAATGAGGATCACGATTTTTACTTAACATGAGAAATGAAGGGTAACCAGTTAAACAACTTGAGTTCACAATGCCCAAGCACTAATTAACCAATGAAATTGTGAGAAGCATGATCGTGTAACCAATGAAATTGTGAGAAACATGATCGTGTAACCAATGAAATTGTGAGAAGCATGATCGTGTAACCAATGAAATTGTGAGAAGCATGATCGTGTAACCAATGAAATTGTGAGAAGCATGATCGTGTGACCAATGAAATTGTGAGAAACATGATCGTGTAACCAATGAAATTGTGAGAAGCATGATCGTGTAACCAATGAAATTGTGAGAAGCATGATCGTGTAACCAATGAAATTGTGAGAAGCATGATCGTGTGACCAATGAAATTGTGAGAAACATGATAAAGTATGTTGTAAAGAAAGATTTCATGAGAACAAGGGACTTGTTTGAAACAGGTTATCATTTTATTTATATCATTTTTGGTCATGAGGATGTTAAGCAACTATCTTTCAAAACTAACAGAAGATTATTTTTAGCATGCTACACAAAGCATTACATCATGTACTATTAACAAATGTTCCTTGCAGTAAATGCCCAAACCAGACACTATAATAAATATTTTGCTGATAATGATGGGTTATAGCATTCAATAAATTTTTTTGAGTGTGACGGAGACTGGTCACACTAAAAAAAATCTACCTGGCCAGTAAAATATTTCCCTCCCATGCTTCAAAGAAGTAGCCTCTCCAAAGAGTATTTTTGGAATAAATTTCCATATTCCTAACGATTATGATAAATAATCGTAATCTGTTTCTCATGTGGCAGATGGTACAAGTGTAGTGACTTTGTGGTTAGTTATTGGAAAATTTTTAACAGTTGATAAAAAACCACAGCAACCAACTGAAGAAATTTCTCACAACTGATTTCCGCAGATTCAAGGAAACAAAACAAAAGACCACAATACTTTTATGCTTAGACTTTTAAGCTAGTGGTTTTCGCATAAAATGCAAGTAAAGCCTTTTTCGAAGAAAATGTTTTTGAAACAAAATTGAAAGGAATCCATACTTGCTACTGTGTATTCCAAGAACTGCTTTTAAATCAACAATATTCATTTCAGCTGTTAGTTCGCCAGTTCTATCACCAACCTGACAAAAACAAAACAACAGGGCTTTCATTCACTTAATTTCCTAGAAGAAACTGGAAACTTTTGATCTGCTAAAGTAATCAATCCAACAAACTTCCCATAGATCTACCCTTACTACAGAGAAATTTTTGATTATTGGGACTTCACAAGAAAGAATTGTATAGCAGATTTTAATGACAGCTTTATCTATATTATAATTAGGTGACAGGATTCAAACATCAGACTTTACTGTGTAAACCTTATGAATTGTGTGTCGGTTAGTGAGGGCAAGCTTTGGGTGTAGACTCATTTGTTCAAATACTTTTATAAGTGTTTTCACCATAATAATGTAATGATCGAGTCCTTTCACCTAAACATACCCTTATAAAATACTCGTAAACTATATGAAGTCATCTTACTTCTCTAGAAACATGCAAGTGTTTTTCAGCGTATGAAAGTGCTTCTTCGTGTTTTCCTAGGGCTGTGTTAGCGTTTCCAAGGCTCCAATACGCTCGACCTTCTCCGACCCTGTATTGACCATATTCATAATGTATACAACAGTTGAAAATTAAGTGACAAGATTGATTTGAGAGAAGTTTATGAATGACAATCAAATTCTACCAAAAAGCAAACTTATACCTGTCTAACAGTTCCTGTGCAAACTGCAAATGCTGAAGATGATAGTTGACCGCTAACTGGTACTTTTTTAATAACGTATATGTGTTACCTAGACTGTAACATGCCTAGAGAATAAAATAGAGAATATCTCAGTGTTTTCTCAATAAATCTTAAATCCACATTTCTTTTCTTCAGCATAACCTTTGTCTTTGAAACAAAATTTTGTGGGAATCCTGAGTTTTATCTACCTGTGCCTCAATGGCTTTATCTTGAAGCTCTTGTGCCAGTTCTCTCGTCTTCCTAAGAAAAGAGGAAACAATTACTTAATTACAGAAAAATGTTCACATACAAGGGTCTTTCCAATAATAACTTACTTATAATATTCTACAGCAATTTCAAACTCTCCCAAAAACACATGTGCATTGCCAAGATTACTAAAAGCTCTCCTTTCAGCAGCTTTGTCTTGAAATTCTCGAGCTATCAATAATCTCTATAAACAAAGTGAATAGGAAGCACACTAAAAATAAGTCATAACATCATGGAAAGATGGTTAAGGGAACTGGGGCTTTTTCCCTGTTCAAATGGTTAGAATAACAAAACATCAAAATACGAAGCCTTTCCCACACAGCAGGATCGAGAAGAACTGCTGTGCTGCCGTTTAATATTTAAAATCAACTGAACTAATTATAATTTGTATCATGCTGTCCAAAGAAAGTATCTTTTGCTATGTATATAATCCCTACATTAATTTTTTTTAGCTATTAATGAAATTGATGTTTAAAGAAGACAGAGCTAACAACAAATAGATCAAACTAACCAACTGCCATCTTTATTTTGACAGTTGTAATTCTATTTTAAGAAAGTGATTGAAAAGAATATGGCTGGTTACTATTTAGATAGAACAAAGATAAAAAAAAACCCTAAAAAATTTGGCGGCGAAAAAATTTAAATATATCATTTTTCTCGATTATCAAGGTTTTGTGGTGGAAACGATCAATATTTGATGCAATAAATCCAATGAAAAATTAATCAATTGAAAGAAGTTTTTTTTAGGTTGAATTATGAAAAAGCCATAACATCGTAAAACAGATAGAATAACTCAGGTGTCAAATTTACAATGTGACTTTATGCTTGGGAAATTAGTAGATGAAAACAATTTATCCCAAATAGATCTTTCCATGTTTGTGAAAAAAACCATAAAATTCGAGATTTTATAAAAATAAACAATACAAAATTTGTACCTCCTCGTGATATTGAACAGCTTTATCAAAATTACCCAATAAATAATGTGTGTTACCAAGGTTACCATAAGCACGTCCTTCTGCTGCACGATCACCAATCTCATTGACAAGTACTAAGTTTGCCCTAAATCATTTATAGAAAGCTTTTCAATTTTTGAGTGGAAATTCAATCAAAAAAATCCTCTGCACAATCTATATCTTATGACTTATGACCGAAACCAAAACTTTTGTTGTTGTTGAACAGAAAAATTCCTTTTTGAAAATTTTAAAATTTCAACTTAATCTAAGTCCATTTCATTTAAAATTTCAGAAGAACAGAGAAGGGATATTTAAATTTCAATGCAGTCGATTTTAATGTAGTGATCGAAACCTATCTTCTGCATAAGAAACATTTTGAAATCCCCACTTTTAAGGAATTTGAATACAAAGATAGAAAACTTCTGAATTGGCATTGATGACACAATGCCTATAATTAACATAACTATGGTGGCACTGAGAATGGGAAAAATCACAAAGATTTCTTGGTTTTTGTTAAATTCACAAACTATTTCCATCCTAAACTTCAGCCTAGTTCCACATAGCTTTTGAAGAGAAGCTACCTATCAACTGCGGTTGATATAGGAATGATTCATGCTGCTGGCAAATCTCAGCAGTTTTTTCTATTGTAAGTGTGACATCGAATACAATGAAAACATGAGAACAACAAAAAATGGTTATCTTCAGTCCTGTTACATCAATATGTTCATTGGTGTTTTTCAGTAATTGTTGTAAATCTATAAGTGTTGCAACCAACATGTCATGTGTTGATTACGTGCATTTGATGTTTGACGTCATATAGTGGGCTCCAATATTCATTGCATTAGCAACGGTTAATTGAAACCACTTTTGAATGACTCTCAGTACTGTTTGAACCAATTTCAACTCTTTGGTAGTGACATTTTAAAGTTTCAGATAAAGTTTCAGTAATACAAATTGGGGCTTACATCTTCTATAGTCAAAACATCTCAATAGAAATCGATGTGATATTTCTGGCAACTTGTAAGGACTGTTATTACTGACTTCTTTTGGCAAAAGAAATTCACACAAAATAAACCATTCACAAGGACCGGACCAATTTTGAGCTTGTTATGAATTGAAAGGTGCATATACCTCTAGTTGTGATCTTTATGATTTTAGAAATCTCTGAACAACTATCACTCTAAAGACATTCATCACAAAGTAAGCAGGTGACATACTCATAAAACTCGACAGCTCTTTCCAATGCTTGTTGAACCTCAAAAGGAAAATCACCAGGATCTCGATGTCTACTACGACCAAGATGTTTTCCTTTGGCATGATATACATTTCCAAGGTTGTACAGAGCACGTGCTTCTCCAATCTGAAAAAAAAATAATATAAAAAATTAAAGATGAGTAAAATACTTCAGACAAAGAACATGTCACCGTAACAAAAACATCTAATTGCCATTAATGAAAACTAATGGGAAATTTCATATATTTTCATATTTAGCCTGCCACCAAAGTTGAATTTGTATTTTTTTTACTAAAAATATTTTCTTTCATTCCCCTCGTGTTTTTAAAAGTCAGATTTTCCTGGTTCTGTTAAGGATATGATTATTATGTTTTTGAAGCCGTCTATGCAAAAAAAAGTCTAATAGTTTTTGGGTTTCTTGGCTTTGCTTTCTCAAATAATCGCACATACGACTTTCCCCATGAGCTGTTTTCTAAGCACTGTCATTTTCATTCTCTATGTTCAGCAAGTTAAACAGAAATCTACGAAATTGCTGGCAGAAAAGTTTATAGTCTATTTTCTGTGTAAAACGGTTTGATTAATACGATTTTTCAAATTTCTCAATGAATCACATGAAATGAAAACTAAAGCCAGCCTATTTGATTTTTTTGTTCACAACACAAAGAAAGATAGATCACGAAACAACTCTCAAACTTCTTAAACTCCTTAAATCTAGTTAACAGGTGGGGCCCATTGTTTGGGTTTAGGGTCCTTATTTTACAAAGTTTGGCAGAGTTTCATAGCTGGGCATCACCTTCGAATTTGTTAACTGTCCAACTACTTTCATATTATAGCCTCTTTTTTACCTAAACAAGTCTGTGCTTCCAATGTCTGTTGATATACCACCACCTATGACTGCTGTCATGGGTGATTCATCATCTAGTAATTTATTTATACCAACATTAAGCAGTTCATTTGGGCCTCTATTCCAGAATCCACCTTTGATATATCTTCTTCTGGTAACTAGTATGGTATAATAATGGTATATACGGTATAGTAATTCTCACGATCTGCGATTGGAACCTCATTTCATGGCAGATAGCAGGAAGCGAATCATCAACATGATCAGGCAGGAAGTTCTATTTTACATGACCCTGCTGCCTCAAGCAGTTATAGAAAGGATTCAACATAGTGTAATGGAATTAATATGCTTGACAAGAAATTTTCATGAATTCACACAAAAATGAATTCCCTTAAGGGAAACTGCTTTTGGTTAATTGCACAAGACTTACTTTCATTGTTTAATGTAGGACACTTCGCTATCACATGTTTCTTTAGGTTTGTGTTGTCTGGCTTAAGAGCTTCACAGCCCTTTAAAGTTTCCGATCATTCTTCTGGAGTGGTAGCTAGCAATGGGCAGCATGGAGCCTGTTTCTACTACAATAGCGGACACCAACTCTGATTGTGCCTTACTTCATAGATGTAGTTCTTCATATCCAGCATGGATGTGCCCCAAGTCCTTGCCACAAGAATTTTTTTCTACCTAGTGGTGAACCTGTTGTTCATGTAGATATTTTAGAGCATTAGGGTCCTTTTTTGTGGCCCCTCTCGATCCATTGTAATGTTCTCCTCTTAGGTGGCCCAAACATGATGATTCACAGCACAATCTTGATTTATCTTCTCTTGAGGGCTTTTTACATAGATACTGGCCTTCACCTTTCTTTTCACTATGACAATTTTTTCATGTGCACTTCATTATTTTCATTTACCACAGAACATATGCTCCATGAAGTCTGTTATTTTTTTCTGAGTTAAGGGTTGCTCTTACTGAGGATAAAACCTTGGGTCAAACTTATTGACTCACTTACCCAGGCATTGCAATTGATTTGGTGGCTCGGGTTGTTTGACAAATTTTGTCATGGAGCTTTTGACGTCAGATTTCATCGCGACAAGACGTGTTTGTGGAGCAGGAGAAAGTCTTCCTGACTTTCTCCTGCAAAAAAAGACAAAAATACCAAAAAAGTCTGCACAACGGAAATAACTAAGAAGAGAAAATACACAAAGAAGTCTTATAAATACCAAAGAAAGTCTATGAAGCTAAAAAATGTAAACGAACAAAAACCACCACTAACAAGTCAATAACGAAAGAAAATTCAACAACGAAGTTAAACGAAAGAAAACCGACACAAAGAAGTAACGAAAGAAAACCGACACAAAGAAGTAACGAAAGAATAACGACACCAAGAAGTAACGAAAGAAAACCGACAGAAAGAAGTAACGAAAGAATAACGACACCAAGAAGTAACGAAAGAAAACCGACACTAAGAAGTACGATAGAAAACCGACACAAAGTAGTAACGAAAATAACCGACACTAAGAAGTAATGAAATAAAAACGACAATAAGAAGTAACAAAAGAAAACGGAGCTCTAGAAGCTTAAGTTAGGACTTATAATTACGAGCGATTCATAGAGGCACTAATGGGCCTGCGAATCTGTATTTCCTGAATAATAATAATAATAATAATAAAAAAACTTTTTATGCAGTTTTCAATATCTTGCCATCATGTGGCTTCTGAAATCCTTGTGGAATGAGACTAACTGTTCTGGAATATTTGGACAGGTTTACATCCTGTTTGTGAAAAGAAGAACATTTGGAAAATGTTACAAGCTATCTAAACACGACAACACAATATTTAATTTTTGTCTATTCAAA
The DNA here is from genome assembly GCA_027922465.2 of Turritopsis dohrnii. Taxonomy (NCBI): domain Eukaryota; kingdom Metazoa; phylum Cnidaria; class Hydrozoa; order Anthoathecata; family Oceaniidae; genus Turritopsis; species Turritopsis dohrnii. Next base: position 1,624,580 of record BQMF02000019.1, read on the forward strand.
AGCATTTTTACTATCATTTCCTTTACTATGCCCGTCTACAACTATTGATAAAAGTAAATAATTTCATACATCAACGTTACGTTAATGATCCTTGAATATTATGTTCATCTAAAGCTGTCCTAAATGAAGAAGTTGGAAGCTTGGACAAAATTTTGAAAAATATTTTACCTTGTCCTGTAACTCTCTGGACGTATCTAAATGTCTAGTGCAACAAAATATGGCTTCATCAAATTTCCCAAGTACTTTAAGGGTATTGCCTAAGTTGCCACTCGCTTTAGCTTCACCTAATTTATCACCCAACGTCCTTGCCAATGTCAAGTCATGTCTGTGGAATTCCAATGCCTTTTCATATTCTTGCAGATAGAAGTAAGCATTACCAAGTTGGCTATACACAGCACTCAGCGTTTTTAAGTCTTCTGTGCCAACCTGGATGGCAGCCTCAAAGTACTCCACACCAGATTTACAATCGCCATGCTTACATAGTTGTTCACCCTGCAATGCTAAGTCTATACACGACGAACTGTTGAAATTAGTTGTTCCTAATCTGTTTGAATTAGATGTCATTTTTGTTTAATATTATTATTATCTAAAAGAAACTACATCAAAGCATTATTAGACATGGAGCACTGCTTCAAAACTCTTTAATAAAAACCTTGTGTATATATACCAAGCAAATAAAAACAGACGACAAAATGAAATTCGTAATTCCATCAGTTTGTAATTAAAATGAAATAGCAAATGGATTTTAAATGAGCTCGTAAAAAATTAAATAAGACTTTTTTGTGGGTGGGCATGATATATGAATGAAAGCATTTTCGTAATAACAAAAGAAACAGGAAGAAAAAGTTAAATCACCATACGGAAATACATGGGAATAGCCTATAGCATAAATGCATTTAACATAGAGATACTACCTGAAGGAAATCATAAAATCTTCTTTGAATAACAGTAACTGTTAAAGATATAAAAAAAATTAAGAAGAATGGAATAAAATAGATTCAACCTTTCTTGAAGATTTCGAATTTGAATTAAAGTTTCAAGTTGACAATTCACTTCAGAATCATAAAAGTAACTTCAAGTAATGTGTAGAAGCCAAAAAACATAAATATTCACTCATAAATAAGTAATGATAATGCCATGCCTTTTGAAAAACAACAACTGCTAATTTGGGGCATAGCTTGGTATCAAAGAAGAAAACTGTTTGACCCTGTTTATACCGATGCATTTTGAAATTTCAATTGCTCTTTCAATGTAGGTGTATGTAATAAACCTGAGATCATCAAACGTTTTGCAGGAAAGTCATGAACGTTTGAAAGACATGTTCTAAGGTAACACTCACTGACACAAACAAGTTAAAGAAGGTTTTCACCATGAAACAAACTCGAATTGTGAGATGAACTGTATGTTTAATGTTAAAATTGCTTAATGCATCTTCCTTAAACAGTCTTGAATTTGGGTTGCAACAGCTACCTTTTTGAAACATATGCTACATTTTAGAAAAATCTTGTAATATAACTTAATATTTTTAAAGATAATGTTTCTTTTATACTGCCTAAAGGATAAGTAGATTTTAGTTCATGCGTCCTTTATTTATTTTGTTTGTTCAAAAAGCCTAAATAATGCTTCGATGTATCGCTATCTTATAGCAAACACCAATCAACTGAACAATACAAAGATTCTTAATCAATTTTAAGTGATTGGTAAAAAGACACCAAGATAACAAGGAGGTTCATTTTATTATCTCACTATAAAGAAGTTCAAAAAAAAGAAAAGTTTTCCATATAAAATATTTATTAATTTTGAATTTAACAAGATTCCCATGTACAAAAGCAGGTGCTCACAGTTGGGTATTGTTACTATTGATATACATTATACTTCTAACATAACAGAAATCTAATATACACATAATAAAAAAAAACTAAATTAAAAAGAAAAAGAGAATTTTAGATGGATGCAAGGAGTGATAAAGATTTTTTTTCAGAAACAACAGCTTTACATGTGCAGACCACTATGCTTTTCCCACTTTTGAGAGTAATTAATAATGAATTTTGTTTTCCTAATAAGTATACTCTCAACTCTTGAACAATAGAAGGGGTGGAATAACAAGGGGGGGCTGGTCCTTGTAATAAATCTTAACAACAGAGAGGTGGGACAGGGTTGAAAAAAATAGTGTTGGTGGTTTCTTGGTACTTACGTATTTCCTTCTTTTCAACAAACAGGCATGTGATTCCTATGATACAATAAAACAAAGAAATGAGTGTCAAACAAGTTTCTTTCTTTGTCAATCTGTTCTTTCACTTTCTTCCCCAACATTACGTAATCCACAGTAATTGTGTCAGACTGAAAAATGGCTATTTACACTCAAAAAATGTCAGCAAAAATGACTGAAAATTAATAATGCGGGTGAGGATGGAGTGCTGGAATAAAGAAAAATCAAAAATCACTTTTTCTTCAGGAAGGTCAAAAATAGCAATTTCTGAGTGATGACTAAATTTTATAGAAAAAACAAGTTTTGTTTTTACTATCTAAAAAAAGATTTGAATTGATGTGAATTCAAACCTGAATTCAAATAAATAAAAGTTTGTAATAAATGCAAAAGAAGTTACCAACATTTTTAAGTTTTAGTATAATTCGCTAAATTTTATGCAGACCATGATTCTTGTGACCACAAACAGTCCATAAGCAAACATTAGTGAAATAAAAAGTTTTGACAAATTTGGACAAAGCCATTTTAGTTGTAAAAAAAATAAAGTTTTATTTTAGCCTAAGTTGTTTTTTGACATTAATTCTCCTTTACAATGATTCCATAGGTAAATTGATCATTATAATATTGACTGAATAGATAACTTCCCAAAGGACGTAAGGTTTATAAACATATTTACTTTATTCTTTGCTTGAAAACTACTTTACTACACCAAACACAGGATATCATTGATGAAGTCATTTTTTGAGTAGTGTACAATGCACCCTCACATGTAATTAAGTGCTTGATAAGCTTCAAGATTTCTACATAATCAGCACATTTGTAATCTACCTTTTGTGTGCAATTTAGTGCACTTTTAGTTCACGGTATATAAAGTAACATTGAATATAATACTTGTCCATATTGATGGATGCAATTAGATAAATAGATAAAATAACACAATACCATATCAAAAATATAACATAAACCCTTGAAAGCAGCTCTTGGGGCCCTTGCAGCTCTCATAATAATACATTAAGGTGCAACCAATACAACACAAAATACAAAATCAGCACTATTATAATCACAGGATCACTTATAATAGTCATAATATTAAGAATTTCTTTGCTTCTCGGATAAAAAATAACTGAAGATATTGATCTATGTTTCCTTTGCTTTTATATTATTTCCAAAAATACAAATGCCCCTGTGTGTGATGGGCAAGTTCATGTTTCAATTTGCTACAGGCCGCACTCGCAAAAATAGTTGTATATAATTACCAATAAATAAACCAATAAATAAAACAACAAATAGCCTCTATTTCAGCCGTGCTTAAAGGGTATCAGCCTGCAACTTGGTGCAACTATTTCGTTGAATCACGGATGAGAAACATGCTGATGAAAGATCAGCTGTTATTACACTGACCAATGAATATAATATTTTGTCAATGTCAAGATCAATGCTGTGGAAATCTTACTAGAATTAAACTAAACAAAGTCTTTTAAAAGTTTAATATAGAAATTTAAACAAACATAACTCTTAATGGTCACCAAAATGACCAAACATACCAAACTATAAACCAAGAAAGTACATTATAATATAGTAACTTACTATTACAATTAACAGTATCCCAGTTAAAGTTGTTTTTTTTTAATTTCAAAAATAAAATCTCAAATGGTGACAAAAATAAAAACACAGAATGGTCACCGTAAATTATACCCGTGTTAAAAAGCACAAAAAACTGATCAAAAAACCTATGCGATCATTTTAGCAACCAATCAGTACTGAGATATCACCAATCAATGAATTCAAGAATCTTTCAACCCAAATTTTTGGTCACCCCAATGCTGAGACCATGGACTCTCCAAAAAGGCAGTTCCTTCATTTATTGTTCCTCGATAATCATACTTAACTTCAGATTTATTGAAAAAAATTGATGTCGCTTTGATTGCTACTATAATTAATCAGAAAAAAGTTCTAAAAAGTTTAAAAAATGAAACTATATATAGAGAGTAGGTGTTGGACATTTTAGCAAGTTTCAGTTGTTTTCAACTAAAAGTATCCTTTATATTTTATATTCGAATTTCAAAATCAGACTTATATAACCTAAAACAGATATTGGTCTATTATACATAATATTCTCCATTTGGTTTTCTGAAAACCATGTGCTTCATTCTTTTCTCACTATCTATAATATACCTTCTTGAATAATTTATAAATGTAAGAAGGATGATAGAGAAATCAATGGGTTGTTAAAAACCTGCCAGAATTTTAAGGACAAACAATAGCATCAAAGAAATACTTGAACAAAAACATGAAATGAAGCTGTACCCACAGACTTTTGGAGCAAATGTCAGGACACTAAGATCATCATTCAAAGGTGAATGGTACAAAAATTTATGTTAACGAGAACTAAGGATATACGATATTATATTCTTCATTTAAAAATAAATATGTAAATGCCACTTGCTATGGTAGCTTCCACATCCTTCTAACCTATCTATAAGTGTTTGTCTTCATTTACAATCATAATATTCCACTTTCTTTATTCAATTTAATTTTTCTATAGTTACTGTTATACTACACGCTTTATTATATAAGATCACATCATAACTATGTATTAAATTAATGTTACTGGTAAACAATAAATCTAAGGTGTTCCCAGCTTTGTGTGTCGCACCTTTAATGTGTCGTATCAGATTATAATTGTTCATAAGTTTATTAAAGATTAGTTCACCTATTTTCCATTCATCTTTTGTTTGTTGCACCAGTAAGGAAACCTTTGGTGTCCCAGTTGATGTGTGGAAGGTTAAAGTCCCCAGAGATAAAAATATCTGGTGTTTTCCCATCAATTTGATCAAGTTCTGTTTTGAGTAAATCAATAATTACTTTGCATTGCTCATTTTGTTGATGGATTGCCATTTAATGAATATATATCAGGCTGTTGATATTTTTTGCAAGCTTTTGGGTGATTGAATAAACAGTTCTTTCCATGCTTACATTTGCCTTTGACATAATAATTACAAGTCTTTGATTTTGATTTCTTTTCAAATTGATCCCATGGGTTTAAGATTTGGTTTTGGTCTTCCCAGGGCAGCAATTTCTCTGACCATCCCCAGGAGACCGATTTGTCACCATTATCTTTAGACTCTTCTGTTGATTTAACAAGATCATTCTGCAACTGAGGAATATTGCTCTGCTCATCAGGTTTTTCCTCTTCATTGCTTGTTTTTGATGAAGCTTGTAGTTCATCCAGTTGTCTTTGTTTCTTGTTTTTCTTCTTTTCTGCTTCACTTTTTGGAAGATTGTCATCGTTACACTAATCACATGGGTAGTATAAGTTCTTTATACCATATGGGTTGATAAGTTTGCAAAGGCTTTTCGCATCCATTTGGGATTCACAACACCCAATTGAAGGAGAAAACATTCTCTGTGTACATCTTGTCCACACATGACACATTCGAGTAGAGGGTTATCTTCCAGCCTTATACAATATGACTCCTTGCAAATTGAACATTTATCTGGTAGCAAGTTTTGAATTCTACAGATTAGGTTGTGGATAATGGATGATTTACGATAATCTTTCTGGTCAGGCACTTGAAGAAAAGCCGTGTTTCTTCCAGAACAGGCTTGTTAAATGAATTAAAATCTTTCTTTAATCGTTCAAGACCTTTCCCATTGATATGTTCTGATACATTTCTTTATTTTCTCTTTTTGGGCACCAGTAGGTAAAGTTCCCCAATTACATAAATCAATATCTTTGTATCTTTGTGAAGTGCTGTTGTTCTCGCTCTCCATTTCATTAACTAATTTGAGACCCACTTCCACTTCGTCAGAGTTGTAGCTGGGTGAGACTAGTAGTGGTTTCCCAAAGGTTCAGCCTTTTATATCTGTCTATTTAGCTTACAAAAAAATTCAGGCTTAGTGTGGTTCTTAATTTTTAAAACAATATGATTTGAGCCGCAGGTTGTTCTATTTTGTTCTTATCATAGCATTTTGTATTCGTGTATTTTAGACAAATATATAAATATTTTACTTTTATATACTTGCTCTAATCCCAGACCAACTACAGATATAACACATTGAAAGTCTGAAATAAAATTTATGATGCTGGGATATCCATTTCTTCTTCTTTTGAATTAACCATCTCTTTTCCGTTGTGTCTATTTTTTTTGAATTTTTGAAATATTATAGCTGCCTAATAACAGTGCTGTTTAAAGCAAAAGTTAAGATTACATGAAATGAGCAAATTAGTTAAAGATAACACGAGTTGAGAGATGTTGGAGCTTTTCATATGAACTTCCACTTTCATCCAACGATAATTAAAGCTAGGTCTTGTTAAAAACATGGCGCCAAAAGTAATACAATCAAAAAAACGTTGACAGTAATAATCATTTATTAATTTCAAATTACCAATTGCGAGTGGATAAAAAATCACCACACGTAAAAAATGGATAAAAACAAAACACAGGATTTCCATATTTTGGAGTGCCAATACATTTTTTATTATCATATCAAATAAAGCGCTATAACAATCATAATTGTATTGTTCAGGTTCCCCGGGCGGGTTTTTCTTCCGCCCGCCGCGAGGGAGTTGTGTGTATGTAATATTCAGCAGTCATCATATGATGCACGGGGCCCCGGGGGTTGATCACACACTTAAGGGTTAAATCCACTCAACAAGATTAATCCTAACATATCGAAGATAACTCGTTGTTACGACTTTGATTCGCGTACTTTTATAGCGTACGTTGTATATCATATAGTCACAAGACTATGATTGTACCATGGAGGTATAAAACAGAAGGAGAACGAACTCTTATTTTTCTATTATTCAGATAATGACTATTCTATTCATTGCGGTATCACTTTGATGTCATCCGTGATGCGCTTTCGGCTGGTTGTCGGTGAAACGAATACTTTTTTAAAAATTAACGACAATTTAAAAACCAAATATCATCCATTATAACAACGGATCAACTTGCTGCATAGTGACAAGCAGATTATTAAACCTAAAGCTTCCTTGAGAAACAAATGAAAATCTATGTTTTTATACAGAGTTGAAGATATCGCGTAATTCATGTATAAGTTCCAATCTACATATCTTCTGACTTAAATGCGCCTCGATAGTGCCGCGGTACGTGCAAAAACTTAGGATTATTCTCTCTTCAAAAAGTGAAGCTCGGCGAAACTGCTTGAGGGGATCACGAGATATATAGACCTAAAGTTGCAATGTTTTCGTTGCATATTTGTGACGTTTTTGCATAATTCTCCCAATTCCTACAGATTATGCATGCTAAGAACTTTACCCTAACGATCTTTAATCACATTGGAGAATTGATATGAACGAAATTTTCACGCAAGAACGCCAAAATTATAAAAATTATGCAAGATGATAGCAATTATATGTTATTACACACTGAGGACTTAAACAATGCAGCGCATCACGGATAGTACAATAGCAGATTTTGAGTTCGTTCTCCTTCTGTTTTATACCTCCATGATTGTACAGAGGACGCTCGTTATCTCGAACCTTGTTCGAAAAGTTCAAAATAGCGAAAGTTTTAACATTGAAACAAAAAATCACATGCATTTTTTTCAGTCAAAGTTTTAACAGCCAATTGTCTTTTGACTGCCATGTCAAAACAAAATAAAAAGGAGGTAAAAAAAATGTAAACGTTCAATTTTTTCAGTCAAGTTTTTTAATTGAAAGTTTTTGTTTGAGCATTTCAATTTTAGAATTCGAACAAAAGGTCGAGATAACGAGCAAAAAACAGTTTAAGGAACTAAATAATTGGTTCGAGATTTTTTTAAAATTGTCAATTTTTCAGTTGACCATTTGTGTTAAAATAAAATGGGAACGAGTACAATGTATGCCGACAAAAAATATATTGCAACTTTTTTTGCAGAAAAATTAAAACGATTAATTTTGTTGCAGAATATTTTCAGCATACTTTTGATATATTATGCAGCATATTTATTAATTTTTCAGCATAAACTCATACGTTTAAAACTTTAAAAACAACTTTGTACAGTTCTTTTACGAAAAAAAGAAGAAGCAAAAATGGAGTCTGAAGGCGAAAGAAAAAATTAGTGGGCATTCACTACACCTTTTTATTGCAAGAATATAGCAAAATAATTTTACTGGGAAGCCTATTACGTTGCATGTGGCTATGTGACTTTAGTTGCAAAATGAATTCTTCCATATGAAGGTGTAGCTTTTTTCATTTCTCGTAAAGTTCAACTAGCAATGACAGATCATCAAAACTTTGTTTACTTCAAACAGTAAAAGTTTTCATCGAACTGGCTGATGGTTTAAGATCGTTGGATGAAATACTTATAAGAAGCTGTTCATGTAACAATGGGGAAGACCTTTGCACTCTATTACACTGTCATTATTATCGTAATTTTCGTATCTTGGCGGTCTGTTTAGATAGGTTTCGATCCTTAACAGATAATGAGGAATTCTTTTTAATAATTTTATACTTTTTAGAACTTTCTTAATACTTATTTAATAGTTATTTAAATAAATGTGTTGGTCATTAAAAGTTAATGAGAAGTTAATCATTTTGTACACAGCCATGTGAAATGGTGAATTATTTTAATTCCTGAAACCGATGAAAAAAGACTGGAGCAGTGTTTAATAATGGAAGACACGTTACACAGCTTGTTCAGGTATTTGAGGTATTTAGAGGTACCTCTGAATACTACAATCAAGCTTTTTTCTCGATTAAATTATCTCCGTAAACCTGTAATTTATGAAAGCTTTACAGAAGGAAAGTATATATGTACTCGCAGGTCTCTTGAATTAACTTGGACGAAAGTGTGGTTGTGCAAACTAATCCTCACATTTAGCATAAGTAACTTCAATTAGTTTACAACATGCATACTTATCGTAAATGTTATTTTCCGGTGTAAAGTTCTCAATATTTCTCCTTTCAAACACTTTAGCAAATTCATCAAGACTTCTTGAGATAATTTTAAATTTTCAACAAATGATCCTATCTTATACTTGTACCGTTCAGCTTCCTCCTACTTTAACGCTAATAAATCCTCAATATCTATTTTCTATTTTAGTTTCGTTGATGCAAATGAGGTAGGTTTTTTGTAAGCAAATAATGGCCTTAACTAACCTTCTTCTAAACAGCTTGCTCAGCTTTAAGCAAGTCTTACTAGATGGACCACTTTTGTCTTGACTGTCGGCTTATTCTTAATTAGCGCTATCTAACGACTGCACTGCCATTCAGTACAATCTGAGCACTGTTTATTTGTGTTGCCATGTTGGAAGTTGAGATGATGAAGGTCATATAAAATTCCTCTAGCCCTGGTGAGAACTAAAATATCAAAAAAAATCATCACCCGAGTTTCAGTTTAAACAAAGTATATTTGTCAAATTAACATTGTCAGCCTCGTTTCAAATATTCAAATTGTTATTTGGTATTTTACTGAACGAGGTCATTAAAAGATAATTAAATCATACATGAAGCTGGCCATAATACTAAACTAAATTGATTTACTGCATTGATGTTGTTAGAAGTTAGTTCTTAATGTGCCAAACATCTTTCTTGAATCCTATAAGAAAATTGGTTGTTTTGATACAAAATGACTTGGTTGTGTTTTAGAGGTTGTACGTCGAGGCTCTCAGAAAATGGGTTGAAATTCCGAGTGTATCAACATGGACCGACTACAGGGGACATGTCATACAAATGATCAACGTCGCAGCTGAGGTAACCAATAGAATCAAAATGAACAACAAGCCTCTTGAGAATTTTTATATGGAAATCATTGCGTATTAAATATTTAAAAATTCAGGACTTGAGAAAACTTGGAGCCACAATTGAAGTTTGCGGAAAACAAATGTTATCTGATGGAATTGAAATTGATTATCCACCAATCATTGTGGGTCATCTTGGGGAATGCAAAACCAAAAAAACTGTTTGTGTTTATGGTCACTTAGATGTGCAACCTGCAATAGAAAGTGACGGATGGGATTATCCACCATTTAAGCTCACTGAAATTGATGGGAAACTTTATGGTCGAGGTTCAACTGATGACAAGGCACCAGTCTTATGTTGGTTTAAGGTTATCGAAGCATTTCAGGCGCTTAACATTGATATTCCTGTTAATATCAAGGTAATATTAAAAAGCCACTCGCATCCCTTGTAAACGTAAAATAGCATTCGCATCATTATTTTCATTTTGACTGTGTTATCTCTGGTAAAAATGAGCAATTCGCCATTTTAAAAGAAAGAAAACATTCATGAACTAAAATATAATTTTAAAATTTTACTAAGTAGCTTTTCGTTGTGAATAATACTAAAGCATCAGTGTAAAAGATGACTTACCTGTTGATTTACCTGATGCTGTAGTATTATTCACTACGAAAAGCTTCTTAATAAAATTTTAAAATTATATTTTAGTTCATGAATGTTTTCTTACATCTGGAACAAAGCTTTTATTCTTTGATATCCTTTAATATTTTTTCCCTTGAATTATTTAGTTCTGTTTTGAAGGAATAGAAGAAGTAGGAAGCGTAGGGTTAAAAGATTTTATAGAAGAACGGAAAACCTTTTTTAGGGTAAGTAAATAACAGACCAATATTCTTTCACAATCACCTAACATCTGATAAAACAACTCAAATATTGACCAATTGTTTAAATTCTTCATAGGATGTTGACTATGTGTGTATATCCGATAACTATTGGCTTGGAAAGACGAAACCTTGTATTACATACGGGTTAAGGTACAGAATGTTCATCTATTATATTACTTTTCGGCGTCAACAGTGCTTGAATCAGCGCTATAATAATATGTTCAAAAACTATAGTTTCGTCCTACGTCGGTTTCGTTAACGTTGACGTCATTCGTTGTCTTGAATGCTATAATTCCTTTAGAGGGATCAAGTATTTTTGGCTGAGATGGAATGCGCTAACCAAGATCTTCATTCTGGTGTTTTTGGAGGCAGCGTGTAAATATTTCTAATTAATTCTTTAGTTTTTTCTATGAATATTTCTCGAGATTTAGATTAAACGTTGAATTTTGGCCAAATTGACAACCGCCTCAGTTCATATTCCAATGCTCAAGTAGCTATTTAGTATTTTACTGAAATTTTGAAATCTTTCTGTAAAGCAATTGATTTCATCATAACGAAGCTGGCAATATCCACTAGGCCATAATGCAGCGTTTATGCATAACTCGAGAAATGCCTATTGTATCCGCCAACACAAAAAACAACAACAACAAAAAAAACTGTTATACATTACTATTATACCGCTGTTAAACATAAGTATGTTTTTATTGAAGATGGCGTAAGCCGAAAAGCTTTTAAATAAAATTGTGTTATTCATTCATTTTATCATTAGTTAACATGGCAAATAATTTGAATTATCCACATTATTTGTTCTTCATAGACATGAAGCAATGATAGATCTAGTGCACTTGTTCAGTAAACTGGTCGACCAAAAGGGAAACATCTTGATACCTGGTATCAATGAACTTGTTGTACCATTATCAGAAACTGAGGACAAGCTTTATGATGACATTGATTTCAACCCCAAGGAATTTGCCAAAGACATAGGTGTTGAAAAGTTGCTTCATGATGGTGAAAATGTCAAGAAGGAAACGTTACAACATCGTTGGAGATATCCATCGTTGTCTATCCATGGTAAGCTGTTCAATGAATTGCATCGCTAAAATTAATTTGCAGGAATGTTTACACTTCGCTGATCATGTTTGAAACCTTACGATCGGTTTGGTAAAAATTGTCAGTTAACACTGGAAAAAGTAGAATTCTTGCTCAATGTGAAATTTCTTAATTGTAGCGTTTAAATTCTCAAATCAAGAATAATTTTTGTTGGTTTTAATAGTTTCTTATATCAAGATATTTTTTTCTTGTCTTTTTTTTAAAAAATGTCTTTATTTAAGAAACCTGTAGCTTAATATGGGGCAAGATGGGTCGGCAGGGTAAGACGGGCCATTATAACTTGAAGTGTAGATACAGAGCCTTAGAAACAAATATTTTTATCGAAACAAAATGGTAGGCAATAAGTGACAATATATCGGTTTCTAAGGCTCTATCTACACTCTGTCTACACTTTATGACTTAATGACCCGACTTAACCTGCCGACCCATCTTGCCCCATATTACCCTAAAACAAAAATTATTCTTGATTTGAGAATTTAAACGCTACATTTCAGAAATTTTACACTGAGCAAAAATTCTACCTTTTCCAGTGTGATGGCATTGATGGGGTTTTTAACATTCAAGGATATGGACCACTGCTAGTACTAGCATGTCATTCAAATGTATACAATTTTAAACAAAACGAAAAACTTTAACGTGAAAAACAAAAACAACAGCATGTTTTGTCAACGTTTCGGGTGAAGTCACCCATTTTCAAGACAAGTTTTTTACAGAATGCACATAAGTATATATACAATTTTTGTTTTACAATTAATTAACACATCACTGTTCTACAATTAAATAAATACAAAGGTGCTGATCGTATGTTACTGTTTATTGGAGGATTATCACGCATAACAAATAAGCTCTCTTTTAACTCCAGCAAAAAGCGATTGCTCCCTTGAGCCAAAATATTGAAGTCATCAAGAGATGGAGTGTAATTGCATTTTTTAAGGTGTTCTCTAATGGCAGACAATTGACATGACTTAGAAATCTTACCAGTTAATGAAGACTTACCAATGTGCTCACTTGCCCGGACTTTGAGGTGCCGTGACGTTTCTCTTATATAGGTAGCGTTGCAGCTACCGCACTTATAATTATAAACGACACCAGACAACAACCCTTTCGGCATACGGTCTTTAAACCGAAAAAAATCAGATAATCGAGTGTGTGTCCTAAAGATGACATAAATTTTACAACAGTTTAGAGTGTTCTCAAACAGTTTTTCAAGTCTAGTTCTTGTTCTGTAGTTTTATAAAGCCTAGATAAAGAAGAACAAGCAATAGTTTCTTCTTTTCAACAGTGTGAACGATTTCTTTTTTACATTGAGATCTCATCATAAACAGTTTAACTATTTTATCAACAAAACTCGCTGGATAACCATTACAATGGAAAACCTCCTTGAGCTTTTGGTGAAAATTAACATTGTCTAGAAATGATAACGTTATTGTTCAAAAGTCTGATAAAGGTAAATTCTGTAGTTTTAGTAGACAAAGATGTATACGTCAGGAAAATGGAGCAGCTTCTCACTGATGAAAACAAGTTTAGAAAGCTGACTGTACCATCTGATAAATTCCTGAACTTTTCCATCGGTCAAGAAAGGAAAATCCCCAACACATACATTACAAGAATCTTTTGAAAAACAATAGCCTGAGTGAAAACGACTACAGCAAATTTCGCCCTCTTGTATGGTCTCTGTAAAGTTCACAACAAGTGTGTTGAAGATTGTCCACCTTTTAGACCCATTTTGTCAGCCATAGGCACGCCAGTTTATAAACTGGCAAAGTTTTTTGTACCTTTACTGTCCGATTTGACTATGACTACACTGATCATGATTCTTTCTCATTTGCCTCTGACATCACCAAGCAAAATGGCAAATACCACATGGCTAGCCTGGATGTCAATTCACTATTTACTAACATCCCTCTAGACGAAACCATTGCTATTTTCACTTCTCAAGATTGTGAGATATTCCATGGGTTCTTTAAGTCAGAATCTGAAACTCTCCTAGAGCTAGCCATGAAGGAATCTTATTTTGTTTTCAATAAAGTCCTTTATCAACAAGTTAACGGTGTGGTCATGGGGTCACCTTTAGCATCTACACTAGCTCTAGTTAATTAATATTGTAAAACAAAAATTGTATATATACTCGTGTGCATTCTTTAAAAAACTTGTCTTGAAAATGGGTGACTTCACCCGAAACGTTGACAAAACATGCTGTTGCTTTTGTTTTTTACGTCAAATATATACACTTTCTTTAGGTTTTGAAGGTGCATTTTCGGAACGTGGATACAAAACTGTCATTCCAAATAAGGTCAGTGTCTGAATATACGGTTGAAATTTTCGAAAATCATGAAACAATGATTGGTGACAGATCGATCTTTATCAATCATTGGAAACACTATCCAACATTGTCTAGATTCACAGATGAATGAAAGAATGAATGTTTTGTTCCAAATTTACTGCTTTTCCAAAAGAAAACAAAATGTTTATTATCCAAATAAAGAACCCTGTAAAAACTGATTGGTGGTCTAGTGACAATGTATTTGCCACGAGAGTGTGAGGAATAAATTTAACACCTAGCCGAGTCTTTCCAGAGACTAGCAGTGTGAATCAATCCAATAATCTCAGATTAAGGTTGTTCAGTTGAGTGATTGAAGCGATGAAAATACTCTAGGGCCTCCATTTTCTAGACACTCATTGATAACAGTTATATTAATACTGAGGAGACATTGCAGCAACATAAGGGAGCTTAAAAATTGTTGTTAAAAACTTTTTAGTCTTTGGCATACGACTTTAAAATTTAATCTTCCTTGATATTTTTATTATCAATGGTTATGTTTAATTAGAAGAGCTGAATTCAGTGATGGAACATAAAATTTATAAGTTATTCATTGTAATATACTGACTTAATAATCAAACTACATTTTTAGGTAATTGGCAAATTTTCAGTTAGACTGGTCCCCAATCAAATGCCAGATGTTGTCGAAAATTGGTAAAAGATTTTTGTCAAAATATTCATATGGAAAGTGGAAGTCCAAACAGATTGAGGTTTAAAAATACCAACAATTTTGATTTTCTTTATTGACAAGCTTATCTTTGGATCTGGATCTACTTGTCCTAGTAGTATGGCTTTAAAAACTGTTCTAAGTAGAGAAAGTTTGGTTCTTCCGTAAGTAGCTAGTTGCATGCTGTATTTCACACCATTTTCAAAGAACATTTATTAGTTACTTTCAGTTAGGTCGCTTTTATAAGTTGTGCCGTGCCGACCCAAACTTACCACATTTTCTCTGAGTTGGGCTCGGTACAGCTTATAAAACCAACATTCGGTCGTTTCGAACCGAGAGCCGTACTGCACGGCTGACCTGATCATGCAGCACGACTTGGTTCATAAACCAAATGTCGAATCCCAAATACCGAGCAGTGCTGAAAAACTTCCGAGTTCGACTTGGCTAGGCATGGCCAAAACGTATTAAAGCATGATAATTATTTGGGATATTTATTGATAGGGTATCATCTGAACATGGTGGGATACCGTGGCTTAGTGATTTTAACCACCCTCACTATGGTGCTGGACGAGCTGCAGTCAAAAGAGGTATCTACAAAATAATTGACTATTGCTTCTACTTGCTCCTAGTCTCAATAACTCGGTTATTTTGTGTCCCATTTTAATTCCATCCTGGATTCTCAACATAATAGATGAATTTCTCTGACTATGTGGTTTAAATAAAAAGAACTATTATCACAAATTGTTGATTATTCTAATTTAGTGTTCAAAGTTGAGCCAGATTTAATTCGTGAGGGGGCGAGCATCCCAGTGACGCTTACTTTCCAAGAAGCCACCGGTAAGAGCGTCATGCTTTTACCGATTGGTCAGTCGGATGATGGCGCTCATTCGCAAAACGAAAAAATCAGCAAACAGAATTTCATCAACGGAGTAAGTATCATGCTTGAAAAAGTTCTTCTTTTTTTCCAACCATCATCTATGACAAAAGAATGAAAGTTTATAGTTGGTATCACGCAGCCCTTAACTTAACTTTTAAGCAATTCTATACCAGGAAGTTTGTTAAAAGTAAGTTAAGGGCTACGTTATACCAACTATAAACTTTCATTCTTTTGTCATAGATGATGGTTGGAAAAAAAAGAATCAGTCGAAGGACCTCTTTTTTATCTTTTCCATAACATTATTCTTCTCAGTTCGTCTACATCTTTGTAGTAAAACATTCATATTCACATTATACTTTCAGATTAAATTGTTTGCTGCTTATCTCGATGAAGTATCAAAGATCAAAGATAACTGTTAATTTTTTATACCTTCTTTTTTAGAATATATATTAAGATGCAAGAATCTTTCTAGGTTTTTCATCGTTATTAGGTTTTACTAGTGCACCAAATCGCAAGCATCTCAATTATTATTTTACGTGGCTGACACTCGGTTGCTATTGCATCTGTTTTCCATGGGGCCACAGCTTAGATTGGACGATCCGACACTCTCATGAGTGACACGAACCTAATCAAGAGCCTGTGCTCTCCTGGATGACCTCCTGCAACACTCAATGTATCATCTACCCCAATCAGACGCTGTAGCATATTCACTCGCGCATGGTGAATCGCCGCCAAGGAGAATTGAACCCCGACCTCTCGCATGAATTACGGGAGTGATAACCACTATACTACGGCGCCACAACGATATTCCTTTGGGACTGTTTGTGACTGCTGTGGTTCAATGGCTAAAAAGATTTCATGTTTTTGATGTAGTCTTGATTTATGTAGTCAAGGCGAACCACAGCAAGTAGCAACAATAACAGTTTCTTCATTATTTGGAATCAAGAATTCCAAATTCCAAAAGAACAGTCACTAATGTTTTGAGAGTAGTCTTCCTGCTCGCACACATGATATAACATAAATGGGAATCAGGTTACTGCGACTTGAAATAAATAATCGAAAAATAATTACCATCGCTACACAGATCAATAAAATTTATTTACATTAGCAATATATCTGCGTTTTCTTACTTTGCTAAGTATCTACAAAAACTGACCGCCATAAGTAACTTGCCAGTTGGAATGTTATGAAAACACAACAGGCAAGATATCATATGGCAGGCTCTTTCTCATCCACGTCACGTGACTGTTCTTGTTGACATTCTCATAAAATTCATACTTTCTTAGCCTGCCTTTTTTTGCGTTAGGTTGTGTGTGTGCGATATTGCGATGAGAATGACGGGAGATTTGAAGTTGAGGTAGATAGGAATAGAATGTTTGTTTGGTTGGGAAGGGAGATGTTGAACCCATTCCCTCGTGATTGCTCACATGTTCAAGATGAAGTCAATGTCGGCATCTAGGTCGTTACCAAGAGGATCGTCGTCAACTTCATCTGGAATGTCGGAAGGTTTGTTAAAGATGTCGTCAGCAGTGATGATGTCTTCTTGATCGACGTTAAAAACATTTGATGGTATTTTGGGAAGGTTTCGCCGAATTATGCTTTCATCTGGGTTAAGTGATTGAGGTATGTCCAGAATGCATTGATTTGGGATTGTCCAAACATCATTAGGTAGTTTCAATACGTCTGCAAAATCACCCATCGATACTGTGTTGTTATCATCAATGATCTGATAATCAACGATATTGTTGAAGTTGACAGATCTTATCACACGTTCATCTCCTTTCTTTTCAAATGTTTTGAGAAGTGAGACTAACGATACTGGTGGTGGCTCCATGATCACTTCAATGGTGTTCGCAACTTCATCTTCATCAAAAGTAAAAGAAATATCAGTTTCAGAAGCATCGTCAGATACTACATCATCACTATTAGTGTTGCCGTCACCATCATCAAAAGAGTCGTCAACTTCAAAATCATCTTCGTAAGCATCCAGTTGAACTTCTTGCTTTTCATCCAAGATTTCATCAGCTGGTGTTGTTGTTTCTTTTTCATCTTTGGCAACTTTTCCATCAGCGAGTTGATCGGTCAATATTTTGTTTCGTTGTTCTAACTTCTTGATCTGTATCTCATAATCACTTAAACAGATCTTGTGTTTTTCTTGCTGTTGGAAAAACTTATCCTGCAATTCATTCAACTTTTTCTGAACTACTTCATTCTCACATTTCAGATCATTCTCCTGTTTGCGATGCTTGTCTGCAATTTGCACCATAAGATTGACTTTCTCGTAAAGAAATTTCACCATGTTTGATTTGTCAATCAATTGAGCATGTAAACGACCATTCTCTTCTTTCAAATCCATCAAACCTTCAGTTGATATTATATCTTTTCTTTCATCAGATTTCATACGTTGCATTTCTGCTTTCAAGGAGATAATCTCTTCATCTTTACTTTTCACTTCACTAATCAACTGCTCGTTTTCATGTTTTAAGGATTTGATTTCAACATTACAATCAACAACTCTCTGATGACTGTTTACTTCAACTTGCTTGCATGCATCTTTTGCAATTTGCATCACGACATCAATATTCTGGAAAACGTCTTTCAACGACACCTTTCCATTGTTTTGGCAGCTCTTAACAACTTCGCTGTATTTCAGCACCATACTGATACTGTAATTTTACCGGCGATTGCAAAGAAAAGCTGCTATAATTACTTATAACTTTCCAAGAAGATTTGCGCGTCTTCTCTGGATAAAAACTTGAGAACAAGTCAACAGTTTAAAATTCTCGAGCTAATTTGACGTCAAATTTTCCAATGACGTCGTGATATGTCTAAAGTACCGTTTAAAAAAGTCGATCAACCTACTTAAAGTGGTTATTGATGCACGAAGATGTTATTTTCGAGACGATCTTTATTCATTTGTGTACATCTTTTTATTTCAGTTTGATGACATAATGATGTCATTATTTTAAACGCTTCATTTTGTAGTTTCAGAGATGTAGTTTGTTTTAAACAATGGCCTGAGTAGTGCTGATATGTTAGAAGAATCAACCCATAAAATAGTTGGTAAAAAAGAAACTTGGTTCATTGGATTCGAACGTTCAATTAGGACAGCTTTATACAGCCGCATAATCGCCGCGTCGAATTAAACTCTTTATTAAATGCGACTTAAATTCGACTGTATAAAGTGAAAATTTAATTAAGTGCGACATAATGAATTAAGTTCAGCAGAGTTTGTCGAATAAAACGGCAATCTTCGACATAAATTCGGCATCACTTTATACAGCCGCATAATCGTCGAATTTAATAACAGCTTGATTGAACTTTGTGAAAAAAGTGCATGAAAGTAGTGGACAGGCGTGTAAGAAACACACGATGATAAATTTATTCGACATTTATGCGGCTGTCTAAAGTCATGTCGAATTTTATATGCGGCAACAAAACCTGTATAAAGTGACTGTCGCATTTTTGTCGAATTTTACCCGAATTAAAGTAATTTAATTCGACACGGCGATTATGCGGCTGTATAAAGCTGTCCTTAAATGTTCGATTGACATCATAAAACTCAAATGAAAAACCCTAAAGGCCGGTTTCAGTTCATTCGCTGTGGTCGCGCGAATAAGCGATCTGATTTTTGATTGGCTAACGCAGTCTCATTCGCCTTGGTAATTCAAATCATTTCAACTACTGGGCGAATGAAAAAGCAGGTTAAACGAATCCCAAAATGAAAACTGTGTTGGAATCGAGGGTGATGTTACATGAAACGTTTGACCGCGATCAAACTTTCATCCAATAGATCTTTTGATAAATTACGTCATTACAAGCATCGCCTCGTTTCTAAGTTTATGGATTATTACGTGCTTAATCTTAATAAAAGAATTTCGTGACAACCTTTTCCCTGAGGTGTCGTTTCTCATTTTAAGCAGCGCAAACGTCATTAACATTCAGTGTGAAAACGAGGCGTTGCTTGTTGTGACGTAATTAATAAAAAGGTCTATATACATTTTTTCTTTTTTTGGGATTTTAAACCGATCAAACATTTCATTCATTCACCATGTGAAATGTTGGGTGAAGTGTTGACGGTTGAACTCCTAATTGAGGTTTGTCTTCCGATAGTCTGGCAAAAGGGTTAGCATATAATGTAGTTTACGTGCGTACTGATCAGATCTACGACAAAACGCAAGAGCATGGGGTATAGACGTTTCTGAGTTGAATTGGTACGCTCCTTCTTCTGGAAGCTAAAATCTAATCTCACTTGTGATGATTAATGATTTTGACCCTCACCGTCAGACATCAGGCAGGTGTGAAGGCGAGTATCCACTTCAGACATTTGTCTACGGACCGGACGGTTCGCTAAACAATAGAGCACGTGAAAATAATACGTAATGTTTACACGTGGTCTATTGTTAAGCGAACCGTCCGGTCTGCGGACAATTATCACAAGTGGATATTCGCCTAAAGCCGAGCAAACAACATCAATTGAGCAGGAATGGGGTGCTATTGTATGAGGATGAAAAGCTTTCGTGAACGAAAATAAAATCAATTGAATGTTCATCATAAGATGTTACTTGGAGTGAAACAAACAAAGTTTCAACGTTTCTTCTTGAAAAGAAGCCACGGCGGCTTCAATGTTCTTTCTTCTTCCCGGTATAAACAATTACAAAATTGTACCTGGAAATCCTTTGATATCAATAAGGAGGGTCAAATGAAATACTGTCGATTAAAAGATAAAATTTTTATTGTTACTAAAAAAAAAGGTTCAGGATTGTATCTTTCAGTCCCAAGTCACTTAACCGATTAAGTAATATGTACAGAGTTTTCATCATTGCCTTGGGTAAAATTCAACAAGATCATCGTTGTGCTTCGTACCCTTCGATGTACGTAGAAACATCGATTTCTGACGGCAGTTCGCTGACGTTAACTTCGAATCGATCTTGTACATCGTTCAAAACTTTGGCGTCTTCTTCGTCCGACACGAAAGAAATCGCTAAACCTTTTGTTCCGAAACGACCGGCTCGTGCGACCTAAATAATAATAATAATAATAATTCGTGATTGAGGGAGAATCCAAAACTTAACATGTAAAAGCAGTATGAAAGCTTACTCGGTGAAGATAGGTATCCGAATCTTCCGGCATGTCATAATTGACGACTATGTTGACCCTTTCAATATCCATACCACGTCCAAATAGATTAGTGGCGACCAATATTCGCTTCTGGAAGTCTTTGAATTGACGATACCTCGAAATTCTGAAATGTATGTTCAATACGCAACTGAGATACGATGGAGGGATGAAAAGAAATAAACAGAAAATCTCCGCAGAAACTCAATAAAGGCTTGATAGAAATGTGCGATTTTGCCCGTACGTACGTACGCGATCAGTTCTGCGCATGCTCAAAGACAACTATTACTCAACTTTGTTGGCGTCGACGTCCATATTCTGTGTGCTTGGAAGTAGGATTAGATTCTAGCATGCGAGCCAATCAAATTTCAAGAAAAATGGAAACATTGCAAAAAATTGTAAACATTGTGAATAAAAGAAATGCTCAACATCACGAGTTTCTTTATCAACTGGAGATTCAAATTAATTCGTTCGTACGTACGTACAAGTGGAGCTCGGCCTTTATGCGAGCTGGACACATCACAGGTTAAAGTACCAAAATCAAAATCTGACACTATTATATAGAAGTAAACAAACGAGGAGTACCTTTCCTCTTGCGCCATGTGTCGATGAATAGCAATAGCTGGAAAGTTCTGCTCAACCAACAAACCAGATAGAGCACCGCATCTCTGAACAGACTTTACGAATATGATCACCTAACAAACAGAAAAACGAAAAACATTGCAGGAACTGAAGTCTGGTTCACATCTATGAAGCAGAAGCAAAAGCAGAAGCAAGCACAGTGTGCATATGCGTGAAGCAAGTGTGACGTATAAAGCAAGAAATGAAGTAAGAATATAAAAAAGTTTTGATATCTTGCTTCACCTTCTGCTTCTAAATTGGGCTTCTTTTACACTTGCTTTATGGTTTTTGTAATGTGAATGCGTGAAGTAATGTGCACAAGGCAGTTTTTCATGAAGCAAGAGAAAAATGTGCAAAACAAACCAAAAAAGAAAATGGCAGCACAGCAAGAACGACTTTCAGGGGCAGTGAGAAAATACCCAATGTTATACGATAAAGCAGATAAGTACTTTAAGGACAAAACAAATAAAAAGCATTTAGCTTGGGAAGATGTGGCCTAAAGAGGCCAACCTGGAAAAATGGTATGCTTCGTTAAAATCTAAATGATTATCATAAAGCATTGGGTTCTCTTCTCAACACAAATAAAAAGCTGATGACCTAGTCAAGTAAAGTCTTTATTCATTAGAGAAGATTCTTTATTTTAGGGGCCCTTACGTCCAAGTGTGAACAGCTTGGCTTCACAACTTGCTTCATGTTTCAATTTGTGCTTAAGGCGTATGCTTACTTCGCTTACTTCAGAGTCTGCTTCGTAAATGCGAACCAGGTTTGAGCGTTGATAAGCGAGATCTTTTAAAATGTCAGTATATAATAACAGATTAACACTAAGATCTCTTTTGATGATTCAGTCTATGAAACACAAGAAAGTTACCTGATTAAACTCTAAAGCATCCAGCAAATCAAACAGCTTTCGGTTTTTCTCATTGTCCTTCAATTTCACATAATGTTGTGTTAAGCCATGAAGAGTCAGTTTTGTTTCGTCATCCACATAAACTTCCATAGGCTGTCAACATTACAAATATTTTCATTACAAGCAATTGGAAATGTATTTCTTACACAGTTAGCAGTTTCATAAACAAAACTTATTCGTTTCAAAGGTTGTTTGCAAACAAATTTAAAGAGAACTATGAGAAACTTTTTCGAAATCTATTTGTGGTGGTTTTCATTCTTTCGAGATACCGAAATTTGATAGCTGCATAAGAAACATTGCTATCCTTCACCATTAGTTTTCTTGAAAATCAAAGAGTAATCACCACATCTTAAAATTAACACATTTCGAATTTATGTACAATGTTTAAATTCATTCATTAAGGGTCTTGAAAAGTTTCACCAAGTTCTCCTTGCAGAAACAGTGTTTATCATATTCTCAAAAAGTGAAATAAAAAATTCAAGCCTGTAGTCACCATATCTACTTTCAACTAAACTGGTGAGGATAACTTCAAAGTGTTACCATGGTAGTATTGTCGAACCAATACTGTATGCTCATAAATTGTTTCTCTTTGCAACGCTGCTGATTGCATCTTACTCCCCAAGATTGGCATTCACAGAGACGATAGAGCAAATTGTTGGTCACCACAAAAGCCACATTCTTCACCAAAAGCTCAACCAATGGCAATCAATGAAATTGCTCTCATCAAACATGACATACCATGAAAAGTCGATGTAACTCAAGACAATGAGTATTTCAATCACGTATGAGAAAAAGATGAGCCAATGGAACAACAATGAATTTGCAAAATCAAAACAATGAACCCATCTGGAGCATGAATGTAAAACCAATAGCAAACAATGCATTTACTCATTGGACTGCATACCATGAAAGGTCATCATAATAACTTGTGAACATGAGGAAATGAAGGCGAGTCAATGAAGTAACAACGGAAATGCAACACCGTACAACACAATGAATCCAACAGGACCATGAATATGGACATCAAAAGGCAACGATATGAACAGACAATTTCTAACAAAAATGAATCAGTGTACTTCTGGAAATTTGGTGGTAACGAGATGAGTGGTAAGGAGAAGAAATAAGAGTGGATAATTACATCTTGCATGAACTTCTTGCAAACCACACGCATTTCTTTACCAAGTGTAGCACTGAACATCATAACTTGTTTTTCGTGTGGGGTCATGCGAAAAATTTCTTGGACATCACGTCTCATATCTAAATAGAAAGGTTTTACATTTAAGCACAATCATTATTCAAAAAATGTATTTTCCAAACGCGATGAAAAACAGAAAAATTCAATTACCTAGTTGTTCCAACATTTTATCACATTCATCAAGAATGAAATGTTTCACATGCTTCAGGTTCAATACCTTGTCCCTTGCAAGTGCTAATATACGCCCTGGTGTTCCAACAACAATGTGAGGACAATTGGTCTTTAAAACTTGCTCATCCTTTTTCACACTCAAACCACCAAAAAATACAGCAACTTTTATATCAGACAAATACTTGGAGAATCTCTCATATTCTTTGCTCACTTGGAAAGCAAGCTCTCTCGTATGTGACATGACCAGAACACTAACTTGCCCATCAACTGGTTCTAGCTGTTGCAATGTTGCAAGGACAAACACAGCAGTTTTTCCCATACCACTTTTGGCTTGACATACAATATCCATACCAAGAATAGCTTGTGGTATACATTCATGTTGCACTAGAAAGAGTATAATAACTATAACATCAAGAACTGCTGATTCAATTTGGCAAACTAGAAGTACATTTCCCTTGTGTTGTTAAGGGAAGGACTTTGACATAAATGAAGAAACTTTGTGCAAGTGATTTGTCATGCAGAAATGACAAGACATGGGTTACTTATGACACGAAATACTTGGAACAGTAAGGTACGGCTAATGAAAAAGTGTGTATCATATTCTTTTATTAAATATTTCATTAAAATTCACCGTGTTTTCTTAAATTCTTGCTGTATTTCGTTTTTTCAGTAAAAAGATAATAAAAACAGTTTAAATCTAAAATGGTTTAAAAGTTTTCAAGAAATTCTATATCAACTTGAAAAGCTTATATATATGTACTCTCAAAAGTACATAAAGTTTTGAAGAAATGAAAAATGTATCTTGCTACTGATTGTGGAAAATGTGAGATAAAAAACCGTTTGCATCAACATACCTTCAGATGGATGCTCAAAACCGCAATCAACAATGGCTCTCAGTAACTCTGGTTTCAATAGAAAATCGCGAAAGCCAGAACTATGGATACTGACGTAAGTTCCCTTGACATCCTTCTTCGTTTGCTCAACTGCTTGAGCTCCTTCTTCTCCAGCAGCTTCGTTGTCACTGGCTTCTTCATAATCAGGAATGAAATCTTCTTCTTGTACTTCATCAGCCATTTTCAGTTTATGTTATTGTAAAAAATTGATGTTTTCTAATAATGAAAGGGAAGTGAATTAGAGTTTTGTATGCCAACACGTAGCTCTTTGGGAAGAATTCTCGAGATATGTGAAGATATAAACTTTTTAAAATTCCATTTTGTACCTGGATGCCAAGTGTCAGGGCAAGATGGCGCTCTTCTTGTGAAAGAAATTTCATTCGGCAAAATATATTTGGTTAATTTGTAAACCTTACCAGTTGGCACGCAAACCTAAAAATCCACTAGTACTGCAGGAGCTTGTTTCACATGTACGTAGTTTTTGTCGTGTAAAAAGGGGGTTTACACGTACAGATTCTTGAAACATTTTTGTTGTGTTTTCAGGCGTTAAATTTAAATTGTACATCAAAAAGTCAAGTTTCAGTGTATCAACTCATTAAGTAAGTAAGTAAAAGGTCGAACGAACTATAAAAGGAGGAGCGTGTAATGAAAGAACAGCAACGCATCGCAAGAGCGAATAAAAAAAAAAAAAATAAACAAAAAATTGTATACTAAAAGAAAAATTGAAGACATGAAAGAAAAGTTGAAAGCGAAACATTTCATTAGAATACCTGCTGACGAGAAGAATTTTTCAAGAATCTTTACGTGTAAACCCCCGTCTTACGAAAAAAGATGCCTTTATTTACAGGGATTTTCATTTACATGCGCGTAAAATTTGTTGCAATAAAAAATACAATATACTTTTCGAATGTTTGGAAATTAATCATCATTTCTCATCTATTCTCTATATTGTAATTGCAAGACGACAGCGATAAATAAGCACACAATCCATCCACGCAACACTTCTCGTGTTATGCGTAGACGACTTCGTAGAAGGCAAAAAATGATGCAAACAAGGAAAGCAAAAACTAGAAAGTTTTGGATACAGGCCTAATTTCGACAATCAGACAATGTGTTATCAATTACGAACGCAAGAGGTCATTTCGAACGCTCAATCTTCGTAAGAAGCCCTAACGACGATTTCCTTAAAAATTAGTATTTTGAAATACTCTAGTGTTCACACCTGGCGATTGGTGCATTTTTTTTTTCGTCAATTTTTCTGAATTTCAAAATTGTTTCAAACACACGATCTTACGCTCTTGAAACAATAGAATTGAAGTAAAATTCAATAGATTTTTAAACACTGTAGAGAGCGACTACGACGATAAAATAACAGTACTAAATTTCATCGTCCTAGTCGCCAGGCGTTTACGAAGATTTTGACGATTACAAAAGTATTTTAAAGGGGCATTGGCCGGCTTAAATGTAAATATTATTCTCACGTGATCAAAACTATCAAAATCAAAACAAATATGGCGCGAAGATGGCGATCGCTTTGAACATCGTTTACTGAACTGTGAAGTGAGAAAATAAAATAACAAAATAATAGAAACACATGGCTTTTAATAATAGAAATACACCTGGCACATGTATCTTGTGATATATGATTTTATGTAAACATTTTACAGAAACTCGCGTGCATTTGATGAGAAATGTTTTTTGACTGTATCGAAGGAATCATGGCTAATAATCAGGCAACCAGTACTCGGCTGTTTCAGGTATATTAGCGTGTTTTTATCAAGAGCTTATCAGAGAATAAATTTCTGGCATCTCCTAGAGATTTCAGTTCGCAGGCATGTTTCGTGTTCTTCTTCTACAGGGATTTCAGCGAATCAACATCAACAGATTTTCTTTTCATTTATAGCATTGTGTCTGTAACACCACTTGCAGTAGAAAAGACGGGAAAAGGTTGGGTTGTCCCTGTAAAACTAGAGGAGAAAAATGTACCCTCGACTGCCAATGTGGCAAAAAGGCAAAAGGAAAAGTTGTAGCTCCTTGCACAAATGGCGGCCAGGTACTAATTTGATTTCATACACATTGTTATAACTGCTGAGTCGGATTTTGTTACCCAAGCTCATATATTGCGTTTCTTTCTAAGCAAAATGCGCCTTCCTCAGCTACCGGTACAACTGAAATCGATGTTGACCCTGAATTGAGTAATGGTGATGGTTGGGTGACCATGGAAAGAGAATTGTGTGAGTCTGAATCTCAGATAAGGGTAAGCATTTGCAGCACTCATGCCTCGTGTCACTTTCCACATTTTATCTTTTTTGTCGAGCAACTATGAAGGAAAATACCTATTCCTTTCCCATAAATTATTTCCACAAAGATATTGTAAATATTCATAACATAATTTAGGGATATTTAGCCTCGTTAGATCGAGAAGACCTTGAATCGATTATAATCGAGACAAATAGTCAAGGAATTGGATCGCTTGAAGCCATAAAGGAAGCGCTCGCAGCTGCCAAGAATAGTGTGGGAGAGTCAGATGGAAATTCACCGGAATGGTGCAAATGTGGTAAATGCGGAGAAATGCCTACATTGGTAGAAAACAAATGTTGTACGCTGAAAACCTGTGTCACAAAATATGCTCGGTTTGGGAAGTACTGTTTAGACAGGGATTTACTTGTTCTCAACATCAAAGCCCGCGCCGATATTCGGGCAGAAGAGTGGAATTTCGACACAAATGAATTGCGAAAGGCTGCCTACCGCCAGTTTATATTGTGGAAATTCGGAAAACTCGGTCGAGGTAACAGGCGAGTTGTTCCGTCGTGTGTCGTCATAGCCGTTCGAGATCATTTCCCAAGCCGAAATGGAGTTTACATGGGATACAAAGAAAACTGATTATGTGGAACTCTGTATATATATTTACAACTGAAAAAAAGAAAAGAAATAAAACAACATTGAACATCGTTTCATTTTTTGGCCAGACGTGATACTCTCCTGCAATGAGGTCGTTAGTAGGTGTTGGTACACCACCGATTGTAGGTGACAACATTCTCGGATCGTTCTCAATTCGATTACATTTATCAACAGGCTCCAGGTGGTCAATTCGTCGTCGCAGTATTCCAGCCAAAATACACCTTATATACGGATACGTTTTCGGAACTTTGACAGGTTGTACGTGCCAATTTTTCGTTCTCTTCGAGTATTTTCTCGCAAATAACGTTTCACCATCAGACGACTTAACTGTTTCACGAAACAAATGGGCGTTATGATCTATTGCAGCCAAATGCATTCGATCTTTGTAATATTGGTATTCGAACGCAACACGTTTAGGAGCATATTTCAGCAACATTGAATTAAAGCTTTCTAAATCACTTGTGTGGCTAAAAATTAAAAGAAATGTATATATGTCTTACAACACAGTTTGAAACATTTGAAACTAATTCCAAAAGAAACTTACCGAAATCGAGTGTAAAATCTAAGGCTATCCAGAAATTTTTTATCTAAAACAACATTTCTCAAGGCCTCCATACATTTTGAATCCTTTTTCAGTGGCGTTTTCGGATCATTCACCTGACTCATTTCACCATGAGAACATTCACCCGTGGCCCAAGCATGCTCGTCACAGACGTGATGTATGACACCAACCCACGTATCCTAAAAGTAAGAAAAAGAATTGGATTCAAAGTTATGCATAATGTTACTCATTATAAATAGAAAATAGAAAAATCACCTTCAGCTGTTCCAAATCCCCTCTACAATTTTGGGAGCAATGCCAGAAATGATTGACTATGGATTCAATCCATGGTTTTAAATCTTCGTTGCCTTTGGTGTTGGCTGCATGGACCAATGCCTTTCGTAAACATTTGGCCTTATGCCATGTGTCAAGGGAGTGCACAAGATTCTCCAGAGAGGGAACCTCTGCCTTCAAATCTCGTATTGCCTTTATAATAGTTGCTGATGCATCAGTTGTGAGCTCAGAAATGTTAAGTGAGTGATGTAAATTACGAAGCAGCCTCAAAAGAGCATCTTTCTCCATACGAGTTGAAATTCCTTCGGTTTCACGACAATCCAAAACTTCAAGGTCAACCACTACCTTCAAAAAGTGTTCCATTAAAACGTATGTACAGAAACGTGCACAATGTCCTGGAGAATCATTCCTCCCATCTCCACATAGAGAAACAGATGGACATTTACTGAGTAAATCCAAGATTTCATCTTTCATTGCATCCCAAAAGCAAGATTTCACTGAATTTGAATCGTCTTAACCGTCTGATTTTAATCGTCGTAATCGTTTAGTCGTAATCGACTAACCTGTTTCACAAAGTTCAGTCAAATCATAATTAGATAGCGGCTGTATAAAGTGATGCCGAATTCATGTTTTTTATTCGACCAAGTCTGCTGCACTTCATTCATTATCTCGCATTTAATTTACTTTCAGAGACTATACAATCGAATTTTCGCCGCAATTCCGCAATTAAAGGTATTATGAGAGTTTTGATGCAAAGAATTGAAAAGAAATAGTTATTCTACATAGAAACTTGCAATATTGTAATTGTAATCACAAAACTTTCAGCATAATTTAAAGTTTTAAAGAAATTGAATATACATCATCAGAATACCTTTGTATGACGTTAGTCATTCTCCCTCAACTTGCAGCTATGAAGAAAACTAGACTCGGGTTTTATTGTTTCCAGTCCTCTCTTTCAGCATTCTCCATCTTCAAAGTAATCCAAATTTAAATAACAGTTCTTGTTCCCAAATAATTCCATCTTATCACCCTTGCTCCCCATTATTTCTTATTTTACTCCATAACCTTCTTTCTTTGAGAGAGGGAAGAACAGGGAACACAGAGAAACAAGCATGAACAAGAGGTAGCATGATGAAACCTTTATTACCCTTTGTTCTTTTTGTTATCTTGTGATTCCATATGTCAAGAAGATAAGTCATTGACTAATCGGCTATGACGCAAAATTGAGCTCTCAAAAAGTGTCATAGAGTGTATTTAAGTCCATAGCTGTTGGACAGGTACAAGGGGTATTACGTTTTGTGTGGTTTCGAAATGAAAGACTCAATGAAAGTTTTACACTCTGTTCAATCGTCATCACTTATAACTACGACTTGTTCTGGTACATGTGTTGCTTTGAATGGTTTGCGGTCTTCATCTTCGTCGTTGCTGATTTCTATTGTATATGTTAGTAGTATTCTGATGGCAAAAGGTTTTCCTTCACGCACACAAGGATTTTCAGTTTTTTCAATAGGTACGAACAGATCTACATCATTATCGGAACTTTCACCGTTTCACTGTGTTCACACTTCCACTTGTACAATATTCATTTGGCGTGTAAAATCTGATGTGCTCATTTTTTATGGCTCGTACAGAGTGGTTCCAGATCCATCTGCTTTTAATACGGCGTGAGTGACTGCCTTTAGCGATACACCTTTACATGAAAAAGTATTGGACATATTATCGTCCATGAAAACAACATGGGCCATCTGGTTATCATATGCCCAGAGAATCTCCCCTTCCAAGTTACATAGCGGCAAGAGATGATACATGAACACTAATATGTTCTATGTGTGTTGTCAGGAATTTCAGGAATGTATGTGATTGTTTTTTTTCGCCAATTAAATTGCTTGAAAGCGTATTTTCAACCAATGAAAAGACGTGAAATAAATCGTGCAAACTTCTGTTTGACTTGTGTTTTATCCTAGCTATACGCGGAATAGTGTTCGAAGCTACAAGATTTTGATTTGGGATTTGGGATTTTGATCAAGAGGAAAAAGTGTAAAAGTGAACTGGGTAATATGCTCAGCATCTTAAAAATTACCCAAACGTTAGCTTATATATATTTAGAACACTTTATTTATTTATTTAATTTATTTAAAACGAATATTTACACAGGATAACCAATCAAAAATTTGTTATATACAATATATACAAAATTTCTGTTTTTCATTGGGTCCTGCCTTTGAAAACAAAATAAGGTAACAGTTAAAATTAAAAGTAAAAACATTAGTGACTGGTGAAAAAAGACTAGAAATCTGAAAAGAAGTTAAATAATCAAAGTTAAAAACATGTTTCAGTATCAAGCAAACTGTAAAGTGTAGAAAATTGTGTCCAAAGTAAAGGATAGTGTAAAATGTAAAAATCTAAACATTAAAAGCTTTTTCATATAATGTTAAAAATTCATTCGTAGAGCCAGCCAATCGTATATTTATTGGCAAGCTGTTATATATAATGGCTCCATTGAAATAAAAAGCTTTTCTAGTAGCTACCAGCTTTATCGATGGGACACGTATGATGCAGTTACTGTTTCGAGTACCATTCTCCATGATTTCAAAGTAGTTCCTAAAGTTAGGACAGGTGCTTCCTTGAATACATTTAAAAACTTGAAGACAAATACGCTTTTTTGTAAGTTCTGATATTGGTGGTAGCTTTGCATTCGAATCTACTTTGCCAATTACTTGTTTAGCACGGACTTCCAAGCGGTTGACTTTAGTTTGGAAAGTTTTTGTAGCATTACCAGTGAGAATTGAACAATACGTGAATAGTGGAACAAGCATCGTTTTGTATATCATCAAAGCAGCACAGGTGGTAATTTGTGGACGAATTCTCTTTAGAAGGTAGAGTCGACCTGAGGCTTTCTTGTAAACAGATTCTACATTAGTGCTCAATGACAATGTTTGATCCAATTTCACACCAAGGTAGGTATAGGTGCTTGTAAAATTGAGAGTGTTGTGACGATAAGTGATGTTTAAGTTTTGGTTTTTAATTCGCTTAGCAGTACCAAACAGAATACATTCAGTCTTTCCTTTCTTCATGTTGACTATAAGATCGTTCAATTCAAGCCATTCACACAAAGACTTGAAATCCTCTTGCAGCTTTCCTTCAATACTTGTCTTGCATTTGCCTGAAGTGTAAATGATGGTATCATCAGCGTAGGTGATAATTTTACAGTGTTTCAGGTTGGCGGAGATGTCATTAAAGGTCACCAAAAATAGAAGAGGCCCCAAAATGGAGCCTTGAGGGACACCACATGTGACATTTTCGACAGAGGAAGCATCTTTTGCGAAACTAACATATTGCTTTCTCCCAAACAAGTAATCAACAAACAGATCTTTTTCTATTCCTTCAATACCATTGCTGCATAGGCTTTCAATAATTTGTGAGTGTCCCTGCGCATCAAAAGCCTTGCTGAGGTCAATGAAGATGGCACCTGTCAGCTCTCCTTTGTCTGTTTGTCTGCGAATGTCGTCTAGGAGCAGTGTCGCTGCCAACTCAGTGTTTCTACTGGATCTATATCCGAATTGAGTGTTTGATAAGAGTTCATGTTCCTCTAAAAACTTCATTAGCTGAGCGTGAACACATTTTTCAAAGATTTTTGAACATATCGGCAATACCGTTATTGGTCGGTAATTGTCCATATCTTGCTTCGGTCCACTTTTGTGCACAGGTGTTATTTTCCCAATTTTAAAGTCGTTTGGGACAATACCAATTTTTAAAGTTAAGTTGATGATGTGGCAAAGAGGTTTAGCTATCTGTTGGGCAACATCTTTCAGTATACCTGGTGGTAGGTTGTCAGGACCACATGCTTTCTTTCTTGACAGCTTTTTCAGCAATTTAAACACCTCAGCAACAGTAACCTCTTTGAAACGGAACCGGTTGTAAGTTTTCGGATAGACTGTCTTCGGTTTTGCCCAAACAGAATTTTTCAATGGAAAAAACTTCTTTTTCAGAGTTGAAGCTATATTTGTGAAAAATGCACAGAAATTATTGGCTATCATTTTAGTGTTTGTGGTAATCTTATTGTCAATCAGGAATGCTTTTGTTGCTGTCACTTTCTGCTTCAGTGGAAAGACCCTTTTAATGGCTTTCCAGAAACGATCAGGGTTGTTTGCCGACTCAATCAATAGATTTTTAGTGTGTTGTTGTTTGGCTTTACGGACGAGAGTATTTACTTTATTTCGTTGTGATTTGAAACTGGTAAAATCATGATTCGATTTTGACTTGAGAAACTTTCGATGCAATGTATCCCTCAAGTTCATTTCATTTTTGATTTCTGAGGTCAACCAGGGTGAATTCTTCCCTTTGACTCGCTTTTGGATAACTGGAGCGTGATTGTTTATATTTCGCAGCAATATGTCTTTAAATGATTGCCAAGCTGTGTTCGGATTTTGATTTTCAAACACGTTTACCCATTTCTCTTTTTGTAAATCATTCCGCAAATTATATGGTTCATAATTTACATAATTTCTACATTCAATTGTCTTAGGTGGTATCTTACGATTATTTAACTTTCTCACACATCCAATTGCGTGATGATCACTAAAAGCTGTTGGTATTACTGTTAATGACATTAACTGTTCAGGCTTTGTTGTTAATATAACATCAATTAACGATTCTGATGTGTCAGTAACCCTGGTAGCTGATACAATACATTGATGGTAGCCATGTAACAACAAAAGCTCTTTCAGCGGTTTATTGTTATTTTTACATAGATAATTACAGTTCAGGTCTCCGAGGATAATCGTTTCTTTGTTTTCTGATGACAATTTTTGCAGAGTTCTTTCAAATAAGTCATTAAAATTCTTGTGCAAATGTTTTGAGCCATCTGGAGGGCGATATATGTAACAAACAAAAAATGACTTTCTGTGTGTTAAAAAAATCTCCAAACAAATAAACTCCAAATCGGTCGATTCAAAATTTGTTCTCCTTGTGTATTCAATGCTATTCTTTATATACACTCCTACGCCGCCTCCAGCAGTATCTCTGTCCCTTCTTTCAAAACTGTAGCCGTCAATGTTTAGAAAAGATGAAGGAATTCTATCGTTTAAAAACGTCTCTGTAATACCCATGATTTTGATATTACTTTCATGTAAATAATGATCCAATAACTCCATCTTTCCAGTTAATCCTCTGATATTTTGATGAACGATACTAAATTCTTTATCTTTCCATGGTTTTGTAACATTCAAACAGATATCTCCAACAGTATAATGCAAAAATAGTAAAACGAAAACCATAAAACAAGCACTACGTCCGTCCGCCATCTTGGCCTGCTTTGAAAAAAAACATGTTTTATTTTGAGGGAAATAATTTATTTGGTAAAGGGTCGTTGAAAAATGCAGTACAATACTGATGTGGACCTACTGCATGTATATATAAATATAAACATAACACTTGACAAAGATTTTTAATAAATCGAAATATTGTGAAAATTTCTTGTGTGTTTTTTTTGCCTTATATACAAATATAAACGTACTTATAAAAGGATGAAAGAAGAAAACTATTTTTCGTTGAACTTTAAGTTTCTTCCTTCACGGATTCATCAGCTAACTGAAGTGGTTTTAAAATAAAGTAAAATTGCTCCTGACTGTCGAGCACTTTCAGAGAAGAGAAATGTATGCTAATATATATAATGAACTAAAATTCCTCTCTGATAATCAACTACCTTAAGGGAAGAAATTTTGGCAGGGAGAAATTTTGGCCGATTTGGTGGATTGCTTCAAAAACCGTCAAAATTTCTTCCCCCCAAAATTTCTTCCCTTAAGGTAGTAGGAGTTAAAATACTTAGAGAATGCAATATAAAAACATGGGGAAAAACAAAAAAACAAAAAAAACCCCTGAAAATCTAAAAAGCTGAAAAAATGACCAAGAACAGAAGAATTAAAGAATTTAGAACCTAGATTAGCATGCCTAACAAGACAAAAAGAACCAAAGGTTTAGAGTAATGATGTGTAGTTCTCAAAGGGAAAAATTGAATATAATAATAAAACAGTTTCTGAATTTTTTTATCTTCTTCCATGCAGCATGCTCAAAATATATTTATATAAAATAAATTAATTAATTAGATAACTATATATACTAAATAAAATAGACAATGTATATGTAAAATACAATGAAATAATACTAAACAGTACGATATACAAGAAGACATATTACATTTCTGAGAATATTACCACATTTTTTTAGGCACAGCAAAAATGGGTTTGAAACCATGTGTTTATTTGTTCATTAAAGGAAGTGACGGTTAATAGCATTTTTCTTATTTTTTACATAAGAATATATTTTCTGTAATGTGCAGGCAATTTGTCTCAACACAAAAGTATATATTCACCCATAACTGAAAAATAAAACATCCAAAATCAGCATTTTTGTCTCTTTGATAACACTTTTTCAGCAATAATATTGAGGTCTATTCTCTCTCTTATACGTCATCTAGTATTTTCATGCATTGCCAGTTATCATATCTGACTTGACAACAATTAACTTTCTTTTATTGAACAAATCGTTCTAAGCTGGGATTATCAACACAGCCACTGCGCACTATTTGCTTGCAAAAGATTCAGTTTATTGGACAATCAGTCTTCAATTCCATCCAAGTAAAATAGCAATGGTTCAAGCTTGATGATTGAAGGAATGCACTGAAATGGAGATATATATGTATAGTAAGTAAGAGAGGAGATACCAGAAGACAAGACACGTGTATCCACTAAGTTAAGATCGAATATATTAGAACGTAAACACAGGAGTATATGAACATATAAGTCATAGTTTGGGACATTATATACACAGTGGAGATGCATCAATGTCATCCGTCGGTTCTCTGCACGCCATACCATCATTTTCAAAGTTATTATGTTTTTGAGACTTCACTTTTACTCAGTTAATTTAAGTATTTGTCTGAGTATTTTTTATTTGTCTGAGTTAAACACAATGCCATTGTCGACACACAATCTAATGTAGTGGATTGTGTGCCAGAAGGATGAGGCGATATCATCGTCCCATAGGATAGAATCATCAACAATACGGGCTGCGCGCGGGAATCCTGATGTAATATCATCAAACCTCTTTGTGTACCCATCGTTAGAGGCGTGAAAGCCTTGCGGGGCACGCAGATATCTGTATCTACCCTATTCAGTTATAAATGTAGTAGCATCGCGAGCGTCATCAGAAAGTGGAACGCTATGGTACCTGTTCCACGCATCAAGGACTGTTTTCTTCTTGCCAGTGGGGATGACACTGACAACGTTGAACGGGGACTGGGTATGGTGGGTTTCGCGCCGTGTTGCAGCATTCAGATTCTGTAGGTCGACGGTACGACGTGGACTGCCATCCTTTTTTGCAACAGTTACCATTCTAGAGCACCATGTGGTGGGGGTGTCAGTAGGAACTGGTTCAATTATCCCTAGAGCGACGTCGGTATCAAGCTGCAATTTGACCTGTTCCTTCCAATGATGGGGTACAGGAATCGGTTTATGAATGGCCACAGGTGTGTGACCTTCAATGAATGTGATGGTTAATGGCTCGCCCACCATGGACTGCAGCTGCTGATGGGAGCAGGTATTAAAGGCACTGGCGGCAAAATAAGTCTTTATCCAATTTTCTAACAGCTGGCGATTTTCTGGAATAGCCGGCATAGGGATCTTGCTGGGGGGGTGGTGGGCAATTCGACCGTGCAAGACACCCACATGGTGCTAAAGGATCAGGTGCACAATCTAAAAACATGACTGCATATTTCATATAGATAAAAGCTTACTACTTCATGTCTACATACATCTTAACACATCTACATCTGAAAATGCAAAATCATATGAAAATAAAAAACAGCCAGTGACGCAACACACTCAGCCATAACCTAATCACAGTGAAACGAAGCGATTTCTTGCACATAGTAGATATTCATACCGAGTTTTCGTTTGTTTTGAAATAGAAAATTTCTGCCATTTCATTACAGGTGTCCTTGCAGTTCAGAATAATATCACATGACATACAAGAATTTAGTGAAAGTCACGTGATTATATAAAGTGACGGAAAAAGATATAGACGAAAAGAAAATGGCGTAGATATATGCCCCAGAAAAATGAAAGTCGTGGGAGATCGTGGTCTTCCCTGATTCTATTTTCACAAGATTTGATAAATTTAATGCTTTATCTTGCCTTGACAATTAGCAGGATATCAGGGAATTCCTCCTTCCATCGATATAACACCAACAGATTTCGCTCTGTGCGAGGCTATAAATGGCTGTTTATCATCCTTATAAGGCAGAATACAATTTAAGTCTTGTTTAAAAGTCTAAAAGCTTCTTTGACAAAAGTCTATCTGAACTGAGATTGCACAGAAAACGTAAAGATGAAGTAAAAAGTGGCTTTTTGTGACTTATCATTTTGATCGCTTCATGCCGCTTGGCCGCCATTTTTGACAACACACATAGGACCGTCTTTTGTTTTCTCACTCTGCATCCAGCTACGCTTTAACATATCCCTGGTAGTGTTGATATTTAGATTCAATATGGCTATTTTTGTTATCCTTATAGAATGGATGTTCATATAAAAATGCTGGAGAAAATGTGTAGAGTGTGTGGGAAGATGATAAAGATTTTAGGCTCTGTTTTTTTATTCAGTTAATTGTCGGACGGAAAATCGATACTTTAAACGCTCACAAAAAACTTTAGGAGAACAACTGAGCTATTTCTAAGTGTTGATTAGCTGGTATGGACCTAACTTCTTCCAAAACAATTTAAAGTGAGATCGAAAAAGTTTTTTCTTTTATAATATCACAAGGAAAAGTAAATTGTCGGACGGAATCGATAGAAATTAAGATTGAACAAGAAGCCGCTTGGCTTGAAGACTTCAGGACGTAACACAACGATGCATATTTAGTTTCAAAATACAACGTTGCCGAATTGCCAAATTATGTTCAAATCTAATAAGATGACTGGCAAATTCAAAATCAGCAACTTCTAATTGTGAGTTGTAGAAATTTTTATGAATATTGCGGAAATTTCTAAGTTTGATCCAAATTTGGCCCGAATTACCCATTTCTGTTCAAATCTGACAAAATGACTGACAAATTCGTAATCAGCACTTTTCAAATGTGATCGGCGCAAAATTTTTTGAAATTTGGTCCAAAATAGACCTAAATTGCCCAATTTTAGTAAAACCTGGCAATATCATTGTCAAATTTGAAATCAGCACCTTTCAAATGTGATCCGTGCAAAATTTCATGAAAATTGAAGAACTTTCGAAATTTGGTCCAAATTTGGCCTACATTGCCCAATTTTAGTCAAACCTGACAAAATCATTGTCAAATATGAAATCAGCACCTTTCAATTGTGATCCGTGCAAAATTTCATGAAAATTGAAGAACTTTCGAAATTTGGTCCAAATTTGGCCTAAATTGGCCAATTTTAGTCAAACCTGGCAATATCATTGTCAAATTTGAAATCAGCACCTTTCAATTGTGCTCTGTGCAAATTTTCATGAAAATTGGTCAACTGGAAGTCCTAATTTGACCAAATTTGCGAATTCGGCAACGATGTCATGTAAACGCTGCACGAAAACGTTCATAACTTGGAGGAGAGGTTGATTTATCCACCCCTTCGTGTAGCTGCTACAACTTTGGCCACAGTTTGGTCCTGTAAAATTATCTTAGCCGTCTTCTATCATTTTGATAGCTGCTCATGCTTATGTCCCACGGAATAATATATCAGTAGCCCTTTTATAAGCATGGACAAAGATGTATTTTCAAAATATTGTAATTGCAAAATGGATGTGTCCAAGAAGCAGTTTACAGGTATGTCACTTAAAAGGATAAACAATGTTTGATTCATAAAATGAATGAAATTTCATAAAAGATGAATTGCATAAAAACTTTGCTAACCTCTCTTCCCAGGACAATTAAAATGGATTATTATACCACGGGAGTTAATACTGCAATCTGATTGGCTTAACACTAGCATAATATTTTTGAATATAAGGTGCATTACAATGGCTTCTCTCTGTATTTTCGAATAAATCGCAAAATTCTGCGAGACGTCATTTTGTAAACAAAGGTTTTTCATGTTAAAACACATAGTGAAAAACACTAGTGCTACTAGTGGTATAATAAAAAAGTTATTTGGACTCGTTCTCATCCAATAACTGTTTAATATTCAAGTATTATCTAAATAATTATGCTCAGATTATAAAAAAGTCCCATCACTTAAGTATTCCTGACTTTATCTTAGTGAGCAACAAGAAAACCATAACAGCAAAAAATAAAATGGTAGATCTACACATGTATTCTCTTTCTGACTTACATTTATGAAATATGATTTATATGAAAGTAAGATAATATTATCACACTTTTTATAAATTAACTGCATAAAAATACATCATTATCTTTAGTCTATCATCAACATTCCATTCTGAATCCTCCTATAGTGACTATCATTCAGAATGGGAGCACCTTTCAATCTCACATATGCCAGCTCAAAATCTCTTGAATGGATTTTAGATCAATGGGAGTATGACAAAATAGAATCTTTTGCTCCAAATTTCCATAAGCATTGACTGTTTGATGAAGTTATTGATTGATATCTTCAATGACTTTCTCTCATCAATAATGCAGTCCTTGTATGCGAATCAACTATAGTTTAACTTGAGCGATAGGACATTCTCCATCTTTTCAATCTTTCTTTGGCAGATAAAGATGTTACACAAAGTGAATTCATTTATCTCCATACAACATAAGTAATTGTCACTGGGTACTTAAAAAGAAATCAATCATGCATATAGATCCAATGGAACCAATTACACCAGCATCAAATCTGCATTTGAGAAATGCTGCATCAGTTATTAAAAGCAAATGTTGATGAATTCGATGTGATTTTACCTAAACACAAAGTACAAGATGATAACTGTGGTGTTTATGTCTGTTTTTAGGCAAAGCAAATAACAGATAACAAAAGCTTAGAATAAATGTTTTCGAAACATTTCGAAACCCCTTTTGAAAAAAATATTTAGAAAATTGTTTGCAAAACTTCAGAAATGGCTTCGAAGTCATCGATGTGATGTTCATTGATGACTATTGTATATATAGTTCTTTTTCATTTTCACTATACTTTTTATTTAATCATTTTAATTATGCTTAACTGCTTATAACTGTTGACAATAGGACAAAAGATTGTTTTTATACTGCATATGTGACTTGTATGATGTATGTCTCTTTCGATCTTGACAGTACGTTGGTTTCTTTTTTATGTATGTAGTGTGTTGCATTGTTTAGTTTTTCTATAAGTTCTTTGTTTTTTACGTTCTTGTATTTAACGAGTCTGTACATGTGAGTTTTATAAGGAGTTATATATGTTAGAATAGAAAAAGTACTCTGTGAGAAAAGTTGTGTTCTCTGTGTGAAATAACTTCAACAATTACAACATCTGTGTAATAGCCCCAACTTAACTTGTTATATTCTGATGAAGGGCAATGTAGATGGGTGGAAAGTTAAAAGTTCCTGCTTATTAAGAAAAAATAATGGACATCTGTCTTCAGTCACTACTGCGTTGCTGTCCCACTATATATTATTCGTACTCACACCAAATTAGATGACTTAGGTATAAATCACATGGCTTGTAAATGGTGTTTTTTGCTTTTATTAATAAAAATATATTTCACAAATTATATTGAGATAAAAAGATAAAAAATAAATGTTAACTATGTTATATGTTTTGCTTTTACCCCTGGAAGTCATCTCTTCTCTGTACACATATATAAATTTAGGTCAGCAGTAGATTTAAAAGAGGATCTAAAAACATAAACTTACCCTAAACTTGTCTGTCTGTGCATCTTCTCTAAAAACTTTCACACAACTCCACAAACGCGAGAGGGAACAGTGCTGTTTTCTTCGTCTAGCCAGTTTGACAACACTCGCCCGCTTTTCACTCGCGCGGGAAGTGCACATCGATCTCACTGGATTTTTGCTTTCCCGTAGTAGTAGTAGAGGAGGAGAAACCACGGGTATTTTAAATACTTTACTCCACCACGGGTGTCCTAAAGTCAACAAGACTAAAGGTTTTTTAGCTATTCTATCGAAAATAACAAGAAGTTCTATACGAGACATGCTTAAAATAATAACTTAGTATATACTAAACGATGTAAACAAAGTTTTTAACATTTTCATGATCAACACCTAACGATATAAGCCGAAATTCACCCTAATGGAAGTTTTGTCGGACGGAAGCGACTCAGAAATGTATAAAGATTTTTTTGGAAAAAATGACCTAATTCAAATTCCTAGAGAGTGTCTACAACTTACCAACATGATATAAGAGGCCAATTTTTAAAATTACAAGATATTGATGCTCCATTTAATCAACTTCCGTCCGACAAGAAAATGCAGAAAAACTTGTAAAACTTTTAATTATCATACATTTTGAAAGATGAAAAGCAAAAGGTCATTGGCTATTCGCATCAAGCCGTAAGTACAAAAGACATTATAGTTTTATACCACCAGGAAACCAGGAAAAGCTATAATTTGACTAACATCACTCGAAATTTCCGTCCGACAAGAAGTGAATAAATCAAAAGGAACTTCAAATACAACAGAAAAGTTGTAAATTTACTCAAAGCAACAATGTCCCTGAAGCCATTGTTGACATAAACCAGGGCATCGCATCCATTCTTCATCTTCACAATGTATGTATTCCCCCAAACACAAAGCACAGTGATTTTGAGGGCAATGCTCCGGGGACTATTTCCCGCGGGGCTATTCTCCAGGAGGGGGATTATCGTGATACCTTCTAAATTAAGTAATTTGGTAAGAATTTAGGAGAAAGAAACAAGATTCGCAAAAATGCGACTATATATTTCCCCAAAGTTGCAAACATTTTGCCAATTATTGTGTGTACATTGATAACCATGAGAGAAATATATCGTTAAATAATTACAGTATAACTACCATCGACCTGATACTCAGATTGAATTTAATGCCACAAAAAAACTTACTTTGAAGTTATTATGAAATGAAATTGTTCACGGTCAAATGATAAGGTTTCTCTTAAAATTTTTTGCTGAGGAGTTAAAAAGTGACTGAGAAGTTACTATGGACACGTACCTAAAAATTAGAAGACCTAAATGCGACTAATATTATCCCTTAAACAACTGCATATCAACAAACTCATCAATATGTAAGACAATTTCATCTTAATATAAGATGTATGATCTTTATTGTTGCAGAAGCTTGACAAGTTTCCTATTTGTAACTCAAATAAAACTTACAACATCATACAATCAAATTTGTATACAGGTTTTCTGTACAAAAGAAGAAAAGAAAATTGTTAAACCTAATTTTGATACCACAGTATACTTTCGGGTTGACATATAAGCAAATACTATCAAAAGTAATCAAAATCTCTACTAACAAATATTATGTGTAACATTTCAAATTAGGACAGAGTAGTTATTTTTTTAAAAAAGATGGCCTTAGAGTGCGTTTACATGAGAGCCGTAGTGACCTCAAACCGGTTTGAAATTTTTAGCTGTTTGAAATCGCCATTCTGTTTACGGGTTTCTGGTAAAAATTGAAACAATAGATTTACTAGTTTCTAGCTCTCTATACGAGTGCGTTTTTACACGAGAGTTATACTGAACTCACACCGGTTTGAGATTTCAATACAGGTAGAAATATTTTCTATGCACGATGGAATAAATTTAACACATTCTATATTTTTATTTCATGTGTCAGCAAAATTTAATTAACATGCACATGCTTGTTAACACATTTTATGATAAAACAATGAAATGTGAAAACTTTCACACCTTTCCAAATTTCAGTACAGCCGTTATCATGTAAACATCGCTAAAGGTTTGACCAGGAACCATAGTGAAATAATTACCCATATCGAAACTCGTAACGGGAGGATTGAAATTTCAAACCGGTTTGAGTTCACTACGGCTCTCATGTAAACACACTCTTAAAGTGGCAATTTATAAAACTAAATTCAAGTATTCAGAATAAAAGAAATTTATTTTGTGTTTATTTTGTGGTAAAAATGACCTTCATATATAAATCCCAAATGGAAAAAAACAAACTTTGGTAGTGAAAATACATATCCATAACCAAATCACATAGCTGAAAGTAGAAGTTTGTGCTCCGGCTTCATTTAAATTACAGACTGTCATTTGTGTTGTGTTTTGAATTACAATCGTTGTTCGTACAGGAAAATTGACAGTACATAATATTAAATTTTGCAAAATAAAATATGATATACAGTATCAAAACAGTATACGTGATCATGGAATTCATCCATAGTAAACTATGTTTCCGTTGTTGGATTAAATGACTATATATAATGTTTTAAAATATTATACGTAATAGGTTTTCTGTACTTCTTGTTGCATATACGACATCATGTTTTTACTAGCTGTTTTTATGTACTTTTTGAAACTGGTTGAACCGGTCGTTCTCCACATGAAAGGCAAAAGAGTTTCCTTGGCTGGTACATCATGCTTTTAGTTCAGTTGGGCTACATTATATCAGGATGTAAAATAAAAATAAATCTTCAGCCTGGCTATTGATAATGAATTTTCACCTTTGCACTGAAACCACACCTTCAATGGTTTGCTGTTCGAAGCATATTAATTACCAAACATCATAACAATGTTATCAACAAAAACAAAACATCATTGATACATCAATTTTTTTCTGGTTTTACACGTTCATTCAAAAGTTTTTACGAAGCTTTTTAAGACAACACTGAACTAAAACGATTCATTTCCATCATTTAACGTTTCATCTATTGAATCATTTTAAGACCTAGCAGAAAAAAAACAAAAATCTTCCACTCATCTGCACTGACTGAAAAAAATGGCGTGCTGTAGACGAGCCTCTATTCTTATCTACTTTGGCGGCTAGGCGAAAATT
Source organism: Turritopsis dohrnii (assembly GCA_027922465.2). Lineage (NCBI taxonomy): Eukaryota > Metazoa > Cnidaria > Hydrozoa > Anthoathecata > Oceaniidae > Turritopsis > Turritopsis dohrnii. The sequence goes on from BQMF02000019.1 coordinate 1,667,904, forward strand.
CAATACCGAACCGCGGCTATAAAAGTGAACGGAGAAGGAGAAGAAGGAGAAGGAAAATGCCGGTTTTAACATATATTTCGCCCTATGGGGAAATATATAATAAGAACTTTTTAAAGTGTTTCGTTACATTTTGTTCATTACTCTCTATACTAACCTATGGCTTTCACCATCTCTTTTTGATATGAATTCTCTTAATTTGATATCCTATTATTGTTGAGATAGGACTTGCTTGCAAATCTAGCCATTTGTTTTGATTATTTTTTTAAATGGGAATATTTTCTATGATCTAGATCTATCCTGCTAATCTTTGTAGCTATAACATGCAAGAGAAAATTGGAAAAAATACAACAAGGAGATACGAAAGACTTACAAATTGTGGCTTTTTATCCTCATAATGATGACTGTGCATGCTTCTCTTCAATCCGTAATCAATTTTCTCATGTCAGTCGATTTCATTATCTTAAGAGGGAGAATTAATGTATCTATACAACTCACAATTATACCCATAAAAATTAAAGATGAAAACTTTGTAAGCTTTGCTTTTGGGGCCAAGAAAACGGAGAGACGGACTGGATTATGTTTCGCTTGACTCAAATAAGCGCCCCTACCGATGACTGTATGGCGAAATAACCGCCCGTGTTGCTCCAGGGGGCGGTTATTGGAAAAAATAATATTATCAGAGGGCGCTTATTCGGGCAGGGGCGGTTATTCAGCAGGGGGCGCTGATTTCGCCATTATTGGTGCGTGAGTTTAGTAGAAAATGGAACGATAAAGACGGTTTAAGATATAAACTATCGGTCTTGCAATGACCTTTTTATCATTAAGTGGACCATTAACATTTTAATAACATGGCAGGTATTAAGAGAGCCTTGGAAAATGTTCCTTTTATTACAAGAGGAACTTCTGAAATAGCATCACATGCAAATGATGAAACAGTTCATTGCTTCACATATTTACTTGCACAAAAGACCAAATAGAAGTGATACGCTATATAAAGGCGAATATCCACTTCGGATAATTGTCCGCGGACCGTACCGGATCGGTGCGCAAAACAAAAGACCACGTGCAAATATTACTTTGCCTTAAAGTTGTTCACAGATTTTACTTTTACTTTTACCGGATCGGTTCGCTAAACAATAGACCACCTGAAAACATTACGTATTACTTTCACATGTTCTATTTGCGTTAAAATAGGAGGGGAAGTCAAAACAACACAATCGTCGGAGATCAGTGGGAAACTGACAAGTTATTAGCCATACATTCAGCACAACCGAACCAGAAACAGCCACATTATTGGAGAAAAGAGAAAAATATAGTTGTTTTTCAAATAAAAACTGTATTTAAACTTTGTAAAATATCATGATATTTTACAGTGGTATCACTGTAAATAGTTTTGATAAAAGTCAATTCACAGTGGACATTTTCAAACAGTATAATGAAATAAGTAGACCATTATGACGTGTATGATTCTTCATGGTCCATTTTCACGCATTTCTATTAGCTCTCTTTTTCTCTGTTTCATTAAACATTTAATTTAATTACATGGCGTATTTGGGAAGTTATGGATGTGTATTTTCACATCAAGAAACTTTGTTTATTTTTTGCACTCGAAATTAGAAAGTCTGTTTAGAATTAGGAACACTGACAGTATTTCTTCTTATTAATCTCACTATCTTGCCAAAAAAATATATTTTTCAGTTATATATTGGACTAGAAAACAAGCCTGTTTAATGAATTTATATATGGTATTACCTTGAAAGAATGCACCTGATAGTTAAATGATTGTCAAATGAATATATATGTTTGTGGACTAGGATTGTTTTTCAGTTTGCACAACAGGGTATTCTATGCTTACACAGAAATCTACTACTACCTTTTTCAGTTAATCCGTTAAAAATCAGTGTATTTTTGAATGAAAGATTTAGCTAAAAAACATATGTACAAAAAACGGTTTACAAAATTTAAGATTTCAAGCTGTGCTTCTAAATCCACATCATTTTTATCCACATTATTCCCTTCACTAAAATTCCACAAAAGCTAATATGAAATATGTCTAATCATCATCATCAATAACATGTTCGTACTCAGTACATATGTAATACAAGACATGTTTTGAAACGGTAAAAAGCAACGTCAGCAAATTGTTAGCTCGATACGCATGCGTGACTTTCCCGTTTCTGGGGACACCCATATAACGAAGGGTATTTTAATAACGACTCTCACTAACGTTCCAATCACATACGGGGTGTCTAAGAAAAACGTATCCGCAAACTTTCAGTGTTTCAGTGTTAGTACTCATCTGATTGTGTTTGTAAAGATACTGCATTGTTACAGGCGTTAAGGCGAATTTCCACTTCGGATAATAATCCACGGACCGTACCAGATCGGTTCGCAATCAATAGATCACGTGCAAATATTACGTAATACTGAAAGTTTGCGGATAAGTCTTTCTGAGACACCCTGTACAAAAAAATTCTTTAGACGAATTTTTTTTTATGGAAGAAGCGCTTTAGTGTGCAGTGGGTGTTAAATTGCACGATGTTTTATTGATTTCATTGACAAAACAAAGAGTACACAATGGATACTTGAAAACTGTGCAGATGATGTCTGAAGGTCTCTGGTGTACGAAATGTCATTCATTCTTTTATGGATAATCATTCATGTCTAACAAATTGATAAATTCATGCAAGAACGTGAAACACGTGTATTAGAATATTAAACTAGTAAGACCGCAAAGAAATGATTCGAGTGTGTGCAAGTATATTTTCTTATTAATATTTTCCTAGGTTGGTTATATTATTAAGTTTGTATTATTATTTTTTTATAGTATTTTGATGTATGGTTGTTTTTGAACTAATTTAACAGAGTTTTATCAGTGTTTGTGAATTGTACGGTCGTTGAACTGGAGATCTTTGATGGACTTTGTGATTGGCAATGAGTGAGGATGATAGCATTCCCAAGAGCTTTTTTTCTGAATATCAAATGTCTGTTCTACTGAAATTTCTTACTTTGAGAAAGTAAGTCTTCTGTTTGTTGTTGTTGTTCTTACAGTCCTTCAGATGAAGTTTTCTTCCAAAGAATAGGCCCACAAAAGGATGTAAAAGGATGACACTGATTCATCAAACCTAAAATTAATGTTTATTCTACAATAGTGAGTTTGAATCAGGCAGTTCCAACAATAGGCAGTTGTTGGATATCTATTTCCTCCTCCCAAAAGTGCAGCATTTTGTATGACTCGGTCATGGCCGTGTTAGCTGGTTGCATCAGTACTGCGTTTACTGGCACTTCTCTCCTGGGTGCAAAGAGGTGTCTTCGGAACGACTCTGCACGGCGAAGAAAGGGATAGCTTTGTGGAGAACGGCGTGTATCCAGGGCCCACAAGAGTGTTTCGGTGCGCAGACCTAAACAATAATATGCTGCATCAATTCATATGGTCTTTGTTGGCTGGATCTTTGATTGCTCTTGACCTACGATTTGCTTTCTTGAAGTAGCGAGGACGGAATAGCCCCTATCGGGATGTCTTATAACCTGCTGCTCTTCAGATATGGTACCGCTATACACTGCCCGAAGTCAAGTCTGTGAGTTAGAGGACCCAAGGCTTTCGGGATTTTTGTTCAACAAGACGCTCTAAACATGAGGAGTTAAATATCATTTCCGTCAAAAACACATTAAGGTAGAGGGCATGAGGTGTGTTGTGTAACAGAAAGATCGTTTTACATCCTGCGGTTAGTCTTTTTTTCTCTTCTTTCTTTTCTTTATTTAATAATTTGCGATTTTCAACTTGCTACCTTTTCTGAACAGTCAATGACATGGGAAGTTCCTATCAACCGATAAACCTCACCAGCAACGGTTTGAATGGTGTTTTAACGGATCGGGTTTAGTTAGTTACATGTTAGTGCACGTAGTCTTATTTTAGCAATGCATTTAGATTTAGTCCACATTTATGCAAATATATACATATAGAAGTCTTTATTATTTACCGTGGCATTTGTTATTGTATGGTTTTTGTTATTATGTTATTATATTTTAGTCCATTTTATCATTTATTATTTTTGTATTATCTTTTATTACCTTGCTTACATTTACTTAGTATTTAGTTGCCTTGGAATTTATTTTGGACTTAGGGTTTTAATGCCTCTTGCTACGACTGAATATTGTTGTTTTTAGTAGTGGTTTGTATTTTAAATTAGGTACTCATTGTTTTAATTTTTCATGTTATATCCATAACTTAGTTTTTTCTGATTTTGAATTAGTGGTGCAGCTGTAACGCTGCCATGTTTTTCTTCAGCGAGAGGACAACTTCAGGTCCATTTTGTTTTTGGCGTTGTTTAAGGCTTCAATGTAGTTGAAGTCACTCATAACTAGTAGTTGTGATGGTAATTTCTTTCAGGGATCACTTAAATGATTATGCATGCTGCCGAGGCATTTGTTTCTTTGTAGAGACAACTTCTATAACATCCAAATTCAGTTTTATTTCAGACTTCTGGAGTAAACACTAAAGGAATATTCCTAGGCGTTCCTATGTTGTGGGAAATTAATGTTAACTTCATGTGTTTTTCTTTTCAGGATAGGATAATCTAACTTGCTGTTCATTTTAGAGATTTAACGCTTTCATTTTCAGGTTAATTTCAGGGCTAATGACATGTTTATGTTGATTATCATGTTTATTTCCGTGTTTTCAGAATAATTCATTTTCAATTTTTACAGGGTAAACTGGTAAACCTCATTTCTAGGAAATAATTATTTCTGTTTTAGATAATTTCATTTCTTTTTCATGAACCTTGTTGTTTTATGCGAGTTCTTGTATAAAATGAAATTAGCTTGGTGATCGATGGGAGATGGAAAAGAATACCAGTTATCCATTTGGTCTGACAATTGTGTTTGCAGCATGTTTGGTTTTCGAAAACCGATTTTCAACTCCGACGAATAAATTTCGGTATGTATGCATGTTTATATGATAATGACTGATTGTTACTTCAGGATTTTTTTCATTTTTCATGTTTCATTATAGAAAACAGGTCAACAGTGAATATTACTTGGCATTGATATTGAAACTAAGGTATGGCTGATTACATGTGTTATTAATTGAAACAAAAACATCAATCCTAAGATATGCTCAAATCTTTATTTTATAGATGTGAACGAAACATGGATACACATTATGGCCTTTCCCTCACGGTTTTCTCGACAGTAAAAAATGCCAGATAAAAGTGGCGCTGCTGTTTTGGCTCTTATGCAGTAACTGCGAGTTTTTCATCCAGAGGGTTTAAAGCATAGTCACAACAAATATATAACAGAATTAAATATTGTCTCAGTTTCTTAACCCACCTTAAGTACTCCATGTTGGTTCATGTACCGAGTTTCTATAAAATGTTTTTCAACTTTTTCGAAAACTTTGGCACGGTTTCGTGCCTTTTTCATTTATGGACTTCCTCCTCGTGTAGTCCTTATATCAACAAGGAAACAAACTTTGGATTCAAGGTTGACTACTGACAAAAAACACATGTACTCTTATAATCAACTCAGTTTTCAACCCCTTAGGAAGTTTTATTAAGAAGTGCCTTAAAGCTATGATGTCGCTGAGTTATTAACTTTGACTGGATGAAGTAACTAGATGTTAAGAACCTTATGAAATTGAGATCGCAACGAAGACGACATTGCTCAAGATATTCATATATAACCACAAAACAATGAAACTTTAGCATTTACCTTAAGAAGATTGGCTATTATGTTTATGAACTTGTTTGATGAACTTAGAATCATGAATCAGCAGGAGGAAACCAAGCAAAATTTAATACAAATTGGTGCTACTTTGCCGTATCCTTGTACGGTTGGTAGACATGCGAATCAAAAATGCAAATCCGTTCGTCTTACAGTAAAGGCACATTAAATTCACTAAAGGACCCTCCATAGTATTTTCACAATGGAAACATTTTAATTTAAATTGTACGCGATGATTCAATGTTTCACAAGGATTACATCGGCAGTATTGGATAGGTAAGACTTCGAATGAATTATAACCGGAGAAACCTGACCATACAGATTATTTCCTCTAACATTAATAGCCAATCTATATCACATTGAGCTCAAAAACGCAGATTCTTGTGAGCCAAGTAACAAATCGACTATAACGTATTACATGTGCATTGTTTTCCGATAGATTCATTGAACGGAAGTCGCCTCATCTAAAAGTCAAGGACAAATTCATATAAAAGCATAGAAGCTAAGATTAAATGATCGGTAAATGTCTTAAAAGAAAAGAAAGGAAAACAACTGATTTTCAAAGTGTTTTTTTTTATGATGGCACAAAAGTTGAGAAAACGACAACGACAACATATATGTTTTGGCATAACATTTTAATATGGTTTTGTCAAAGTTTTGTCAAAAAGAGATTATACCTACATAAAACCCATGCGCGGACTTATATTCGACATGACTTGGTCTAAGAATTAAATTTTGATAACATTTTGTCTGACAGACAGACAAACAACAAATCTGTTATAAAAATAGACTAGAGGCAAAGACAGTGTTGTTGGCCTCCCATTCATGTATGCCCTATTGACAAACAAATTGACTTTGGATTGATTAATTGGATTTCTGCGAAAGCAAGAAATACATTAAAACCGGCTTTGTTTTTCTTTTTCTTCTTTTTCTTACTGTCCAAACCTAGCGGTTTTTTGAAAGTTCATGCGTGCAGTTACATGAAACCAAAGCACCATGAAAAGTGTCAGTGGAAAGAAACCCTTTAAGATCTACACAAATGGATTTTTAAGTTGAAAAACGAAAGTATATAGAAGAAACTTATAATTATCTTGAACTGTGATCGTTCTTTTCTAACTAAAAAGAAATTCTGAAGGTTTTGTAAACAGAAGAGTCAAAAAGGTATATATTTGTTTATTTTTAGTGGAAACATGTCTTGAGATTCTTTAAGCATAAAAACAAAACAACCTTATTTGTTTCGTATATGGGCTGTTATGCTTTTTAAGATCTGGATACTTAAGCTCAGCTCAGTTTCCTTTTCAGCTCCAACATCAAATATGTCTACTCTGCACCACTTACTTTTAATGTTTGAAGTTCAATATTTTCATGTTTTTAATATTTTATTGTTTGATCATTTGTTAAGTTATACACTGTCAATGTTCCTCATTGTGAATGGCTTTCCTAATCACATTAAATTAAAACACCTTCCAGCTGTCTGTAAATTCAAAACACTGCACATCATGTAACACAATAAAAAACTGTCCTTTCAGTTATATAATAATTATGTGTGTGCTTTAGGGCATACATATAAGTATATATGCTTTTAATGATCAAAAACTTCGTTAACTTTTTGTGTTTGGAGTATTGAGAATTCCGTTCGTAATTAAGAAGATTGACGGTACACATCAAATGTTTAAAGAATATGATTTACATACGTACACTGTGATATCTGAAAAAGATCAATATAAGCTTTATATTTCGTACCCGCAAAATGAAGGATGTTTTATGTCCTACAATAAAGTTTCACATAGTGTCGATTACACTTTCACAATGCATATAAAATCAGAAATCCAATGTTATGTTGTAAAAATCGTTCAACCTTTTTTCGAATTTTTACAAACAGGTCGTGAATTTCAACTTAGATCAAGAATTTTTGTGAGTGCATGTCACATCGTTAATCAAACTAAAACAGAAATTCAGAACTTTTAGAGTTTATGAGTCACGTGCATATTCATTGTGATATTTGAAAGGATCAATGTATCCTCGATATTGTTTCGTAACAACAAAATAAGGAATATTTAATGTCATTCAGATGTATTCCAGTTTATTGGCAGCTATATGCATTATAAATCTCACGTAGTGTTAATTATCCTTCTTGACAATGTCCTGGGAAATACATGATTAGAAATGTGATGTTTCATTTTGCAAATCATCTAATCTTTTTTCACATTTCAAGTATGTCATATGTGATCTTTTATTTTTCAAGCTTCAGCAGATTTTGCAGAAATCCTTTTGCCTGTTAGGGCATCTTGTTTTATGTTAAAAATAGGCTCACAAAAATAACCCATGCCAGGTCAGATTTTACTGTTTCCTTTAAAGAAAGTAAATTGTAAGTTGGCTTTCCTTACTTTTTGAGCCTTTTTCTTATTTTGTTCTTTGCCTTAAAAACTCAGTTTCAGATTTCAGCCTCATTTTGTTCTTATCTATAGAACTTCCAGTAAAACAAGAAATAACGTTTTTTAGAAACGCCTGTACTTCTTTCTTGTTTCAATCTTGACAATTTGAACTAATTTGTTATGGAACATGGTAGCGAAACAAATACTTTTAAAAATGGTAGCCATTTGGTACTAACCTAATATGATAACGAGTATGCAAGTTTTTAAGCAGACCAACACTATTAATTATATTTCGCACATTATATTGTAGGTGAGAAAAGAAACACAAGTGAAAACAATATACATATACTTCTAAAATGTTTATCAGTAGCATCAGAGAAAATTGCAAGAAAATTCATGGATTGTTCTTATTTTACAAGAAATTTCATGTTTGGACTGTCTTATTTTTTGAAACAATGTGGTACCACTTCTCAAAACCTAGTTACAGACACTTTTTGGTCTTTAAAATTTCAGTTTGCAGTCAAGTGTTTATACAATAGGGCAAAAATGTAAAGAAAAACTCAGCAACAAGTCTTCCATTAAGGTATGTCTTCCATTTAAGTATGGAAGCTAATATCCTATCATTGAATAAACATTATGTATTGAGGAAAAAGAATACACAATTTGAATAACATGGAGAAGAATATATGTATGCTAGTCGCCAAGGCGGCGTTGCTCGCCGCCCATGGCCACCGTCAGCCTACGTTGAGTTTACAAAAAATGAAATTTAGAAATTGGCAACGGAAAGTGCACCTACGTTGTGCGGCCCCAAAAACTGATCAACAAAATGTATGGGATTGTTTTGCTACAACCAACCGTTACAGAGATGTATTTTGATGACGTCACAGACCTTTCCGAAAAGACAATTATGTCCAACGGCCGGTAGAGTTTGTGAGGCGGACTTCTGGGGATTCCCTATTGTACTCCATAATTTCTTTACTGAGGCTACCAATATTGGTATGACTCAATATTTCGCAAATTTTCTCTAGATTGTCTATTTTCCTTATTGGAATTGCAAAAGTTATTGTTTGGCTGTTTTATTACTCCGAGGTATTCACGCTATTGGGTTGGATCCAACACTAATTTCGCAAAGTTTGTCATAACCCTAAATCTTGGAGTAAATAAATGGTTGTGTCCCTGGCCCTTGAAGAAGCCACCATGTCGTCTATGTATATTAGGATCCCGATTTGTGATTTTCTCAATAGTGATATGCGTACTTTCAGATTATTGGTAAGTATTCTTGGTGTTTGACGCGGTCCAAACATCAGATATTGGAACTTGTAAAGACTCCTTTCCCATGGCAACCTCATACTTCTTGGATTTTATTTCTATAAAATTTCCATACGATTTAATATTGGATAATCGAGCCCATTCCCTTACATAATGGCACCCCGAGCTACGCTCGATCTCTTTTTCGACTTGTTCCCGCAAGAAGAAGTTCAAGAAGTTACCGATAATCTGAAATTATCTTGCTAATCATGGCTGATACGCCTGAAGATACAACTGCTGCAGGTAGTGAAACCTTAGAAGCAGCAAATAAACAAGTTTATAGTGCCGATGAGCATGTTATAGGGGAGAAACGTCCCCGGGATGAAAGTGACGATGACGAAAATCAAGAATCAGTAGTAATGAACTTTAAACGTCCTCGCTTTGAAGTTTTTGGCGAAGACCAAATTAATGATTACGAATTACCGCTGGAGATGGCGGATTATTGCAATAAGTATATGGGGAAGTTTGTCCCTGAAAAGGACGTGAAAGAGTCTGTTTTGAAGGACAACCCAGTACCAATAAATTTATTAAAACCAAGAAAGTTGGATGATTTTTTCCATGATTCAATGGAGCAGAAACATCGAAAACCAGAACTTTTAATTGATGAGAGTTTACAAAAAATTGAGCAAAAAATAACTAACATTTATAAACCTCTGTGTCGAGCATGGTACGCTCTTGAAGCAACTTTAAATAGACCGGAGGATAACATTTCTTTAGAACAACTGTCTAATTCTATTCAACAGACGGTGCTGATGGTAGGACAGGCGGTGAACTCCGTCACATATCATAGACGACTTAATGTTTTATCTACTATCCAAGGCAAAAAGAAAGCTAAAACCACGTTGAGGGAGCAAAGTAACCTCTTCGAGGATGTAAAAGAATCGAAATTGTTTGGTGCTAAATTCCAACAAAACGTTGTCGACCTCGCAAAAGTTAAGAAGAAATCAAAGGAAGTGTTCGATAATATGGATAATAGGAAGCAACAACAATCCAGATCAAGTGGAAATCGTGGAGGCTACAACAGGCAGCCCTTTCGAAGGGGCCCTCCATCCAGTCAGGGAAGGAATGGAGGGCAATCAAGACCACCATATAACAACAGAAACAATTTCCCAAGGATTGGGGGTAAGAATAAATACTTTACCAGTCAGAAGGAAGGATTCCTTGGTCAACAATGCCTCGATGAGGGTGAACCGACTCTTCAAATTCTCAGTAAAGAGAGACAAAAATTTCCCAAACTTCAGGGCAGAAAAACTTCAAAATTTGAATGTAAACAAAAATTCCCCAGAGTTGATAATGCCCCAAAACCTTCAGCATGTGCATCCACTGGTCAGAAACCTGTTTCAACACTGCAAGATAGGGGATTACCCGATAGCAGGAAGGTTGAAATATTTCAGAGTAAATTGGGAAGTTCTTACAAACGACCAGGAAATATTAGACATTGTGACCGGGCTACAAATTCCCTTTATGGAGAAACCAAAACAAATGAAACCACCACATCCTGCCAAAATGCAGAAGTCGGAGGAATCTCTTGTACAAGAGGAAATCGAGGCAATGTTGAGGAAGGGAGCCATCCGGAAGGCCTCTCCAGTTGTAGGGGAATTCCTCAGCAACATTTTTCTAGTGAAAAAGAAAGATGGCGGAAACCGACCGGTTATAAATTTGAAAAATCTAAATACATTCATACCCTTCCATCATTTCAAGATGGAGGGTATGCATTTGATAAAGGAAATGTTGCAGGAAGGGGATTTCCTCTGCAAAATCGACCTGAAGGATGCGTATTTTTTGTGTTCCTCTCCATCCCAGGTCTCAAAAATATGTAAGGTTTCGTTGGCAGGGCAATCTGTACGAGTTTCTATGCCTTTGCTTTGGTCTGGGACCAGCTCCTCGAATATTTACGAAGCTGTTAAAAATCCCAATTGCTATACTCAGAAGGATAAATATCCGAATAATAATTTATTTGGACGACATGTTGCTAATGAGTCAAGCAATGGAGGAAATCTTAATGGCAAGGGACACATTGATTTTCTTATTACAACACCTGGGGTTTGTGATAAACATTCCCAAGTCAGTCATGGAACCGAGAAAGGAAATCGAGTTCCTGGGTATGATAATCAACTCCATGGACATGACAGTCACTCTCCCACAGGAAAAGCTTTTGAAAATACAGAATCGTTGTCAAACAGTGTTAAAGAACCCCACAATAACCATTTGGGAGTTGAGCAGTCTAATAGGAAAATTAACAGCAACCTCCTTAGCAGTGGTAGCTGCGAATTTACAAATACGGTTTTTACAGCAAACTCTAAATGCGGCTTTACAAACAGAGGGAAATTACAAGGCCCGGGTTACATTAAAGGAAAAAGCCCTCCAGGAATTGCGATGGTGGGTAAACAATTTGGAACTGAATCAAGGCAGATCTCTTTTAAAACCCCAGAATCAAGTAATACTGTAATCAGATGCTTCAAAACAAGGGTGGGGAGCATTCTGCAGAGGAGTTTCAATAAGAGGTCAGTGGTCCAGATATTTTGGAATTAAAAGCAATTTATCTGGCAACTCTAACTTACACAAAAATGTGGAAATTGCAACATATACACTTTCGGACAGACAACATGACCGCCCTTTCGTATCTAGTGAAAATGGGGGGGGGGGGGGGGGGGGGGGGGGGGGGGGGGGACCAAATGTGCAGTAATGATACAGTTAGCAAAAGATCTATGGTCACACCTTCTATCTCAGAACATCACAGCAACAGCAGAACACCTTCCGGGGGAATTTAATGTGAGAGCGGACTGGCAGTCGAGAAATTTTCAGGACTCCAGCGAATGGGGACTTGCACCTCAGATGTTCTCCGCAGTCTGCCAAAGATGGGGAAAACCGGATATAGACCTGTTTGCTTCACGCCTGTTTCATCAGATACCCCAGTACATGTCATGGAAACCAGACCCTCTTGCTTTAGCAGTGGATGCACTTCAGCAGGATTGGAAAAATTTCTACCCATATGCATTTCCAACGTTTTCAGTGATAGGCAGAGTGTTAATGAAAGTGAGACAAGATCAAGTTGTTATGATTTTGATCACACCTCTGTGGCCAACACAACCATGGTATGGGCAGCTTCTACAAATGGTAATGGCAGACCCTCTACTCTTGCCCCACAGGCTAGATCTTCTCAAAAATGCAATGGGGGAAGCACACCCTTTGTTGAGGAACAAAACTCTTCAGTTAGTGGCCTGGAAAATTTCAAGAAAATCTTGGCTAGTGAGAAAATATCAAAACAGGCTGCAGAGCTTATCACAAATTCCAGAGCAAAAGGCACAAATCTTAATTACCAGTCGGCCTGGAAGAAATGGAGTCGCTGGTGTAACCAACAACAAATTAATCCCTTTAAGTGTTCTCTGAGTTCCGTACTAAATTTCTTAGCATTTTTGTTTGAAGAAGGTTTGGAGTATAGTACCATTAACACTCACAGGTCAGCCATTTCAGCCTATCATGAGCCAATTGATGGTTTTGCAGTTGGAAAACATCCTCGGGTTTGCGCACTTACCTCAGATGTTTTCAAAACAAGACCTTCACGTCCTAGGTTTATGTTCATATGGGATGTTGAGCAGGTTCTGAATTACTTAAATTCTTTACCTCCATTTTCAGATCTCACAGGTATTACTTTAGTATCTAAATTGTCCATGCTTTTAGCTTTATGTTCAGCTTCTAGGGGATGCGAACTACAGTACTTGGACACCCGGTACATGGTGTTCACAGGTTTATCTTACATTTTCAAAATTGCTGAAGTTACCAAAGTACGAAAGAAAGGGGAATGTCCGCCAACGTTTGAATATTATGAGTTTCCAGATAATCGAAACTTGTGTGTGGTTTCACTGTTGACATATTACCTCGAGTTATCCAAGGCATGGAGAGGGGATAGAAAAACTCAGCTTCTTTTAAGTCCTATAAAGCCTCATAAGGAGGTTGTTACTTCAACAATTGCTAGATGGATAAAAAATGTCTTAAAACTTGCAAAAATAGACACTAGTAAATTCACGGCTCATTCGTGTCGTTCCGCCTCCACATCAAAGGCTAAGGTCATGGGGTTATCTGTTCAGGAAATTCTTGACAGAGGCAATTGGTCGGGTGAGTCTACCTGGCAAAAACATTATCACAAACCAATAGAAAATAAGGCTCAAATTTATCAGGCTAAGGTTTTAAAAAAGCCGCTTTGAACAGAGATCGAGCGTAGCTCGGGGTGCCATTATGTAAGGGAATGGGCTCGATTATCCAATATTAAATCGTATGGAAATTTTATAGAAATAAAATTCCCCAATTACATAAGGCGCGCAGCGCCGCATTGTAATTGAGATTTTATGATATAAAATTGAAATACGATTTAATATTGTCCCACCCTCCAGCCCAGTGCTCTTTCATGATGCACCCAGTCCTGTATATATTCCTGTATATATAATTTGTTTTTTAGGAAACCGTTATGGTAAAAATTGATTGCATGTGTACGACATTTGATTGGAAGACATCATTTTGTCATTCTGTTATGTTATTTTGTGGAAATACATTCTACTAGTTGATTTGAAATCCTATTGTTATTTATTCCGAACCTGGCCGATCTAATGTTCATAGAAGTTTTGCACTCGCTTCTCTCGGGGTGCCATTATGTGCGGGAATGGGCTCGATTATCCAATATTAAATCGTATTTCAATTTTATATCATAAAATCTCAATTACAATGCGGCGCTGCGCGCCTTATGTAATTGGGGAATTGCTGAATCAGTGGCATAGGAAGTCATTATCATACAAGTCCTCTCTATAGGTATTTCTAAGCCATGTGTTCACGTCACTTTTGCGTTCACCTACTGCAGTTATAGTGGAATTTCTCTTGTAAAACGTTGTAGCATTCAAAGCTTGTCCTATCAGAAGGATTTCATGTTGAAACTTCATTGCTACATCATCAATATCAAATTCGGTGGTTTCTGTACCATTCGAGCTTTTCAACTCTCTGACCAGAGATCCAAAGATATCTCTGATCTTGTTTGAGATTCTGGCCAATGACTTGCCTTTTGTGATGGCTTTGTTTCCAAAAGGACCTTTTTCCATTTAGAGAGTTTCAAGAGGCTGATCAAGTTTCAGTGTCTCTGTAATATTTTTAGTTACTTAAGAACCTTCAAAATTACCCCATTCTAGATCTTTGCCTTGTTTTTCTCGATATTTCTGGATGATTTTTTTGTTTTTGCATCTTTCGTGTCTATTTCTGACGCCATTTTGAAACAGAAGAAATAGGATTTAGCCTATGTTCCATGAACACTCACCCTAGACTGCGTCCACATAGCGAAATGAGTTCTCTATAATGAAATTATAATGTCCAGGACAAGTATGGTCTTCGTATAATATTTCGATCTCCAGATAATAATTACGAAGACTATATGAAGGAAATCAATAAAGGTCCGGAAGATCTTGAAATCAAATACATTCAAGAAATCTTTAGAAGCATTTTCTTGGGTATGAACGTCTTGTTGTGTCTGTATTACCTTTCATTTAAGATCTAAAGAGATTCTTGAGTGGATAACTTGCATAATATGATAAAACAATTTTTATGAATGTCGTTAACTAGTATCAGTCACCGTATAATTTTCTAAAATACACTGTTCTAAAAAACCTTTTGAGTTGTCTTAATTCGGAACAGCCACATGGTTTGTGTGGCACCTTTTTATGTTTGACTGTACCTTAAAAATCCGTTAAGGCATTTCCGTCTCTCCTAAATTTCGTTCATGCCGAAAAATCTATCCATACTGCAATTGGTAAACGGGATAAAAAACTCACCAGCCTCGGTGAATGATTGTTAGAACCTGTTCCCAGGTCCGTAATTTTCAAATCATTGAGGTCTTGAAAATTGATATTTACTTTTTTGCTGCCATTACCTTTTCGTGAAGATTCTTGTGTTATGTGTTATGTATCTATATCCGTTTATATCTATATCTATATCCGTGTGTCTTAATCTTTTCTGGAATGATACCTTATGACATGAAAATCGATTTATCGAAGAACAAACTCATTTTTATTTTAATGAAAGAAAGCATGGCTTTTCAGTACAAATTTTCTCGTTGTATTTATCAGTTTATTTCAATAGAATTTTAAATCATATTTCGGACAAACACAGCATTGAAAGCAATGATATATATATTTCACTAGATGTCTAACTCCCGTAAAAACGCTATCAAAAGAGTGAGGCCGAAAAAAAAATTGGCAGCCATTATAAATAGTGGCAAAAAATGTAAACAGTGTGCAGTGTAATGGGCGAAAAAGTGAAATAATTAGCAATAACATGAGTTATGATCTTGTATGTTTATTTATTTTGATGAAAAAATAGTTATTGAACTTAATACGAACTACGATTATAAAAACAAAAGGCAATAAGTTCGAAAATTATGCAGCTGTCGTTATTTTCATGTCTATATTATTCTAAACAATTAAACTACGTTTGGAAATATAACGAACACAGTATCTTTTTTTATATTTGGCTGTTTCAATGTCTTTTGTAGGTTCGTTCTAGAAGAAACTGATGTGTATATAAATGTTTTTGGCTAACTTCAGCATATGGCATGTCAGGCATAAAAACAAGCTCTCATCTTCAAAATCAAAATTGCATTTTTATTGATGACAAATCTGATACTTTTTGTCAAAATGTGCCCCTGTTCCATCACATGTGATGCTGTGGCCTATCAGATTACTGATTACTGAATACTAATTTATAAACCTCTTTTGCAAGTGAATATAAAGTTGTGATGCTGGTTTACAAAACCAAAATTTACAAAACCCTTGGCTTGGATGCGTGTTTCCTGTGGTTCACTATGACAATGTTGTGATTAGCCCAACATACATAATTAAATCTGACGATCTATGTTAGCAATATTGATGCTTTAGTTCCCAGTATCGATTTGCAGAATCAAAAGATATGGAAACAACAAATAAAGATTGGTCATAATTTCCAATGGGGAAAGTAGTAGATGGGAATTCACATTTTGTCAATATATTGGTTGTTTGTTTGAGAACTATGTTAAGAAGATTGAAACAATTCCCAACGAGAAGCTGCTGTGTTGAAACATTAACATAAATGCATGTGATGAAATTTTCCATGTGTCCACCTGAGAAGAGCCATATGTTTCCTGATAGAATATTTTATGCATGGTTTGTTTTGATTTGGAAATTTTGCAACTACCAATTTGTTTATTTATTTTGAGTTTTGTATCATTTTACTCAGCTTCTACCTTGGTTTATTTATGTAGCATTTATCCAGTTTATCTTTGTCTAGTCATGGTTTTCTCGTCCTATGCTAATCATGTTTTTCTACCCATGCCCACAGTTTGGTTTATATTTTATGATTGATTGAGATATACATATTATTTAGTTGTTTTTCTATGTCTTGTTTAAGTGTTGAAATATATTGTTCGAAAGCAGTAAATCTGCAGTTCTTTTTTGTGGGAAGTTTCCTGGGGCCTTTTGGTGGTGTTTAATGAATGTGGTATCGGGAATTTGAAGATAGACGGAATGGCATTAGATTTCCAATATGGTTTTGAATCACCAAAACTGAAGAGTATATAATCTCTTGGGAGAAAGTGTTTACTGCACATACAGGAATGTTTTGTTGGTGAATCTTTCTCTTAAATAAAGCCCATTTATCCATTTGGCACATAATTTTCGATCGGAAACGCATAAAATGGATACTACAACTGTTCTGAAATTGATTTGTGCATCTACTGGAACATAAGACTTAAAAATATGGTTTTATTTTTCTATTTGTGTTTAAACAAATTCACTTTCGTTTTCACTCTTGCCACTATTTATAATGGCTGCCAATATTTTTTTTGGCCTCACTACGGGAATTGTAGTCGGACATCTAGCGCTTCGCTTATATATATCATTGATTGAAAGGGGATTTTCATATAACCGTGGCAGTTCTAGCTGTACGCCTAAGTTTTCCAAGAAATGTCAAAAACAAACATGGGTGGTTTTTTGATTTACCTATGAAGTAGGGTGTCGAAGGTAGTTAGGCAGAAGTAGGACATTGTAAGGACTTTAAATTTTGGTTTAATCATGACAGAATTTCTGCTATGAGAAATTTACAAAGTTTTAAATGCAGCAACGTTTGTTGCTTTGTCTTCCTTTTCGTCACTTTATCGAAAACAACATGTAAAAATGTTTTGAAGGCATACAAAAATCAATCAAATACTGTGCCTTTAGACTATAAATCCACTGCCATAATAAACTCTTAATGTACATCAAGTCGAAGGAACATTATATTGAGCCAATCGAAGTAAACATAGATGCTGATATTAAGAAGTGGCTTAGTGGTTAAAGCATTGAGCTTAGGAACCCAATATTGAGGGTTCAAACCCCGCTGTGATCAGGTGTTGAAAAAGTCACGACTCATGGAGGTACTGCAACTAGCTCGATTCCCTGATGTATTTCAGGGAAAATGAAGGCAAGTTAGTGAGATAAACGCTATGATGAACATCCGGAATATGTTGTTGAATATGTGACGCTCATTTTCAACACAAATGGTTTTTATTATGTTATGGTGTTCTTATTAATGTATTGTGTTCACACACGTGGCCTTTCATCAGGCATCTTATTCTTTTTTCTGGTCGTTCGTTGTATTTTTTATAAGAGAGAAAAATGTACTCGTTGAGTGAAGAACTCTGTGTGTCTGTTTTTTATGTAACCCCACTCCTTGTCGCGGTTTCGGCCTGGAGTGGGGCGAGTGATTTAAAAAAAAAATTGATTGTGTGCAGTACATACCGATTTTTAGAAAGCATAATCAGTCTTTTAAAGCGATAATATGACGACAGTATCAAAACTTTTAAAGATGGTAATGTTTTCAAGTCCGACAATCTTTTTAAATTAGAACCTACTTATTAAGAATTGGTTTTCTGTTTGGCATTCTGTTTTTAGTTAGATAACATACCAGCTAGGTACCGTTCTAGATTCAATGATATTAGTCTAGGGCTCCTTGCAAATGTGAACTCAATATGGTTATGTCTGAAGTTCATTAACTGATGACATCAATTAGAAACTCAAGGTATCTCAGTCGGTTTTGAAACTTTCTCTGATTGTGGCAGATAACTTGGAAGCACATGCCCCCATTTTTCTGTAACGTCAGTACTGTTAAACCCGTGAAACCTTCCTGTGGATTCTGCTATTGTACCCAGGAACAACTTTCTACAAATGTTAAAATAGATGATTCATTTCAAAGAACGGTTGAACAATACGTTCGATTGTGTAGTGGTTCGAACCTTTGAGTGCGACCGCTGCGACCCGTATTCGAGTCTAGTCATGTTGTATCTCGATACTCCACTTTGATGCGTTTTAAAAGCAGCGTGTAAACCCATGAGGATCCATCGACTGATTGTACACTGGCCTTGGAGCAATGCTATACATATCTCTGGCGGTAAGTCATCTACTAGCTACAAGTCGGCGGGCAGAAGAATCAACCATTACGGAGGGAAGCCAAGGACTAAAAACTACTAGTAACATACTTACATTAAAAGCAAGAAACTGTTAGCGAGGATCGAAACTGTACAGCTAAAATATTCCAAATTAATAAACGACTTAGAAGAAGTGGAGATTGCTCACGCTTGTAAAATGAAAGCAAATGCTAAAACTGACAAGCTTAAAATCTCTGTATTGAACTTATTCTTCAAAAGGGATGAAGGATCATTATGTAGATCACTTGGTAGAAGTCAAACTTCAAAAGATCCGAGCTTAGCAACCTTATCTCATTAAATAAAGAATCAGTGCATTATCCAGGGGCGGATTTAGGATTTTTTTTGACTGGTGTAAATTTCAAATTAACTGACTTAGTCGTAATGGGGACGCTTAAATAGTCTAGAGCCCTTTGTACATTAATATGAACTGTAACAGGCCCAAACAGTATCGTTTTCTCCCATGTGGTCATGGTACATTGACACTATATACAAATCAACCGAAAGAAGTGAAACAGTAAAATACATCCAGAAGGTTGAAATATTTCGAATTTTAAACATAAAAAGTAAAACCAAGGATAAAGATTGGTCATAAAGCTCAAGGGCTAAAGTAAAATTCTAAATTTCAACTTATTGAATATATTATGAAATATCAAATACAATAAGCAATTGATCAGGAAACCAGCCCATTTATCAGAAAATATTTAAAAGAGCTGGCTGCCTGTCAATCATTTGACCAATACAGAAAATATTTTATTTTACTAAATAATGCATACCAGTATGTGATGCAGCAAACGGGCACAAAGTGTGCAACAGACTTAGATATGCTACAGTCTCCCGCAAAAGAAATAATTATTACTATAAGGAATTGACTCCAACATTTTGATAAGAAGCAATGGAAGCTTATCAAAACAGAGACTTGAATTAAGAGAAGGAGAGATGTTTGTCTGAATTGTGACAAAAAAATAAGTAAAAAAATTTATACATTTCTAGACATTTAAAGATAATTCATGAACTGTTATAAAGGCTGTGAGAAAACATAAATCAGCGTTTTCTATTTGTAAATTGTTTGTTTGGGAAGTTTCTTTGTGATTTCGATGTTTGTCAACTGCTAGTTTCCGAACTTTCTTTTTATTGTTTTAATGAGGGTTTCCACTGACATCAGCACTCTGTAAACCTCAGTCCAGTTCATAATAGTTCATTATCTTTAAGTTACAAGAAAAGGACCACTACAGTCCCAGAATCACCATGTATATACTGTGAGTACTCCTACAAGTTTGTCTGTGTACATATATATTTAATGCTATGAATTACCAATCTCCATGTTTTCAAAGCAATCTTCAGCAACTGAGATATGATTAATCATGATGGTAATTAAACTAAAAAAATAATAAAAGATTTATAACCAATTTAGAAAAGAGGAAAATGAACAATAAAAAAATCTGTTTACAAACCCACCTATTACTGCAAAGATTTCATATATGCATAATAAAACGTCATTCTAATGTTAAAGCTTTTCCTTCATTCCAAAACTGATTATCAGCTTAGCTGGTTAAATGATTTTCGAATGTGTAGTTTCATGTTTCAATGTAGATACAAGTTAAAAGGAAGTGCAGCAATCTATAATACATAAAAAGCTACAAAGCAGCAGATCTTTAAAACAAATACGTAGCTATTTAGAAAGTATATAATTCACTTTTGGTTCATTTTATAAACAAAAAGCTAAAAAGCTATTCTTACCAGTAAAGAACAAGATGCCCTTACAGGCATAAGGATTTCTGCAAAATCAGCTGAATTATGAAAAAGGAAAGACTATGACGTTCTTGAAATTTAGGAAAGGTTGAATCATTTCCACAATATATATTAAATCTCTTGTGAATCTTCCTAACAGAATTACTAAATCACCAGCACAAAAAGTAAATCATAGATTTTGATCATGCAAAATACATCCATACATACCTAAAACATCAACATACACAACTGAAAACAAAAATTTGTGCTTTATCGTTAATTTGCAAACATGCAGTACCTGAACTAAATTTCATTAAAAGATTATAAAGTTTTATACAGAAACCTAAAAAAGTTAAATTTTTAATTACGCATACACCCAGAGCATTATGAAAGTATAACTGACACAATACGAAACGTACGTAACTACATATAAACATAATGAACAAAATAACATTAAATTAAATACATGCTTTCAGATATCATCACAGTGATTACGTAAGTCTTTCAATATATGCGGTCAATCTTCTTAATTACGAAAAGACTTCCCAAACACAAAAACTAAACAAAGATTTGGATTATGAAAAATATGACCCAAACTTACCAAAATTAGCAAACATAACTGAAAGCAGAAATTTGTGTTAAAAAAGGATGTCCGCCATTTATTAGAATTTACTGACAGTAAAGATAAATTTCAGTTTGCTATCATAAATAGGAAGTCCCCATTCCTAATTCAAGACATTGATAATACAGAACTATACAAGTAAATAAGCTAAAAAAACAGCTAGAGAAACATCAACATAAAATGATGCACAGATCAGAGGTAGAGACAGAGTAGACTAGACATTCTGGTTGAGCTGAAGAGGAAACTGAGCTGAGCTGTACGTATCCAGAGCTTAAAAAGCATTACATCCCACACATGAAACAAACAGTCTTTTGAATTTAGAAAGGCTTATAAGAATCCCAAACATTTTCCAAGAAACGAAAGCATTCCTTTTTCACACACTGTTTTTAAAAATCATTGCAAATTTGTTTTTAGAAAAGAATGAACACAGTAGAATCATTGTAAGATAAGATATAAATTTTCTACCCTTTACTTTCGGTTTTCTTTTAAATATATTCCACATTGATCAATCAACTTTTGGAAATCTAAGTGGGTTTCTTCGGCACCGCTGATAGTATACCATTATGCGAACAGCGTGCATATGTAAAGTCGAAAAATACCCGGATGATCACATGGCATGGCGAAAATTGAGCCAATAAGCTCAGTTAATTAGCAGCCTTTAGCATGAGTGGCGCTTCATTCACCAATAAACATTGACACGCCATTTGTATGAACCAATGAAATTCGAGAAACAAATATGCGCCGGTTTGGACAGTAAGATGAACAACAAGATGCCCTTGCAGGCACAAGGATTTCTGCAAAACCAGCTGAAGTATGAAAAAAGAAAGACTATGATTGACATTCTTGAAATTTAAGAAAGGTTTAATCATTTCCACAGATCATGTACTCCCCAAAAATCTGGAAAAAACATAATTTTCACTATGCAAAACTTTATACCAATAAACACCAATAAACTTGATTATACCTGAATAAAGTAATGTTCTTTATTTTGTTGGTACGAAATGATATTAAGGATTCAGTGATCAATTCAGATAAGAAAATGTAAGTTAATGTAAATGCCTACCATCCTAATAGAATTCCTAATTCACAAGCACAAAAAGGAAAGCGTAGATTTTAATGATGCAAAATACATCATACAAAATCAACATACATAACTGAAAACAGAAACTTGTGCTTTAATTTGAGTAACAATATGTCATTGCTATCTTTTTTAATTTAGAAACATGCATTACCTGAACTAAATTTCATGAAAAGTTTATACAAATTTATTCAGAAACTTAAAAAACGTTAAATTTTTAATTACGTATACACGCCAGGGCATTATGAAAGGATAACTGACACAATACGAAACTTACGTTAACTCCCAATAAACTTAATGAACAAAATAACACCAAATTTATATGCTTTCAGATATTACAGTGATTACGCATGTACGGTCAATCTTCCAAGTTACTAAGACTTCTCAAACATCCAGAAGTAAAAAAAGATTAGGATTTTGAAAACTAAGACCTACATTTACCAAAATTAGCAAACATAACTGAAAGCAGAAATTTGAGTTAAAGGATGTCCAGTATTTAGAATATACAAGTAAATAAGCTAAAATAGAAACATCAACATAAAATGAGATGCACAGGCAGAGGGTAGACAGAACATTCCTGTATGTTGTTAGAGCTGAAGAGGAAACTCAGCCGAGCTGTATGTATCCAGAGCTTTAAAAGCACTACAGCCCACACATGAAACAAAGGATCTTTGGTATTTAGAAAGGCTTAAAAGAATTCCAGACATTTTCCATAAAAAAAGCATTCCATTTCACACACTGTTTTTATAAAACATTGAGAGCTTGTTTTTAGAAAAGAATTAACGCAGTACAATCTTTGTAAGATAATTATAAATTTCTTCCCTTCTCCCTTAAATCTTCTTTTAAATCTGTTCAATATTGATCAATCAACACGTGGAAGTCTAAGTGGGTTTCTTCGGTTTCTTCTACCATTATGCGAACGGCTGCAAATGTGAAGTCGAAAAATACCCGGATGATCACATGGCGAAGATTCAAGCCAATAAACTGTCGCTATTGAAGTTAAGGTGGCTATATTAGCACCCTTTCGTAGAAATCGGGCATTATGCACCAATCACGATTGAGACGGCTTTTTTATGAACCAATGAAATTTAAGAAAAAAAATGCGTAGGTTTGGACAGTAAGATGAACAAGATGCCCTTGCAGGCATAAGGATTTCTGCAAAATCAGCTGAAGTATGAAAAAAGAAAGACTACGACATTCTTGAAATTTAAGAAAAGTTTAAACCGCAATAGATATTTATTAAATTTCTGATCACGTACTCCCCAAAAATTTGGAAAAACATAATTGTCACTATACAAAACTTTATACCAATAAACATCAATAAACTTGATTATCTGAATGACATATGTTCTTTATTTTGTTGGTACGAAATGATATTAAGGATTCAGTGATCAATTCAGATAAGACAATGAGTATGCATGAAAGTCAATGTAAATGTTGTGAATTTAATATGTATCATCAATCTTCCTAACAGAATTCCTAAGGACAAAAAGGAAAGCATAGATTTTATTGATACGAAATACATTTATATACATACAAAATCAACATACATAACTGAAAACAGAAATTTGTGCTTTAATTTGAGTAACAATAATGTCATTGCCATCTTTTAAATTTAAAAACATGCATTACCTGAACTAAATTTCATGAAAAGTTTATACAAATTTATTCAGAAACTTAAAAAACAATAAATTTTTAATTACGTATACACGTCAGGGCATTATGAAAGCATAACTGACACAATACGAACCTTACATTACCTTCTAATAAACTTAATGAACAAAATAACATCAAATTCATATGCTTTCAGATATCACAGTGATTACGTATGTACGGTCAATCTTCCTAATTACAAAAAGACTTCCCAAACACAAAAAGTAAACAAAGATAAGCATTATGAAAAATATGACCTAAACTTACCAAAATTAGCAAACATAACTGAAAACAGAAATTTGCGTTAAAAGATGTCCAGTATTTAGAATTTACAGACAATCAAGGTAAGTTTCAATTTGCTATCGTAAAAAGTAAGTCCCCATTCCTAATTTAGGACATTGATAATACAGTCAAGAACTATACAAGTATATAATAGGCTAAAATAGCTAGAGAAACATCAAACATAAAATGAAATGCACAGCCACCACAGGCAGAGGGTAGACAAGACATTCCTTGTATATTGTTGGAGCTGAAGAGGAAACTGAGCTGAGCTGTATGTATCCAGAGCTTAAAAAGCACTACAGCCCACACATGAAACACACAGTATTTTGCATCTAGAAAGGCTTAAAAGAATCGCAGACATTTTCCAAAAAATTAAAGTTGCACAAACTGTTTCCACAAAACATTGAGAACTTGTTTTTAGAAAAGAATGAACTTAGTAGAATCGTTGTAAGATAATTATAAATTTCTACCCTTTACTTTCGGTTTTGGAAGTGCAAATCTACTTACTTTTGGAAATTTAAGGTTTCTTCGGTCACGCTGTGGTATACCATTATGCGAACGGCGTGCAAATGTAAAGTCGAAAAATTACCCGGATGATCACATGGCGGAAATCAAGCCAATAAACTAAGCACTATTAAAGTTTATTAGCACCCTTTCGTAATAGTGGCGCTTTATGCACCAATAAACATTGACACGCCATTTGTATGAACCAATGAAATTCGAGAAACAAATATGCGCCGGTTTGGACAGTAAGATGAAAAAAAAACAAGATGCCCTACCGGGCAGAAGGATTTCTGCAGGCTTTGCTGCTGAAAATGCCACAAAAATGCAACACTAGCACACTAGTCCTGCAAAACTAAGACAGTCACATCATTCAGCTCGAGAAGCATCAGCATTAAATAAACAAAAACATTGATGCGACTGACAATGTTCGTCAAGAAAGTCAGCCTACCATAACATAAAAAAGGGGCTTTTCTTTATGCTATCGCTGAGATCATTTATGAATATCTGTTTTTTTGTACGAATAAGCTGAATGATTGTTACTGGATATTTGCCACCCACGTACTCCAAAAATGTGCATCGACACAATACGAAACTTTAATTTAACCACATTAAATATAACGAATCCTATAAAAAGATTGTGTATACTGGCGGTAACCAACATATCGTTTGGGCAGCACAAACTAATATATAAAGTTTCTATATTGATCTCCTCAGAATGAAAAATATAAATATCACAATAATAATTACTTAGAAATTAAAGCTCATATCTAATCTAAAAGTTAAAAAAATACAACATACGTAGGGAGAAAAGAGGTAAGCTGATATAGCCAGAATACATCCAAAAATTGCTACTAAATATGGTATAAATAGCTGTATAAAGTGCATATGTTGGTGATGTTGAGGAGGAGCTGAAAGGAAGCTAAGCTGAGCTTTAAAAATCCAAAAGCTTCTAAAAATTGACTTCAAACATGCATGCACATACAAAATACACGAAGGTCTTTCATATTTAACAAGATTCGCAAAAATGCGACTATATATTTCCCCAAAGTTGCAAAACTTTTATCAATTATTGTGTGTACATAGAAGACCATAAGAAAAGTGGTATAACTACCATCAACGCAAATAAAAATGCTGTCCATACTAATCAGGGTAGAATTTAATACCACAAAGGAACTTATTTCGAACTTTATGAAATGAAGATATTCATGGTCATGTGACATGGTTTCTCTTATAATTTTTGCTGAGGAGTTAAAAAAAGTTATGAGAAGTTATTATGGACAAAGCTAAAAATTGGAAGACCTAAATGCAACTAATATTTCCCCTTAAACAACTGGATATCAACAACTGCATCAATATGTATAAGGTAAATTCATCATAATAAACGTATGATCTTCATTGCTGCAGAAGCTTGACATCCTTTTACACAGTAATATCATGGCAAACGATGTAATTCAACAGAACACAGCTTTTCGTAACTCGTATTAAACTATTTTACAACATCATACAATGAAATTTGTTTACAAGTTCACAAAAGAAGAAAAGAAAATTGTCAAACCTAATTTTAATACTACAGTCTAAGTATTAAAAATACTTTGGGGTAGACAGCAAATAACTATCAAAAACAATCAAAATTTGTACTGTGTAGCATTTCAAATTAGGACAAGAGTTATTTTCCAAAAAGAGATGGTCTTAAAAGTGACAATTTTTAAAATTAAATTCAAGTACTCAGAATAAACATCTCAGTCACAAAAATATGTGGACACTCATTATTTACTATGTGATAAAAATGGCTTTCGTAAATCTCATATGAAAAAAACAAACAGATTTTGGTAGTGAAAATACACAAACCAAATCACTACGAAGCTAAAAAAAGAAATTTGAGCTGGTTTGATTTAATTTACAGATTCTTATGTTGGATTGTGTTTTGATTTATGTTTGTTGTTTGTGTAAGGAAAGTTGACAGTATAAATATTATAAATATACTTTTTACAAAATAAAATATCATAATACAGTATCAAAACAATATGCGTGATCATGGAATTAATCCATAGTATCCAGCCTATGCAGGCCAGGGAAGCACATTCAACCAGGTTCTTTCAAGTTATTATCTGTCTCAATCCTGTGTATAAAAATATTGTACGTAATTTGTTTTCTGGAACTATTGCATATACGACATCACGTTTTTACTTGCTGTTTTTGTAATGTACTCTTTGAATTAACATAATTGGTTGAACTACTTGTTCTCCACGTATAAAAGGTTTCCCTTGTGGTCGCTGTACATCATGTGTGTGCTGTGTCAGTTCTCAGTTTGGCTATACATTCTGTATAACATTATCCTGTCAAATCAGGGTGTAAAATAAAAATAAATCTTCAGCCTGTATTGATAACGAATTTTCGTCTTTGCACTGAAATCACAGCTTCAATGTTTTGCTGTTCCAAACATTTAACTACCAACCAATCATCCATAGCTAGCATTATTGTTATCAACACAAAAACAAAACAATTTTTTTCTGTATTTTACACGTTCATTAAAAAGTTTTTACAAAACCTTTCATAACAACACTGAACTAAAACGATTATTTCCATCATTTAACAACCTTTTATCTTTTGAATCATTTTAAAAGCTGGCAATTTTAAAGCAATTTTAAAGTCTTCTACTGACCATCTGCACTGACTGAAAAAAAATGGCGCACTACTTCACTGTAGACTAGCCTTTATTCTTATCTACTTTGCCGCTAGGCGAAAATTCAATACTGAACCGCGGCTATAAAAGTGAACGAAAAGAAGGAGGAGAAGGAGAAGGAAATGCCGGTTTTAACATATATTTCGCCCTACGGGGAAATATATAAAAAGGCTTGGAGCAAAAATAAAACAAGAAATACCTTTTCTTCCACACACCATGTATTGGCACTGTTTTCATATTTTAAACTTCAAGAAAACTTCTTTCAAAAAACAGAATAACCACACTGTAATTTAATTTTGTGAACATGATAAGTTCCCAACAGTAATGCAATTCTTTATATAAAATTTTAAGCTGTATTAACTTCTTTTAAAGCCATATTTCCATCAAAGAAACTTTTAGCAAACTACACACGTTTTTTCGCTGCCATTTTTAAAACGTTTTGTGAACGATCACATGGCATGGCGAAAGTCAGCCAATAAACTATCGCTATTTAAGTGGAGGTGGCTAAATTAGCACCTTTTCGTAGAAATCGGGCATTATGCACCAATGACAATTTAGACGGCTTTTTATGAACCAATGAAATTTAAGAAACAAATATGCGCCGGTTTGGACAGTAAGATGAAAAAAAAAAAATCAGAAAAACACGGACGATCGTAAAGTATTTCTTGCTTACGCAGAAATCCAACAAGATGCCCTTACAGGCATAAGGATTTCTGCAGATTCAGAAGTATGAAAAAAGAAAGACTATGACATTCTTGAAATTTAAGAAAGGTTTAATCATTTCCGCAATATATAATATTTATAAAATTTCTGATCACGTATATACTCCCCAAAAATCTGGAAAAACATACTTGTCACTATGCAAAACTTTATACCAATAAATACCAATAAACTTGATTATATCTGAATGACATAATGTTCTTTATGTTGTTGGTACGAAATGATATTAAGTGATCAATTCAGATAAGACAATGAGTACGCATGTAAGTCAATGTAAATGTTATGAATTTATGAATTCAATATGTCTTGTCAATCTTCCTAACAGAATTCCTAATTCACAAGGACAAAAAGGAAAGCGTAGATTTTAATAAATACATCTATATACATACAAAATCAACATACATAACTGAAAACAAAAATTTGTGCTTTAATTTGAGTAACACTATGTCTGCTATCTTTTTAATTTAAAAACATGCCTTACCTGAACTAAATTTCATGAAAAGATTATAAAAATTTATTCAGAAATTTAAAAAACATTAAATTTATAATTACGTATACACGCCAGGGTATTATGAAAGGATAACTGACACAATATGAAACTTACATTAACTCCGAATAAACTTAATGAACAAAATAACATCAAATTTATATGCTTTCAGATATCACAGTGATTACGTATGTACGGTCAATCTTCCTAATTACTAAGACTTCAAACACAAAAAGTAAACAAAGATTAGGATTATGAAAAATATGACCTAAACTTATCAAAATTAGCAAACATAACTGAAAGCAGAAATTTGCGTTAAAGGATGTCCAGTATTTAAAATTTACAGACAATCAAAGTAAGTAAATAGTAAGTCCCCATTCCTAATTCAAGACATTGATAATACAGCCAAGAACTATACAAGTAAACTAGCATGTAGCTTTAGCTAAAAATGCCCCCGCGCTCAAGCATTCCAATTTGTACACGCAGCAAGCTATACATTGCAAGCCTATACAACGGAAACAAAAACAAACAAAGTCTTGTTACTTTTTGTTATCTCTTAGTCCTATGTCACACTGATGCTAATATACCTTTCAAAAAGTGTAAATAAGGCTTAACAAGTAATATCAGAAAGTATTTGCTACAAACAAAAGAAATGTGTGAACTAAAACCATGGATACGTATTTTTATACTCAAAATAAGATTAAGATTTTTTAAAGAAATTCTGTAAGAGCCAAAAGAAAAAAAAAATTTTTCAAAAAAAAAAAATTAAAGCGAAAAATCCTTAGAAATCTGCGTTTCAAACTTTGATTCGAAACAAAAAATAGCTAAAGTTTACAAAAAAAACAAGAAAAAAATATAAAAATGTTTTATTGATCAAGATCTTCGGAGGACAGAAAGAAGAAAAACACGAACGACAATTTGTAGGCTTTCTTGCATACACAGAAATCCAATTAAAATCTTCAGTCACCCCACTCAAAAAATTGGTCACTTTTCTTTCTTTCTCCAATTAAAATCTTTTTAAGGCAAGATCCGCCAAAAATCAGTGCATTGAATAAAATTTATTGAATGAAAGATTTAGAGCTAAAACATATACAAAAATGGTGGACAAAATTCCAGATTTGAAGCTGTGCTTTAAAATCCTTGTCGTTCACTTCACAAAAACACCACAAAAGTAATATGAAAAATGTCTAAGCAATTTTAGCATACGAACTTCCTAAATAACATAGTATAATATAATAATAAACTAGGAAAATAAACATTCTGTCTCCCACCTACGGTGTCATGCTTTGACATGGAAAAAAAAGCAAAATCAGCTAATAATTGTATACTACCGTGTAACGTCAACATGAAAGTTGGAGGATGATGATGAAGATGATGATGAACAAAATCGAAAACTGACTTTCGCCTATCTCGTGAAACTACTATGCCTCCTCGCTCGCTTACGCTCGCTGCGGGGGCAATAAGCTAAAATAGCTAGAGAAACATCAAACATAAAATGATGCACCACAGCCACAGGCACAGGGTACACAAGACATTCTTGTATGTTGATGGAGCTGAAGAGGAAACTGAGCTGAGCTGTATGTATCCAGAGCTTAAAAAGCACTACAGTCCACACATGAAACAAATGATATTTCGTATTTAGAAAGGCTTAAAAGAATCCCAGACATTTTCCAAAAAATAAAAGCATTCTTTTTCACACACTGTTTTTATAAAACATTGAGAACGTGTTTTTAGAAAAGAATGAACACAGTAGAATCATTTAAGATAAATTATAAATTTTCTACCCTTTACTTTCGGTTTTGGAAGTGTAAATCTTCTTTTAAATATATTCCATATTGATCAATCAACTTTTAGAAATCTAAGTGGGTTTCTTCGGTACCGCTGATAGTACACCATTATGCGAACGGCGTGCAAATGTAAAGTCGAAAAATACCCGGATGATCACATGGCACGGCGCAGATCAAGCCAATAAACTGTCGCTATTGAAGTTAGGGTGGCTATATTAGCACCCTTTCGTAGAAATCGGGCATTATGCACCAATCACGATTGAGACGGCTTTTTTTATGAACCGATGAAATTCGAGAAGCAAATATGCGCCGGTTTGGACAGTAAGATGAAAAAAACAAACAAACAAACAAAAAAAAAACCAGAAAAACACGGACGATCGTAAAGTATTTCTTGCTTACGCAGAAATCCAAAAAAAATCAAAAAAACACGGACGATCGTAAAGTATTTCTTGCTTACGCAGAAATCCAAAAAAATCAGAAAAACACGGACGATCGTACAGTAATAATACAAAACAAAACATCCAATAATACAAAACCATTTAACTTATTATATATCATTTTGAAATATGTCACAATAGCATTTAAAGATTCTGCATACATATGTTAAAAATCATCGTTGAAAATCAATACGCAACTTTTCAACAACAAAAAAAAATAAATAGACCACGTGCATTTCGGAATGATTTCTATTGAAATTTTTTCTCTTCTAGAGCAAAAGTAAACAAGGCGATCCGAACCATAAATTTAAAATGGAAACAGGTGTATCCGATATGGTTCGCTAGTGTTTCCACTGGGGCCGGCCCAACAATGGGCCGAACCAAAAAGTGATACGGTATAATGGAAAGGTAGTCTAAAACTTGGAAGTACACATAAAAATGATATGAGTTCCATCATGGCTATATAAATTTTGTACATACATGTTCTTGAATTAAACTTCCCAAAAAAGAAATATAATGCCAGATTGAACAACCAGTCTCCAGTTTTGGACACACTCCTTCCAGCTTTCCAGGATACATTGTCACGCTGCCATAATGGAACTGGGTTTCTGTTTGCTGTCGCTAGAGGGTATATAATTATCTTGATCGTCATGCCATACACTTGTCCGTTTACACCAATCGAGCTTACACCAGTCAGACGCATCTCAAAACTTCCCCTAGAACTCCACATGTTTACACCACTCGAATGGTGTAAAAAGCAATGGCGGCAACCGACCTTCTGGACGTGTATTTTCCGAAGCGGCACCCCGTTTCATACTTGTTATGCGAGCCAAATAATTAAAAAATAAAATTCTCGGCCGAAATAAATTCCGAAATAAATTCCGTCGGCGAAAACATCATCTTTCACAGTTAAGAAGGAAAAAAGAAAGTGTCAGACTGAAAACTGTATTAATTTTGAAGGAATAATAATTCCCTACTTCAGGTTCAATGCTCTAACTAAATGATGGCCGAATTTCACTGGTGTAAGTACACCAGTACACCAGCCTAAATCCGCCCCTGTTATCGGCACAAAAGAAGAGAGAATTATTTACTACAAAGAAAGTTCCAAAATTGAAAAAGTGATTCATCATATTTAAGACATTTGTTTATATCTTGATGGGGAAATATTCCCACAATAAATAATCTGTACAATTTCTGTATAAGAATTATACTTATTATATTATACTGTACATGTATGAACATTGCTTGTTATTTGCAGCAATGGAGTAGTACCTTTGAGTGCGACCGCTGCAACCTATGTTCGCGTCCAGTCATGTCGTATCTCGATGCTCCACTCTGATGCGCTTTAAAACCAGCGTATCAGCTCATTAAGAGCCATCGACTGACTGCACACTGGCCTTCGTGCAAGTTAGAGCAATGCTTTACGTATCTCTGGTGGTAAGATAACTACTAGTTGCAAGTTGGCGGGGAGAAAAACCACGAACCAGTACGAATGGAAGCCCAAGGACTAAAACTTCGGTTACTTGCTCACTTACGTTAACAGGTGCTCAAAATATAAAACACGATCGTAGCATGTCCTCAGTTTATGGCTTTAAATGTGACTCTTCTTTCATGAGCTACATTATTATTATGTTGTAAATGGTCTCAAAACGTATTTGCATTTATGTAAAGCTGATTTGCTAGCTCATGTGACACCTCATGACTCAGAAGCTAAGTAAGTATTGAAGTCTTTATCCAAACTGAGAAGGATGCTATTCTCAGCAAATGTCCTATTCAAATTAATGATGTCATCATTAAAATGACATCCTTGCATGCAGAACGGTAGCACCACCATTCAGGTGATTTTAGATTCATGCTGGTTTTGAGGAGTTGTAGGTGTAGCTACTTTGTGTGTTCTTTCCTTTGATAGCTTTATTTACATTTTGGCTGAAAAACTAAGGACACTTCAGTTTCATTTTCACTATAATGCTTATGAAGTAGAAGAAACTGACATGTTTCTAATTCTTGATTTGCTTGATTTGGTATGATCTTTCTGAAGAAGGCTAATTCATCTTTTTTACAATATTATTGCACAAGTATTTAAAAATACCTTATGGGAATAAATTTTTGCGAGTTTTGTGAATTTTGAACAAATTTGCAATAATGCATGCAAATTTTAAGAAAATGATATTGTTTCCATTTATTTTATTTTATCTATTTAATATTTAAGCAGGATAAATCCTCAGTTGTACAAAACACTGCTATCATGGATGTCCCGTAAAAATTGAAATATAATACAATGACATTACATAGAAAATTAAAGATGCCAATTAAACTGTATATATCATATCATATGTATATCATATGCAAAAACAAGCACTATTAAAACAGCCACAACTTCACAATAATCAATATGGGAAAAATAGATGGACGGAAGGCTAAATACAATTAAATACTGGGAAGCAAACGCAAAAAATCACAAACTCACTTCAAGAATAGAGGGATGAGTTGAAACCTGGGTACCAAAGACATAAAAGCCTAATTGCCCCCGCAGCGAGCGAGGAGGCATAGTAGTTTCACGAGATAGGCGAATGTCAGTTTCCGATTTTGTTCTTCATCATCATCATCATCATCTTCCAACTTTCGTGTTGACGTTACACGGTGGTATACAATTATTAGCTGACTTTGCTTTTTTTTCCCGTTTCAAAGCATGGTACTGTAAGTGGAATGTTTTTTCGTATCTCTTTCCTAATTTATTATTATATATACTATGTTATTTAGGAAGTTTGTATGATAAAATTGCTAAGACATTTTTCATATTACTTTTGTGTTGTTTTAGTGCAGTGAACGACTAGGATTTTGAAGCACAGCTTGAAATCTGAAGTTTTGCCAACAACATTTTATTTTTGTATATATGTTTTAGCTCTAAATCTGTCATTCGATAAATTTTACTCAATGCACTGATTTTTGGCGAATCTTGCCTTAAAAAGATTTTAATTGGATATCTGTGTATGCAAGAAAGCCTACCAATTGTCGTTCTTCGTGTTTTCCTTCCTTTTTCTGTCCTCCAAACCTGGTGTGATCATGATCAATAAAACCTTCTTATATTTTTTTCTTGTTTTTTATGTAAACTTTGGCTATTTCTTGTTTCGAATCAAAGTTTGAAACGCAGTTTTCTAATGGATTTTTCGCTTTAATTTTTTTTTAAAAAAGTTTTTTTTTCTTTCTTTTGGTTCTTACAGAATTTCTTTAACAAATGTTTATCTTATTTTGATTATAAAATACGTATCCATGGTTTCAGTTCACACATTTCTTTTGTTTGTAGCCAATACTTTCTGATATTACTTGTTAAGCCTTAATTACACTTTTTGAAAGGTATCAGTGTGACATAGGACTAAGACATAACAAAAAGTAACAAAAGTTTTTCTTTGTTTTTGTTTCCGTTGTATAGCTTGCAATGTATAGCTTGCTGTGTGTACAAATTGGAATGCTTGAGCGCGGGGGCATTTTTAGCTAAAGCTACATGCTAGTTATAAAAGTTTAGAGAAACATGTGGAGAGATGGAAGGTTCAATCGTTGAAAAGAAAACAGACACACATACACAACACACACAAAGCACACTCAAGATAAATCGTCATAAAAATCATTTAAAAGAGGAAGGAGTTTTGGAATAATCCTCTCTTTCGAACTTCTGCAAGTAGTTTATTGAAGAGGAAAGCGCCTTGGTAATAAAATGATGATCGGGCAGCATCGAAATTTTGATGATACCCTTATCTCATTGTTTTAAAGAAACAGTGAAAACAAACTTGAATAAACATATTTTTCATGCAGCCTCAAAGGATGAAAATTTTCTAAACCCATTCAAAGTTCAATTCAAACACAATGACTTTCCTGAAGATTTTGTTTTGTTTTTCCTGAAGACTTGAATAATCCTGCGACAGTGCGGGCCTGTAATCTTTGCGGCGAAAGAACTGTGAAACCCCTTCAAAAAATACGAAAGGCTTTCAAAAACCTTTTTAAGGAATCTTAGAACACATTCATAAGAATTGTTTTGTGAAACGTCTGTAGCGCTGTGCATTTGCGGATCGAGAGAAAACTCCACTAAAGGTGTTGTGTGGTTATTTGAATTGTTTCGGTGCATGAGATATATCTTTGTGTAAAAAGAAAAGCTTCCCCTGGATGAAAATGGTACGTCGGCACCACGTCCTTTGTATCTATGTACATGTTACTTATATGGTCATTTGATGCAATTATCAACAACGCCTCTTTATGGTCTTAGCGATATTGCCATACGTGCAAAAACAATATCCTCAGTATCTGTTGCGACGTATTTCCAAAAGATTCTGTCTTCTCCCGCGGCATTATACAATCCAGTTAATCTTGTTTCCAAATGGGCGCATTTGGCATACCACCACCCTCCATTTTTAACACCATTTTTTTCACTGCAATTGAAATCGGGATCTGTATCGTTATCAACATCAAGGGTTGTGAATTTGTTGCCATTTTGTTTGCAGATCTGTTTTCCTTTCTGGTTATCACCTGAAAGTGCAAGTTATTTAGTATAGTAATGCAAGATAATAATAACTAAAAAAAAACAAAACACTCTAGCTCTTATCCTCCACTTTCACGTCCTGTGTGGCTGGAAATTTTAAAAACATATCCAAACATTCATTACATAAGTATTATCCCTTCTTTACCAATTGTTCAAGAAAAACTTAACATTGCTCATATATAATTTAAAAAGGAGAACTTCAGATACATTCAAGTTGAATAATATTTTGAAAGGAACTACTGATTATGTTGCAAGTTACAACATCTATTTCTCTAAAACTCTCATAAATTAATGGTTAGATTAGTGGTCGAACTAACGTTAACTCCTAAAACATTTCTTTATCTTTTTTTGTCTGTTATGTTAAGATTCTGTATCGTTTTTTCGCTTTGAATAAGAGGCCATTACAGGATATTGTGCTTTTATCTTACTTTGTGTTGTTTATTATATTAGTTATATTAATATATTAGATTCCTATTTTCGTCTTCATTTTTTGACATTCCAAATGTTCGATCTATTCGATACGAATTTCAAAATTCAAAAAACCTTGGAGAAATTTTCCTTTATTGTGATAAGCATTGTTAGTGCTTTTGGTACATTTTTGGCACAAGTTAATCAGATGAAAGACTGATGCGATTCAATTATCATCTTACAAGAATTTCCTGAAACTTGCAGCTCATAACCTTCTGCTTCACTACCAATACGAAAATGCGAATATCGGAAAACATGTTGAACACCATCGCTTTTTTCCAAAGTTACTCTTAATTGAATTTCAAAATGATTTGTTAACAAGTGCATCTTTTCAGTTCCAAGCCAATGTTCGCCATCCAGATCACCAAAACCATGTTTGTAGTCATTCCAATGCTTATTGAATGGTACTGATCCATCTTTTCTTTCCATAATCGTCAACCAACCTGAAACAAAAGCAAGCTCTGTATTATTAGTTGTTGAGCTGTTTCTAGTATCTTGATTTAAATGGTTCAATCTGTACGACATATGTTGTTTTCTTTTCCTAAATCTCCTTGCAGCATTAAGTTAGTTAATCTAGGAATGCTCTGTAATCTTACCTTCATCACACATTCCTTGAAAAGCAGGTGCATTTTCTGTTATAATATTCACAATTTCTCTTGTAGATTGCGTCATAGTACATAATGTTGAGCTACAGCCACTACGTGGACATTTCTAAAAGCAGATAATTGGGTGGACCTGCATAAAATTGTTTACTCGTGGTTCTCAAAACTCCGTAAACTGTAGTCCCGTTTGTTAAAACGTCGAGATATTTTTGTTGTCTTGTACGATATTTTCGAATGAATTTCAAAACTAGGAAATATAGCCGATAGTTTGGTTCCCTCGTGTCAAACGAATTCTTTAAATTTCTTCAGCCTGAATATCTAGCAACTAATGACTGCCATAATTCTTATTTTTCACTTTACTGACAAGGCAGGAGTCTCTCAGAAAACAGTTATAGGACAAATGGTCTTATGAATGTGTTAGAACTTCGTAAAACGAGCCAGCCTGTATGGAAATTAGGATCTTCTTAGTTGCAAACACATCCTAGTGTGAATATATGACAAAATAACAAATTAAATCTTTTACACAATCTTGTTCAACTGAATTCTCTGGAATCTTGCATTCACATGTAAAGGAATTATTACTGTACTGCGGTATGCATTTGTAACGATTTCTAGGACAATTGGTCTCATCTGTACACGGATTCTATAATTGAAAGAATTATACTTTTAAATCTGGCTTTATGTATTAGAGAGAAATTGTAAAAAATTAAAGAAACTATTTTGTAAACTTGAATAAATATGTTTAACGATAATGAACTGTAAGAAAGTCCGTGAAAGTACTAAATTAGCATTTCTCTTTCAGGCAATCCCCATGCAAAAGCCAATCATTTTATTATTTTAGTTTCAGTTGACTGCTATTTCCAGATCCACTAGTCTAATGAACTTTACAATGGTTCATAACATTTATGAAATTTTTAAGAACATTACTTCTCAATTAAGGACTTTCACCTGAATTGCAAGATGTGTTGAAAAATTTTGAGGGACAACTTTGTCTGGATATCGAAATTTGTCTGCCTCCAGGATTTCACACTTATTTCCTTCTTCAGTTCTTTTGAAATTTGCGCTTTGGCAATTATACCGCGTAGTTACACAAACTGCAGCACATTCTTTTGTTGTGTTTACTTCTTTTATTTCAGCAGGTGCGACATCCAACGTAGCATTTTCATAATACTTGACATTCATCCATCCTATTTTACCAGGATAGTTCATACTGTCTTTCAAATATTGGATATTTGGTGAACTTCCACCAACCATAGTTGTAAACATTACAACCAAACAGAACATCGACATTTCCAACATTTTTTGTGTTGTGTATACCATTGATAACTACCAATATTTGGTTCTTAAGTTTCAGCTGTGTTACCTGGAGTCTTCCCCAAGAAAAACACTTTTGCTCATCTCTCTTTGGGATTTGGGATGTCTCTGCGATTCAATAAAGTTCTTTTGGTATATTCTTGGTAAAGCAAACGAATAGGTGAATGGTAAATCAATCTTGTTTAGTAATTCTACTTTTGAATTAGCGTTACCATAGCTCGATTTCCAATATATTGAACTTCCTCTTTATCCAAAGTTTTCCACTCTGTCCTTTCCGCACATTTTTCGCAAACTTTCCTGATTTTCGAAAATACGCATGGTTATTATTACAGTTTATAAATAATTTAAGGCATGAGTAAACAGAACAGCATGATTTTTGACTTTAGGACACCCATGGTAGAGTAAATTATTTAAAATACCCGTGGTTTCTCCTCATGCTACTACTACTTATTCAAGTTATGAACGATTTCGCGCAACGTTTACTTGACATTGCTAAACAGAAAACAGACTAAAATTGGGCAATTTAGGCCAAATTTGGATGAAATTTCGAAAGATTTTTAATTTTCAGAAAATTTTGCATGGATCACATTTGAAAAGTGCTGATTTCTAATTTGACAGTCATTTTATTAGGCCAAATTTATTTTATTAGGCCAAATATATATTTGAGATTGTTTCACTGACAACAGGGTTTCCCTTGCCTAGTGAATTTAGCAGTTCATTTGGAGAAGATCTACATGATCGACTTCCCCTAACATACATTGAGACGGAGTTTATTAGAGAGAACGCAATCTTTCTTCTCATCCACGTAACAGCTATCAAGTATTACGTGTTCTTTTTTTCAGCGAGAGACTCCGCGAGCCTCAAGTAAAATTTTGTCGTTTCTCGTTCCATTCTTCCAATGGCTGTGAAAACAAGAGGTGTGCACGACCCGTGTTCAATTTGAAGAATGCGTTCAGTATAGGATTTCTTTTTCTCTTTCTCATTAAGTTCATAGTACTTTTTGAGGCTCTGGTTCACATAACACTTGGCGAGTGGGTTGAATACTCTTATATCGAAAAAGGCCAATTTTCCTGCTTGCCAGAAACCCTGTGCTTTAATATCAAAACGAGCATCGTCTGAAGAATTTTTTGATCGTCCAATGAATTTCCTCTCCAGTAATAGGAGTGAGGAGTGGTTCGATACAAACATCTTTGCATGTGTTGTTCAACAAGGTTGCCGTTAGATCGCGTAGGTTGTTGCGGCGGAGCGAAAAAAACCCACCTTTCTTGCATGTGAGAGCATGTTCAAATGAGAAAGTTTCACCGCACTCACATTTCAGACTCCACCCGAATCGAAGGCGAATCAAGTCCTAAAAACGTTTTTTGGGATAATGAACCCTTCGTCAATTAAAGGTAAGGTAGTCAGCCAGATAGAAACGCCTTTTTCGGAGCTGATTTCGACGGCCTTTCGCTGATTGATGGGAAGTTTTACGTTTGGCTTCTTGTTTTTTTTATTTGATTGAACGAATTTCTCTCTTGATACCTAGACTTCCGTTGTTATCGTCAAGGAAGTACTGTCGTTGCAGGATCGCGTTCGATAGGCTTTGCGTAACTTTTATCGAATTTTCAAATTCTTGATCAGAAAGCTCAGTATAAACTGGAATGCCAAGGCCTCCCATTTTCACCGGGAGTGCAATCAGCTGTCTTTCAATGGGTAAACAGTGAATACCTTCCGTTATCGCTGGAATGAAATCGTTATCCATAACGAAATCAAATGCAGTCAACTCATCTGCAATGTTGGGGATTGTCCGCATCATGTATGTCAGCTTGTGTTTGAAGCCCGTGAAACACGTGTATGCTGCTTGCGGTTCCATGTGAGCAATTTTAGACAAAATTTAAATTGCTCGATCAGATCTTTGATTTTCTCTCTGACGAACGATCTTTTGAAGCCATCCGAGTCAATTGTTGCTCCCAAATGTCTTTTTCCTTCGATGGTTATGTACTTGGCTGTCTGTGAAAGCTATTTTGGCGGCTGATTCGAACTTTTCTTTGGTGATCAACCAGGACAGTTTTACTTCTGGATAGTAGCCAAAGTCAGGACCGAGCGAGCACAAACTCCTCCATCAAAACAGCAGTTCATCGATCTTTCCTGTTGCGGTTAAATCATCCGCGAATCCAGCTGATAATGTAGCGTGACTTTTGGAGACACTGACATCAACAAGCATGATGATTAAGGGTAGAACAACTACTGCATAAACTGCCATTGCAACGGGGTCTCCTTGTGTCGTACCCTCCTTTGCGGATATTTCAACCCCACCGATCACGAACAGATAAAGATTTTAAGCATAGCAATTTCAGACGAAAGTAGAGAGTGGTGGACATGCGATACCGACATTATGCAGAAACGCCTTTCTGTTTATGGTGTTGAAAGCGTTACTTATCGACCAATAGCACGGCTTCTGTTTCTTCTTCATCGAATTTGTTTCTCATGGCGAGGATTGTAAACTCGCAACCTGCTTCCAACATGCAACATGCAACATGCTTGTGCCTACACTAACGAGATGATTTCTTCGCGAAGAGTAGCTGTGACAACTTTTCCCGCAATTCGTCTGAGGATTTCTCCAACTCCAATTGGGCGATGTTACGATTCTACACCAGCCATTTGCATCTAGCTCTAAAGGACCAGCACCACCTTTTGGTTCTAAATGCCGCTCGTCTCACCATTTCTTCATCGATCGTTTCAAATTTGTTCGGATGAATGGACTTTTCATCGTCAGTCAGCAACACGTTTTCTGTTGGGTCTCTCACTTTGGGATGTTTTTGACGTAGAAGCCGGAGAGTGCTTTCATTTATGGGAAGGATTCCATTCATCATATTGTTGGTCAGGATTTTTATGGCCCCGTTTATTTTGCCTTTTTGCATTTCTTTTAGGAAGCTTTCTGAGATTTCAGCAATTATTTGTGGCTTGTTCGTGCTTTTCAGGCTCAGTTGAATTACTGTGCCTTCCTCTAAAACCTGATCAAATTCCCTCTTCATCCATAGGTTTATTCTCCTTTTGAGGCAGGCCGTATGGTCTTTTGCTTTGGATTTCTTTGATGGTTTTTGAAGGAGTCACTGAGGGATAACTATTATCATTTTGAATGATATGCCTGCCAAAGGAGAGTTGTGTAACCATTCATTAAGGAGATAGTTTGTTTGGTCGATGTAGTCCTTTCCAACTTTCCGAAATGGAAACATAAATACATTTCTCCTCCAATATACAATTTTATCGTATATTTGTTCAATACTTATTTCCCCGTGGATGCCGTCTAATTCCCCCATGTATACACTGGGGCTCTTTCATCTTTTGTTGTTTCTTGTCGGCTGTCATTTTCCATTGTCGGTTGGTCTGCAGTTTCAGTGACAGGTGCTGCTGGAGCTGCTTCTGCTGTTTCTTTACAAGCTCGTTGATGGTTCTTCAGTCCAGCATAACTTTTGCACTTTTTGTTCATGCGATCACACGTTGTAGATGTACTATTTCATACACTTGGGTGTCTTGCATTTCAAGTCTTGTTCAGGATCCACAGCAAGCAATGAAACTTTGAGTGCGTTTACATGAGAGCCGTAGTGAACTCAAACCGGTTTGAAATTTTAAGCTGTTTGAAATCGGCATTCTGTTTACATGAGAAATTTCGCTACGGTCTTGGCGAGTTTTGTCGAGTAAAAATGGAAACAATAGATTTACTAGTTTCTAGCTCTCTCTATGAGTGCGTTTTTACGTGAGAGCCACACTGAACTCACACTGGTTTGAGATTTCAATACAGGTAGAAATATTTTCTTTAGACGATGGAATAAATTTAGCACATTCTACATTTTTATTTCAAATGTGTCAACAAAGTTTAATTAACATGCGCATGCTTGTTAACACATTTTATGATAAAACAATGAAATGTGAAAACTTTCACACCTTTCTAAGCCGTATCGAAATTTCAAACCTATTTGAGAATTATGGTTTGAAATCATCATGGGTAACATTTCAGTACGGCTGTTATCATGTAAACATCGCTGAAGGTTTGACCAGGAACCGCAGTGAAATAAGAACCCGTATCAAAACTCGTAACGGGAGGATTAAAATTTCCAACCGGTTTAAGTTCAATACGGCTCTCATGTAAACGCACTCTTTGTTGCAAAGTCAATCTATTTGTCTGTAAATACTCAACGTTTAACGTTATTAACAGCCATTATTAGATTCAATATTGCTTTCGTTTT
Organism: Turritopsis dohrnii; assembly: GCA_027922465.2. Lineage (NCBI taxonomy): Eukaryota > Metazoa > Cnidaria > Hydrozoa > Anthoathecata > Oceaniidae > Turritopsis > Turritopsis dohrnii. Next base: position 1,709,902 of record BQMF02000019.1, read on the forward strand.
CATCGTTTACATTTTGAGTCTTTAACCATCAAATTACTGCGAAAAGGACGCAATTGCGCTCAAATCTTCCACAAAGGCTTTGTTGATGGATGGTTCAGTAAACTTCAATGATGCTATCTTCAAGTCCATAAATAACCAGCAAAGAACTAACACTAAAAAAGCTAAACTATCAAATCAGTTGTCATCAAAAAGAAAGAAAAATGCATGTAACCTACATAGAGCTAAAACCACATATACTCTAAGATACCGAAAAAAAATAAAGATACATTATTATTATTGTTATTATCTATATATTAATAGCCGATTCTCTGTCTGTCTGTTTGTTTGTTTGTTTGTAAGTCACGCAAAATGGTAGATATGAACTTCGAAAGAGAGTCAGCAATGTAAGATCTCTCTTCTTGTGTGCGACGTCTGCGATACAGGCGATAGGGTGACGAAAAATTTTGGGGGACGGGTCTATGACGTCATCAATATATTTGATCAAGGATATCTCCGTAACGGTTGGTCGTAGCAAAACGATCCCATACATTTTTTTGATCGGTTTTTCGAGCTCTACAACATGGGCACCACACTTATCATTGCCAATTCTTTAATTTTAATTTTCGTGAAATCTGAAGATGACACAACGCATACTGAACATGGGCGGCGAGCGACGCCGCCTTGGCGGCTAGTCTATATATTAATAGCCGATTCTCTGTCTGTCTGTCTGTCTGTTTGTTTGTTTGTTTGTTTGTAAGTCACGCAAAATGGTAGATGTGAACTGCGAAAGAGAGTCAGCAATGTAAGATCACACATAAAGTATTTCTCTTCTTGTGCGCGACGTCAGTGTGAAACCATTGTATTGAGACCCTAATCGAATGCGACGTTTAGGGAAAATTATCTCCGTAACCAATAGGGATAACTGACGTTTTTTGGGGTCCACGAAATTGGCCACAGGGTGACGAAAATATTTGGGCTAAATTTTTTTGAGAGGGGTCTGTGACGTCATAAAAGTCTTTGAAGAATGATATCTCTGTAACGGTTGGTCGTAGCGGAACGATCCCATACATTTTTTTGATCAGTTTTTCGAGCTCTACAACATGGGGACACTTTTGGTTCCCAATTCCTTAATTTTATTTTTCGTGAAGTCAACGCATGCTGAACATGGGCGGCGAGCGACGCCGCCTTGGCGGCTAGTCTATATATTAATAGCTGATTCTCCGTCTGTTTGTTTGTTTATTTGTAAGTCACGCAAAATGGTAGATTGAGTTTCAGTGTATCCTAACGTATCCTTGCCTGACTGTCTGAGACGGGTGAACTTTTTTTCGAGCAATCAAAATGTTCAAACCGATAGGTAAAAAAAGGGTATCATGATACAAAATATTTTTTTTTGCTTTTGTCTTAATAGTTGTCTTAATTTCTTTTAATCGATTTCTTTTAATCTATTTTAGTCAGATCGAACGTTTTTTTTATTCACTTTATTCATTTAGCACGTGCCTTTTTTTCTCTCCTCCCGTGTGATCTTTTTAAGAAGAGAAACCATTTCCCCCTTACGTTTGATAGCACCCATGTTAGATACATGGACAGTGGACATGGGCGGCGAGCGACGCCGCCTTGGCGGCTAGTCTATATATTAATAGCCGATTCTCTGTTTGTTTGTCTGTTTGTTTATCTGTCACGCAAAATGGTAGATTGAGTTGTGAGCGAAATTATTTCTTTTTTTGTGTGCGACGTGAGTTCGAAGCAAATACATTGCAACCCCAATCGAACGTGACTTTTTTTGGCTGATGAACTAATAGGAATAACGTTTTGTTTTTATCATTATTGTTAGTTTTATATTCCACGTTGACTTGGCTTTGAAAACAGTACATCAACTAAATACAAAGAAACTAACTGATTAAACATTTTGGACAAAAAGCAGCAGTGGCAGAACGTGGTAGCATGTTTGTAACGCATCCTTGCCTGACTGTCTGAGACGGGTAAACTTTTTTTCGAGCAATCAAAATGTTTAAAAAAACCGATATGTAAAAAAAGAGTATCACGAAACAAAATATTTTTTTTGCTTTTCTTTATTTTTTTTAATTGTTATGCGCTTCAGATCGAACGTTTTTTTTTATTCACTTTATTCATTTAGCACGTGCCTTTTTTTCTCTCCTCCCGTGTGATCTTTTTAAGAAGAGAAACCATTTCCCCCTTACGTTTGATAGCACCCATGTTAGATACATGGACAGTGGACATGGGCGGCGAGCGACGCCGCCTTGGCGGCTAGTCTATATATTAATAGCCGATTCTCTGTTTGTTTGTCTGTTTGTTTATCTGTCACGCAAAATGGTAGATTGAGTTGTGAGCGAAATTATTTCTTTTTTTGTGTGCGACGTGAGTTCGAAGCAAATACATTGCAACCCCAATCGAACGTGACTTTTTTTGGCTGATGAACTAATAGGAATAACGTTTTGTTTTTATCATTATTGTTAGTTTTATATTCCACGTTGACTTGGCTTTGAAAACAGTACATCAACTAAATACAAAGAAACTAACTGATTAAACATTTTGGACAAAAAGCAGCAGTGGTAGAACGTGGCAGCATGTGCGATTTGCCACTATCTCTTGCCTGACTGTCTGAGACGGGTGAACTTTTTTTTGAGCATCAAAATGTTTAAAAACCGATAGGTAAAAAAAGAGTATTATATCAAAACAAAATGTGTTTTGTTTTTTTTTTTTTTGCTTTTCTTTTAACAAATTAATTTCTTCTTTTAATTGTTAAGCGTTCTGATCGAACGTTTTTTATTCTATTTATTCAATTAGCACGTGCCTTTTTTCTCTCCTCCGTCGTGATGTTTTTAAGAAGAGAAACTATTTCTTCCTTACGTTTGATAGCACCCATGTTAGAGTGGGTAACTTTTTTAAAACAAAAGCTAATAAAAAGTTGAAGTTTTCTCTCTCTACATTTTGAGTGTATTGTTACACTGATAAAAGATTGGTTTTATCAGAGGTTGTGACTTCGAATATGCTTCTGGTTGAACACAAGTTGTACGAGCCGTTTATAAGGAAATTTGACGTTTATTGATACAGTGATACAGAGCATGTGAACATCGGCGGCGAGCGACGCCGCCTTGGCGGCTAGTCTATATATTAATAGCCGATTCTCTGTCTGTCTGTTTGTTTGTTTGTTTGTAAGTCACGCAAAATGGTAGATTGAGTTGTGAGCGAAATTATTTCTTTTTTGTGTGCGACGTGAGTTCGAAGCAAATACATTGCAACTCCAATCGAACGTGACTTTTTTTGGCTGATGAACTAATAGGAATAACGTTTTGTTTTTATCATTATTGTTAGTTTTCTATTCCACGTTGAATTGGCTTTGAAAACAGTACATCAACTAAATACAAAGAAACTAACTGATTAAACATTTTGGACAAAAAGCAGCAGTGGCAGAACGTGGCAGCATGTTCGGTTTGCCACTAACTCTTGCCTGACTGTCTAAGACGGGTGAACTTTTTTTTGAGCAATCAAAATGTTAAAAAACCGATAGGTAAAAAAAGAGTATCATAAAACAAAATGTTTTTTTTTTGCTATTCTTTTAATAATTTAATTTCTTCTTTTAATTGTTAAGCGTTCTGATCGAACGTTTTTTTATTCTATTTATTCATAGCACGTGCCTTTTTCTCTCCTCCCGTGCGAACTTTTTAAGAAGAGAAACCATTTTCCCCCTGTTTGATAACACCCATGTTAGAGTGGGTAACTTTTTCAAAACAAAAGCTAATAAAAAGTTGAAGTTTTTTCTCCCTACGTTTTGAGTGTATTGTTGTACTGATCAACGATTGTTTTAAAAAATAAAAAAGTAACACATCATGAAATTTGGGGTTTTTTGGAACCATTGTTTAAACTGATATTTGATATTTGATTTCGAATCTGCCTCTGGCTGAACACAGGTTGTACGAGCCGTTTTTCAAGAAATATGAGGTTTACTGGGGTCTCCGGTGTTGATTATGTTTATATTTTATTTTCTGTTATGCGGCTGTCGAAGCCGGAGCGCTTCTTCATTTGTATACGGCCGGTTCGGCCCTTGTAAAATAATTCTTATGTTTACAGAAAAGATGGCTACCGACTAGCTTCGTCTAATCTACATGCTTACTTGTTAAATCGACGTTTATCTATTCAATATACAGTCCTCCTACCACATTGGTCCACCGAGCCGGATTTAAAAGCCTTAGGAAATATGTCGGCTGGATAAATCAAGAAGAAAACGATGATGCAATCGTGTTTAAAAGATAGTTTAGATAAACTTTTAAAAGACGTAGACGATATACTGGCAGATTATAAAGAAGAAAATTTTCATATAATATCGTCCTTGATGACAACTATAGAGAGTGAACATGAGAATGTACAAAAGCTAAATGAAGAAATTGTCGAACTAGTTGAAGACGAAGAGCAAATGAAGAAATTAATTGAAAGCAATTTAAAGTTTAAAGTTGCAGTCAAAGAAGTCATGTCTAGGGTAAGACAAGTTACGTCTACGAAATCGTCTGTTGACAGTAGTATCTCTGGAGCAACTTCCAAGTCTGTGTCAACAGCTCGTGGTGTTAAATTACCAAAAATTGACCTTGAAAAGTTTGATGGGAATCCTTTAAAGTGGAAACCCTTTTTTGATACGTTTGAGTCAACGATTCACCGTTCGACAAACATTTCTGATGTCGAAAAAATGACCTATTTGAAAAGTTTTCTAGAAGGTCCAGCTGCTGATGCACTCACTGGTTTAACTTTGTCCAATGATAATTATTTAGCAGCCATTGATATTTTAAAATCTCGTTTTGGTGATGATCAAGTCATGATTTCAGCCCACATGAATAGTTTGTTAAAGATTGAGCCCATATTATCAGTTAGAAATTTGAAAGAGTTACGCAAAGTGTATGACAACATAGAGGCTCAAGTACGTAGTTTAAAAAACATTGGAATTAACTCAAAGCAGTATGGCCCACTTCTTATTCCCATTTTAACGTCAAAAATTCCGTCAGAGTTGAATTTGGTTATTTCACGAAATATGGGAAGGGAGTCATGGGACATTCTTGAAGTTTTGAAAATTTTGAGTGAAGAGATAGAAGCACGAGAAAGACTCGTAAATTCTGGAGAAACAACTCAAGTTGATGAGAGACCTTTCACCACTAATAATTTCTACAGTGGCATACATAAGGAAAAACGTAGACCACCTAAAAGAGATGATAAAAGGGAAATCAAATGTCTCTTTTGTGATGGAAAACATGAAGCACAAAATTGTAATGTTATAGGAGATTATAAAACCAGAAGATCTTGCAAAACAAAAGCAGATGTTTTAAATGTTTAAAAGGAAATCATACAGCAAGAGAGTGTAAATCAAACATCAAATGTTTTACTTGCAAAGAGCCACATCATGCTGCTATGTGTTTTAAAACATGTAAAGATGATGTCAAAGAATCTGCAAGTCATTTTGTTTCTAAATTTGAACACATTGGGTTATTACAAACTGCTCAAGCTAAGATACATGATACATCAGGGAAACACTTTGCGAATTTACGAATCCTGTTTGACTCTGTTTCCCAACTTAGTTACATCACCCCTCAAGCCAAAGAGTTATCAAAATTACCTGTCTATGATGAGTCTGAGATCCTGTTAAAAACATTTGGAAACCGAGCTGAGTCTAAAAATTTTGAAAAAGTTAAATTTCGAATTGGCACTAAAGATGACAAAAATATTACAGTGTCAGCCTTTGTATCTAATATATCGACACCTCTGACAGGTCAATTTGTAGATTTTACCCAACAAGCATATGAACCTCTTCAGGGACTAGATTTAGCTGATTCAAACCCCAATGGTGAAAAAATGTCCATTGACATTTTAATAGGGACTGACTACTATTGGTCCTTCTTTCCTGGCAAAGTCATCAAACCACATAATGGTATTGGTCCAGTTGCTTTAGAATCTACACTGGGGTACATTTTGAGTGGGCAAAGTACAGTACCACATAATTTTACGTAAAGTAGTTCTTCCTCTCATCTATCTGTTGGAGAAGTGTGTGCTTTCAAAGTTTCTACTGACATTGATGTTTTACATGATTTTTGGGACAATGACAGTGATAATATCTGTGAAGACAAACAAGTTTATGAGAAGTTTAAAAATGACATTGAGTTTAATGAAAACAGATACACAGTAAAGCTACCACTGAAAGACTGTGGACTGAACATTGATGACAATTATGAACTTAGTAAGACACGTTTAAAAGGTCTTTACAACAAATTCAAAAAGGATGACGAATTCTTTCAAGAATATGACAATGTGATCAAATCTCAATTAGCTGACAATATTATTGAGCAAACTGAAGACATAGATCCTGAACCTGGGAAAGTACATTACTTACCACATCGTGCTGTTATCAAACCAAATCGTGCTACGACGAAATTCAGAGTTGTTTTCGATGCTAGTGCCTCAATGCCTAACTCAATTTCTCTCAACGAGCTACTTCATTCTGGGCCATCTCTTACCAAAACTCTCTATGGCGTTTTGCTTCGGTTCAGAATACATGACATAGGTATGGTAGTTGATATTGAAAAGGCTTTCTTACAGATCCTGTTACACCCAGAACATAAAGATCTGGTTCGATTTTTATGGTTCAAAGATTTTGATCCTAATAAACCCTTTGACAGTCAAGAGTTGGTTGAGTATCGTTTAGGTCGTGTTGTGTTTGGGTTGACATCATCTCCATTTCTTCTTGATGGTACATTGACAGTGCATGCAGAAAAATTCTTGTTGGAAGATCCTGAGTTTGTGAGAAAGTTATTAGATTGTTTGCTGGTTGATGATCTCATTACTGGTGGTAACAATGTCATTGAATGTCTTGATTTCTTTCTGAAGTGCAAGGACCGTCTCAGTCAAGGATCGTTTAACCTTAAAAAGTTTCAAAGCAGTGATACATCTCTTGAAAAACTTGTGTACGAGAGAACAGGTGAAAATAAGAGCGTTGTTGAGAAAGATCATCCTGATAATAATAAAGTACTTGGAGTTCGATGGAACAAATTTGATGATCAATTGGTATTCAAATTTGACGAGATAGCAAATAAGTGTCTTGGAGCCACTACTAAAAGAAGTATCCTTCAGTGCATAGCTTCGATATATGATCCACTGGGACTTATTAATCCTATTGTTGTCAAGCTGAAATGTTTTTTCCAAAAAGTTTGTATTGCCAATCCAACCTGGGACGAAATTCTATGTGATGAATTATTACATGAGTGGCAAAACATCACCCAATCTTTCAAAGAATGTTGTGATATTAGACGTGATCGATGTTATGCTGTGCGTGGTGATGACCCAATTAGTGATGTACAGTTACATGGCTTTTGCGATGCATCTACTAAAGCATATGGAGCATGTGTTTACATACGAATCGAAAAACAGTCTGGAAAAGTTTCTTGTCAGCTCCTTTCATCCAAATCCAGAGTTGCACCCATCAAACAATAAACAATACCTCGATTGGAATTAATGGGAGCACTTGTACTTGCAGAATTACTGGACACTGTCAAAAATGAACTTTATGGTTATTATAACATTTCTAAAACGTTAGCATGGATAGACAGTACTGTTGCTTACTATTGGATTACAAACAAAAAACAACATAAATCATTCTTACAAAGTAGAGTTAACAAAATAAATAAAATATTACATGCTGATCAATGGAAATTAGTAAATACTAAAAGTAATCCTGCTGATATTATCTCCAGAGGAATATCTCCTCAGGAGTTAGAAGAAAGTAATTTATGGTTTTTTGGACCTGAGTTTTTACTTAATTGTGAAAACCTCTGGCCTAATGTTTCAGTGAGTAATCCAGCTTGTGATGTTCAACTAAAGTTTGAAACTTATGCAATGTTAAATGAAACCCCTGAACATTTATTCTTTGACATACTATCCAGTTTAATACCTGTGAAGAAGTTTAGTTCATTTAACAAACTAATACATGTAACAGCTTATGTGTTTAAATTTATTAAAATCATGAAGAAAGTATTAAGTGTCTCTGCCGCAAATTCTACTGTAAGCCGGCACAAATCTAAAGTTGTTAGTGAAGCCGCAGATTCTACCGTAAGCCGGCACAAATCTAAAGTTGTTAGTGAAGCCGCAGATTCTACTGTAAGTCGGCACACATTAATTCCATCTACTGTTGTTAAATGTATTACTCAGAGTGAAACACAGTCTGCTGAAGCCGCAAAATTTAACGTAAGTCGGCAAGTAGGAAAGTATGTACTGAGAGGGGAGAAAGTGCTTGTGGACCAACAAGCTGAAAAGCTTGTTGCTCAACAAGCACCAGATAATAAAATACAACAAGAAGAAGCAGATCAACAAGAAACAACAATCAAAATTGAACATTCAGCCGAAGTAGAAGAATCAACCAATGGCTTGGGAAACGAAATTATACAATCGAAATCAACAACTAATTTAACTACACACGAAATTCGAGAAGCAAAAGAACTTTGGATAGTTGCTTTGCAACAATCGTTTGTTGGTGATAAAATGTTCCAACAGTTACAAAAGCAGTTAAACACATTCACGGATGACGATGGAATTATACGTTGCAAAGGTCAATTAGAGAATGCTGATATTCCGTATGCAGCCAAATTCCCCATACTAATACCGTCAAAGGGACATTTATTAACTAAACTGATTATAGCAGACGCCCATGAAGTTGTATTACACCAAGGAGCTAATGAAACATTGGCTGAACTCAGAACTCAATTTTGGGTTCCAAACGCACGAAGTTATATTTGTTCTTATATACATAGTTGCTTCCGTTGTAAGTTTTTTCGAAACAAAACTTACTTGTATCCAAAGTCACCTCCACTACCATCAACTCGAGTAACGTATAATCACCCTTTTCATTGTACCGGCGTTGATTATTTCGGTCCCGTTTTTATCAAAGACGTTTACAATTCGTCTGATGATATGCATAAAGCATGGGTGTGTCTGTTTACTTGTGCAGCATCACGTGCTGTGCATCTTGAGTTAGTGACGGACAATCTTAGCACATTTTTTATTCGCGCTTTTCAACGTTTTTGAAGTCGTAGAGGTACACCGTTCAAAGTGGTATCCGACAATGCAACAACCTTCGCAAGTGAAGAAGTTCAATGTTACATTACTAACAAAGGAATACAGTGGCAATTTATACCTCCTGCTGCGCCCTGGTGGGGAGGGTTTTATGAACAAATGGTTCAACAAGTTAAAAGATGTTTACGAAAAATATTGCTACACTGTAGACTTACGTATGAAGAACTGTCAACTGTTCTAACCGAAGTAGAACGTGTGATAAACAACAGACCCCTTGTATACACTTCAAGCGAACTTACAGAGGAAGTAATAACACCTAATCATTTACTGTATGGAAAGCGTCTAAATTTCAATGCGGAACTAAATTCAAATGACTCAGACATGCCAATTGAAGAAAGAAACAAGATTCGCAAAAATGCGACTATATATTTTCCCAAAGTTGCAAAACTTTTATCAATTATTATGTGTACATAGAAGACCATAAGAAAAGTGGTATAACTACCATCAACGCAAATAAAAATGCTGTCCATACTAATCAGGGTAAAGTTCAATTTAATACCACAAAAGAAGTTATTTCGAACTTATTATGAAATGAAGATATTCATGGTCATGTGACATGGTTTCTCTTATAAATTTTGCTGAGGAGTTAAAAAAAGTTATGAGTTATCTATGAGAAGTTATTATGGACAAAGCTAAAAATTGGAAGACCTAAATACAATTAATATTTCCCCTTAAACAACAGAATATCAACAACTGCATCAATATGTATAGGTAAATTCATCATAATAAACGTATGATCTTCATTGCTGCAGAAGCTTGACATCCTTTTACACAGTAATATCATGGCAAACAATGTAATTCAACAGAACACAGCTTTTCGTAACTCGTATTAAACTATTTTACAACATCATACAATGAAATTTGTTTACAAGTTTACAAAAGAAGAAAAGAAAATTGTCAAACCTAATTTTAATACTACAGTCTAAGTACTAAAAATACTTTGGGGTAGACAGCAAATAACTATTAAACAATCAAAATTTGTACTGTGTAGCATTTCAAATTAGGACAAGAGTTATTTTCCAAAAAGAGATGGTCTTAAAAGTGACAATTTTTAAAATTAAATTCAAGTACTCAGAATAAACATCTCAGTCACAAAAATATGTGGACACTCATTATTTACTATGTGATAAAAATTACTTTCGTAAATCTCAAATGAAAAAAACAAACAGATTTTGGTAGTGAAAATACACATCCATAACCAAATCACTACGAAGCTAAAAAAAGAAATTTGAGTTCTGGTTTGATTTAATTTACAGATTCTTGTGATGGATTGTGTTTTGATTTATATATGTTTGTTGTTTGTGTAAGGAAAGTTGACAGTATATGTATTATATATATACTTTTTACAAAATAAAATATCATAATACAGTATCAAAACAGTATGCGTGATCATGGAATTAATCCATAGTATCCAGCCTATCCAGGCCAGGGAAGCACATTCAACCAGGTTCTTTCAAGTTATTATCTGTCTCAATCCTGTGTATAAAAATATTGTACGTAATTTGTTTTCTGAACATCTTATTGAATATACGACATCACGTTTTACCTTGCTGTTTTTGTAATGTACTCTTTGAATTAACATAATTGGTCGAACTACTTGTTCTCCACGTATAAAAGGTTTCCCTTGTGGCTGTACATCATGTGCGTGCTGTGTCAGTTCAGTTTGGCTATACATTCTGTATATATACATTATCCTGTCAAATCAGGATTTAAAATAAAAATAAATCTTCAGCCTGTATTGATAATGAATTTTCGTCTTTGCACTGAAATCACAGCTTCAATGTTTTGCTGTTCTAAACATTTAACTACCAACCAATCATCCATAGCATTATTGTTTTATCAACAAAAACAAAACAATTTTTTTTCTGTATTTTACACGTTCATTAAAAAGTTTTTACAAAACCTTTCATAACAACACTGAACTAAATCGATTATTTCCCTCATTTAACAACCTTTTATCTTTTGAATCATTTTAAAAGCTGGCAGGAAAAGCAAAATCCTCTTATGACCATCTGCACTGACTGAAAAAAAATGGCGCACTACTTCACTGTAGACTAGCCTCTATTCTTATCTACTTTGGCGGCTGGGTGAAAATTCAATACTGAACCGCGGCTATAAAAGTGAACGAAAAGGAGGAGAAGAAGAAGGAGAAGAAAATGCCAGTTTTAACATATATTTCGCCCTTACGGGGAAATATATAAAAAGCACATTGAAACTCTCGTTGATCATTTTTGGGCACGTTGGAAACGTGAATACCTCGCAGAACTACGACAAAGACATGCCAGCGTAGTACAAAAGACAGGGAAAGTTTTTATCAATGTTGACGATGTCGCACTAATTTCAAACGATAAATTGCCGCGATCAAGATGGAACATGGGCGTTGTCAAAAAAGTAATAACTGGAAAGGATGGATTTGTGAAAGCAGCTGTTGTACAAAAAATTGTGAATGTAAAGAAGTCATACGTAAACAGAACAATCAATATGTTATGTCCATTAGAGTTATCTGGACAGTGATGTTGGACTACCCGCCCAACAGGGGGGAGTGTTGATTATTTATGTTTATATTTTATTTTATGTTATGCGGCTGTTGAAGCCGGAGCGCTTCTTCATTTGTATACGGCCGGTTCGGCCCTTGTAAAATACTTCTTATGTTTACAGAAAAGATGGCTGCCGACTAGCTTCGACTAATCTACATGCTTACTTGTTAAATCGACGTTTATCTATTTAATATACAGTCCTCTTACCACATCCGGGGTGACACAGAGCAGGTGCACATGGGCGGCGAGCGACGCCGCCTTGGCGGCTAGTCTATATATTAATAGCCGATTCTCCGTCTGTTTGTTTGTAAGTCACGCAAAATGGTAGATTTAGTTGTGAGAGAATTATTTCTTTTTTTTGTGTGCGTCGTCAGTGCGAAACAAATACATTGCAACCCCAATCGAACGTGACTTTTTTTGGCTGGTGAACCAATAAAAATAACGTTTTGTTTTTATTATTATTGTTAGTTTTATATTCCACGTTGACTTGGCTTTGAAAACAGTACATCAACTAAATACAAAGAAACTAACTGATTAAACATTTTGGACAAAAAGCAGCAGTGGCAGAACGTGGTAGCATGTTCGGTTTGCCAGTGTATCCTAACGTATCCTTGCCTGACTGTCTGAGACGGGTGAACTTTTTCTACGAGCAATCAAAATGTTTAAAAACCGATAGGTAAAAAAAGAGTTACAGGAAACAACATATTTTTTTGCTTTTCTTTTAATAATTTAATTTCTTTTTTTAATTGTTATGCGCTTCAGATCGAACGTTTTTTTATTCACTTTATTCATTTAGCACGTGCCTTTTTTTCTCTCCTCCCGTGTGATCTTTTTAAGAAGAGAAACCATTTCCCCCTTGCGTTTGATAGCACCCATGTTAGAGCGCGTAACTTTTTTAAAACAAAAGCTAATAAAAAGTTGAAGTTTTCTCTCTCTACGTTTTGAGTATATTGTTATACGGATAAAAGATTGGTTTTACCAGAGGTTGTGACTTCGAATCTGCTTCTGGTTGAACACAAGTTGTACGAGCCGTTTATAAGGAAATTTGACGTTTATTGATACAGTGATACAGAGCAGGTGGACATGGGCGGCGAGCGACGCAGCCTTGGCGTCTAGTCTATATATTAATAGCCGATTCTCTGTTTGTTTGTAAGTCACGCAAAATGGTAGATGTGAACTGCGAAAAGAATCGGGGAGTCAGCAATGTAAGATCACACATAAATTATTTCTCTTCTTGTGCGCGACGTCAGTGTGAAACCATTGTATTGAGACCCTGATCGAATGCGACGTTTAGGGAATATTATCTCGATAACCAATAGGGATAACTGACGTTTTTTGGGGTCCGCAATACAGGCGATGGGGTGACGAAAAATTTGGGTCTAATATTTTTGGAGAGGGGTCTGTGACGTCATCAAAATCTTTGAACAATGATATCTCTGTAACGGTTGATCGTAGCGGAACGATCCCATACATTTTTTTGATCAGTTTTTCGAGCTCTACAACATGGGAACACTTTCGGTTGTCAATTCCTTAATATTATTTTTCGTGAAGTCAACGCATGCTGAACATGGGCGGCGAACGACGCCGCCTTGGCGGCTAGTCTATATATTAATAGCCGATTCTCCGTCTGTTTGTTTGTAAGTCACGCAAAATGGTATATTGAGTTGTGAGCGAAATTATATTATTTTTTTGTGTGCGACGTGAGTTCAAAGCAAATACATTGTAACCCCAATCGAACGTGACTGTTTTTGGCTGGTGAACCAATAGAGATAACGTTTTGTTTTTATTATTATTGTTAGTTTTATATTCCAAGGACCACCGTTGACTTGGCTTTGAAAACAATACATCAACTAAATACAAAGAAACTAACTGATTAAACATTTTGGACAAAAAGCAGCAGTGGCAGAACGTTGGAGCATGTTCGGTTTGCCAGTGTATCCTAACGTATCCTTGCCTGACTGTCTGAGACGGGTGAACTTTTTCTACGAGCAATCAAAATGTTTAAAAACCGATAGGTAAAGAAAGAGTATCATGAAATAAACATTTTTTTGCTTTTCTTTTAATAATTTAATTTCTTTTAATTGTTAAGCGCTTCTGATCGAACGTTTCTTTTATTCAGTTTATTCATTTAGCACGTGCCATTCTTTCTCTTCCCTTGTGATCTTTTTAAGAAGAGAAACCATTTTCGCCCTGTTTGATAGCACCCATGTTAGAGCGCGTAACTTTTTTCAAACAAAAGCTAATAATAAGTTGAAGTTTTTTCTCTCTATGTTTTGAGTGTAATTATTAAAGTGAAAAACGATTGGTTTTAAAAAGTAAATAAATAGCGCATCATGAAATTTGGGTTTTTTGGTACTATTTGTTTAAACTTATATTTGATATTTGATTTCGAATCTGCCTCTGGCTGAACAAAAGTTGTACGAGCCGTTTTTAAGGAAATATGAGGTTTATTGGGGTCTCCGGGGTGACACAGAGCAGATGCACATGGGCGGCGAGCGACGCCGCCTTGGCGGCTAGTTATATGATATTTATACAGGTTGGCTACGTCAGAAATTTATACATATCTGTTATCAATGTAGGACCTGTGAAATAAAAAATGAAACTAAAATGCAAAATGTCAGATTTGAATAAAATAGATTCGTGTCTGTGAAAAAACTAGACTCACTTTAAGAGAACCCGAGAACTCGAGAAGACATTTGGCTGTAGAAGTTTAAAAACGGTATTTTTATATAATCACACATAAAACATAAAATCTATATATACCTTAGGCCGACTTTTTTTGCGTCAGTAAAATTTTGCGAAAATGGATGAACACAGATTTAACGCAACCTAATTTTAGCGAATGACCCCTTAATTACGGAGAATTGCCAGAATGTAAAAAAAAAGTTTTGCTATATTTAAATTGTCCGCAACTTTAATTTAGCGAAAATACGCTCATTCGCTAGAATCGCTAAAATAAGGCGACGCAAAAGAAAAGTCGGCCTAAGGTATTAAAATATGATTTATAAGTTAAAAAGCAAGGGGGACGTAGCACTCTAGAAGGAAAGTATAGGCGGAGCTCTCAAATATGCTTACAAAATGAGTTACAAGAAACCAAGATCGATTGTAATGAGTCAAAAATGCAAAATGATTGGAACAAACTGGACGATAGTGGCTAATCTTTAAGAGGTGTATGAAAAACGTTTCCGTTTGAAATTCGCTAAATAACTTTCGTTTCTGAGTTCCACAGGCAAACGGTTGAACAATTGGGCACCATAGTATGAGGTTGCCTTCTTACCAGCCTCTGTGCGAACTCTCGGCATATTGATGAGTGATTTATTTCCTCGTGTGTTAATTCGATGACTAGCTTGCTTGTATTCGACGTTGCTGACTTGTTGATTTTATGAATGATCTTGAAAACGTCTGGCACAATTTTTCTTTTCCGTTCCGTTACGATAGGAATCCATTTCGTTCCAGACTTCCCAACGATTGAGCAGGCACGGTTATGGAGATTTTCGAATTTCATTTTCCCTGTCATGTTTTGACCGCTGTATATAGGATGGCAGTAGAAGTAAATTGGCTTTATCATTGCTGTGTATAAAATAAGAAATAAAGTAAGAAAATAAAGTAAGAAATAAAAGTAAGAAATAAAGTTAATATTATTAAAACAAGATTCGCAAAAATGCGACTATATACTTCCCCAAAGTTGCGAAACTTTTATTGTGTGTACATTGATAACCATATGAAAAATGTATCATTAAATGATTACAATGGTACAACTGTCATCAATGTCATACTCAGGTAAAAATGTTTCCATTACTAACCATGGTTGAATTGAATTTAATACCTCATGATTAAATGCTGTGGTTTCTCTTATAACTTTTGCTAAGTAGTTAAAAAGTGACTGAAAAGTTACTATGGACACACACACACATATATATACAGGTTAAAATGCAAAATGCAACTAATATTTCCCCTACTGAATATCAACAGCCACATCAATGTGTGAGGCAATTTATCATAATGAACGTATTAGTTGGTCAGATAAGCAAAATTTTCGACTCCGGAGAGGGAGTAAGCCTAAGGCGGATTTTTGACTTCCTTAGCAATCCTAGTTATGGAAAAAGTTGGTCGACCCGATCAAAGCGGTAGCTTTTCATGATTTTCGGGCCCAATGTGCAACCATAGAAATACGAAAAGAGAAAGAATCACAACATTCAGCTGCTCTATTCAATTTTCTATTGTTCTTTTCTAACAATCGGTTAGAACTGCGTCCTCGGTACAAGTCTCTTTGGCGCGCAAAAAAAACATATAATTAATCACACGACAATTTTACCGCCAATTAACGAGAAATCACCGGTTTTTACTGCCAATTTATTTATGGTTTTCCACCATTTAACGAAGTCTTGATAGGCTTAAGTTAATCACAGATAAGTGGAAGGTAATCGAATTAAAAGATTATCAATTCAAACTTACTCAGTTCATAAAAAGGAAGAGAAACATGCAAGACACCATTTTTATAACGAAAACACAACATGCAACTTCTACATCAGTTATTTTAATAATCACTTTAGGTTCACTGAATCCTGATTAAATGTGACTTCAATGATCATTTATATTACAGTGTGTTGAATTTCTTTGATCAGGACGACGGCTTTCACTAGATATAGGGGTTTATGTGGCACATAAAGTTCGTTTATAATATCGTAATGTTCGGTCTTAAGGACAAAAGATCATCCAACTATGTTTTGAATTTTATGCATATTTTGTTTAATTCATTCTAAAATTGAAATTTCAAATTTCAAATAACCAATGAGAAACTCTACTGATTGTTAGTATGAAACAATCGAAACTTCATTAAATATGCAAATTATATCAGTGAAACAAATACGATACCTGCAAAAAGGATGCGATTGTTTCAAAAGATCTAAAGGTGTTGTGATTCTTTCTCTTTTCGTATTTCTATGGTGCAACTCGTTGGTCTGAAATTCTGACATTTGTTGTTGCAGAAGCTTGACATCCCAGCGGGACGTCTCATTTTAATCGTAAAAGGGTCGTTTGGTTTTTGAGACTATTTTGCGATGTCGTTGGGACGTCTGAAAATGGGACGTCGCAATTGAAAAAAAAATGAAAATGTAAACCATAACCAAATCGCTACATAGCTGAAAAGTAGAAGTTTGTGTTCTGGCTTGATATAATTTACAGACTGTTATGTTGGTATGTTCATTACGTTCATTTTTCATAAGGAAAATTGACAGTATATTAATTTTTACAAAATAAATTATCGCATATAGCATCAAAACAGTATATGTGATCATTGAATTTATCCATAGTAAATAATGTTTCTGTTTTTAGGTTGAGTGACTATCCAGGGCAGAGAGAAACACACTTGTGTATCAAAATATTATACGTAATTGGTTTTCTGAACTTCTTTTGGCATACACTACATCACGTTTTCACTTGCAGTTTTTGTTATGTACTCTTTGAAATAACATTCAACCTGGCTTTTAATAATGCATTTTCGCCTTTGCAGTGAAATCACAGTTTGGATGCTTTTTCTGTTCCATGTATTTAATTGCCAATCATCGCACATTGCTTATCAACAAAAACAAAACATCACAATCCGTGACATTAATATAATTTTTTCTTCTGTTTTTCGCACGTTCATTCTAAATTTTTTTACGAAACCTTTTATAGAAACACTAAAATAATTTATTTCCATCATTTAACGTTTTATCTTTTGAATCATCTTAAAAAAGCTAGCAGAAAGCAAAAATCTTCCACTGCCCAACTGCACTGACTGAAAAAAAAGGCGTACTACTTTAATGAATGAGACTAGTCTCCATTCTTATCTACCTTGCCTAGGCCAGAGTTCAATGAACTGCGGCTATAAAAGCTATAAAAGTTATAAAACGGAGGAGGATAAGGAAAATGCCCGTTTTAACATATATTTCGCCATATGGAGAAATATATAATAAACCAAACAAGATATATTTGCACAATAACAATAACTTAGTCATGAGTAAAATCATGACCTTAAGTGTAATATAAAAGTATGACCTTTTTCGATTTCAGTTCGTTGCGCCACTTATATCATGAAAAGCGAAATTGTCCTTAGCAATTTGAATCTAGGTAACTTTCAAATAGAAGTGTTTTAAAGACTGCTACAAAGAAGTGCCACATTTTTTCTGAAAAAAATTGCTTTCTTCCGTAAGTCTATGGAAAAAAAACCGTGAGCAGTGAAACCGGAAACTAAAACGATTGGTAAAGAAATGCAAAACAAAGGTATTTTTAAGACCACAAGCGAAAAAACGAGTTTTCACCACACACCACTCGCTTTATGTTTTACATAAAGATGATGTTTAACTGACCACCTTCATTATCTGGCAAAAAATGAGAAAAGATCATGAAAATTTTGACTGACGGAAACATTCGACTACCTTAACATTGTGTTGCTTTAAGTCATTATCAGTAATTATCATTAATTAAGTTGGAATTTCCTTACTTTTGTTCGGCGAAGAATAAGCCCGATATTTTTCTTGTTCCCTAAGGCAACTCTTGCTCCTATTCGTGTGGTCAAATTCTTAAACAGTCAAGTTCATTGTCTTAATATGACTAGGTACCATAATTATAAGTATTGAACCATTTTTCTCCGAAGAATAATTTCCCTTCTTGCCACTATAATTCCATGATCATGTTAAAATATTTGCGGGGCTCAAACAACAAAATGCATAAATGAAAGTAACTTGGTATTACAAATTGGGGCAGGTTTCTTATGACAATTTACGGCAGGTATTACAAATTTTGGCAAAGCTTAATACAAATTAGGACAAGAATTATAAATTTGGACAATTTATTACAAATTGTGAAGGTGCATTGTGCACTATTCATAAATAACTCTTTCAAATTTGTGTTTGCTATAATGCAGTAATTATCAAGCAAGGAACAAAATATATGTATGTATATAATCCCTGCACCACTTGAGATGTTGTCTATTCATTTAACAAATTTACTGTCACATTCTCCATTCACATTTTTAACTTTACATCTTCTTGTCTAGGGGCACTTAATGTTAGCGTACAAATGCCCTATCTCGGTTGGGCAACCTAAACAGAATTATGTGTTTGTGTTGCAATTTATGATAAGCATGAAACATATATTGTTCTGAGACCTCATCATTAGAAAACAATTTACAACATACGGTAAAACATGTTTCATAATTCTCCAACCGGCTACAGCTTCTGGTACCCTGCCTCCCCAACCCTGAATCCCCACATAAGATAAACTATAAACGTCCGTTGATAAACGTTCTGGCTTTGCATTGGAGGGTCAAACTAGATTTTCCTGACATCTTGAAACCATACAGATTCATGTAAAATTTCATTTATCCGCAGTTAACTCCTATATGGATATACACACATAGAAATTATTGTTTTATAGATAACGAAACATCGTTAGGCAGTTATGATTGTTACAGTTCAGTTTATATGCAACAATTTTTAATTTCCAACACATTGGAGATAAAATAGTGTATTATTGAAATCATTAGAACTTTGTGTTCTCTTTTTTAAACAGTTGTGTTTTCCTACAGTTATGGTAATGTATTTTAGATTTAATGGATGCCGACGTCTTTGCTAATAACAGCAAGAATTTATTTTCAGAATTAAAAGTGATCATCATAAAAAGTAGACAGTAGTGTTTTTGTTTTTATAAATTAACCAGTAACCCGGGTAAAATTTTTTACCACATCTAACTTCGAAAATGATGTACGCAAATCCCGTGTCGAAAAAAAGGTGACAAAAAATACAGTGTGTCCACCAGAAAGTTTAATACACAAGTAACTTTTCGAATTTTCAATAATACAATGCGATTGTTATACCGTTGGAAAGAGGATTTTTTGAACTTTCCAAAAATATAAGTTGTTATTCATAATTTTTTTTAAAGAATATTAAGTATATTTTCGTATCAAATTTCATCATTCAAAGTAGAAAAGTGTTTAACAGTAAAAGAGTTAATTGCCAAATGTTTTAACATCTCCAGCAAGAACTTGCTATATAGATATATTTTGTCATTGAAGATGTCATAGATCAAAAGGTGTTAATGTTTCATGCATAGTTTGTATTCAGTTATATTTAAGTTAGAAATCTTGTCGATTGAAATTATACAAATGGTTCCAATCTGTTTCTCATGATTAAGAATCTTCTTTTTCTTCAGGTAATAATTCAACTTTTTCAATTTTCAAAATCAAAATCGAAAAGCAAATTACTGTGACGTACTTCTTTGACCTAAATGGTATCGTATATTGCATATCGTATATGACTTGGCCAGTTCGGATCGTTCATCACTTAGTAGGCCATTGTACATGTACTTGAGTCAGTTCGTTCTCTAACAGGCAGAATAATTGTAAGGTGTTGTTCCTTGACTTGCACTCATTATCATAATAGGGCCCACTCAACCATGAAAATGTGAATTTTTATGATATGGAACAGGTGAAACCAGAGCAAAAGGACCAATTGAAACATCCATCGGAACAAGGTAAAACATTCTCGTATGCAGCCATTCTTACGGTACAATGATTTTTGACACTTTGATCAAAATATTTTGAGTGAAGCAAAATTTTACTTCCGTTTTCGCTATTTGTTCCCTTTTCACAATACAATTTTGCTAAAATCTGACTATACGTAAATTGAAGCTTGGTAAATCTTAGCAATCATGGTAAATTATGTTCATTAATTATAAATTTTGTCATCGACTTCGTTTCTTTATATTTGTTTAAAAACTTTTAGTTTCAAATTCTAAAAACAACACAAAATAATTACGAAGAATTGTTCTCATTTTTCCCATTAATAATTATCGCATCACATCATTTGTTTTTTTGTTTTTTTTTTTCAGAAAGCCTTATTTACCATTTTATTGCTGGTTCTGCAACAATCTATCTTTTGCGAAGTGAATATGAAAGCTTATCCAATTGGTAGTCGATTAGATAATCTAAATTGCAAAGCTAAGAATGATACAGATGAACGAGCTTTTTATACGTGCAAGCAATGTTCTCATCAACTAACACTTCCTGAAAAGTAAGTTTTTCACTTTGTACTGTTGCTGAAAAACCTTAGATAAAAACAATAATAATAATTGTTTATATTTCAAGTTCAAAATACCGTATTTCTTCTAATAAACGCCGCGTCGTTTATTACAAATACAAGATTTAAGATGCGGCGTTTAAAAGAGGGAGGCGTTCATTAGAGAGCGGTGTTTATTACAAAATGAAAAATTGGACAGAAGCAAACTTAAACAATAATGTTTCCTTATCCTTAAAAAGGTAAACAAAAGAATGTGTAAAAATGTTTTACACAAAAGATATGTTCACGAAAATGTCAAAGAAGAGCAATATCACTATCGCCGTTGTCTTGCATGAGATGAAAGCTTTTTTATAATTTTTTTTAGCCTGTTTATTAGAGGGCGGCGTTTACTACAAGCGTTAGGCTATAAGTACGGCGTTTAATAGAGAGCGGCATTTATTAGAGGAAATACGGTATATTACATTGGCTCCTACTAAAATAGCGTATGAAATTGAGCATACATCTGACTTAAAGAAACTCTAATGTACAGTTTTATCGCAGAGCTACACTGAATCCTTTAAAAAGCTGTATGAAAGGAGTATGCAAAGGAAAACTTTAAGTACTTCTGATCATTCAATAATTACAATATGAGGTACCATAAACATTTTAAGAATAGACGTTTTCAGTTTAATAAATGTAAAAGGTGAGACGTCTAATTGAGAGATTTTACTTTTTGTTCTGCGTTTTGCAAATACAATTAAAAAAGCAAGCGACAATAAAGTTGCAGTTTTACTGAAAAAGAAATCATTAGAAATATATTTCTAAAGTTCATAAACACAAGTACAGCACACATCCGTTAATTCGAACACCCAAGGGACCGAAAAATTTGTTCGAATTAACGAATGTTCGAATTATCGGATAACTGGGAAAAATAAGAATTCGGATAGAATTTCTCACATCTTTCTTGCACGTCGACAACAAACAAGAAAGAAAGAATAAAAGAAAAATAACATTAGAATGTCTTAAAAATCGAGCGTTTCCAGAATCAAATGATTTCAGAACAGAACGTTTTACAACGCTCTGCAAAGTCATGGATTCTGGGATAGAAGAAGAGCTGCTGATTTATTGTACTCAAGGGAGAAGTAGAAGTAGCTGCAAAGTAGAAGTAACTGAAAAATAGTTAATCTTGGTGATAAAGAAGGCCTCAAAATACCAACTTCATTTTACTGGGAATGCACAATTTATTGAAAAGTTGAAAGCAATTTTACCACCATAAGAAAAATGTTGTAGATTAATAGTGCACAAAAGTTCGAATTAATGGGTGTTTTTTAGCCTAGGGACTGAAAAAATTGTTCGAATTAACGAAATGTTCGAATTAACGGAGTTCGAATTAAACGGCACAAAATATAAGAATTTATTAGACCAAACTCAAGGGACTGAAGAATTTTTTCGAAATAAAGAATGTTCGAATTAAGTGGCATTCGAATTAACGGGTGTGTACTGTATTTCAAAACATATATGGTATGAAAAAGACTGAGAAAGTACTTATTTCTTTAGCTATTGGCCCCGAGAACATTACATCACAACATGTGAGGAAAGCAACTGCTTAAGCAATGAAGGTTCCTGTGTGACCAATGATCAAGCTACCCAAGTTCTTGCTGATAAGTACAACAAACATGGATTTGACAAAATGCATTTGTGGGAAACGTATCATATGGTAATGCCAAAAGGCTGTTCATGTCGTGTGATAGAAAGTAGTCTTTTCAAACTGTTTCTGAAGTGATATGTTGTATAAACTCTTTCAATATCTTGGCATATATATGGAAAGGTACCAAGTACTGAGTACTAGTATTTTCTTGTATTCTCATTTAATTTCAATTATTCAGTATTTCCAAGGAAAGATGCAGAATAACATGTAATGTTTGATGCCATTAGCTCGAATGGGAGCAGTTAGTCTTCATGCCTTTATCACCGTGGACTACATTTCTCGTCGCTGATGGGGCAGATAAAGATTAAAGATTTCCCTTGAGTTTGAGCATAAACATGTTTCATTACAGTTAAGTTGTGTACATCCTGTCTAACCAGGGCCTTGGCCACTTATTACTTTACGTGTTTATAAAAGTTGTTTAGGTTATTTGATTACTGTCTCTATTGTTATGTGACAAATATATTTTCTAACACTTGCATACTGTAACAAAAAATCGTCACGCACGCTTAAACGAGACAGAGTGCCTATATGAACGATTTTCATCCAGTCTGGCCTTATGCTAACAAAACAGCTTTTGACGAAAGTGTTTGTTTTCGTTTCACTTTTAGAATTTTCATAAGGATAACAGATGGAGTTAAAACCTCAATTCTAAGACGCGTTCTTTTTTCTTGCGGAAAAATGTTCTTCCAGTTCCGTTTTGGTGGTCCAAATATAGCGGAATATATTTTTCGCAAACGTTATAACTTAAACCGCATAAAATGTCAAAATTTACATAAATATATTGTAGCCCAAAATGTCATGGAGGTAAAGACTTTTACAGAAACGGTCTCCAACACTTTGTTGATGTCTAAACAGATATAATAATTTGGTTTGAACTATTGTGATCAGTGAAAACAACAACTGTCAATACCATAACAACTAGCCATTCTTTTCTTTACACACAGAAATACATTTCTTCTATTTGGAGAAGCTGTAACTATTTGTGGTGATTTCATACACAAATCTTGCATAATTTGTTTTATTGATGACTTTGCAGAAGTTGCAGTAAAAGCCAGTGTAACAGAGGAAGGGGAAAAGGCCTTCAGAGAAGCAAGTTCCTTGTAGGCTATCCTGAATTCTTCACCCCTAAAAATGTATATATGATTTATATTAAGTATGACAATGCCTGAGTTTATGATTATTATATATATTCTATACATATACTACATGACAGACCGATCGTGCCAAACAAAATAGCCATTCCATATATATTTATCGTATAATTTTCTTCCAAGGTTTTCAACATCCCAATATACCTTGAAGGAAGCAACAAACATTCACATATTTCTCTTGACAAGGATCAGTTTAAACTTTTCAGAGTAGTCTACAGATGATACAACAGTTGGTTTAATATGTAATGTGTAAAAATATACCATACTATAATGTATAAAAATACAATCTCATATTATAAAAAGCCTATTTTGAGTTACATGTAGTTAAAAATACATACCACATTTCCATGCAATGGGCTTCATCTATTACACAAGCAACAACACTTGTTTGATACACATCAGATTTTAATAATTTTCTACCCCGACTACTCAGCAAAGCTTCTGGGTGTGAAAATAAAATGTCAAGATCTGCATTAGTAATTTGATCAGGAATTTTAACATCCGCTACTTATTTTTCTGACTCAATGAATAGCCGTTCCACTGTATGACCATGTTTAACTTCACACTGCAACATTGCAGTTGATATACCCCTGTATTCTAAAACTTTCATTTGATCTTCTATGATCGAGTTCAGTGGTGAAACTACAATTACTATATTTTTTTCGGTTTTGGTGGGCAACAAGTATGGTAGTAGCTGGTAAATTAAAGATTTTCCAAAACCAGTTGATAAGACAGCTAGAACATCATCGCCATTTAACGAACTTTCAAAGCACTGGACTTGCTTGGCCTTTAACGTAATAGCATAACTAACATTTCCTTTGTCAATCGCATGCTGTATCCTCTTGAACAACTTCACTACAGATTCCATTATATATAATTTCAAAAAACGAACTGAATTACTATCGCTTTCAATCAAAACTAAAAAACTGTAAAGAATCACTGAAAATGCCAAAAGTAATATTTCCCAGAAAGCTATAGCTAGCTGCGCTATACTTTGCTTTCTTTCTTTCTTCACATTTGTTTTGAAAATGTTACTGTTACTTTTGCTACTCTGTCTCGATTAGTTAAGGTAGAGCTTTCACTAAAGTGAAACTATCGAGGTAAGACCGCTTGTCGGGCCGATTTTAAAATCTCTTCATTTTTGAGGGATTTTAAGCAGCCGATGCCAGGGCCTTCTTTCTTTAGAAGAAGCCCTGGGATCGAGGTTGAGTTACGGTATTCCATACATCTAAGAGTATATCAGCTGAGATGCACAATGTTTTTCCAGTTTTTTTTTATGATAACAGAAAATGTCAATATAACAGATCGGTATAAACACTTCCCAAATTAGTGTCTAAATGTTTTTCTCATTACATGTCATAAGTTACAACGCACTTATTATTTCAGTTCCCATTTTTGTAGCCAATTATTTAAGAAGAGTCATTACAGAGAGCAATTCATTTGCTCGTGGTATGGAAAATAACAAAGATGAGGGAACGGTTAATTTCTTTATTTAAAGGTCCATCGTCAATTCTTCAGTTCAGACAGTTTGTTTATTCTTTCTTTGATAATCTGATGTTTACAAGGTCATCATCAGAGACGTTCACACACTTTGTCAATAGGGTAACTATGAACGTATCTGCAAGATGTTTCTTGACATAAACATGGTTCAGTAGTGAACCATCGACATAAGTAGGACACTGTACCGTTTGGTCAAATTCAGTTATGGCTTGACATAAACGTACACATAACTTTCCATTAACATTAAAACCGC
This sequence comes from Turritopsis dohrnii, assembly GCA_027922465.2. Classification (NCBI taxonomy): domain Eukaryota; kingdom Metazoa; phylum Cnidaria; class Hydrozoa; order Anthoathecata; family Oceaniidae; genus Turritopsis; species Turritopsis dohrnii. The sequence goes on from BQMF02000019.1 coordinate 1,735,188, forward strand.
CTAAAACAAAATTGAGTTTACAATTAGCTATAAAGTAGTTCAGGGTGCTTAAAAATGAATTAATACTGCAATCATGATATCTATATAGTAACAAAACACCAAGTTCTTTTGGATCTTGTTTTAGAATCTTCATATACAAAAACCCAGGCAAGAATAACTGATCAAGTATAGCAATAGAACTTTGAAATCTAAAGGCAAGACTCTATTTATTTTCACTAGTATTCAAAACCATCTTAAACGGTTGCAAACTACTTTGGATTTCTATTAATTCGTTGTAAGTAACTTTCTGTAGCACTCTTTTCTCCCTTTAAATCAACACAGTGCCTTTTCAAAGATCGCACGTTTAGTAAACTAATAGTGAAAGTTTTTTCTGATACGTAGAAATCCTTCAGAGGTTCTAAAATGTTTTCTTTCTTCCTTAAACGAGCATACTCATCTTTAACTGTGTTGTTACAGGTGAAGACAGACTTAACGTATTTTCCTGTGAAGAACAAACCCTTTATTGACTTGACCCTGCTCAGAGCCATATACGTCTGTCCTGGATTAAATTTTCTCTGTTTCACTAAATTAAAACTGACGACAGCCTCATCAAGAGTCAAAGCTTGTATCTTGTGTACAGTGCATGCATAAGGCAGCCTTAATGGAAACTGGGTTTGTCACCATTAGTGACACGGAGCTTCCTTTTCTGATATGAAAGTTAGGTTCAGAACGTTCAATAGAACGCAATTGCTCGACAGGGCATAAGGGTCATTAACTCGTTTTTTATGACCAGCCTTCTAATCATCAAACTTAAAGGAGTGGTATCGTCATTTCAAATATTATGACAAATTTTAGTTTAAAAAATGTATAGTTAGCCTGCGTTAAAGCTTCTTTTAAAAACGTTTTACTTCCGAAGATATTGAGTTTTTAATTATTTTATAAACCCCCGCCTTTTTTTCTGATGAAAAACGTGTGACGTCATTGAAGAAGTTTCATTTTTATTTGGTATGTCCAGTGCAAAGGAGCGTATTAGTTTCTCATGTTTTCAAAAACCATGAGTGAGAATTCAAGTGCAGAGGAATCAGATGTTCTCAGCGAAGATGAAGAATGTAGCAATGAGTTTTATTCAAGGATTTCACAGCGAATTTTAGCGGTTTGAGCCATATAGTTTTGACCCAGTTGCTGTAAAGAACATGAAAGAAGTCCGGATGATGATTTTGATGATGCTGACGAAAATGATTTACCGGAGACAGTTGGTAACAAACAGTGATGCAAATGTAGAAACTGTAGCAAGAGGAATTGATTGTTCTGGTTGCAAAGAAGTTTATGCGATCGAAGATACGATGGCTCTGAGGGGTCAACCTTTCACAAACATTTTATTTCACTTCCCACGAATAATTTTTGAATCCTGAGAGTTTTGTTTTTACTTCTCACAAAAAATATTTTAAATTTCGAGTTTTTTTTACTTCTCAAAAAATATTTTTCAAATCTCGAGATTTTTACTTCTCACAAAATTTTTTTAAATCTCGATTTATTTTTTACTTCTGACGATAGTTTTTGAATCTCCAATTTTTTAACTTCTCACAGTTTTTTGGGTTTTTTTCTTCCGTTTTTGTTTTTACTTAGTCTTCTTTTTCACTTCTCACTTTTTTCTTAACGGTTTTTACATTTTGACTTACTTATGACTCTACGATCAAAACAAGATGGCTGAGATACCCTCTGTAGTCCAAGAGGGAATCAAAAACTACTTTCTGGAAGGTTTGACTTACTTAAAAATCACTGAGTTTTTAAAAGTACATCATGGATATGCGATGAGCTTATCTACACTGAAAAGACACTTAAGAAAGGAAGGATTGCGAAAACGCTCAACAGTTAATCAACGCAGCTCAGAAGAAGAGATTACAAATGCAGTTAGAAAATAGCTCACTAATAGTGGCCGTTTGCTTGGATATCGCAAAAGGCACAATACTTTACTAACACAAGGACTGATTTGTAGACGTGAGGATGTTCCCAGAATTTTAAAGGCTTTAGATCCTGAAGGGGTAGAGGATCGCAGAAAAAGAAGGCTTCACCGACGATTGTACTTTGCACCTGGCCCAAATTTCGTTTGGCATATAGATGGCCACGATAAGCTGAAACCATTTGGATTTATCATCCATGGTTGCATTGACGGATTTTCTAGGAGACTAATATGGCTAGAGGTCTCGTCAACCAACAAGGCTCCAGAAGTTGTAGCTAGTTATTATTTAAAAGCTGCATCCAAGTTAGGTGGAATACCTCTCCTTATCAAGGCCGACGATGGTACTGAGCATTCACTTATTGAGCCTATTCATGTTTATTTACGTTCACTTCCTCAAGATGACGACACAACTATTACAAGCTCTTTCAGTATTACCACAACACCACAAAATCAGCGCATCGAATCGTACTGGGCTTTACTTCAACGCGATAGGATAGGTTGGTGAAGGCGATTTTTACAAGATGCAACTGATTTAAATCTTCTAAATACTTTAGACCCCGTCTACTTAGATTGTGTACGGTATTGCTTTATGCCATTGATACGCAAGGATCTGCGATCCATTGTCAATGATTGGAATTCTCACATTATCTCAAGAAATCGCAATAGAGGACCAAGTGGCCGCCCTAATACCATGTATTTTCTTCCACATCTATATGAAAGAAGAAACCATATCCAACAAGTGAATGAAGATGAGTTTGAGGAATTCCGGCGAATTGCTGAACATAATACGCGAGACTTCTCCACGGAATTTGAAGAGTTTGCTAAACATTTGATGGAATAAGATCACTTGAATGAGCCTACAACACCAGAGGAAGCTCTAAATCTTTATATATATCTTCTTGAAAAGATTGCGAATTTTTCATAAATCACTCTCACGTCTCATTATTTTTCTCTGTATCTCAAATGTGTAACTTTTTGTCAAAATCACTTTTCAAATAGACTTTTATATGTAGACTAATGTAGCGCAACACCATTCCTATGCACATATATATAATATTTTGCAACGACCTTTACTTTACGGGGATAAAGTTTCGCGGGAAGAAAGTTTCGCGGGTTTTTTTAATCATTTTTGCGAAAGTAAGTCCGCGCGAAAAGTACTGACATGATGCTGATTCGTGAAAGTTTATCGCACGAGGAACTTCCTTCTCTGTAAAGTATTTAGAGGCGAAGATCAGACATTTTGCGGTCAAAGAAATGAGACACATATCTTAGAAAAGAATATAATACTACGCTACATAAGAACAAAAAATCTTTTAAGAAAGTATGTGTGAAGTTTCGATTGGTAACAAAATCATTACTAGTATACCAAGAATACTTGTAATAAACTGAAATTACAAAACGTTGCGAAAATTCCTGATCGTCTACAATGAGTTATCAAAAGCTGATAATCACAAACAGTTAATACGTACATCATAGCTGATGTGTGGAAGACAACATTATGGAACCCACTCTTTTGTTGAACTGATAAACACAAAAGAAACAAAAGAATGTTGTTAGAACAAAAGAAACCTTCCAATAAACATCAAACTAACAGAAAAGGGCCATAAGCATTATCATGGCAAGAATAGAAGAATCAAATGATAACACAACTTCCTTTTTAGATACTTTAAAACTAAAAATAGTTCTGCTTGAAGTGGTATCAACCATTTTTAAACGATGTCCATTTCCCAGGTATTTTGTTGTAAAATGTGCATGAACTCCTCCCGTAATTCGCAAAAGCTGTTGTAAGTATTTGGCAACTCTAACGTTGGACCACATGTATGCGTTATCGGTCTCCGTGCAAAATCACTTATAGGTTTGATAAAAGTAACTTCTAGTGATGACACAACAACTAAATCTGAGCCAGTCAAAAACTTTAACAACTTGCGCAAAAGAATTGGTTCAAGCCCACGTACGAACCTTTTGAAATGTGTTAAGGCTTCACGATCGGAATCATCATTTGGTGAGACTGTTAGTAAGCCTAAAACCTTTTTCCCAGTTGGAGTTACTTTGTCATAAAAACTGTCAACTGAATTTGAACTTTCAAAATCTTTTTCTTGCCGTAATTGTTGAAAATAAGGATGCCAACATGCAGTGATTATGAAAGGTTTTTGTACCAGTTCTTGTCTTGCCAATTCAAAAATGATACCTCTGGCATTGCTTGTCGTTACTTTACTTCTGCACTTGAATCGATCCAACAAATCCAAGAACTCCTCAAATTCAAACACTTGGTCACCTTCTACTTGTGAATCAAGAGCTTTCTCCACAAGTTCAGCCTCGTCAATGGATAAAAAATTTTTGAATGACTGGATTAACTGATCTTCAGGGACATCATTATACAGGCAATAAAGCACAAATGCTTTGCTGAGCATAATCGGGAAATAACTTACATCTTTGTAGCCTTTCATAAGTATTTTACCCATTGCTTGCCATTCCTCTTTGAAGAGGTAGTGTCTGACCTCTGATACACGTTCTTTCTCCCCATCGAAATAACAGTTGGACACTTCAAGCCAAAATGAAGAATACACTTCTCTGCTGACACCTTCTCCAGCACCTGGCTCTGGAATCCCTCTAGGGTCAATCACTTCAAATGGCACTTGGTCATATATATATTGATCTAAATATAATATATATACCACTTTAAACATACCAAAGCCATAATAGACAAAACCTGGATGTTTTCCATATGCAAATGATTTTGAAAGAATGAGTATTTGAGGCAATAGTAAAACATTAGCCATCAATAGTAATGGTTCTTAAATCCATCCATAAGCTTTATCAAATTTAAGCCTTGTATAACAGTGCACCTTGACCTACCAAAAGAATCATTCATTACTTCAATTTTTAAAGGAGACATTTATATTTCCCTTAGATACCTAGTTCATGCTTCGCTCTTAAAATTCAAACTCTGCTGAATTTTTAACTTATCGCTTCTAAATCTTTTACTAACAATGAACATCCCAAATTCTATCCTATTCTATTTTACTTGGAGTAAAATAATTACTTTTTTGTTTGTTTCAACACAAGGTCCACATCATTTATAAAATAGAACACAGTACAATACAAAAACATTTTGAGTAAAGGTTCACTAAATTTAAGTGGAGACTGCCTTAAGTTAACACCGATTCATGAACCTCCACCAGCATGCTACTCATCCGCCATCTTATCTCCTCGAAGTGAAAACATCTTATCGCAACTTCCTCGAGAAGTGAAAAAAATTCCGAGAAGTGAAAACATTTCCGAGAAGTGAAAATATTTCCGAAAAGTGAAAAAACTTGCGAGAAGTAAAAACATTTGCGAGAAGTGAAAATATTTCCAAGAAGTGAAAATAACATCGAGAAGAAAAGATTTTTTTTGCGGGAAATGAAAAAAAGCAAGAACAAAACGTGACCCCTCGGAGCCATCGTACGAAGACGATAAATTTCAAAAATCAAAATGAAAAAAAAAATACATGCAATATTGAGTTGATCATTGATCGTAGTAAAATTCATTATATTAAAAGTTAACGTTTTTCCAATTTTCCGTTTCAGGCAGGAGTTCAAGAAACAATAGCTCATTCTATGAAAACAATAATGAAATAATCGGTGAAATGGAATAATATTCAAATGCCCAGTTTGAAGAGAAACATGAAAACAAAAATCGAAAAAACACTTGCACACAGAAAGTAAAAGTTCACTTATATGTATAACGAAAAATGTAGATAAAACACTAAAGTAAAACTCCTTATAACATGTTTACCATCAAATTTCTTCCAAAACATGATTCTTTAAAATTTAAGTGACCTAAAGATGGAAAATTGGCCTCGCTTCAACTTTGAAATCCATATTTTTTTTAAATATGAATTTTAGGTAATCTAAACAAACTAATGTTCTGTCCTTTGGTTGAGTCACTGTCACGTCCAACAGCAGCGCAAATAACCATGTTTTTCATTAGATTTAAGAAAAATACTTAGTTATTGCTTGAATTTCAAAGAACACTCGCTTGATTTGAATGCAAAACATCGCATCGACACTGGACATAACTTCTTCAATGACGTCACATAATTATTACTAGCATGCAGCTTTAGCTAAAAATGCCCCCGCGCTCAAACATTCCAATTTGTACACGCAGCAAGCTATACATTGCAAGCCTATACAACGGAAACAAAAACAAACATAGTCCTATGTCACACTGATGCTAATATACCTTTCAAAAAGTGTAAATAAGGCTTAACAAGTAACATCAGAAAGTATTTGCTACAAACAAAAGAAATGTGTGAACTAAAACCATGGATACGTATTTTTATAATCAAAATAAGATTAAGATTTTTTAAAGAAATTCTGTAAGAGCCAAAAGGAAAAAAAACTTTTTCAAAAAAAAAAATTAGAGCGAAAAATCCTTAGAAATCTGCTTTGATTCGAAACAAAACATAGCCAAAGTTTACAAAAAACACAAGAAAAAAATATAAAAATGTTTTATTGATCATGATCTTTGGAGGACAGAAAGAAGAAAAACACGAAGAACGACAATTTGTAGGCTTTCTTGCATACACAGAAATCCAATTAAAATCTTTAGTCACCCCCCTCAAAAAAATGGTCACTTTTCTTTCTTTCTCCAATTAAAATCTTTTTAAGGCAAGATCCGCCAAAAATCAGTGCATTGAATAAAATTTATTGAATGAAAGATTTAGAGCTAAAACATATACAAAAATGGTGGACAAAATTCCAGATTTGAAGCTGTGCTTTAAAATCCTTGTCGTTCACTTCACAAAAACAACACAAAAGTAATATGAAAAATGTCTAAGCATACGAACTTCCTAAATAACATAGTATAATATAATAATAAATTAGGAAAATAAACATTCTGTCTCCCACCTACGGTGTCATGCTTTGACATGGAAAAAAAGCAAAGTCAGCTAATAATTGTATACCACCGTGTAACGTCAACATGAAAGTTGGAGGATGATGATGAAGATGATGATGAACAAAATCGGAAACTGACATTCGCCTATCTCGTGAAACTACTATGCCTCCTCGCTCGCTTACGCTCGCTGCGGGGGCAACTAATTTATTCAGCGTTTTAAGCCTATGTTTTAAAGTGGCATTTTATAGCAAAAAAGACTTTTTTTCCAAATTAAATTTATTTTGTAGTATCTACATTAAAACAAGGAATATATGAAGAAAAAATTGTTTTTCAAATTTTCATGACACCACTCCTTTAATGTACACTAATCTGCATGTGTTATTTCTTATAGAAACATAGGAAATTGTTCCTACTTGACCATTTATCATACGATCTTCAATATCTGTATTAGTTGTTATTACTCGTTATATTACTCGTGAACCAACTTTAATTTCTAAACTAGCAGCCAAGGATTCAAGTTCAGCCTGCGTTGTCACCTCCCAAAAAGAGTTCATGTAACGCTTTGATGACGTCATAGAGCTCCGTCCCCAAACATTTTGCCCAACTTTTTTCGTCATCTCATGGCCAATATCGCGGACCCCAAAAAACGTCAGTTATTCCTATTGGTTACCGAGATAATTTCCCCTAAATGTTGCGTTCTATTTGGGTCTCAATACAGTGTTTTCACACTGACAAAGTAAAATAAAATAATTACTCTCACAACCCAATCTACCATTTCCGTGTGTAACCAACAAGTAAGCGCCATACAGCAGTATACATTATTACATTATTATGCAGATATACAGCACGGTCGATTATCTGTTTATCTGTGTCGGAGGATATGCCTGGTACGCATGTTTAGAACATCAAGCGAAAGTCAGATTCGCGCATCCAGAAACATTCGCACGTATAACGTCGTTAAATTTTGTTATTTTCAATTTGCGTGTTATCGTACACAACTAAAAAATTAAGACGGCTACCTAAATAAAAGATAAAGACCGTCAGTAAATATCGAAAGTATATGTAATAACAATCGAAGTTAATCTTTCACATACATTGTAACATCTTTTCTGGAATCCCTTTCGAATATCATATAGAACCATACGGCAGCTTTAATCAACAATATCATTTCATAATAAACGTCACATTTTGCTCCCACACAGTTCGTCATCATTTGCATATACATATCAATTCTTCCAATTATACTTCACGGATTACAACTGCAACGAAGGCTTACACTTTCATCTCACAAAGACATTAAATAATTTACAAATTCTTTTGAATAAATACTAAAATTGATTAGATTAGTTAAAATTAATTCCCTATATTATCCAATAAAAATAGAGAGGGCGACACAATCACTAACTCACAATTTTTACAACACTAACAAACACTGCAGACAAAATATAGATTTTCTGGAAGTGCTTTTTAAATCTTTAGGTACATTTTACTCTGATGATTACTTGCATTACTATCTTGTTTGGTAACCTCCTGTGGGGTCTCATACACCTAAACCAACGCTAAACGATTATTACTGTTCAACAGTACAAACTATTTCTTTTCTGTGTCGGCTATTGGGACGGATATAATAGAACAGAAATAATGATTGCTTCGCGTTAGTTTAACATACAAGCACAAAGTGATCATAAAATGCTATACTTTAAACACTGTGAAATTATAGAAAATCATTTTATTAGGATTTAAAACAAAACAAAATTAAATTTAAATTTTTACCTTGATTGCATCATAGTCAGAGAAATAAATGCACTTTACCATTGTTTCTAACTTGAAATTTGCAACAAAGCTCTTTTTGATATAAACATGATCAAGTAGTGACCCATCAATATAAGTCGGCTCAGATACAACCATCTCGTAGTCGCTAAGAATTTCTGAAAGAGTATCACTAGATGTAAAATAATCAATATTTAAATCACCAAGCAGAATGTCAATATCAAAAGAATGGATATAATTAGATAACTCATTGTAAAAAAGTTGCAATGGTTCACCATGTTTCCTGTACAGTAGCACAATCCCAACCAAATCACTGCAAAAACTGTGTTTTAAAACGTTAACATATAAAAAGCCTGATTCAGTTGAGCATAATTAAATGTCATGATTTTTTAATCTAATTGCCAAGCTCTGGTATTTATCATCTCCAACAGAAGACATTAATTCAAAATCCAACAGCTCACATATCTCAGAACAATCATCATGTTTCGGCATTTGTGTCTCTGTAAGATACAAAACGACACTCTCAACCAATTCGCTAAGACAAGAGATATCTTTTGCATGCAATGACAGTGAACGTGTATTCAGCAAATTGATACTTAAAGAATTTGGACACAATGGTTGAAGAGTCACTAAACGTGACAGTGAACAAACTTGCCGTATCCGTTCATATTCCGTGAAAGCTCTTTTGTCGGCCTTTATGTCTTTTGGTCAAACTTTTCAGTTTAAAACAAGCCAGATAAACTTGTTACTCGACTCATTGCAACGTACATTTGGCCAGAATTAAATCGCCTTTGTTTTTGTAAATCAAAACTAATAACAGCTTCAGGAACACTCAAACTCTACACTTTATGAATACTCGTTGCCCAAGATAAAACTAAGGGAAATTGTGTTCTTTTTATTACAGGTGATGTGGTTATCTTTTTGTTGATATTAATATCAGTCTCGGCACGTTCAATCGGAACACACTTATGGGTCACAGCATATCTGTCAGATACCATTTTCATTATTCCAGCATTTTCATCAAGGAATTTAACATAAATTTTTGAAACCTTACTACCATTTGTTGCCAAGTTATATACCATGCCCATTTGGCCATTGATCAATTTGGCTTCTATATCTATGATTTAAGTAAGCATCACTTTAGCCCCAATTTTTAAAACAAGCTTTGTCGGTAGACCACCGGCTTCAGTGTGTTTTCTATTGAGAGCATCATTGATGAGTCGCTCAGGAACATCTTTCCGCAAGTCATCAATTGCATTTATCACGACTTCTTGATGTTCTAAATCTCTTAATTTTTTCTCGTTATAGTCCACAGCAGGTTTATTTTCAAAAAATAGATGAAGCGCATCAGCTGGATACTCGGGAGAATTAATACTGATAAATCGTGTTTTAAGGAGATCTTCGTCATCAGCTGTTATATTGGCAACATGTACATTGTTTAATAAATCAATGAATACGGACTCTCTTTGTTGTCGCATCACTTCTGTTAACTCAGCAATTTTAAAAATGTCCCATAATTTTAATAAATTCTCTACAAAGCCATACTAGTAGGGGGCAATTTGTAAAATCGCTCGATTTTTTTAGTTAAAGCACTTGTTATACATTTTTGGAAAGTTTAACCTATTAACTATCGAATTTACCTGGGTTCCAATTTTTTTTCGGACACTAGTGTATTTTACAGACCAGAATAAAAAATGACCGAAAATCACCAAAATCTTGATAACTCAAAAACTATTTGTGATATAAACATGAAATTTGGTACAGATGATTATCATTATGAAACACAAATGTTTGCAAAATTGCATTTCAATACCTCAAACGGAGGCTATTTTACAGACCAAAATCAAAATTCACATTTTGGTCAGTAAAATAGCCGTTTTTTGGCCAATATTTTTCAAATTATGTAAATTGACAGAAATCAATGTTTTACATCTTTGGTGAAACTTTGAAGTGATTTGCACTTCTAGATCAAGAGTTATGAGCCGGTCAGTAAATTACCTAATCTAATTCATCTGTCTGAACTAAACATAAGATAAGGACGTTCGATTTGGTAGTTGGCGTTCGATTTGAAAGTTGACGTTAAACTTGGTCATTCAAAAAGGAAAAGTGTTGCACAGAAATGAAAGCGAATTAAAATTAAATGGAAATATGGCAATGGATGATGCTGATTGCATTATATGTCTTGGCGAGAAGAAGAATGAAAAGTTCATCTTGGAACCGTCACTTGAATCTTTTGAAAAGCTTCTAAATAGAACGAGAGAAAGGAATGATTTCAAAGATTGTTCAGTTCTTGATTTCTTCGAACGTACAAAAAATTTAACCGCCGAGGAGTTATTTGACAAACAAAATAGGTATCACAATGGGTGTTACAAAAGTATTACCAATGTCGAAAAGTTGAATCGAGCTAAGAAACGCTTCTCTACGTCCGTCGACACTGGAGACCCGACTGTTAGTAAACGGAAGGCTGGAAGACCATCTGTGATGAATGTGGAAAAGGGGGATGATCGTGTTCAAACTAGATCGATGACCGAACCTTATGATAAGACTGAGTGCATTATATGTCAACTGAAAAAGCCTGGAGTTAAATTACATAAGGTAATGTTCCATTCAACTGGTGCATATATGTTGTCTGTGTCAAAACAACTAGAGGATAGGTCATTTTTCCGGCGATTGAACTCAATTTATTGTGCCGAAGATGGGGTAGCAAACGACGTGTTATACCATCTTTTATGCTGGAATGATCGCAAACGACAAGCCGAATCAAATTCGAAACCTTTTGATAATTCGGTCCGTACCATTTCTGATATTGAATTGTTAAACTTTATCCGAGTAAATGTGAAACCAGGCGGCAAAACTATTGATATGAATAAAGTTAATGATATCTACAAGGAAATATTACTACAAAATGGAGCATGTATGGAAGTTGTATCAACCGACAAAAAGAAATATCTCAAAGAATTGATTTCAGAAAACATTGAAGAAATTACATTTGTAAAAAATCAAAACCCATCAAAGCCTGAACAATTGTATGTCGATTTGACAGTTAATCAGTCTTTTTCTGTTGATGACGTAACGACAACCAGAGACATAAAATCGATGCTGAAATTAGCAAAAGAGATACGAAAAGAAATTCTTGGTGAAAATTGGAATTTCACTGGTGATTTCAGTTCGTACAAAGGGTCGCCAAAGCTTTTCATATTTTTGAAATGGATTCTTTTCGGTCCGTTAGCTTCGGAATGTAAGGAAGAAACTCATGAAATGGAGAAAGTGTTGAAAATAACGTCGCAATTCATATCACAAAACGTTAAAACGAATCGTCAGACAAATTACCACTTACACAATCAAACTCAAAACTTATCATCTACTACTGAAACACCGTTGAGTGTTGGATCTGGAATAGCTTTTTATCATGCAACTCGAAGCAAAAAACTGGTAAATTTCCTATCAGACTTAAACATGAGTGCAAATTACAAGAAGGTCACTACTATCAAATCAGATATTGCACAATCAGTACTTCAAAGGTGCGACAATCTAAACGGCATTTTTGTTCCCCTGAACATCGTGGAGGATTTACCCTGTTGGTTTGCGATTGATAACACTGATTTAAAGTTGGATACTTTAAAAAATGGAACAAATCTCCCCCTACTATACAGTGAATAAACAGGTCTTCCCATTACTGGTGGTAATTGAAACAATATGCCCTTACGGGCAGAAAAATTTCTGCAAAATCTTTTGAAGCATGAAAAATGAAATATGTTATGAAATTTATAAAATTGGACAGTAAGAAAAAAAAGAAGAACAAGATGCCCTTGCAGGCATAAGGATTTCTGCAAAATCAGCTGAAGTATGAAAAAAGAAAGACTACGACATTCTTGAAATTTAAGAAAAGTTTAATCCGCAATATATATTTATTAAATTTCTGATCATGTACTCCCCAAAAAACTGGAAAAAACATAATTGTCACTATGCAAAACTTTATCTAAATGGCATGTTCTTTATTTTGTTGGTACGAAATGATATTAAGGATTCAGTGATCAATTCAGATAAGACAATGAGTATGCACGTATAGTGCGTTCACTCTTACTTGGATAATCGTTAATGATTTTTATCAGACACGTTAAAGTAATGAAACAGAACGCAAATAAAAAAAGCAATGATTCAATTTTAACGATGAAAGTTGAATTTTTGTCAGGGGGTCATGCCAGTGCGAACTATTTGGATAATGGCTTTTTATAACTTCAACTAAAACGTGCTGACAATTCCCAAAGCACTTAAAAGTCATTGATCGTCTTTTGTCTTGTTAAAATAATCACGCTTTGGTAATTAGAATTATCACTTTAAAAAGATTGAATGTTTTTCACACAGAACCCCCGGATTTTTTTAGCCTAGAAAAACGTTATCACAGAAATTTCGTATTTTTAAGTGTTGTGGGAATTGACGCTCAATTTCCACCAGATCGTGCAAAAGGACATTATCCAAGTTAGAGTGAACGCACTATAAGTCATTGTAAATGTTATGAATTTAATATCTATTGTCAATCTTCCTAACAGAATTCCTAAGGACAAAAAGGAACGCATAGATTTTAATGATACGAAATACATCCATATACATACAAAATCAACATACATAACTGAAACTTAAAAACTTAGAAACTTAAAAAACATTAAATTTTTAATTACGCATACACCCCAGGAAATTATTAAAGCATAGCTGACACAATATGAAACTTACACACGTTAACTGTCAATAAACTTAATGAACAAAAGAACAATGAATTTAAATAGATGCTGTAAGATATCACAGTGATTACGTAAGTCTTTCAATATATACGGTCAATCTTCTTAATAACGAAAAGACTTCCCAAACAAAAAAAGTAAACAAAGATTTGGATTATGTAAATATGTGATCCAAATTAGCAAATATAACTGAAAGCAGTTAAAATTTACAGACAGTCGAGATGTTTCCTATTTGCTATCGTAAATAGGAAGTCCTATTCCTAATTAAGGGCTTTAATAATAATACAGCCAAGAACTATACAATTAAATATGCTAACATAGCTAGAGAAATACCTATCATACATAAAATGATGCAGGCAGAGGTTAGACAGATATTCTTGTTGTTGGAGCTGAAGAGGAAACTGAGCTGAGCTGTACGTATCCAGAACTTAAAAAGCATTACAACCCACAGATGAAACAAACGAGTTTTTGTATTTAGAAAAGCTTAAAAGAATACCAGACATTTTCAAAAAAAACAAAAACCTTTCTTTTTGACACACTGTATTTATAAAACATTGAGAACTTGTTTTTAAAAAAGAATGAACACAGTAGAATCTTTGTAAGATAATCATAAATTTCTACCCTCTACTCTCGGTCTTGGAACTGTTAATCTATTCAACATTGATCAATCAACTTTTGGAAGTTTCTTCGGTCACGCTGTAGTGTACCATTATGCGAACGGCGTGCAAATGTAAGTCGAAAAATACCCGGATGATCACATGGCGGAAATTCAAGCCAATAAACTAGCGCTATTAAAGTTAATTAGCACCCTTTCGTAATAGTGGCGCTTCATGCACCAATGAACTTTTGAGACGGCGGCTGTATGAACCAATGAACTTCGAAATAAAAAAAATCGCTACGTTTGGACAGTAAGATGAAAAAAAACAAAAAAAAACTAAGAAAAACAACGACGATCGTAAAGTATTTCCAAAGTATATCCAAAAAAAGGAAAGCCGGTTGTAATAGCTTTCTTGCTTTCGCAGAAATCTAAAAAGTCTCCTGTAGCAATGACGGTTTTACCTGCAAAAAGGATCTGAATACTCACACCAAATATCTCACATAATCGCATATGAACACTTTTCAATAGTTCATCGGAAACCATGGATATTTCATCAATTATCACAGCAGACACTTCAGAAAGATTATTACGCAGGGATGTCTTCGTCTTGTCGGGGGGTGTGGTGACAGGACGGAGGGTGTGGTGACGGATGGTTTTCTTCCATTAGCAATTCATTGAAAATTTTGAAAAATTCGTTGCTGTCGTTAGATTTACAGTCCAAATAATAATGTGCTAAAAACTCAGAAAAGCATATGTTATTCAGAGTTGCAAACTTTCAATTTTTGAAAGAACAATCAGGCCGGTAAAGGTAACGATCTAACATGTTTTGAAAATATCTGCACTTTCATCAGGAAGATTATTTAACTCCTCTTCAGATCTGCAAATTCGAAATCTGTTTTCTAGAACATTGCTGATGGCAAAAATGATTTTTGAGAATGTTTTACGTAACCACAATTCCGGCATTGCATGATACACAGCTTCTTGCACAGAGCATTCTCTATTACAGAAATATGCTTTTGCAATAGTAAGCATTTGTTCAAATTTGTTCAAGTTATTGGACTTTGCCTCTTCCAATGCTTGTTTCATTGCTCTGGAACAATCATCTTCTGCTTTTGAAAGATATTTGCACATGTATGTTATGGCTTTATAGTGATTGAAGACAGGCTGAATGTCCAAATTTGCTTCCCATTCAGTCGAACCTTTCGCAAAATAGTTGTTGACAAAACAAGAATTTGGTTGGCGTCTAAGGTGAATTTCAAAGTAATTATCTTTAGAAATTGAGAGTGCAGTGTAATATTCTTCTTCGTTTATGTCGAGTTTATCCAAAATTCCTGAAATAGTTCCAGCATCTTCATAATTATCTTTCAATGGGTCAGGAACATTATGCTTCTTAGGAAACAGATATTTGTCGATATAACTTTTGACAGTATCTAACAGTGCTTTCATACTTTCTAATATTGTTTCTTTGTCATCAGGGCTTACCTCAACAGAATTGGACTAGAAATAATAGTGTGATCTGTAAACAATGACCAAAAGAATTTTTTTTTTCGCAATTTTGATTGGCTGCCGAAAATCAAAAATCGATGGCAGCGGAATCGGTTAGTAAATCCGTTAGTCTACAGACAGAAGCAGACGAAGGTGAATTTGGTTGAGCACGAAGCAAGACTGGGTGAATTTCTTATTACAAAAACCTTGAATCTTTGATCAATACTGGACCAATATCAAGTCAGAAACAGTGTTGGCAAACAAGAAGTCTGTTTTATGTTTTTCAGCGCAAAATGCTGGCGAGATTGAGTGGGAGAAAGCATATTTCTGTGCATGTACAGTAGAAACTTACTGGAAAGTAATGAAAGTTTACAGAGGTATTTAGTACATGTTTGCAGTAGGAAAGTGTGCTGGAAAGTAAATACTCTATTTAGTTATTTGTTATTAATTAATTAATTTGTTTACAGGTATGAAATATAGAAAGTAAAGAGTTTAGAAGTGTTTAAAAATGGCTGCAGCATGATGATGATGTGAATTGATTATTGAAAGGTATATATAATCGTCGTTTGTTTGAAGTTAAACCAAAGTTAAAATAATATAGATCTATTTACTTAAGCTTCGGGGACACGGAAACAAATTTTTATGCGCGTGAAACAAAACTATGATTTGTTTCAATCGCATGAAAATGTTTAAATGTGTCCCCACGTTAAACTTCTCTGTTTTGAAACTTTTTTTCCTCAAAATTTTTGCTTCGGAAACAAAAAAAATATCAAATCGATTTGATAGTTTTTTTTGTTTCCGAAACAAATTTTTCATGTTGCAAATGAGAATCATAAAAAAACCCTCGTGTCCCCACACCTTGAGTAGAATTTTTCGAAACATTTTTTATTTAAACCAATCAAATCCGTTTATGAATTAAAAAAAACAACAAACATTTCATAACATGCAAGAAGACGTTAAGATGGCGGAAAATCAACACGTGCAGTCAAAACAAAAACTTTCTGAAGAAGAAAAAACGAAACTCATTAATTTTTACAAAGATAACAAGGCACTTTGGTCTTCAGCTGTCAACTTCCGAAATAAGGAAGAGAAATCGGATGTCAAAGAAGAACTAACCGCACTGTTCGATGGGAAATTTACAGAAGCTTTCCTTGATAAAAGCTTTCATGCTCTTCGCGTTGCTTTCAACCGAGAGTCAAAAAAGTACAAAGAGAAAGTACCAAAGAAGAAATGGAAGTTTTACGAACAACTGTCCTTTTTAACGGACGAAATCGAGAGAGAAGAGAAAAGAGTAACTTTCGAATTGGAGGAGAAAGAGATGCCAATTAATTTTTTCATTTCAAACCCAGCCCTCTGGAACCACCACCTTCTGGAGTACCGAGATCGTAATTTGAGGGATTCTTTGTTTGAAAAACTGGTTCAGCAGTTTGATGGAAAGTTTTCGACAGAAGACATAAAACGCGAATGGCATTATTTGCAAACCATGTATAAAAGGGAAAAGGCCAGAGAAGACGGTTCAAGAGTTTCAGGTTCGGGTTTCGGTGATGTGTATGTCTCTACATGGGAGCTCTTCAGTCAAATGGAGTTCCTTGACGTTACAGGTGATGTGGATGCATCTTATACATCTCTTGATAATGAAAGGTATACTCAGCCACCAAAACAGATAAAAAAACAAGCGAGAACAGCAGAAGACAATGCGAAAACGGAGTTGTGGAAATCATTGGCTGCTTCTCTGAAGCCACAGCCACCACAAGAAAATAATCCAAAAAGTAAAATGTGCGAGCGTGCGAGCTCATTCGGAAAAGTTGTTGCAGATTCTCTCCTACAATATGATCCTAAAGAGTGGTCATATTTAAAAAAGAAAGTGATGGACGTGTTCTACGAATTCGAACAACAGCAATCATCTGGCCGTTATCATACCCAACCCTTTCTTCCACATCAACTGCAAGGGAATCATTTTCAACCGGGACCTTTCCTCAACATGGTGAAAAATGCTTCCACAAGCCAAAATCAAAATACATACTTTGATCCTTTTTCGCCTTCATCGGCATGTTCTAGCGATTCTTAGGCAATCAAAATACAGAGACACATTGTTTTTGACCTTTATTTTTAGTTTATTTCTACTTACGCTTACAACTGTAGTAAATTATTAGTCTGTTATTAGGTTATGTTCGTAAAATAATCAACAAAAAGTTATCAAAGTTTTTTTATTGTTTTCATTTTCCTTAAACATCAATCCGCGCACCAAGATTCGGTTGGCGGGTCATTTCGCCAGGACCCCTCTGTAATTTCGCCTGTTGTCACATCTTCGTTGTCAATTAAATCTCTAGGAACATAAACCTTTCCGTAGGTAGAATCCTTTCTCAACCAATTATGAAGTGTGATAGCTGCGATTGTGACAACTTTGACCTGTTCTGGTTCCAGTGAGAATGGACGTCGAAATACTCTCCAGCGGTTGGCTAAAATACCAAATCCATTTTCAGAAATGCGGCGCATCCTTGAAAGTCTGTAATTAAACACACGTTTTTCGGAGGTCAAACCTTTTTGAGGGTATGGTTTCATCATGAAATTAGAAAGAGGAAAAGCATCATCACCTGTACATACATATGGAACGGGCTTCTGTCGACCAGGAAGTGGTGTGGGATCTGGTAGATTAAGTGTACTGGATTCTAAGGCAAGTTTCAAGGGGCTTTGCGACCAGTTCCCACCATCTGAATTTCTACCGTTCATTCCTACATCAGCGAAAAGGAATTCATATTCTGGCCCAACCATTCCCATTAAGATGATACTATCACTTCCTTTATAGTTTCTATAATGTGAACCAGAATTTTTTGATTGCTGTAGAACTATGTGCTTTCCATCCACTGCTCCTAATCCGTTCGGAAAATTCCATCGCTGATAGAACTTTTCCGCAATTTTCTCCCATTCTTCTGCTGATTTTGGTGTTTTGAAATGATCTTTTCTTAATACTTTGATGATGCCTTGACACACTTCCTGAATAATATAAGATATTGCTTTTTTACTGATTCTAAATTGGTACTCCAAAGATCTAAATGATTCGCCGCTTGCAAGATAGCGTAATGTGATGCAACACATTTCCTCGGGCTTTATGCATTTTCTCATATTGGTATCTTGTTTTTGTAAGAACGGGGTAAGAAAATTGACTAGCTCATCAAAATGATTAACGTCCATTCTTAAATAACCCTTGAACCCTTCTGAATCTCCTTCTTTTAATTCCTGGAATAAAGTGTGAAAGGCTCCATCGATTTTTCTGCGCAGTAACCATGGTCTTGTCCAAATAGAACGCGTTGATCGTTTCTTCGTTTGTTCTTGTTCTTCTTCGTCGAGCAGAAGTGCTACAGATGCTACAATCACGTTTTTACTGATCACAGACGCCATCATGAAATACTGATAATACTTCACATGGTTTGACTTCATTAAATTTGTTTCAAGTGCTAGAACACATGCGACACAGAAACAAATTTTCCCGCGCTTGAATCAAATTCTATTTGTTTCAAGCGCTAGAAAATTTGTTTCCGTGTCCCCGAAGCTTTAGAAGACAGTTAGTATGCTGGATGAGTAAAGAATAACTGTTGTGAATTAGCCAGAGTAGTTTTTCACTGAGTTTAAAAATGGTTCCACAGATGTCAATGTTCTGTCATTATGATTGTGTTTTTTAAGGTTAATGCTTTCTCAAGGTTTCTTTTAGTTTGTTTTGTTTTTCTTTCGATATCGTCATTGTATGATTAAGTTTTTTTGTATACTTTTTGAATGTTTTCATTTGTTAAAAAATCTTTAGCTATACAAATTCTCTTATTAAGTTTGTGTCTCTAATTATTATTTTTAAGTTTAATATATGTTCTCGAAGTTCCTTTTTTATTGTTTGTTTGTTTGTTTGTCATAATACGGTTAGGTATTTGAATCATTATGCATTCGAAATCTTTTCTCTTTTAGATAAGCAAAATAAAAAATACAATAACCATAAAGAAATGAAACTCATGGTTTAAATCATGATGTTGATGGTTGGTGAAGAACAGATTATCAATTTCAAAAATTCTGTCTAATGTGACTTCAACACGAAAGAAACACAGTTGGAAGGCATCGATTTGTTTTCAATTCACATTTTGTAATGTTATTCAATGTTTGCTTTTGTGTTCTGCATTATGTATTGCTTTTTTTACCTTAAAGTTACTTCTATTCTGCGTATACAATATAAACTTCTTTGTTGTATTGCCATTTGTTTCTGCATTAAATCTTCTGCATGTAAAAACATGATTTTGGTCTGAAGTAGGGCATTTTAAGTGTTACAATGTTTGTTTCACGTCTCCAGGGTAAAAAATAAGTTTTCGAAACCTTTATTCGGTCCAGTTCCAGTGATACACATATGCATTTATACGCATTATTATAAACGGATTCTTTGGTCTATAGGTTTGCATTAGTTTTATTATGATTTGTTTTACGTAGGAGTTACTTTGCATTTTCTGTTTATCAAAAAAATAGTTTTCGGTCAATGGTAGGGCATTTTAAGTGTTGCGATGTTTGTTTATAATTCGCGTCTCCAGGGTAAAAATTTTCATTATGATTAGGTAAATAGTTGGTAAATATTTAATTGACTAATCCTCTCTCTCGGTTCAACTCACATTGACTAAAACTGGTAAAAATTATTACCAGTTATATTCAATACTCTACAACATGGGAAAACTTATCATTGTCAATTCTTCATTTTATTTTTCGTGAACTGGACGCATGCTGAACATGGGTTGACGTTAGATTTTTCATCACTGGGAACCATTGCATTGCATCATCAATCGATACAATATATTTTACAGAGTGAAAAAAGCCACACACAGGGCTTGTTTTTAGTTTTGATTGGTTTAAGATCTTCCAAGTAAAACGACTGTTCTGCGCTCCTATATTTAAAGTTTAAAGTACTTACAGCACTGATACCCTTTCTTTTTTTTTTTTTTTAAATGAGTTGCTCTCTGCAAGGCCGAAGCCACTACTAGGCAGAAAGCTACAACATGACAAAAAGGAAGAACAGTTATAAAGACAGATGAGAGGGATGAGAAAAGGAAGAAGAGTTATAAAGACAGAGCAAGGTAGCGGTTAACCTTGGATTTAAAAGATTGCAGATCATACTCAGCAGGAAACAACTATGAGGGAGGAAGTCATGTGGGAGTTTATCATGATGTGATTTAATTTTTCGACACCAGGTTTGAGACGGCACTTTCAGAATTAAAACCCGTAAAAATTTTTTACACGGGATACTAGTCTTATTATACTAATCCGCAATCGTGTGCAACACATTTAACTTAGAGAGTGTTGGTTTTTTTTAAAATTTACGGTCAAAATCTTCTTAATCGTGGTCATTTTTTCGTTAGACCATTGATAATCGAGTGTTAGTATAATAGCACGCGGCGTGACGTAAGTTATTTTTATCTTATCACGGGGGAACCATTGCATTGCATCCCCAATCGAACGTGACGTTTTTGAGGAAATATCTCAAGAACCAATAGGGATAACTGAAGTTTTTTAGGGTTTGCGATACGGGTGATGGTGTGACGCAAAATTTGGGCCTAAATTTTATTTGGTACTGCAGCTATGACGTCATCAAAATCTTTGAACGACGACATCTCTGCAACGGTTGGTCGTAGCGAAACGATCCCATATACTTTTTTGATCAGTTATTCAAGCTCTACAACATGGGTACATTTTCCATTCACAATTCCGTGATTTAATTTTTAGTCACGGGGTACATACACGGGAACGCGGGACTTCTGCACATCCTTTTCGAAATTAAAGCCGTAAAAAATTTTTACGCGAGTTACTATCTACTTATACTAATCCGTGTGCGTGTGTAACACATTTAATTTAGAGAGTGTTGTGTTTTTGTTTTTTTAATGGTCAAAATCCTTTTAATCGTGGTCACATAGCGGCAGTCCGACCACGCAAGACACATTCACGATTAAAAAAATAGCACGTGGCATTTGACGTCAGATGTTTTATGGTCACGGGGAATCATTGCATTGCATCCCCAATCGAACGCAACGTGTTTGGGGAAATATCGCGAGAACCAATAGGGATAACTGACGTTTTTAGGGTCCGCGATACGGGTGATTGGGTGACGCAACATTTCGGTCAAAATTCTATTTCGTACTGCGGATGTGACGTCATCAAAATCTTTGATCGGCGATATCATACACTTTTTTGATCAGTTTTTCGAGCTCTACAACGAGGATAAATTTTCCGGCCGCGGTTGTGTGATTTAATTTTTTGTCATGGGGTTTGCACACGGGAAAAGCGAACTTCACTTAAACTCGGTAAAAATTTTTACCCGGGTTACTAGTAAAATTAATAATACTGTTAGTTTTTCTAATTACGAACAACCTTTTCTTATTATATGCAAGCTTAAATCAAAACACATTCTACCATAACATTCTGTAAATTACAAACTATACAATTCCTGACTGTGTTGTCAATCAAGCCAGAACACAAATGTCTGCTTTCAGCATTTATGTATAAGTGATTTGCTTATGAATGTATATTTTTACTACCGAAATCTGTTTATTTTTATTTCATATTTTTTCATTTGGGATTTAGGAAGGCTATAGCCATCTTAAATCCCAATAGATTCCAGTGGCGTAACTGAGTTAAACTTAGAGCAGGTGCATTTTTCATGTATTTGGGTTTGGAATATACAATCGTAAAGCATCATGCCAACAAATGCACAAAGCTGTTTTATGCAATTTTGTTGACAAAAAGTTAATGATTTATATAAAAGAGAATATCACATGAATTGTTTGCTAAAAGAAAAGGACAACCTAAATCCGAGGGCGTTGCGATCGCACCCAACACACCCCGCCAGTTACGGCACTGTATTCATCACATTTACAGTATGGTTTAGAAGTTCTTATTCTGATGAAATAATGTGTGTAAACATATGTTTTTGAACTAAATAATGTTTAATCTGAATACTTGAGTTTAATACTATAAATCATCATTCTAAGCCCTTATTTGTTGTTGAAAAGAACTCTCTTTTGTTCCTAATTTGGAATGTAATGTAAGTAGAGATTTTAGTAGAGGTTTTTGATTGTCTTTGACAGTTATTTGCTTATATGTCTATTTCAAAGTATATTGTTAATACTATTATATATTCACTGTAGTAGTAAAATTAGGTTAGAGCGATTCTCTTTTGATCTATTGTAAACCTGGATACAAATTTGATTGCATAATTTTGTAAGATGTTATCCAGTTACAAAAGGAACTGTTCTATTGAATTACATTGTTTCCCGTAATTTTATGGTACAATAGGGTAAGGGATTGGAAACTTGTCAAGCTTATGCCAGAATAAAGATTATACATTTATTATGATGAAATTGTCTTACATATTGATGCAGTTGTTGATTTGTTGTTTCTTTCTCCTCGGCAAGAATTATAAGAGAAATCTTATCATTTTGACCATGAACCCCTTCATTCAAAAATACATTCAAAATAAGTTCATTTGTTTTATTAAATTCAATTCCACCCTGATAAGTAAGGACAACATTTTTATCTGAATGTCAGGGTGCCTTGGTTCATTTTTGCTGAATTATACTATGATAATTATTTAGCGAAATGATGCATTTTTCTTATGGTTTAAAAAAATGCCGCTGACTTGCTGCAGCTTCATTTTTTGTTTTTTTATATTGATACATAATGTTGTCTTCCTATAAATAGTTTTTTTATAGCTACTGATAAGATTTATAAGACTTATTGTTTCTCACTTATTGATTATAGGAATCGGCCTAGTGTGGGGACCAAACTCTTTTAAAGCTCATGCATATACTATTACGTTTATAAACACGTATTCTCATGTCTGGCAGCATTTTATCTGAAGAAAAAAAAAATCTGATGCTGCATGTTTATTAATGAACCCAGTAGAATAAAATTAAGGACTGAATGAACAAAATCATGAAGATCTTCTTGCGAAAATTGTAAAGCGAAGACGTGAAGAAACAAGCACAGATTCAAAATAAGTTAAATGTAGCTACCTATTGAACTAATAACAAGAGAGAAACTCTAAAAGAAACTTACCGCATGCGAACATCAGGAAATCACGCAAAGTGTTTTGGAATAGTAAAAGGAAATCGTCGATAAAAATGGTCGTGTGGTTAAAGATACATTTCTCTTATTTGTTGCATTTGTAACCCTCCTATAATATGAAGTAAGGGTGAAATGAAAGTTACCCGTCTTATTTACTGAGGATTAGAAACAAGACTCTTTTTAAAAGAGTTTTAACTCAGAGATTTGAGCCGGCGTTTAAACAGGAGCTGCTTTGTATAGTGCGCTGATCTTCACGCCCTCTGGCGTCTTGTCTTTAATTTCTGTTTTCTAAACATTTTTTGTAATTTTAAATGTTTGAAGTTGTAATTACAGTAAAGTCTGACTGACTTAGGGGAACAGAAAAATTCATTTAACTCGGCGACGTCACACTGCATTCTAATTAAAAAATCATGAATACTCTTCAATGGCTGTTAATAAAGTAATCTGCATTTTTAAACATTAACGAAATGCATTAGACTTGAGTCGATCGAAATTATTTAATTGCAGAATGGTTCTACCACATTCGACAAATTCTGGTTGATTATCTGTCTGCAGGACGGTAAAGTCAGTACCCTGAATTCTTCCAGTTCAGACACATCAACAGTCTTATGACAAAGATGACAGTTGTACAAAACAGCAATAAAATATAATGCATCTGACATTCCACAAAGTGAGTCAGCTCTTTTGCTTGGTAATAAGATGCACTGGTTCCATCCTATTAAATGCATGAAGTGCATAGTATCATGAAGAGCGCGAAGAATAACCGACGATTGAGTGTGGTTTAAATTTACCAGAAGAGCGCTTAGTAAGATAGTAGGACAAGTTTTTTGATTTGTGAGTAGTTTGATTGTTCTGTGCCATCATACAAAATTTCCGTTTCCAATGATATGGTACATTCTAAAACACACTGTATATTGATTTCTTGAAACTGAATATGCATTCGAACAAACAACTGTTTGAAACTAAACCTTTCAAAGCCTTAATGCGCAAAGACATTGAAATTCGCTAACAAATGGATAAAATAACAAGGAGGTTTTAACTAAGCTTTACTAACAAGAAAAACATATCTTATTTTAAGTATCAAAGTACTTAGCATAGATAACTAAAAGTCCCAATTACATGTAGACGTAATGAGTTAAGTGTTGAAATATCAAAGAAAATAAATTCTTAATTCCAAGGGGACATTCCTTCACTAGAAATTATGTATGTAGTTGAGACTTTGAAGCGTAGACTAAATAGTCATCTCGCGGAAGGTGGGAGAAGAAGAGGAGGAGGAGGATTCCAATGGTGTTTTAAAACGGTTTTCTCTGCTACACTAATACGGCTTAATTATGAAGCACCAAGAATCGTTCCCTGAAAACGAAAAGGATATTTCTAATGTAACTGCAACCATGGATACAATACATTCGTGAGACAGATCGTTACCATCAGACTTTTCGGGGTAAAGCTTCTGAAATAGGTTGAGGTTATTGAATGTTAGGTTCAGGTTTGGCCGCATTTGTTCATAAAAAGAAAATACAAAGTTGTTACAAAGTACGTTACACTTTTCTTGGTATATGTTTTATTATCTACGGTTATATATATAAGAGCGAAAGAGGCTTATATAAAATAAAGCAAAAACAATCACCACAAATACTGCGTTTTAAACTTTGATTGAAATTCAAAAAAGTTCACAAAAGGATCAGATGACAAATAAAAGAAACAAAGACTGTAGCAGCAAATGCCATTGTCACGCAAATATCGTCGAAAATTTACAAGAAATGAAAAATACGGAAGCTGAGGAGTGCCAATCGCGATTTAAAAAAAAAACACGATTTCAAAATTAAATCGTGATTTCAAAATAAAATCCAAGTTTCAAAATTTGAAATCCAAGTTTCAAAATTTGAAATCCAAGTTTCAAAATTTGAAATCCAAGTTTCTAAATTTGAACTCCAAGTTTCAAAATTTGAAATCCAAGTTTCAATCGTCAAACACAAAAAAAAACTAACAAAGAAAAATTGGGGCTTTCTTCAAAATTTAAACTGACCCATTTGCAGTATTTTATTATTGTTATTTAATTAAGACTAGATATGATAAATATGACTGTTGGTGAATGTACAGTTTGTGTAAGTACGTTTGTTGTCCACACGTATGTTTTGTCACAATTGTGGAGCACGACGTTCTGAAAACGCTACATTTTGTGGCAAATGTGGAGTGAAACACAAGATCAATGATCATCCAGATAGTGATGTACAGCTCATCAAACACTATTTCAATCGAGGAATGAAATACAGTACTATTTTGTATGTACTGCACAAGAATCACGCCATTGAGTTGAGTATGGGAACGTTGAAGCGAAGATTGAAAATGATGGGTTTGAATATAAGTTCGAAGAGCAAAGAAAGTCAAGCAAGGAGTATCATTTCGTCAGAGCTTTCTGCCGGGCCATCTACTCAATTAGGATATCGAGGTATGTGGAATAAGCTACGTGTAACTTATGGAGTTAACATGCCAAGAGATACTGTGTTGAAAATCTTACAAGAGCTGGACCCTGAAGGGTGCAAAGAAAGGAGAAAAAGAAAACTTTATAGAAGAACGTATCTGTCTCTTGGACCAAACAGCGTATGGCACGCCGATGGTTACGATAAGTTAAAACCTTATGGGCTGCCTGTTGATGGCTGCATCGATGGATTTTCGCGGCACATAATATGGCTTAAAGTTGTCAGATCAAACAACAATCCAACAATTCCAGCAACACTCTTTCTTAAATCAATTGAACGGATAGGATTTGCTCCCAAACACTTGTATACTGACTGTGGGACTGAAAATGGAATTATGGCAGCCTTTCAATGTTTCATTATGGATGACCTTGAAGCTCATAAATATGGCTCTTCTCAGTGAAATCAAAGAATAGAGAATTGGTGGTCTCACTTTCGAAGAGGCTACACAAACTGGATAATAAATTTCTTCAAGGAAATGGTACAGGATGGTATCCTATTGTTAAATCATACGGTTCATATGGAGTGCGTTTGGTATGTCTTTTCCCAATTCTTACAAAACGAATTAGATATGATTACAAAGGCATGGAACAATCATTTAATTCGAAAATCATCTTTCACTGAAGTGACTGGAGTTCCTTTCGAGTTATACAATGCACCAGAGCTCCTAGGATATAGTAATCAAGGCATAGAAATTGCTCCTGAAAAAATTGAGGCTATTGTTCATTCATCTAATGTATATGCTGATGCTGATGCAGCTTTGTCAGTGGAAGATCCTGATTTAATGGACTATTTTCGTTACGTGGTACAAAATGATGGCTTAACACACTCACCAAGATCTTGGATTGAGGCCAAACAGTTGTTCATACATATTATAGACTGTGCAAATATTCAACCATGAAGTTAAGTTATTTCTATTTCTTAATGAACGTGTTTTTTGTTGGCGAAAGGTGGATAGCATTTGTTAAAGTCATCAGTATCAGCAAAGATCAGCTAGAACAGTAGTAGGGGCGTTTATTTTGGGCTCAAGACCACAACTAGCTAAGCCATTGTTTTATTTGTGTTGTATTATCGAAATCCCTTTTAAGCGATAACAGTTCATTATTAAAATTGCAGTTTTGCATTTTCTATTCCTATCTCCGTAAATAGAAAAACCCGATGGTTGTCTGAAGTTTTTAGGGTATTTGGCTTCTCTCACTGTGCAGTGCGACCCCAGATCGTCAAGTAAGTCAAGTAAAACAAATTAATCACTAAAATTTCCTGGAATGGCAGTTTGAAATGAACAAACATCATTGGTAAACAACAGGAACAAATGAGCCTTATTTTTCAATAAAAGCAAACGATATCTTTATAATCTTCAACAAAAAGCTTTGTACAAACGTAGATTTCAGTATCTGTAAGTGAGACTAGTAAGGGTTAGTAACCTGATATATACAGAGGGGGCAGTCTGGTCTGCGTTAAATAGAACTAAATGTTACGTTATGGAATAAAAGCAAATCGAAAACAAACAAAAGAAGAACAAACTAACAAGGAAGAATTTTTGAAAGAGCAATGCTACTCATATTTGTTACTGAAAATTCATCCACGCAAAGGCAGTGCAAAAATACGAGGTATTTCTGAAAAATAGTAAAGTGTCATGTACTTTCGCAATGTACAGTTCTAATTTTGAGTATGGCTTTCCTAATTCCCTTTTATATCCTTCAAGAGTGAAATTTCTTTTTGTCCCAGGAATATATACAATTACACTTTGGTCTGGATACAAAAGAACATAATTCTCAAGGGCACAAAAATGCTGGTCATGATTGGCATGCTTATCTACACCAGCTTGTAGGACTTCTACTGCTGATGCATTAATTGGAACATTTACTGTTTGTCCACTGCCTCTAACTTTTCCCAATACTCCTGTTTTTTCGTTGATCCTCATCAAAGCCACACTTATGTTTACTCTTGCAACAGGGATCAAACTTCTCTTCTTCGGTTTAGTCTCTTCTCCCGCTGAAGAAGTAGTAGTAGAAGACGACCTTCGCTTAGTAGCACTTGTTGGTTTAAAGAAAGTCTGTCTCTGCTTGGACTTTTTCTCTAAAAACACTGATAGATCATGTGCACTTTCTTTTTCTTCAACAGGCTTTTTCTGTCTGCTATTTCCACATTCTTCACAAAAATTATCTTCTTGGTGGACGGTCGCACCACAATGCTTACAGTAGCACATGTTCATAGCCGCCATGATGGAAATCTGTGATTAAATTAATATTAATAAAAACAGGACCAAAGACCTGATTAAATGTTGAAATTGAGACTAACGTAAACTTTGAAACTTCCACAACCAAATTTTGAAACTGCGGCAGCTATTAACATCATAGTCATCTTTATGACTATGATAACATTTATGTGGCATAATGAAATCGCGACAATTTCAAATTTAATGGAATTTTGAAATTATGATTATATTTTGAAACTTGGATTCTATATTGAAATCAGGATTTCATTTTTAAACATAGATTTTTTTTTTGAAATCGCGATTGGCACTCCCTCGTCTTCCGTAGAGAAAGGAGCAAGGACAAGAAGTTTGAATTGTGCGTAACAGTTTTTGAGACTCATACTGTATAGAAAAACACGCACCTTCTACGAAAAAGTAAATACTAAAAAAATGTTTTCAGTACTGATATCATGAAACGCAAAATCCGTTCGAAATAGTTGCTTATTTTAACTAGTGCTTATACATAAAGATAGTGTAGATAGTTAACAAACAAGAAAGGAAATTTTAAAATCGTTAGCCTTAACAACAGCAATAAATTATTATCCAATTGGTATCCGAGTATGAAAATATTTAGTTAGCAAAAGTAACTAATATTCCCATTTTAATGTGAGCTATTGAATAATATTCACTCCTTCATGACTTAAATGGCAAAATACCAAAAGAAACATATTTTTAAATGATTGATATATGAAACCCTATATATTTGTACTGCGATCTTTCATCAGATTTTATATAGCATTATGAGCAGAGTCTAGGCATCCAAAAATTCGGATTGGAAAATCTGAAAAATCTATTTTAAACAGTTTCTATGTGCTTACGTGCAGAAAGTGAATAAGATACATACATTTACAGTTTCCGTTTATTTTTGCTTATCAATTCTGCATGATTATTAGAGTTACTAATTTTTTTTTGATGATATCAGTACGAAAAAGTAGATATTGACAAGAATAGTCGCCTTGCCTTCATCAGATAAACAAACATGGAAAACATTTGAGATTTTGAGATTGATTTCGAAATAAGTGGAGACTCTAGTTTCTCGCAATGAATATAAACGTTTTGAAGTAAAGATGCCTGGTGATATTTCTGTTGAATCTGGATATTTCTGTATACGCTATCAGTGGCGGATCTAGAGGTATGTCGAAATTTGTGTAGAAGAGTGTTCGCAATCTAGCCATAAAAGAAAAGCGTTCAAATAATCCCATTTGTAATATAAATTGAATTCACAAATTATGTTAATGCTCTCCTACACAAATTTCGACATACCTCTAGATCCGCCACTGCGCTATCATATTTTTATCATAAAAAACTACTTTAAAGACTAAAATTAAATAAAAGGTTTGTTTTCGTGCTCGACATTTTTATAAATTGTTAATCGTTTGATAACGTGCCATGATCCAGTGAAGTATACACTGCACTTTCTGTGTACTCTAGATTTGAAGACTGAGGTTGCGACTCAACTTCAGATCCAACAGGTTCGTATTCGCCTTCAACTTCCGCATCAGGTCTTGAAAAGGACGTTGGATCATAATATGTTTCATCGCTGTACACCGGTCCGGTTGCATTATTGGTTACTGTGTGTGCTTTGTTTTCACCTTTTGCAGCCTTTCTTTTGCAATAGATAGTAAGAGCCACAACAAATACTATCAAGATAACAACAGGAACGCTAACAGCCACCACAACAGTGACGAGGTTGCTGTTGTCTTCGGCAGCTACAAAACGAAAATAAAGTTATTTTTTCAAATAATTTACGTTAATAGAAAATGGCACAGTGACTAAGAATCTATGTAGTCTGCAACTGTGCGACTTCAACATAGACCTGATAAACGGAGATACAACCACAGTCTCCAAATACAACAGTACACTTAAAGCGTATAGCTTAACACAGCATATATCCTTTCCGACAATCGGCTGGAAAACACTTATACACCACATCAACTTTAATATACCAAGGGGATTAACGTGTCCTCCATTTGCAATATTAAACATCAAAAAATAATATTTGAACCTTGCTACAAATTCGTAAGAAACGTGAAAAACCTTGCCCTTCAACAATACATAAACGACTTCAACCAACTGCCATTATCAAATATTTATGCGTTTGATCAACCAGAAGATCAACTCAAACCAAACCCTGCTATTGTAACCAACAACGTACAGCCCAGAAAAGAAATAATCTGTTTAACAAGTGACTCTTCCACTAGATTTGATACCAATCCAGTAAGATACTTGAAAACAGTTGCAGACTACATAGCACCGATATGATAAACAACTGTATAAAAGTTTCCAAAGCCATGGAAATTTGGAAGAATATCGCCGATTCGGAAAGTAAATATACCAACAAAACCAAAAGAATTTTGACCAATATCAATCCTCCCAGTGCTGTCAAAAGTATTCGAAAGAATTATTTTGAAACAATAAAAGGAGTTCATCAGTTCAACGATGATCACAGACTTTACAAGTTTACACAATCTAAATATATTTGATATATTGTAATTAAGTGATATTAAAAAAAACTTGATTTTATCAAAATGCAATGTCTTTATTGTTATGCCAGTTTGAGTTCTTTTTTCTTTCATCTTGGGGAGATGAAACAGTTGATTTTCAGACCACAGTCTTTTAGTAAAAAATAATCAGCTTAAAAAATACTACAAAATGATATATGATATGTCTATGTTTAGTGACATAAAGTTTTTTCTCTATGACAAGTGGCCACCAATATGGATTTTGGGTCTTTCCTAAGTCCAGAACACGGGGCCTTCTATTGGTGATTCAGGAAATCTGAGTCAATGTGCTAAATTTCAGCTTGTTACTAATTTTTTTCCATCTCAAAACTTTTAACGACTGGTCTAAAGAGTCGAAGTTTGAGGAGATGAAGATAATTTTGAATTCAAGTCGGTGTCAAATTAAAAAATACAAATACACATTTATACATTTACTCCCAAGACGTAGCAGCGATAGCGAGTAATTTCATAAAACATAGTTTCATAAAACAAGTTTCATTACTGTCTTTAGCTGAAAATTTCTACATCCATCCATGAGCAAATATGTGTGACTCACATTGCACTTGTTTATTAACGAGTCTAGTTGTACACAAAGAATCGAAGTTCTATTTTTGTCAAAAAAGAACCTGTACAGTAGAAACGTTTTTTTACTTCTTATGTTAGAAAATTACGATGATATACGTGGAGCCTTAAAATTCTCTTCTGAAAATCAAAGCTACTTTCAACACATAGTGCAACATGAAGTCTGAAATTGCTAACTGCTCTTGTTTTTCTGGTGTTTCAAATACAATAAAAACAACCAGTTAAACGAACAAGTAAATAGGTAATCAATTTCATTCATTCATACGAAATCACTAACTTTCAGGGATTCCTGTACTATAGCTGTAAATTATCAAATTGAGAATATTGAAAGGTTAAATTGACAAAATCAAGAAATTAATTTAGTGAAAAACAGTTTAAAACTTATAAAAGAAAAACTTTGGAAGAAATCTTTGATCATATGTTCATTTATCATCAATTACGGGTGGGTGTATTTTTACTCCAAAGAAAATTGCTTGCGTTACTGATAACAGAAGTAGGGAAGTCCATTCCCATACTCTAAGATCTCGCCGTTGAGCAACATGAAGAGTAAGTAACTGTATGTGGACAACTTATTGAGAACTTTGTGCGACAAGGGTGCAGTCACAACCTCAACAAAACTGTTCTCTAGACGCTGAGAAGGAAGTCCTATCCCGGTAAGTGGCAAGCCAAAAAACAATGATCGACAAAAGATCGCCTCATGCTTTCTGATAATGACATTGCTCAGTTCAGTTCAAAGGTGCTTCAAGCTGAGTATCAGTCATGCCGCCAATTCATGAGGACTTTTTTCTCAACAACAGGGAATTCCATGACACTATCGCCTGAGATACAGTAGGAAGCAAAAATACCTTCCTACTGTATGTGAATGAGGATACGCATTTTCCGAAGACCAAGCTTAGACTGCCTTTGAGGTTGCTGTCATTGAAACATATTGTGAGTATATAATGATGCATCTCCACGCTGCCTTTTATTATAAGTTGTACTTTAGCCATATGGTCACACTCTCACGAAAAAACCCTTGTCCCGTCAAATTAAGTGAACGTCAATTAGGGTAGATTTAAACGTAGAGAAATGTATTAATTCTACATGTCTTAGAGTCGAACAATAAGTATCGTAGTCACAATTAATGATACTATCCCAAACGTTTTTAAAGTTGATTGATATCTGTGAAATAAACAGGATTTCTAGAATTTCTTCCCTTCCTTTCGTTGCAAACAACAAACATTTTTCTGAACTCACTACCATCTTTGAAAGAAATCACATATATCCAACAAGTAAAAACTGCAAACATTAATCTTAATCTGAATTCTTGGAATCCACAATTATAATCTCAATCACATCTCAGTTGTTCTATTTCTACTGACATCAGCATAGTGCAACCCTAAGATCTACAAAAAACAGTTCATTATCTTTAATATTGGCAATGACATAAGATTTGATTTTACAAAGTTTGATCGCCTATTACCGGCTTCAAAATATTTTTCGCGGAATTTAAAGCAATATCTCTCATTATTATTTAAACCAGAAAGTAGTTCTCACCATCATGAATGCTCCCGCAATAGACTGAGAATAACCAGATCCATGATTGGACCAGTTTTACAATAAAACGAATAATTTAATGAGTAGCGTAACCATATGGCATAGTGTAACGCTGGCGTTATTACAAAACTAAGTTTGAATATGCAGACCAAGTAGACCAAATAAACTTAAACAACTGTAAATCTGCACAAAACTTTGTTACTTTTTGTTATCTCTTTGGCCTAAATCTCACTGATGTTAATATACCTTTGAAAAAGTGTAGATAGGCTTAACATGCAATATCAGCTGGTATATACTACAAACAAAAGAAATGTGTGAACTGCAATCATGGATACGTATTTTATAGTCAAACTTAGTTTTGTTGAAATTTGTTAAACTGCATGGTTGCTCAAACTTCGGATTAAAAGCTGTGCTTCAAAATCCTTGTCATTCAGCTGACAATTGTTTACCACCGTGTTGACAGTAACACAAAAAGATGGAAAATGATGATGATGATGGCAAACAAAATTGGAAACTGACATTCGGCTATCTCGTGAAACTACGGGTCAATAAAAATATTCCTCGCCAAAAAGGCGCAGCATAAGCTCAAATTACTTTCAATTTGGAGATCAATTTTATTTAACCAAAATCAAGGCCGTTATCTCGATAACCAACGAGAAAAACTGATGTCAAATATGCAATAGTGCTGAGAGTTTCACTGCTCCACACACATACGGCTTGACGTATCAGCTCAATTAGAAACATTTTATCTACAGGGATAATCAGGGATACATTTCCATTTGAAGATGTTTATAGAAAAACGTGGTATTTTGCTTTGTTTTATATCAGGATATGAATGTTATTGAATGGAAAATAGTTACAGTTTTTCAAATCACTTGTTTAAAATAAATCGGTGTGAGACGCTTGGCAAAATAAACTTCCTGAGAAAAAAACCCCAAAGAAACTGCACCCCATATTACTAAATCATAAAATTAAAATCGTTTTAAATCCAACATTATGACTACAGATGAACATAGGTATCTGCATTGAAAGAGTGGATAAATGGAAGGGTAAAAAAAGGTTAACTGAAAATGTCATGTTCGCGAATTGTGTCAACTACACAATTAGTTTTAGTAGTCGATAGAAGTGTTAGTTGTCTAAATACACTATTTACCTGACGGTGTTGCATCGCAGTTTCCTTGTCCGCTGACGATTGTGATGTTATCCAGAGCGACATCACCTAATGGTCCTCCCCCAACTCTAATTTGCCATTTAACCTTAAATTTGCAAGAAATGACATCTAAATCGGAACCTACTTAATAACTCTGATTGTAATATAAATTAAATATCCATTACATGTAGTCATGATCAGAGACAATTTTGATTAAAGTAGAATTCTATAAATTTCAAAACGAAGCATGTATGAACCAGGTAAGATAAGTCAATCGCACCTGTATAAAATCTATACTAGATACATTAACCAGATGATATGATGTAAACCAGTTCCGAACCTCCAGATTTCCATCTTGGATCAAAATTTCTTTTTTATCAGCATTATCAACCAATGGACCAGGATAAGAAATATTAGTAAGCGAGTTAAAGTCGTTATACTCGTAAACCAGATCTACAAAGCGTTTGGAAGAAGAATTTAAATGAAGCATGATCATCATCAGTCATTATTGTTTTTGAACATCAAATGTACTAAAAGTCAACGACAAATGTAGTAACTCCAATAGTTGCAGTAAACATACGAAAAATTTAGTAAACACTTTAAGGTTGAAATGAGCCATAGTAAGGCAAAACACATGAATGTCTTCGTCAAGTAGCTTTGTAGGGGCTGTCAAGTGTCCATAGAGTAAAAACCGAAAATCGTGCATATGCAGTAAAAAAAAATGTTACTGTTAGCTGAAATAGGCACAATTAAAAAAAAACTCGCCAAGGTATTTACTAGATAATTTTTCAAGTGCAATCAAGTGGCCATATAATGGAACACAAATTTGCGCAATTGCAGTAATTCTTGCAAGCCAAATGAGACATACTTGTGTAAAAGGCTCGAAGGTCTAAACCAAGAAAATTTTAAAGGTCAATGAAGTCAGGCTATTATTTTCTGTTATTATCTGGAGTAATGTTTTTGAGCGAAAAGAAATTCTTACTATCAGCATAGGTCACTTCTATGAAACACATACTATCAAAAAAGGAAGTTTTCGCTTATACATTCATTTCATCAATAATGGAATTTAAAAATTAATTAAAAATTGTACCAACGAAAAACTAAATATTTGTGCTCCTTGCGAGTAGTTGAAGTTATAATAATTACTAGAGTACAACTGGTTATAATTTGACAAGAAGACTAACCAAAGCGGTTATTCAAGATTTGCGCAATGACATGTTTTTTAGCGCAATGTTTGACCTATTATGTGAAAATGTTGAAGTAAAATTAAGGCCACATGTATTTTGCATAAGATCGTCGCGCTCCAACATCCTTCCATGCAGGATATCCTAAAAATCTCTCAAATTCTTTACTTCATGGTTATTATCGTTGAACATCATTGGATTGTATTTTTATACTGTCTCTTCATAAATACGTTTGAACATTTAAGGAGACAGTAAAAAATGAAATTCGGTGAATGCAGCAACGTTTGTAAACAAGTAGCTTCGGAATTAGACAAATGCATTAAAATATTTACAAAATTGACGCAGGCTAACTGCTGACATTTTAAAAATGATTTTCAGTTCATTTGTTTTACAAATTATCTACATTTAATTCATATGTGCACAACTACCGTCATGTATTACTATTCCAAGAATGTTCTATATGCTTCCTCTGTAAACATCACAATACAAACCAAACAAACATTTGGTATTTATGCCAGTGATACTGTATTTTTTGGTATTCTTTAAATAGTAGAATTGTAGGTATTGGGAATGAACATTGTAAAGAATTTACGAATGCCTAGCGCATACGCTGAAAACATGTATATACTTATAAAATTTACCACAATGCTCCCTAAATGATTGCACATCTGTTTTGCCTAATTATGGCTCATTTCAACTTTAAAAGTGTTTAATACGATTGTTGTTGATTTTTACTACAATTAGCGTTACTACATTTGTCATCGATTGTTACTATATTTATCGGAGTTACTACGTTTGTCGGTGAAAATTTACTACATGTCTCAGAATTACTACATTTGTTTGTGTAACAAGTGTTGCTTTCAACCATCCTAACCATGCTACGGCTTTCCATCTTACACTGATTTTTCACAGTCTTTAGACCGTCATGAAACCATGAAATGAATTAGAGCTGATATCAATGTTGCAGAAATCCTTTTGCTTATAAGGATCTTTAGTCTACTAGCGCAGTTGCATAAAAGCCACTCAAATGGTGTTTCAGAAACTGAGATGGAAGGATTCTATAGCTTTTTTCAAAAATTTTGAATTACTGTGAATGTTTTGACGAAGTCAAATTCGAGAATTCATAATGATGAAAAGAAATGTAAAATAGCAGAATTTGGATAGCTTCCTTTAAATAAAAAGGTTAAAGGATTCAGTAATAATATACTTACAAAGTTGCCCGATGTCTGCTCCATACATACTGAAATCAAATCCTACACATATATTGTCATAAGGTGACACATCCAAAATTGGTGTCATTATAGCAGTTTGTGAGCTCCCAGCAATTCCTTCGGATTGGAAATAAGCATAGTAGAAGTCCCTTTTGTTAACTAAAAAAAGAAAGTTCACTATTCTTTGAAGATGAAAAAAATCAAGCTATAAAAACACACTTTTTGATGTCACTTTATATGACCCACTCGGACTATATAATAAAGACCCATGACATTCTAAAAAAGAATTCTATTAACTGATCCATTACTTGTTCATTTGCAAAAAAGTCAAATCAGATCCCCGCAATCATACATGATGAGGAGATTTTTGACACTATTGTTAATGAATCAACTTCATAGAAAATATCTTCTTTTCTGCAACATCTGAAATTATGACAATATAGAGTTTACAACAAAAAGTTCATTATTGTTCAAATGATTTAATTTCAAATTTGCATTCTACAAAACTATAATTCCCAATATGAGATTCTATGATCGCAAACATTTAAAAAATTTTAGAATGCGTATCAGCAATCTTTTATTGTGCAAGATGTATTGAATTACAAAGGGTGAAACTCCAATTGCCTTGTCTGAAAAGGTTACAGCAGAAAATGTCCAGCATAAAAAGAATTAATGAACAAATTTGATTAGATAACATAACATTGTTAAATACTTACACCTCGCAATTAGTGGACCTGTCTCTGCAGTTTCAGTTACTCCAATAACTGTTTTCCATTTTAAATAAATATCAGAGGGTAGGATGAAGTAACCCCTTGTTTGCTTGTCACACAATCTATCAAGTGAGCCGGTGGCAAAAAAAGGACAGTTGGTAAGCTCTGTTAGGCCAGTGCTTCCTGAATTGAACACAAAAATTAACTGATATTATCTAACAAGAAGTAACAGCTAGCTAAATAAATTTTATATTGACGTTGTTTTATCGCATCCCAATCCCAGAAAATGTTTGAGGCTATTAATATCTTACCAGGACACAACTGATTATTGCACGCCACAGTCAACGATTCCTGCAAGCCTGACATTCGGTTGTACTTTAGACATTGCGCACCACCACCTAACGGAGACGGATCGTCACAAAATCTAGCTCGATCTGCAACACCGACACCACACGTAGCACTACACTCACCATGAATCCAAGTGCTCCACATACCGTCAACTGTTCAGAAAAACAGAATGAAAATATAAAATTACTGATACAATACAATGGACTGGTCGCCAAGTGTATTAACATATTATTTACAAATTGTGAAAATAGTGATCACTCTTGAATCTGCGTAAAATTTGTAACTTGTATTTTTTAATATCGTTTTTTGTCACTTTTCAAAGTCTTAGCTTCTCCTCGTCTAATTTTTCTAACGATACCCGATATAATTTTTTCACTATGAAATTGAATTTTAAAATAATAAATGAACGTTTAAGGACATTCCCAAAATTTGTATTATAAGGCTTTGAAGAAACAAAAAATATCGGTGAGAAGCATGGAAGGGAAGGGATACAGCTAGCTACAATATTAGGACAAGCCACCAAGATATTCCATATCAAAAAAGGGAATATTTCGTAATAGCTTTTTCATAAAATACCAAAAAAGAATTTGAAATGAGTCCATTTTTATAATCAGCCTGTATCTTAACAAATGTGAAAAAAGCTAGTTACACTAATATTAGGAGCCACCAAAGTCTTCAATAATTCTATTCCAGTTAAAAAAGGAATGCCACAAAACAAAAACACTCCCTTATTTCTTAGATTGTTAGTATTAAATCTCATGGAATATTTCGTCAGCTCTCTTTGGTCAGTACTTCCAGCATTGAAAACAAAATTTAACTGATATTATCTAACAACAAGTAATAGCTACCTAAATACATTTTATAATGACTTTGTTTTATCGCATTCCAATCCCAGAAAATGTTTGAATATCTTACCAGGACACATCTGATCAATACACGGCACAGTTAACGATTCCTGTAAGCCTGACATTCGATTGTTCTTCAGACATTGCACACCACCAGCTGACGGAGATGGATCGTCACAAAATCTTGCTCGGTCAGCAACACCTACACCACACGTAGCACTACACTCACCAAGAATCCAAGTGCTCCACATACCGTCAACTGTTCAGAAAAACAGAATGAAAATGTAACATTACTTATGCAATTCAATGGACCGTTCACCAAGAGTATTAACATATTATTTACAAATTGTGAAAATAGTGATCATTCTCGAATCTGCGTGAAATTTGTAATTGGTAATTTTTTTCATCGTTTTTTGTCATTATACAAAATTACAGTTTCTCCTCATCTTGGTTTACGGCCAATCCCCAATATTGTTTTCTTACTTTGCCACTGACTTTTGAAATAATAAAGTAACATTTAAGATCTTTCCCCAAATTCCCTTCATTGGGCTTTGAAAAAACAAAAATTATCGATGAGAAGCATGGAAAGTAAAGAAAACAGCTGGTTACACTTATAAGACAAGCCACCAGGATAATCCATTTCAACAAAAGGAATATTTCATTATAGTTTTTTCAAAAAATACAAAAAAAGATTTTAAAATTAATCTATTTTTATAATAGCCCTGTATCATGTCAATTGTGAAGAAAAAAAGCTGGTTACACCATTAGGACAAGCAACCAAAGTCTTCAATAATTCTATTCCAGTTAAAGTATCA
Organism: Turritopsis dohrnii; assembly: GCA_027922465.2. Classification (NCBI taxonomy): domain Eukaryota; kingdom Metazoa; phylum Cnidaria; class Hydrozoa; order Anthoathecata; family Oceaniidae; genus Turritopsis; species Turritopsis dohrnii. The sequence goes on from BQMF02000019.1 coordinate 1,774,295, forward strand.
CTGCCACAAAACATAAACACTCCATTATTTCTTAGCTAGTTAGTATTAAATCACATGGGATTTTTGGTAAGGTCTATTTGGTCACTGCTTTCTGATTTGAAAACAAAATCTAACTCATATTATCAAACAAGTGACATTAGCCAGCTAAATACATTTTATGTTGACTTGGTTTATCGCATGCCAATCCCAGAAAATGTTTGACTATCTTACCAGGACACAACTGATCATTGCAAGCCACAGTCAACGATTCTTCCACGCCTGACATTCGGTTGTTCTTCAGACATTGCGCACCACCACCTGACGGAGATGGATCGTCGCAAAATCTTGCTCGCTCTGCAAGACCTGCACCACACGTCTCACTACACTCACCAAGAATCCAAGTGCTCCACATACCGTCAACTGTTGGAAAAAACAGAATTAAAATATAACATTACTGATACAATTCAATGGACTGTTCACCAAGTGAATTAATATATTTTTTACAAACAGCGAAAATAGTAATCATTCCCGAATCTGCGTGAAATTTGTGATTTGTAATTTTTAACATCGTTTTTTGTCACTATACAAAGTTGTAGTTTCTTCTCGTCGTGGTTAACGGCCAATACCCAAAATTGTTTTTTTACTTTGCAACTTAATTTTGAAATAATAAAGTAACATTTAAGATCATTCCCCAAATTCGCATCATTGGGCTTTGAAAAAACAAAAATTATTGATGAGAAGCATGGAAAGAAAGGAGAACAGCAGGTTACACTTATAGGACAAGCCACCAGGATATTCCACCTCAACAAGCGGAATATTTCATATCAGGATTTTCATAAAATATAAAAAAGGATTTTGGAATGAGTCCATTGTTATAATCCGCCTGTATCATGTCAATTGTGAAGAAAAAAGCTGGTTACACCATTAGGTCCATTAGGACATTAGGACAAGCAACCAAAGTCTTCAAAAGTTCTATTCCAGTTAAAGTATCACTGCCACAAAACATAAACACTCTATTATATCTTAGAAAGTTAGTATTAAGTCTCATGGGATGTTTGATAAGCTCTGTTAGGTCAGTGTTTCTTGAATTGAAAACAAAATTTAACTGATATTATCTAACAAGAAGTAATAGTTAGCCAAATAAACTTGATATTGCCTTTGTTGTATCGCGTCCCAATCTCAGAAAATGTTTGAGGCTCTTAATATCTTACCACGACACAACTGATTATTGCACGCCACAGTGAACGATTCCCGTAAGCCTGACATTTGGTTGTTCTTCAGACATTGCGCACCACCACCTGACGGAGATGGATCGTCACAAAATCTTGATCGATTTGCAACACCGACACCACACGTAGCACTACATTCACCAAGAATCCAAGTGCTCCACATACCGTCAACTGTTGAAAAAAACAGAATTAAAATATAACATTACTGATACAATTCCATGGACTGTTCACCAAGTGAATTAATATATTTTTTACAAACTGCGAAAATAGTAATCATTCCCGAATCTGCGTGAAATTTGTGATTTGTAATTTTTAACATCGTTTTTTGTCACTATACAAAGTTGTAGTTTCTTCTCGTCGTGGTTAACGGCCAATACCCAAAATTGTTTTTTTACTTTGCAACTGAATTTTGAAATAATAAAGTAACGTTTAAGATCATTCCTCAAATTCGCATCATTGGGCTTTGAAAAAACAAAAACTATCGATGAGAAGCAAGGAAAGGAAGGAAAACAGCTGGTTACATTTATAGGACGAGCCATCAGGATATTCCACCTTAACAAGCGGAATATTTCATAATAGTTTTTTAATCTTATTATACTAATTTACAATTGTGCATACCACTTTTATTTTAAAGAGTGATATATTTGGTTTTTCTTTCACGGTGAGAACCTTCTTGTTTTTTCCCTTTTCCTAACAAAACCACGCAGAGCGAGAACGTTTTTATTACGCTGAGTATATAGGGAAACCCAGCCGCTGATCGATTTCATTGGCTAATAAAGGAAAACTCTCAAAATGCGCTCATTTGATTGGCTGACGATTTCCAAAAATGTTGGTCGTTAATAACGGATTTCATTTCTTCGTTGTGAACTTCACAAGGAAACACAGATTTGTATATTGTTATTATAAAACTGTTTATTGTTAAACTTTTACTCTTATTGTATTTTAGATTATTAGAAGAACAGGTGTGCTACGTGCGTATATGAGTTAGTTGTATTGATGTATTTTATTATGCATGTATTTAAATGTTTGTTTACGATGTAAAGCAGTGTAGTGAAATGGTTTATGTCAGTGGAAAACAAAGAAAAAACGCGAGTGGAAGAATGTATCCAGCACATTTTCAGTGCTTTACTTATTTCGTTTTAGTTATCAAATAATGTGTCTATACAGAAGAAGCACAGTGAAGTTTTTAAAAATTGGCTGCAAAATAACTGATGTTTATTTACACAGGTAACGAATGGTTTGAATTTTAATTTTGTTTTGAAAAAATATCTTATTAATGTGAGAGTGTAAGAGTTAAAGTAATTCAATTGTTTAGGATGTAGAAGATGGATGAAAACGAAGAGAAGATGGAGCAACGAAGACAAGGGTTGCGCAGTAAAAATTTGTTTTGGTAACGCGCGCCATTAGTTAGCAAAGAAGATTTTATTTACAGATCAATTAAAAATGGTTCTCATGACTGTGGAAATGGGGAACGTGTTATGCTGTTTTATCTCATCTCAACCATGTCTGCTTTTTTATTAAATTTCCCTGTATATTTTATTGACGATGTTTAGTGCTTTGTCTCTCTGTCTGTCCGTCATTTATATCTTTTGCTTTTGTTTGCTTCAATATGGTTGTTGCACTAGTGTGGATTGTAGCTGTTCTTCACTGAAATCTTTTTCGTTTAGGTCAGAAAGGAAAATTGTATAACCATTAAAGAAATGAAGCACATGGTTAAATTATGATGTTGTGAGGGATAGTTAAGAGAAGAATGGATTATGTATTTCAGAAATTCATTAATTATTGCTGTACAATGTGATATGACTACTAACACTGCTGTGCTACTACAAATAAGAAGCATTGCATTGCTGGATGGATTCTTATATTTTGTGATGATTACACATTATTTTGTGTTATGGTAATTGTTTACGTACTATGCTTCAGTACTATATAAGTTTCGCATTATGTTTTACTGTTGTTACTTTTTATCTTTTCGGTATTAAATTATGACTTTGGTAGAGCATTTTATTGTTTCAATTATTTTTATTATTTTGATGTTTGGCTGTGTATCCCACATTAAAAGTCTTTATGTAGTTTAGCTCCAGTGTTGAGTGTTGAACCCGTATTAACTTATAGCATTGGTTCATTTTATAGACCTTCCAATCAAAAGCTTTACAAAAATTCTGTCATTGAATTTGTGTTTTTAATTAATTACTTTTAGGATAAATGCGTACATGAATTTACTTTTTGTTTTTTGTTTTGTTTTTTATTTCAACCATTTCATAGCATGATTATCTTTTTCTGCATTTTTATACAATTGAAATATTGTTTTAGGTAAGATTAATAATAAAACAGCACGTAAACCGTTAAAGAAATGAAACTCATGGTTTTTATCATGATGTTGATGGTTTTGGGAAGAACAGACTGTATATATATCATTTCAAAAATTCATTAATAGTTGCTAAACAATGTAACTTCCGCACGAAAGAAACACAGTTAGAAGCTATCGATTTGTTTTCAATTCATATTTTGTAATATTTATTATGTCTTATGTATTATGTCTGGGAAAACAGTTGTGTGCTATTGCTATCTGTATACAAAAGTTACTTCTCTTCTGCATATAGATATATATTCTGAGCCATATTGCCATTTTTTCTGCCTTAAATTTTCTGAATGTAATAAATTACTTAAAAAATTAATGCCTGTAAGAAACTTTTACACGAGTTAAATTCTGCAACATAACGCATACTGAACATGGGTGGCAAGCGAGGCAGCCTGAGCGCCTAGCAAAATATATAAAAAGATTTTGAAATGAGTCCATTTTTATAATCGGCCAGTATCATGTCAGTTGTGAAGAGAAAAGCTGGTTACACTATTAGGACAAGCAACCAAAGTCTTCAATAAATCTATTCCAGTTAAAGTATCACCGATACAAAACATAAACACTCTATTATATCTTAGATACTTCACATCTTAGTGCTTCCTGAATTGGCAACAAAAATTACCTGATATTATCTAACAAGAAGTAATAGCTAGCCAAATAAATTTTATATTGCCTTTGTTTTATTGCATCCCAATCCCAGAAAATGTTTGAGGCTCTTACTATCTTACCAGGACACAACTGATTATTGCACGCCACAGTTAACGATTCTTCCAAGCCGGACATTCGGTTGTTCTTCACACATTGCGCACCACCACCTGACGGAGATGGATCGTCACAAAATCTTGCTCGGTTTGAAACACCGACACCACACGTGGCACTACACTCACCAAGAATCCAAGTGCTCCACATACCGTCAACTGTTGAAAAAAACAGAATGAAAATATAACAATACTGATAAAATTCAAATGACTGGTTACCAAGTGTATCACCATACTATTTACAAATTGCGAAAATAGTGATCATTCTCGATTCTGCGTGAAATTTGTGATTTGTAATTTTTAACATCCATTTTTATCACTACACAAAGTTATAGTTTGTCCTTGTCTAGGTTTACAGCCAATACCCAATATTGTTTTTTTAATTTTCAACTGACTCTGACTGGAAGGGAAGGAAACACTATTAGTACAAGCCACCAGGATATTCCATCTCAACAAAAGGAATATTTCATAATAGCTTTTTCGTAAAACACAAAAAAAGATTTTGAAATGAGTCTATTTTTATAATCGGCCTGTATCATGTCAAATATGAAGAAAAAAAGCTGATTACGGTATTAGGAGAAGCAACCAAAGTCTGCAATATTTCTATTCCAGTTAAAGTGTTACTGACACAAAACATAAACACTCTATTATATCTTAGAAAATTAGTATTCAGTCTCATGGGATGTTTGGTAAGCTCTGTTAGGTCAGTGCTTCCTGAATTGAAAACAAAAATTAACTGATATTATCTAACAAGAAGTAATAGCTACCCAAATAAAACTTATATTGCCTTTGTTTTATCGCGTCCCAATCTCAGAAAATGTTAAAGGCTCTTACTATCTTACCAGGACAGACCTGATTATTGCACGACACAGTTAACGATTCCCGTAAGCCTGACATTTGGTTGTTCTTCAGACATTGCGCACCACCACCTGACGGAGATGGATCGTCACAAAATCTTGATCGATTTGCAACACCGACACCACACGTAGCACTACATTCACCAAGAATCCAAGTGCTCCACATACCGTCAACTGTTTAGAAAAGCAGAATGAAAATGTAACATTACTAATACAATTTAATGGACTGGTCACAAAGTCAATTAAGATATTATTTACAAATTGCGAAAATAGTGATCATTCTCGAATCTCCGTGAAATTTGTGATTTATAATTGTTAACATCGTTTTTTGTCACTATACAAAGTTATAGTTTCTCCTCGTGTTGGTTTACCAGCATTACCCAGTATTGTTTTTTACTTTGCAACTTATATTTAAAAAAATAAGGTAACGTTTAAGACGATTCCCTCAAATTCGTATCATTGGGCTTTGAAAAAATAAATATTGATGTGAAGCATGGAAGGGAAGTTAAACAGCTAGTTACACTATTAGGACAAGCTACCAGGATATTCCATCGCAACAAAAGGAATATTTCATATTAGCTCTTTCATAAAATACAAAAAAAGACTTTGAAAAGAGTCCATTTTTATATTGGGCCTGTATCATGTCAATTGTGATGATAAAAGCTAGTTACACTATTAGGACTAGCCACAAAGTCTTCAATAGTTCTATTGCAACTTAAGTAGCATTGACACAAAACATAAACACTTTATTATTTTTTACGCAGTTGACACAAAATCACATTTTACGATTAACTAGTGAAAGCATTTCCTCTGAGAGCGAAAAAGACGTTCAAAGGAAAGACGAAAAAATAATATCAAGTTTTAATTTAACCTTCTTCAACAATTCCAACAGCAAGTGTCATCATAGACAACAAAAACATTAAGTTTTAACTGTTTGGTATATTCCTTTATGTTATCGAAATCTTCGTTCAAGATTAATAGTGATGGCAGCAAACTTAAAAAACATAAAGGATATTGCAACTACAATGGTAGAGACCATCAGTAAGCAATGGAGCAAATTCCTTTTACTCAAAAGGCGTCTTGTTTTGATCAAATTTCGTGCTAATTCAGTAAATTTCATTTCCACAATTTGTATTGCCTTCGACAAAATTAAAGAAATTTCGTATTTAAGAGAAGGACGGATAAATGGAAGTAACAATAAATTAATTGATAATTGAAAATGTCATGTTCGTAAGTTGTGCAAACTTCACAATTAGCTTTATTTGTCTTTAGGAGAGTTACTTGTCTAAATACAATACATACCTGATGGTGTTGCATCGCAGTTTCCTTGCCCGCTTACAATCGTGATGTTATCCAGAGCGACATCACCTAATGGTCCTCCCCCAACTCTAATTTGCCATTTAATCTTAAAATTGAAAGAAATGAAATCTCAATCATCTTATTATACTAATTTGCAATTGTGCATCCCACTTATTTTAGAGAGTGACATATTTACTTTTCTTTTAACAGTCAAATCCTTCTATTTTTCCCTTTTCGTCGTAAAACCACGTAGAGGCGATAGACACTTTTTTTAACGTTACGTAATCTTAGTGTGACGTCTAAATTTTTAAACCAATCAAAACGAAAGAAAGTCTTTTTTCGCCATTTTGATTAGTTGACGATTTCCAAAAAATTAGTTCGTTAATAACGGATTTTCATTATCGGTCGCTATTTTCACGAAGAAACAGCTTTGTATACATACGAAGGTATTGTTATTTTAAAACTGTTTATTGTTAAACTTTTACTGTTATTGTTTTTTAGATTAATAAAACAACGGGTAGCACGTGTATAGTGAGTTTAGTTGTATTGATGTTTGCTTTTTATATAGGTTTTTTCAGAGGAAAACCAAGGTGAGAACGAGTGGAAGAAAGTCTATTTTTACGATACTTTTACCTATTTCTTTTTATAGTTATCAAATAGTTATGGGAGTGCAACAGTAAAGTAGTGTAGTTGAAGTTGAAGAATGGCTGCAGAAAGGATGATGTTTATTTACATTGGTGAAAATGGTTTTAATTCTTTTCGGTGGAAAAACGTTTGTGAAAAGTAACATATATACGTAAGTACATGAGTCAAATGGATTTAATAAAAACAGAGTTAAAACGATCAAATCATAAAGATGCATGTCCTACGAGAAGTTACTGATTTGTTTTGGTAACGAACTTGCTGCTATATTTAGCAAATAATAATGTCTGATTTATAATGTCGTTTTTCAGTGCAACATGGCAGCAAAAGAGTGGGGAGAAAGAAAGTATAAATTTAGTACATGTTTGCAGTAGAAAATATGGATGGATGTAGAAACCTGCTGGAAGTAAAGTTTGCAGAGGTATTTATAGTGCTTATAGTACAAAATCTACTAGAAAATACAGAAAGTTTAGCAGTTTTCGCCAAACTAAGAGAGCAGTTTTATGTATTTCACTTTAAAAATGGTAGCGAAAGTGTATGTATGTATTTTTAAGCTTAAAAGTAAATAAAGTATTAGTAATTTGTTTACAGGTATGAATATAGTAGTAAAGAGTTTAAAAGTGTTTGAAAATGCCTACAGAAGATGATCAATGCTGTTTACTAACATGTGAATTGGCAGTGAAAGGTATCCTATTTTGTTTGAAGTTAAACTAAAGTTGAAATATTATATATCTATTTAGTTAGAACACAGTTAGTATGCTGGATAGTTTGTTTTGCTTTCTTTGAATATCGTCATAGTATGTTTAGGTTTTTTGTATATATATTATTTGAATGTTTTCATATTTTCAAAAATCTTTAGCTCTACACATTCTATTACTAAGTTTATGTCTTCAGTTATTGTTTTAAGTTGAATATATGTTCTCGAAGTTCCTTTTTGTTTGTTTATTTGTTTGTCATAGTACGATTAAGTATTTGAATCATTATGCATTCGATACTTTTTTCTTTTAGATAAGCAAAATGAAAAATTCAATAAGCATAAAGAAATGAGACTCATGGTTTAAATCATGACGTTGATGGTTGGTGAAGAACAGATTATCAATTTTAAAAATTTTGTCCAATGTAACTTCGGCACGAAAGAAACACAGTCAGAAGGTATCAATTTGTTTTCAATTCACATTTCGTAATGTTATTCAATGTTTGCTTTTGTGTTCTGTATTATGTTTTGCTTTTTTTACACTAAAATTAATTCTATTCTGTGTATACAATATATACTTCTTTATTGTATTGCCATTTGTTTCTGCATTAAATCTTCTGCATGTAAAAAAACATGATTTTGGTAGGGCATTTTAGGTGCTGAAATATTTGTTTCACGGCTCCAGGGTAAAAAATAATTTTACAAAACTTTTATTCAGTTCAGTTCCAGTGATACACATTATGCATTTATATTTATTATAATAAGATGTTGGATTCTTTGGTGTTTAATTATGTTTTGTTTTACGTAGAAGTTACTTTGCATTTTCTGTGTATCAAAAAAATTTTCGGTCAATAGTAGGGCATTTTAAGTGTTCCGATGTTTGGTTATAATTTGCGTCTCCGGGGTAAAATTCTCATTCTGATTAGGTAAATAGTTGGTAAATGGTTTTGCATGTGTTCTTCATTTCATCTTTTATGTATAATAAACATAGTTTTGGTCAAAAAGAGGGAATATCGAGACTTTTGATGTTCCAATCTTTATTGCCCCCGCAGCGAGCGTAAGCGAGCGAGGAGGCATAGTAGTTTCACGAGATAGGCGAAAGTCAGTTTTCGATTTTGTTCATCATCATCTTCCAACTTTTCGTGTTGCTGTTACAAGGCAGTATTAAAATTACTTTTACTTTTTTCCGACGTGAGAGGCGAAATACGAAGTTCATGAGCAAGGTATTCTTTTTTTAACTAAAACTGACACTTCAGAAATGAATCTTTATTCAATCTCTGAAGGCCCACAAAATGTGGGAGATCTGCGTGTTGCAGATAAAGCTAGCAATGATGAGACTTCGAATGAAGTATATGTAGCTCTATCTGTAGATTCAGCTCTTACTGAGATTTCCAGTTGTACCAGGCCAACTGAAAGCAGCTTGAATAATCAAATACATTTTACAAATGCTTGTAGACAACAGCGATCCAATTTTTCTTGTGCTGTTGATTGTTTTCTAGAAATTAGCTATGCTATATTGTACAGTCATTTAAAGTATATTTCAAGGTCTGGATTTTTTGACTTAGTTTGTGGTAGTCCAAACTTCTATCAAATCATAATTACCTCTTTTGAGGGAAATTTTGTAAAGTTTATTGATTATGAATAGAATCTGGCAGATATTCATCAGCCTGTATGGGACTATTTGGTGGAACATTGTCCATCATTTGTTAACAGGGACATGGAAGCTCAATTTTCAGAAATCTTTTCAAGTTGTCTTTTCAACTACTTGACAGCAGATGAGAAAGCACTTTTTCAATTAAGATATTGCCTTAAAGCATTCTGTAGCAGTTGCAATAATGATTTCGAAATTGAATTGCCTACTATGGTTAATTACATGTCAGAACTTGATTTAGGAAATTTGGATAATTTATATAACTGGCCAAATTTACTGAATCCGCTAGCACGGAATACTTTTTTGCAATGTAGTTGTAAGAAACTTTGTGAAGCAACTATTGAGAATTTCATTCTTCTTGAAATATGTTTAATAGAATTCAGCAAAAATTCCATTTCTGGTAAAGAATTCAAGGAACAGATAATGATACAAAATCATTTATTTGTTCTTAAAGGCATAATTAGACATCAGCATCAACATTTTACATGTGCTATAGTAACTGATGATTCTGGAAGATGGGTTTATTTAGATGACTTGAGTGATAATGTGTTTCATTATTCAAGTTTGAATGACCTGTGTAGCATCAGACCACACGGCTGGTTTTTCTTTGTATACGTTAGAGAAAGTGCTGACGGTGTTGATCTAAAAAATCTAAATATTCATTTTAGCGTTGACGAGTCTTCCTCTAAAATTATGAATGCAAAGAAAAGCAAATATTGTGATATTCTGAAGAACTATCCTTTGCGTAGTTAATCAAAATCCTTTCTTGAAGATCGACATGAATATGATAGAAAATATTATGAGAGAAATCTGACAAAACGGAAAGATCAGTCTAAAGTGAATTACGAAAGGAATGAGGCCAAACGGAAAAATCAGTTTAAAGAAAATTACGAAAGCAATAAGGAAACTCGAAAGGAAAAATTTAAAAAGTATTATGATATGAAAAAAGAAGATATTAAGGCTAGACGGCGTCAGCATTACCATTCTACAAAGAAGCAACTACAGAAAAATCAAAATCGTAATGAAGTTAAAGTTTGTTATAGCAATAGTGAATTTCTGAAAAAGAAATTTCATAAGAGCCTAGAAATGACTATTATTCAGTGTAAGACATGTAAGGAGGCTTGGCCTTTGCTCAGTTCATCTAAAAAGTTAAAAACTGATTATGAATGTTTACGGTGTACAAGAGAAAAAAGTTTTCCAAAGAAATTTAGTCAAGAAAATGATATGGTTCCAAGCTCTGTACCACTACAGCTTCAAGGTTTAACTCAGATTGAGGAGATGCTTATTGCTAGAGCATTTCCAGTGATCCAGGTTTACACAAAGCCAAGTGGTGGACAGAAAGCATATAAAGGACATGTTGTTACTCTTCCACAAGATGTTCAGCATGTAGCTAATGTTTTGCCAAGATATCCAAGTGATATTCCTGTGATTGTGTTTAAATTTGATGGTAAGAATAATAACTCTAAAGAGCTCAAAGTACGTATGCAGAAGGTGTTAGATGCTTTATTGTGGCTTACTGGTAAAAATGAGAATGGAGAACCTAATAACTTTTTGTATAAAGATGTGACTATTGACTTGAACAGATTTGATTGCTTACCAGAAAATGATTATCTAGACTTACCAAAAAATTTTGATTTTGCTGATAGGGAGGATGATTTCGATGATGAAATTGATGAGGCTGAAATTCCAGATTTTGGACCAAAAAATGACAATGATGAAAGGGTATATGATGAGAATACAGAAATGGGAAGTTTTGTTCCTACTAAATTGCAATCTAAAGTAGAAAAAGAAATTCTTAATGATTCTGTTTTAAAACCAGAAACTTGGAAAGTAGATAATATTGCTCTGAATGAATTTAAGACAGAATATCTACCAAGTTTAGCATTCCCAACTTTATTTCCTGATGGGAAAGGAGACCCAACAAAATTAAGCACTGTTAAAACTATAGCTAAAAGTGACACTGAGGCTTTTTCTGAGAAAATAAAGCATTTGATAAAGTTTGCTGAAAGAATTGATAATAAATGGGTATACAGATTTGCAGCCCATCCACGACTTGCTTTTTGGGCTTACAATATTCTTTATCGTAGACAATTGCTAGGGCAGGGTAGCTTTTATTTGAAACAAAACCCTGGTGATGCCAATTTAACAATTGACGAGCTACAAGATATGGTTAGAACTGGAACTCATTCAGTTGTGATTAAGAAGTTAATGCGTTATGCGAAAAACGTAACAGGTACGAATGCCTATTGGAGCAATGCTAAAGAACAATTAAAAGCTATTATTAACCAAGCTGGAGCACCAGCAATTTTTTGGACTCTGTCTTGTGCAGAGTTTCATTGGCCAGAATTTCATGCTTTATTTTCAAACGACAAAGATCAAGATAGTAATAGCTTGCGTAATAACATTTTGAATAATCCCCATTTAATAGATTGGTTTTTTACTGTGAGAGTTGAAAATTTTGTTAAGCATTGGCTTTATGAGTCTATGGGGGCAGAGTGGCATTGGTATAGATTTGAATATGCTGTTATGAGAGGCTCCATTCATTTTCATAGAGTTGCGAAACTTAAAAATGACCCTGGGTTATGCCATTTAACACAAATAGCTTTAAATGGTCATTTAGCTGAGGAAAAACTGCCTTTTGAAAATGATCCTGAAAATATTGTTGTACTCACTAAATATATTGATAATGGGAAAGCTGCTGCAGAACAAGTTTGTGATTATGTAGATTCTCTTGTGACTGCATGGAATCCATCCATGCCAGAAGATGGTTGGGTGAGGCCAACCTGTCACCCATGTAAAAGACAGGTTGATAAAATACATGAGCAAGATCTTGATGATGACTATGCAGATTTGTTAAATTGTGTACAAAGGCATACTAATAATAATAATAATAATAATAATAACAATAATAACGAATATATTTCAGCATATCCAAGTACATTGGCTCTTCATCTGAATATTGCGTACATGTGTGTGTGTGCATAATGTCAATATAAAATTTTAACGTAAATAAACATTTTTTTTTTTTTACATACTTAATGTTCTTGCGAAAGCTTTGTCCTTTAGGAATTTCTTCGTCTCATGTTTGAATTCGTGTAGTTTGGTCGAGTTTCGTGCTGACTTTGGCAAGGCATTGAAGATATTTTCAGCTTCTTGTTGGAATGTAATGGCTTTTCCGTTGCATTTTAACATTATACCAGTGTTCGCTGTATTACTTCTTAATGTGCGTGCGTCTTTTTTGTGTTCTACACCAATGTTTGATGGAGCGTTTAAGTCGTTCATGCCTTTAAAAGCAAGAACAGCAATCGCGTATTCGTGTTGTTCGATTACAGGCAGCCAAGATAGATTAATGACATCATGAATGTTCCCGAATTTGTTGTACACAAAACCAGCTGCTGCGTTTTGGACCTTCTGTAGACGTTTTACAAAATATTGCGGTGTTGTACCTAAGTATACTGCATTTCCGTATTCAAACGAGGGAGGTAGCTAACTGTTTCTTTAGTGAGAAAGGGATTAATCGTTTGAGATGTTTGAATGTTTTTAGTGTGCTGAAGCATTTTTTGGTGATGGTATTGATGTGATCTTTCCACTCAATATGTTGGGTAAAGGTGACGCCGAGTATTTTGGTATGGTCTACAGTGTTAAGCGGATGTCCATCAATCGTGGTTTTGTTGGCGATGTCATCTATATTGTGAAGACGTGATAACTGCTTTGTAGAGAATAGCATTGTTGTTGTTTTCATAGGATTGAAAATTAAGTTTGAATTGGAAGACCAGTTCTTTAGATTTTGTAGATCTTCTGTGAGATTCATTGCCTTATCTTTGATTTGATGTGGTTTACTGTGAATATAAATGGTTGTGTCATCAGCATATTGTAATGAATCCGAAGCATTGAGGTAGTGTGGCATATCTGTTACGTATAGGTTGAAAATGATTGGTCCAAGTATCGACCCTTGGCGTACACCAAATTTAGTGTTACGAACGGGTGATCTGCTGTCTATTTGTACATAATGTTTGCGGTTTGTGATGTATTCTGTCAGCCAGTGTAAGAACGGTTTTGAAAAATTTAACGCGTGTAGCTTTTTTATTAGAATGTTATAGTCAATCGTGTCAAATGCCTTTGAGTAGTCGACAAATAATGCGAGAGTGACTTCTCCTTTCTTCATTGTTTTAAGGATATCGTCTTTTAGTTTTAATAAGCATGTTATGGTGGATCTGGATTTACGGAATCCCTATTGAGAAGATTGGTATACGCCCTCAATGTACGTTAACATTTGTTGGAGGACTATTCTTTCGAATACTTTTGAAAGAACAGGAAGAACAGATATTGGTCGATAGTCTGATGCTTGTGATGGAGCTACAACTTTCGGAATCGGACTGATTCTAGCTGTTTTCCAAGCGTCAGGGAAAGTCTTTTGCTTTATAAATCCATTTATTATATGTGTAAGTGGAGAGATGAGCTTTTCGCTTACTGGCTTGATAAGGTTGATAGGGATATTGTCATTTCCGGTGGAGCAATCATTCCGGATTTTCTGTAATGCTGTTTTGACTTCATTGTATGTGGTCGGCTAGATTGTGAAACCTTGTGTACCATTAGGCAGATCATTAATGGTTTGATGCAGCTCTATGTTGGTTGGTGTTTGTTTGTTTGTAAGTTTTTCTGCGACAGTGTTGTAATGTTTGTTTAGAATGGATGTGTTAATATCTATGGATTTCTTATTTGGTGTTAAAATTCGATGTATGGTGTTCCATACTTCTTTAGGTCGATTCGAAGATAACGCTTTTCTGTAAAATGATCTTTTGGTTTCCCGTATTGCCCTTTTTAATTCGTTTCTTATGTTGCGGAATGACGTTGGAGTTCGTTGATTCGGAGCTCTTTCATCCATGGTGCTGGTGGTCTGGTGATTTTGTAGCGACGAAGAGGAGCGTGGTTTTCGATACATTTTAGTATAAGATCGTTCAAAATGTGAAGTTGCTCATCTGGATCATCGAAACTGTATATTACATCAAGTGGTAGCTGATTGAAATCTTCCCGATATATGTTGATGTAGTTCAGCTTATTGTCTTCGCAAAAGAACTAATCGTGAACAATACTGCAGGTTTAACTTTCCTTTTGAGCTTTGCGATAAAACTCACATTGGATTTGAACAGATAAAAACTAAGAATAATAATAATAGTGTTCAATTTAGACCCAAGATTGTTTTGAAACATAATGATTCCAGGGTTAATAGACATCAGCGTGTACAGCTTCAATCATGGAGAGTAAATACTGATATTCAGCCAATCATTGATTATAATGCCTGTTTCAAATATTTAGCTAAGTATGCTGCAAAAGCAGAAAAGCTATCAGATGTGGGTAGAGATGCTTTTGTTTCGATTGTAGATAATTCAAAAGGTATTGAACAAACAAGATCTATTATTCAGAAGCTAATGATCAGAGCTGTTGGAGAACGCGACTTTAGTGTTCAGGAAGTTATGCATAATATACTTTCACTAAAAATGCATAGTTGTTCCTTTCAAGTAATAAATGTGTCTGTGGAAGGATCAAGAAAAGTTGAAATTAAAGATGGTGAAGTTGAAACTGAACCTTCATTGTTAGATCATTATGCTAACAGAGCTAATTTAAAAGGATGTAATAAAAATATTGTTGAATCCAATTTTGTGCAATTTGTGTCAAACTATACAGTACAAAGGGAGGAAGTAAAAAACCGGAAAACTCCAGTAATTGTGAGAGCATTTCCATGCTTATATGGTAATCCTAAGAGCCCACAGTATCCTGTATACTGTAAATACCAGCTATTAAAGTATAAGCCATGGAAAATCAATATAAGTGATGCTTGGGATAACTTAGATGATGAAACTGATGATATGTTTTGTCAAAAGTGGAGTGACTTTCTCCAAAATGATATAGGTCAGATTTTAGTTCCGAATTATAGCAGGGAGTTCAGCAATGCTGAGATTTTCTTTGAAAGGACTGAAGTTGATGATTGTGAGTTTGAAGAACATGATCAAGGGCCACGTGAAGAATGGATGCATTTAGCTGATTTGTGTAATAATGTTATTGGTACTAGTGTAACGTTAGAAAATAATGCTGAGTATTGGAACACATGCAGAGCAAGTTATACAGAAGAACAAATAGGTAATATGCCATCATGGTTAGACAGGGAAAAAACTAATTCTGTTGATATCGAAGACTCTTTTGAGGTAAATGTAAGTTCTTTAAATGAAGCACAGAGGAAAGCTTATGACATCATATTTGATCATCATAGATGCCCTGATAAACAGTTGCTTATGATGATTACAGGCTTAGCAGGAAGTGGTAAAAGTTTCCTTATCAATAATATCAGAGCTTTACTGACAGAAAAATGTATTGTTACAGCTTACTTTGGTATTCCTGCCTTTAATGTTAAAGGAAAGACATTACACTCTCTTTCAAGACTTCCTATTAGAGGTTGAAACATGCATGATTTGAAAGGCCGTGCACTTTCACAGCTTCAAGAGCAATTAAGTTCTGTCAGATATATTATTATTGATGAGTACTCTGTAGTCGGACAGAGTTTGTTAGGATGGATAGATAAGCGATGCCGTCAAGCCACTGGTAATATAGAGAAACCTTTTGGAGGAATATCTGTCATTCTTGTTGGAGACATTGCACAGTTGCCACCTGTAGGTGATAAAGTATTGTAGCATAAGAAACCAAATGGTGAATTAGATACTTCAGGATTCTGTATTTATAAAATGTTTACTACTGTGATTAAGCTCAATGTCAATGAGAGATCAAAAGGAAACAGTGTTGCTCAAGAAAGATTTCGCTCGGCACTTTATAGATTAAGAAATGGGGATTCATCAGAGATTGATTGGCAAATGTTTCTTTCTAGAACACCTGGTAGGATCACTAAAAATGTTGATGTGAAATCTTATGTTAAATTGTCTTTTTCAAATGAGATAGTAGCTAAAGATAATCATGAAGCACTTATAACCAAGCATCAGCAAAATTACCTTCAGACGATATGGGTGGACTTGAAAGTAAGTTATTTTTAGCTAAAGGAGCACGAGTAATGTTGACAAGAAATTTATGGACCAGTAGGGGCCTATGTAATGGTTCCATGGGTATAGCAAAAGATATTGTGTTTCAAGAGGGGGATATGTCTCCTAATTTGCCTATTGCAGTGATAGTGAAATTTGATTGTTATTCTGGACCAAGTATACTTGACAATGAGCCTTGTTGTGTTCCTATTGTTCCAATTACAAATATGTCTGATTTGCATGGTTCAGCTTATGAGACAACCTCGAACCCAGGGTTTCTTGCCTTTTCGATATACGGATGGCGGCGAAGAAGACCCTGGTCCCGGCTGCTGCGTTCTCTGATTTCATTGGTTCAGCAGGATTCTCGAATAATTTAAGCAGCGCGTTGTTTATCAAAATGGTAAACGCAGAAGCGAGAATGAAAGTCCGAGCACGTGGTTTGGAAGAGAAAATTTTATAAATTCATTGTTTTTGGAAAACCATTATATTTTTGTTTTTCCTTAATTGGCATACATTCCAACTTATCAACCCTTAATCTACATGTGTTTTTGGCCAAACTTGATAGGATAATAATGATTTTAATAAAATATTTTTTAGTTAAAAATGGCTGCCAGTGTGACTTTAAGTTGTCTGACTAATTTGTGTCGTTCCTTCCCCATAATTTTCAAGTGGCATATCAGTTGACTGATGAATATAATTTTTTTAGTTAAATGTACGAAGAGTTATTGAAAATTACTCCTAAAAAAAGTCTATTCTCGAAAACCTAGAGTTGGAGGAACATGCAGATTGTGCAGTCTTACTGTTGTTACTGACAACAGCTTTTTGTTGAAAGTACAATCTGTGTCTGGTGAAAAGAAGAAACTTAAGCAGGAAAATCTCAACGGTATGTGGTGTAAACATACATGTTGGTGACGGCTTTTCAGAAACTATATTTCTTGGAGAAAATCTTAAATCAGAGAAGAGAAGTCAACAAATTGAATAAAGACAAAAATTTTCCATTAAACGAATGTCTGCTGGTTCACCTAAAACCAGCACGTAACCACCTGCAAAATCAATGGTTACTACAATAGAATCGAAAAACCATCTTAATTTTGACACAACACAATCTTCCTTTACAAATTTAAACACCAATAAAAAAGTCAACATACATACATCTGCATATCATTAACACTATGATAAAATCATAACTATGTCAATAACACTGATGCAAGAAAAAAAATCCGGTCAGCTTTAAATACAAAACAACCATTGGCCATTGTTGGGGTCATTAACGATCATTGCCCACACATATATACTTTTGGGTATAAAACGAAATATTTTCAAAAAAACATCAATTTGAAAAGTTTCTGTCAGAAAAGGTTCGCCATCAGTCTTGAAACAACTGCATATGAAGGGTTAACACAATTCGATTTTAGTACAACGTCTAATACAGTTTTGCAGCAAAAATGTAAGGTTTGCTGTTACTGGTATATAAAACCCAATTAAAAAACAAATATTACGTAAAATAAATAGCTACATTTATATTTTTATAGTTTAGTTTGTAATTGTCATTGATCTTAATTCTGACTTCCTAATTCCAAAGGTGAAAATAAATAGAGATCATGATTATAACAGTGTAGAATTTTTTGTTTTAGTTTGATCCACAGTGATGTGCAGTGTTTTTAATTTAAAAATATTTTGAACTTGCTTTGACTTACATTCCATATTGTTTGTTATTCTGAATTAGGAACATTGACAGTACAACTTTATTATAAATATTATACAAAGAGCTAGATATCTTATTTATATATGAATTATATATGTTATGTTTAATGTTTGATGATATCCACAAAGCGAAGTCGAAGACCATGTTTTTTATGATAAAAAACCAAAATGCAGTAGAAATTTTCAAATAACAATATATTTCTTACCACGACTCGATGCAATGTGTGCTTCACCAATGACCACAGCCACAACATTATTATCTTGATATACTTGGCTCCAAAATAGTTTTAAAGTTTTTTCATTAAGAGCCCCCTCAGGATGACAGAAAACAATTTAAGCTTTCCCTCCCAGAATCAACGGGGAAAAATGTTATATCATTTTCTTCCTCATAATTACTACAGTTAACTTCTGAAAAAAATATTATCTGTAACAAATTCTCTTCCTGCATTACTCTTAGGAATACCAATCTTGTTTAAAAAATTCATCTGGTTTTCAATGGTCGAATTTAGGGGACTAATAACGATAACTATGTTTGAAATTTTTCTACTTCGTAAAAAGCTAAGAAGCAACTGATAAATCAAGATTTCCCATAACCAGTTGGTAAAACAGCAATAAATAGCATCTCTTTCAAATAACAAATGTTCAAAACAAACAATTTGTTTAGGTTTGAAGCAAATATTATCAAGTTGCAGCCTTTCAAAAAACTTCACAACATTTCCATGTTTATTAATCGTGAACCCTCTCTTCTGATCTTTCTGTTTGATACTAATAGAAGGTTCGCCGTCTACTTATTATTTTTCACATAATTTATGCAGAACTTGCTTACTCGAAGAAGCAACTATGAAAATGTGGGGCTTACTGAGGCAAATATTGCGTAAATTAAAATCCACACTTATACTGTTGATTTTGAGCAGCCGGGACCAGGGTCTTCTTCGCCGCCATCCGTATATCGAAAAGGCAAGAAACCCTAGGCTCGAGGTTGCTTATGAGAGACAGCTGTCACTTCGGTTATCTTGGGCTATTACAATCCATAAGTCTCAAGGACTCACATTAGATAAAGCTTGGGTTGATTTGGGAAATTAAGAAAAATTTATCGGTTTAGCATATGTTGCAATCTCAAGAGTAAGAAAACTGGAAGATCTAATAATTGAACCAATGACATTAGAACGCTTACAGGATATAAAAAACAAAAAGAATTATCAGTTTCGTGTTGCTGAAGAGGAAAGGCTAGAACAATTAGCACTGGAAGGAATGACATAAGTATAAATTTTGGTTAAGAGCTATGGTTAGTCAGCTAGCAATGGTAAAAAATTTTTGGTAATAAAATCAAACAATATTCCTATGTAAATAAATTTTTTATTCAAAGTAATTGTTAACTTATTGTAATTTATAAATTTTATTTCAAGATGTCAGCAGTGGACAATGGAACTTTTCTGAACAAATCACATCAATTCTGCTCCACTACGATTTCAATGTGATCACTAGACCTGTAACATGTGAGTTTTGCTTTTGTTTCATTATTTTACACTCTTAAAAAATAATTGGTATTCTTATTAACTGTGCGACGATGTTGACCTTATTCAGTCATAACTTCTGCCATGTAAGGTTTTCCGATTAAATAGATAGTGTTAAATAGATGTTATTTTTTCTAAAAAAATTGGTCTGTTCTACAATTTGTATTTTCCTTTTTGTTATTTTCATTGCTATTGTTGTAACAATTTCTACTAGATTTTAATGTTTTTTTTAGGTCAAAAACATTATCGGAAATACTCTTGCCAAGGAATTTACACATTTTCGGATTCATTTCACGAACTCGAGAAATCTAAACTTGTTTAATAGATATTTTATCTATTGTTATCCACGAAAGTGTGCAAGCAATCGACTTAATATCTCAATTAACATTAATACTTGTAATTCAACGTAGCCAAGAAGAAGAGTACTGATACGCCTAAACATTCGCAACCAATAGTTAGCTCAACTGGAAATTCTGGAACCGCGTTAGATATTATTCTTTTGATGTTCATGATGATCAGAGATTTGGAAAGTGGGTGTGATACTGAGAACTTTTACGGAGTTTATTATAATCAAATAATAACAAAAATAAAACACTTTATATGTTTGGAATGCAATGGAACAGCCCGTAAAGTAAGATGAAGGGATGATGAGAATAAATCTTTATAAATAGCATTATGATTCAATGCAACTATTTATTGTGAGTAGATCATAACAGTATGAACCGAACGAGACTTTCCGTTGTTTTTCTAATGTTTGAATGTTGTGAATTTCACTGATCCTTGTCATTTTTCACGATATTAGAGTTTCAAAAACATTAATTTTCAGTGAATTATGAAAAGGTCTATCCCACTGCACATTAAGACATTTCAATCTTTATAGTTTCATATATAAGACTGGCTTTGTCGAAAAATTTAAAGTATGCCACTTATCAGGCCCCAAATCAATCTAAAACATTTTTTAAAAAATCCTTAAATTACAAAATGTTGGGGCGGAAAGTTTTCTTTTTTAATGTATAGCTTGCTGTGTGTTCAAATTGGAAAGCTTGAGCGCGGGGGCATTTTTCGCTAAAGCTACATGCTAGTTAATATTTTGATGTTTGATTCTTTTATGTCTCCAGGTGAAATTTAATTGACCAATCCTTTGTCTCGGTTCAACTCACATTTACTAAAACTGTAAAAAAATTTTACCACTTATATTCAAAACCCTACAACATGGGCAAACTTATCATTGCCAATTCTTCATTTTATTTTTCGTGAACTAGACGCATGCTGAACATGGGTGGCGAGCGATGACGCCTGCGCGGCTAGTCTATCTTATTATAATAATCCGCGATTGTGCATTCCACTTTTATTTTAGAGAGTGATGTATTTGGTTTTCATTTAACGGTCAAAACCATCTTATTTTAAAACCACGCATATGCGAGAGCGTTTTTTTACGATTAGTATATAGGGAAGCTCCGCCGCTGATCGCTTTCATTGGCTAACAAAGGAAAATTCTTAAAATCCGCTCATTTTATTGGCTGACGATTTCCAAAAAATTAGTTCGTTAATAACAAATTTTATTTCTTCGTTGTGAATTTGACGAAGAAACAGCTTTGTATACACGAAGGTATTGTTATTACTATAAAACGTTTTATAACCATATTTATTGCTAAACTTTTACTGTTATTGTATTTTAGATTAATAGAAGAACAGGTGGCACATGAGTAAGAAAGTTTTTGAACAGATGTTTGTTTTTTATAAAATTGTTTTTTCCAGAGGAAAACCAAACGAAGATCGAGTGGAAAAAAGTTTATTTTTACGATAGAAACGTGTGCTGATTTTACGTATTTCTTTTTATAGTTATCAAATAGTTATGGGAGTTCAACAGTGAAGTATTGTAGTTGAAGTGAAGTTGTTTAAAAATGGCTGCAGAAAGGATGATGTTTATTTACATTGGTGAAAATGGTTTTACTTCTTTTCGGTAGGAAAACGTTTCGAAAAGATACAAAGTAATATACGTAAGTACATGAGTCAAGTGCATTTAATAAACACAGCGTTAAGAGATAGTCAAAAGAGAGTTAAAACGATGAAAAAGCTGCATGCCCTACGAGCCAGTAACTGATTTGTTTTGGTAACGAACTGGCTGTTCTTTTATTTATTTATTTCAAAATGGCCACACAGTTATGAAGTTTAGAAAACAGCATGCAAGGAGAGCTTTCCGCCACTGTCTGTCACTGTTATGCATTGAAATCTTTTTCTTTATTTATGCTTTTCAGTTTCAGGAAACTATGCTGGGAAGTAAATCGAGTGTTATTAATTTGTTTACAGGTATGAAATATAGAAAGTAAAGAGTTTAGAAGTGTCTGATAATGGCTACAGAACATGATCAATATTGTTCACTAACACGATGATGTGAATTGGTATTGAAAGGAAAACCAAAGTTCAAATAGTATCTATTCAGTTAAAACACAGTATGTGGATAAGTACAGGATACGAGGGATGTTTGCTGATGTGTTTTGAATAAGCCAGGAGGAACTTTGAACAGAAATAGAAAATGACTCCACATATGTGAATGTTTTCATATGTTAAAAATTCTTTAGCTATACTAATTCTGTCATAACGTTTGTGTTTTTAATTATTATTTTTAAGGTATATAATGTTTTTAAAGTTTCTTTTAGTTTGTTTTGTTTTTCTTTCGATTTCGTCAAAGTATGATTATAGGTTTTTTGTATGTTTTTTAAATATTTTCACATATTAAAATAGAAATGAAGCACACGGTGGGTTAAATTATGATTTTGAGAGGGTTAGTTAAGAGAAGAATAGGTTATGTATATAAGTAGTTCATTAGTTATTACTGTGCAATGAAATGTTTATGCATTATTTTGTGTTATGGTAATCGTTTACGTACCAGGATATATAAATATAAGTTTGGCATTATGATTTTATTTGTGACTTTTTATCTTCTGGGTAAATTTTTGTTTTTAGTTATTGTTTATAGGATAAATGCGTACTTGAATTTCATTTTTTTTCCTTTTTTTCGTTAATTATTTCAATATTCTTCTATCAAAACGCAAGAAATTATTTTTTCTCCAATTTGATTGGTTGCCGATATCCAAAAAACGAAGAAAGCATTTTTATGTCTTTCACTGTATAAAAATGGTAGTGGAATTGCAGTAGAAAGCAAAAAGAAAGTGTATGTTTACAATAGGAAAGCATCCTGGAAAGTAAATCGAATGTTATTAATTTGTTTACAAGTATGAAATATATAGAAAGTGTAGAGTTTAGAAGTGTTTGGTAATGGCTACAGATCATGATCAATATTGATGTGAATTGGTATTCAGAAGTAAAGTTAAAATAGTATCTATTTAGTTAAAACACAGTTAGTATAAGTGGATAAATAAAGGATAAGAGGGATGTTTACTGTTGTGTTTTGAATTTTCCAGAGAGGAGCTTTGAACTGGAAATAAATGATGGCTCCACATATGTGAATGTTTTCATAAGTTAAAAATTCTTAGCTATACTAATTCTGTCATTACGTTTGTGTTTTTAATTATTATTTTTAAGGTAAATATATTTTCAAAGTTTCTTTTACTTTGTGTTGTTTTTCTTTCGATTTCGTCATAGTATGATTAGCTTTTTTGTAAATGTTTTTTGAAGATTTTCATCTGAATAGAAATGAAGCATATGGTGGGTTAAACTATGAATTTGGGAGGGTTAGTTAAGAGAAGAATGGATTATGTATTTAAGAAGTTCATTAGTTATTACTGTGCAATGAAATGTTTATGCATTATTTTGTGTTATGGTAATCGTTTACGTACCTGGGTATATATATAAGTTTGGCATTATGATTTTATTTGTGACTTTTTATCTTGTGGGTAAATTTTTGTTTTTAGAATAAATGCGTAGTTGAATTTCATTTTTTGTGGTTGTTGTTTATTTCAATATTCTTATAGCATGATTAGGTTTTCGGTATTACAATATTACAATTATTATTACGGTGTTTTGTTGTTTTTAGTTATTGTTTTTAGGATTAATGCGTAGTTGAATTTCATTTTTTGTTGTTGTTGTTGTTGTTGTTGTTGTTTATTTCAATATTCTTATAGCATGATTAGGTTTTCGGTATTACAATTCAAGTATTAATTTTTTAGGCAATAATAAAAAAAGCATAAAGAAATGAAACTCATGGTTTTAATCATGACGTTGATGATTTTGGGAAGAACAGACTATATCATTTCAAAAATTCATTAATGGTTGCAGTCCAGTAGTAACTTTGGAACAAAACAAAACGTTGGAAGGTATCAATTTGTTTTGAATTAACATTTTGCAATGTTTGGTTTCGTATGTCTGGGTTAACAGTTCTGTGTTATTTACTGCCATTGTTTTTTACATTAAAGTTACTTCTCTTCTGCATATAAATATATATTCTGAGCCATGTTGCTATTTGTTTCTGTTTTTAATCTTCTGAATGTAATAACAAATTATTGCCTGAAAAGAAACTTTTACACAAGTTAAATTCTGTGACACAACGCATACTGAACATGGGTGGCGAGCGACGCCAACTGGGCGGCTAGTATATGCTAATCCGCGTGTGCGCATACCACTTTTATTTTAGAGAGTGTTGTGTTTCTTTAAAATTTACGGTCAAAATCTTCTTAATCGTGGTCATTTTTTCGTGAGACCATTGATAATTGATGATTAGTATAATGGCACGCGGCGTCATTAAAATCTTTGATCGAAGATATCTCTTCAACGGTTGATCGTAGCGAAACGATCCCATACACTTTTTTGATCACCTTTTCAAGCTCTACAACATGGAAACACTTTCCAGTCACGATTTTGTGATCTAATTTTTTGGTCACCTATTTTCAACACATCTTTTTCAAAATTATAGCTGTAAAAAACTTTTACGCCAGTTACTAGTGTTATTATACTAATCCGCGTGTGTGCATCCCACTTTTAATTTAGAGAGTGTTTGTTTTTTTGTTTTTTAATGGTCAAAGACTTTTTAATCGTGGTCATATAGCGGCAGTTCGCCCACGCAAGACACATTCACGATTAGTATAATAGCACGTGGCATTTACGTCAGATGTTTTTATGATCACGGTGAACCATTACATTGCATCCCCAATTGAACGCGACGAATTTCTCGAGAACCAATGGGGATAACTGACGTTTTTTAGGGTTCGCGAATTGGGTCACGCAACATTTGGGCCTAAATTTTATTTGGTACTGCGGTCATGACGTCATCAAAACCTTTTGATTGACAATATCTCTGCAACGGTTGATCGTAGCGAAGCGATCCCATACAATTTTTTGATCGGCTTTTCGAGCTCTACAACATCAGTACACTTTCCATTTCTAATTCCGAAACTAAAATTTTCGTCATGACGCGTCGTATTTCTGCAGATCCTTTTCAAAATTAAAGTCGTAAAAAGCTTTTACGCGAGATACTAGTCTCATATATAATAGCGAGTGTGCATCCCACTTTTATTTTAGAGAGTGACATATTTAGTTTAAATTTATGGTCAAGTTCTTCCTAGTTGCGCGTAAAACCACGCAGAGGCACAATGTGGATTCGCCACATAATTTCACACAAAATATAAAAAACACATGGTGTGACGTCAGTTATTTTTATCGCATCACGGGGGAATCACTGCATTGCATCCCCAATCGAATGCAACGTTTTTGAGGAAATATCTCGAGAACCAATAAGATTAACTGACTTTTTCAGGGGTCCGCCATACAGGTGAGGGGGTGACTCAAAATTTGGGCCTAAATTTAATTTGATACTGTGGCTATGACGTCATCAAAATCTTTGATCGAAGATATCTCTATAACGGTTGGTCATAGCAAAACGATCCCATACATTTTTTGATCGGTTTTTCGAGCTCTACAGCATGAGTACTTTTTTGAATCGCGAATCCGTAATTAAAATTTTCATAACGGGGTGAATGCGTAATAATATAAATTAAATATCCATTACATGAAGTCATGATCACAGACAATTTAGATTAAAGTAGAACTCTTTAAATTTCAAAACGAAGCATGTATGAACTAGGTAAGATAAGCCAAACGCACCTGTATAAAATCTATACTAGATGCATTAACCAGATGATATGATGTAAACCAGTTCCGAACCTCCAGATTTCCATCTTGGATCAAAATTTCTTTTTTATCAGCATTATCAACCAATGGACCAGGATAAGAAATATTAGTAAGCGAGTCAAAGTTGTTATACTCGTAAACCAGATCTACAAAGCGTTTGGAAGAAGAATTTAAATGAAGCATGATCATCATCAGTCATTATTGTTTTTAAACATAAAATGTACTAAAAGTCAACATCAAATGTAGTAACTCCAATAAATGCAGCAAACATACGAAAAATTTAGTAAAGACCTTGAGGTTCAAATGAGCCATAGTAAGGTAAAACACACGAATGTCTTCGTCAAGTAGCTTTGTAAGGTTTATCAAGTGTCCATATAGTAAAAACCGAAAATCGTGCATATGCAGTAAAAAAAACTGCACAATTAGGCTTTCTCGCCAAGTTATTCATTAGATAATTTTTCAAGTGCAATCAAGTGGCATTATAATGGAACCCAAATTTGCGCAATTGCAGTAATTCTTGCAACCCAAATAAAACATACTTGCGTAAAATGCTCGAAGGTCTTAACCTAGTAACTTTTAAAGGTCTATGAAGTCAGGCTATTATTTTCTGTTATTGTCTTGTGAAATGTTTTTGAGCAAAAAGAAATTCTTACTATTAGCATATATTAGTTCTCTGTAACACATACTATCAAAAAAGGAAGTTTTCCCTTATACATTCATTTTGTCAATAATGGCATTTAAATATTAATTAAAAATTGTACCAACGAAAAACTAAATATTTGTGCTCCTTGCGAGTAGTTGAAGTTATGAGAATTACTAGAATACAACTGGTTATTATTTGACAAGAAGACTAAACCAGGTGGTTATTCAAGATTTGAGCCATGACATCTTTTTTAGGGCAATGATTGACTTATTATGTGAATTTGTTGAAGTTAAATTAAGGCCACATGTATTTTGCATAAGATAGTCACGCTCCCACATCCTTCAATGTGGGATATCCTAAAGATCTCTCAAATTCTTTAGTTCACGGTTATCATCGTTGAACATCATTGGATTGTATTTTTATACTGCATCTTCATAAATACGTTTGAACATTTAAGGAGACAGTAAAAAATGAAATTCAGTGAATGCAGCAACGTTTGTAAACAAGTAGCTTCGGAATTAGACAAATGCATTAAAGTATTTACAAAATTGACGCAGGCTAACTGCTGACATTTTAAAAATGATTTTCAGTTCACTTGTTTAACAAATTATCTACATTTAATACATATGCGCACGACTATCGTCATGTATTGCTATTCCCGGAATGGTCTATATGCTTCCTCTGTACACATCTCGATACAAACCAAACAAACATTTGGTATTTATGCCAGTGATACTGTATTTTTTGGTATTCTTTAAATAGTAGAATTGTAGGTGTTAGGAATGAACATTGTAAAGAATTTACAAATGTTTAGAGTATTTGCTGAAACGTGTATATGCTTATGAAATATACCACACTGTTTCCTAAATGATTTCAGATGTGTTTTGCCTAATTATGGCTCATTTCAACTTTAAAAGTGTTTAATACGATTGTTGTTGATTTTTACTACATTTAGCGTTACTACATTTGTCATCAATTGTTACTATATTTATCGGAGTTACCACGTTTGTCGTTGAAAATTTACTACATGTCTTGGAATTACTACATTTGTCTGTGCAACAAGTGTTGCTTTCAACCATCCTAACCATGCTACGTCTTTCCATTTTTCACAGTCTTTAGACCGTCATGAAAGCATGAAATGAATTAGAGCTGATATCAATGATGCAGAAATCCTTTTGCTTATCAGGATCTTTAGTCTAGTAGCGCGGTTGCATAAAAGACATTTAAATGGTGTTTTATAAAATGAGATTCTAAAAATTGAAGATGAGAAATTGAGATTGAAGGATTCTATAGCTTTTTTGAAAACATTTTGAACTACTATAAATGTTTTGACCAAGTCAATCTCGATATATCATGATGATGAAAAAAATGTAAAATAGCAGAAATTGGATAGCTTTTTTTGAATAAAAATGGTAAAGGATTCAGTAGTAATATACTTACAAAGTTGCCCAATGTCTGCTCCATACATACTGAAATCAAATCCTACACATATATTGTCATAAGGTGACACATCCAAAATTGGTGTCATTATAGCAGTTTGTGAGCTCCCAGCAATTCCATCAGATTGGAAATAAGCGTAGTAGAAGTCCCTTTTGTTAACTAAAATAAGAATGTTCACTATTCTTTAAAGATGAAAAAAAATAAATTACAAGAAATCACTTTTCGATGTCTCTTTATAAGACCCACTCGCACTATATAATAATGACTCAACACATTCTAATAAACAATTCTATTGACTGATCCATTACTCGTTCATATGCAAAAAAGTTAAATCACATTCCCGGCATCATACATGATGAGGAGATTTTTGACACTTTTATAAATGAATCAACTTCATAGAAAATATCTTCTTTTCTACAACATCTGAAATTATGACAATATATAGTTTACCACAAGAAGTTCATTACTGTTCAAATTATTGAATTTCAAATTTGCATTCTACAAAATTAGAATTCCCAATATAAGATTCTATGATTGCAAACATTTAAAATTTATTTGAAGGCATATCAGCAATCTTTTACTGTGCAAGATGTATTGAATTAGAATGGGTGAAACTCGAATTGCCTTGTCTGAAAAGGTAACAACAGAAAATGTCCAGCACAAAGAGACTTAATGAACAAATTTGATCAGATAAAATATAATTGTAAAATACTTACACCTTGCAATCAGTGGACCTGTCTCTGCAGTTTCAGTTTCTCCAATAGCTGTTTTCCAACTTAAGTAAACATCAGAGGGAAGGATTACATAACCCCTTGTTTGCTTGTCACACAATCTATCTAGTGAGTCGGCGGCAAAAAAAAGGACAGTTGGTAAGCTCTGTTAGGCCAGTGTTTCCTAAATTGAAACCAAAAATTAACCGATATTATCAAACAAGAAGTATTAGGTAGCTAAATTAATTTAGTACATATTGCCTTTGTTTAATCGAATCGCCATCCTAAAAAATGTTTGAGGCTCTTACTAGCTTACCAGGACACAACTGATTATTGCACGCCACAGTTAACGATTCCTCCAAGCCTGACAATTGGTTGTTCTTCAAACATTGCGCACCACCACCTGACGGAGATGGATCGTCACAAAATCTTGCTCGGTCTGCAACACCGACACCACACGTAGCACCACACTCACCAAGTATCCAAGTACTCCACATACCGTCAACTGTTCGGAAAAACAGAATGAAAATATAACATTACTGATACAATTCAATGGACTGGTCACCACGTTTATTACTATATTATTTACAAATTGTGAAAATAGTGATCATTATCGAATCTCCGTGAAATTTGTAATTTGTAATTTTTAACATCGTTTTTTTTCAATATACAAATTTTTAGTTTTTCTTTTGCAACTTAACTTTAAAATACTAAAATAACGTTTTAGCACAATGACAAAATTCGTATTATTGGGCTATGAAGTAAAATAAGTTATCGGCAAAAAGCATGGCAGGGAAGTGATGCAGATAACCACACTATTAGGACAAGCCATCTGGATCTTCAATTTCAAGAAAAGGAATATTTCATAATAGCTTTTTCATAAAGTACAGAAAAGGACCGTGAAAAGAGTCCTCTTTCATAATCGGACTTTATCATGTCAATTGCGAGAGAAAAAGCATGTTACACTATTAGGACAAGAATCCAAGGTCTTCAATAGATCTATTCCGATTAAAGTAGCACTGTCACAAAACATAAACACTGATTACTTATTAGTTAATTAGTATTAAGTCACATGGGGTGTTTAGTAAGCTCTGTAAAGTCAGTGCTTCCAGAAATTAAAAGAAAGTTAACTGATATCACGTAAAAAGAAGTAATAGATAGCTAAGTAAACATTATATTGCCATTCTTTTCTTGCAAACTAATCCCAGAAAATGTTTGAAGCTCTTACTATCTTACCAGGACACAACTGATTATTGCACAACACAGTTATCGATTCTTCCAAGCCTGGCATTCCGTTGTTCTTCAAACATTGCGCACCACCACCTGATGGAGATGGATCGTCACAAAATCTTGCTTGGTTCGCTACACCGACACCACACGTAGCACTACACTCACCAAGAATCCAAGTGCTCCACATTCCGTCAACTGTTCAGAAAAACAGAATGAAGATATAACATTACTGATACAATTCAATGGACTTGTCACCACGTGTATTACCATTTTATTTACAAACTGTGAAAATAATGTTCATTGTCAAATCTGCGTGAAAATTGTAATTTGCTTTTATAATACCGTTATTTGTCACTATAGAAAGTTTTAGCTTCTCCTTGTCTTGGTTTACCACCAATACCCAATGTTGCTTTTTTTCTTTCCAGCTGAGTTTTAAAATAATAAATTAATTTTTATTGAAATTTTCTCAAATTCGTATTATGGGGCTTTGAAGAAACAAAAGGAATGGCCGACAAACATGGAGGGGGAGAGAAACATTTAGTAACACTATTAGGAGATACCACCAGGTTCTTCAGTTTCAACAAAAGGAATATTTCATGATAGCTTTTTCATAAATCACAAAAAAAGGACTTTGAAATGAGTCAATTTTTAGAATCGGCCTGTATCATGTCAATTGTGAAGAAAAAAGCCAGTTACACTATTAGAACAAACGTCCAAGGTCTTCAAAAGATATATTCCAGTTAAAGTAGCACTCCCACAAAATTTAAACACTCTATAGTTTCTTAGATAGTTAGTATTAAGTCAAATGGGATGTTTAGTAAGCCCTGTAAATTCAGTGCTTCCTGAAATTAAAACAAAGTCAACTGATATCGTGTAAAAAGAAGTAATAGGTAGCTAAGTAAACTTTATATTGCCTTTCTTTTCTCGCAACGTAATCCCAGAAAATGTTTGAATCCCTTACTGTCTTACCAGGACACAACTGATTATTGCACAACATAGTTATTGATTCTTCCAAGCCTAACATTCGGTTGTTCTTCAAACATTGCGCACCACCACCTGACGGAGATGGATCGTCACAAAATCTTGCTTGGTTCGCTACACCGACACCACACGTAGCACTACACTCACCAAGTGTCCAAGTGCTCCACATACCGTCAACTGTTCGTAAAAACAGAATGAAAATATAACACTACTGATACAATTCAATGGACTGTTCACCACGTTTATTACCATATTATTTACAAATTGTGAAAATGGTGATCATTCTCGAATCTCCGTGAAATTTAGAATTTGTAATTTTCAACATCGTTTTTTTCAATATACAAAGTTTTAGCTTCTCTTTTGCAACTTAATTTTAAAATACTAAAATAACGATTTAGGACAATCACAAAATTTGTTTTATTGGGCTATGAAGTAACATAAGTTTTCGGTAAAAAGCATGGAGGAGAAGAGATGCAGATAACCACACTATTAGGACAAGCCACCTGCATCTTCAATTTCAAGAAAAGGATTATTTTATAAAAGCTTTCTTATAAAGTACTGAATAGGATCATGAAAAGTGTCCTCTTTCATAATCGGACTTTATCATGTCAATTGCGAGAGAAAAAGCATGTTACACTATTAGGACAAGCCTCCAAGGTCTTCAATAATTCTATTCCAGTTAAAGTAGCACTGCCACAAAACATAAACACTCTATTACTAATTAGATAGTTAGTATTAAGTCACATGGGAGGTTTAGTAAGCTTTGTATATTCAGTGCTTCCAAAAATTAAAACAAAGTTAACTGATATCACGTAAAAAGAAATAATAGATAGCTAAGTAAACTTTATATTGCCTTTCTTTTCTCCCAACCTAATCCCAGAAAATGTTTGAAGCTCTTACTATCTTACCAGGACACAACTGATTATTGCACAACACAGTTATTGATTCTTCCAAGCCTGGCACTCCGTTGTTTTTCAAACATTGCGCACCACCACCTGATGGAGATGGATCGTCACAAAATCTTGCTTGGTTCGCTAGACTGACACCACACGTAGCACTACACTCACCAAGAGTCCAAGTGCTCCACATACCGTCAACTGTTCGAAAAAACAGAATGAAAATATAACATTACTGATAAAATTCAAATGACTGGTCATCAAGTGTCTTACCATATTATTTAAAAATTGCGAAAATATTGATCGCTCTGGAAAATGCGTGAAATTTGTAATTTGTATTTTTTAATATCTTTTTTTGTGACTTTACAAAGGTTTAGCTTCCCCTCGTGGTGTTTTTCTAATAATTCCCGATATTATTTTTTTACTTTGCAGCTGAATTTTAAAATAATAAAATAACGTTTTAGAACATTCCCAAAAATTGTATTGCTAGGCTATGAAAAAACAAAAGTTATCGGTGAGAAACATGGCAGGGAAGGGAAGCAGCTACATACACTATTAGAACACGCCACCAGGATCTTCAATTTCAACAAATGGAATATTTCATAATAGCCTTTTCATAAAACACAAAAAAGGCCTTTGAAATGAGTCCATTTATATAATCGGCCTGTATCATGTCAATTGTGAAGAAAAAAGGCAGTTACACTATTCTGACAAGCCTCCAAGCTCTTCAATAATTTTATTTCTGTTAAATTAAACTGCCTTGAAACATAAACACTCTATTACTTATTAGATAGTTAGTATTAAGTCACATGGGATGTTCAGTAAGCTCTGTTAATTCAGTGCTTCCAGAAATTAAAACAAAGTTAACTGATATCATGTAAAGAGAAGTAAAACGTAGCTAAGTAAATTTTATTTTGCGTTTGTCTTCTCGCAACCTAATCCCAGAAAAGTTTTGAAGCTCTTACTATCTTACCAGGACACAACTGATTATTGCACAACACAGTTATTGATTCTTGCAAGCCTGGCATTCGGTTGTTCTTCAAACATTGCGCACCACCACCTGATGGAGATGGATCGTCACAAAATCTTGCTTGGTTTGCTAGACTGACACCACACGTAGCACTACACTCACCAAGAGTCCAAGTGCTCCACATACCGTCAACTGTTCGGAAAAACAGAATGAAAATATAACATTACTGATAAAATTCAAATGACTGGTCACCAAGTGTATTACCATATTATTTAAAAATTCCGAAAATATTGATCGCTCACGAAAATGGGTGAAATTTGTAATTTGTGTTCTTTAATATCTTTTTTTGTGACTTTACAAAGTTTTAGCTTCCCCTCGTGGTGTTTTTCTAATAATTCCCGATATTATTTTTTTACTTTGCAGCTGAATTTTAAAATAATAAAATAACGCTTTAGAACATTCCCAAAAATTGTATTGCTAGGCTATGAAAAAACAAAAGTTATCGGTTAGAAACATGGCAGGGAAGGGAAGCAGCTACATACACTATTAGAACAAGCCATCAGGATCTTCAATTTCAACAAATGGAATATTTCATAATAGCCTTTTCATAAAACACAAAAAAGGCCTTTGAAATGAGTCCATTTATATAATCGGCCTGTATCATGTCAATTGTGAAGAAAAAAGGCAGTTACACTATTCTGACAAGCCTCCAAGCTCTTCAATAATTTTATTTTTGTTAAATTACACTGCCTCGAAACATAAACACTCTATTACTTATTAGATAGTTAGTATTAAGTCACATGGGATGTTTAGTAAACTTTGTAAATTCAGTGCTTCCAGAAATTAAAACAAAGCTAACTGATATCATGTAAAGAGAAGTAATACGTAACTAAGTAAATTTTATTTTGCGTTTGTCTTCTCGCAACCTAATCCCAGAAAAGTTTTGAAGCTCTTACTATCTTACCAGGACACAACTGATTATTGCACAACACAGTTATTGATTCTTGCAAGCCTGGCATTCGGTTGTTCTTCAAACATTGCGCACCACCACCTGATGGAGATGGATCGTCACAAAATCTTGCTTGGTTTGCTAGACTGACACCACACGTAGCACTACACTCACCAAGAGTCCAAGTGCTCCACATACCGTCAACTGTTGAGGAAAACAGAATGAAAGTATGACTCTACTAATACAATTCACTGGACTGATCACCACGTGTATTACCATGTTATTTACAAATTGTGAAAATAGTGATGATTTTCGAATCTGCGTGAAATTTGTAATTTGTGTTCTTTAATAACTTTTTTTGTGACTTTACAAAGGTTTAGCTTGCCCTCGTGGTGTTTTTCTAATAATTCCCGATATTATTTTTTTACTTTGCAGCTGAATTTTAAAATAATAAAATAACGCTTTAGAACATTCCCAAAAATTGTATTGCTAGGCTATGAAAAAACAAAAGTTATCGGTGAGAAACATGGCAGGGAAGGGAAGCAGCTACATACACTATTAGAACAAGCCATCAGGATCTTCAATTTCAACAAATGGAATATTTCAAAATAGCTTTTTCATAAAACACAAAAAAGGGCTTTGAAATGAGTCCATTTATATAATCGGCCTGTATCATGTCAATTGTGAAGAAAAAAGGCAGTTACGCTATTCTGACAAGCCTCCAAGCTCTTCAATAATTCTATTCCTGTTAAATTACACTGCCACGAAACATAAACACTCTATTACTTATTAGATAGTTAGTATTAAGTCACATGGGATGTTTAGTAAGCTCTGTAGAGTCAATGCTTCTAGAATTTAAAACAAAGTTAACTGATATCATGTAAAAAGAAGTAATAGGTAGCTAAGTAAACTTTATATTGCCTTTCTTTTCTCGCAACCTATTCCAAGAAAATGTTTGAATCCCTTACTGTCTTACCAGGACACAACTGATTATTGCACAACACAGTTATCGATTCTTCCAAGCCTTGCATTCGGTTGTTCTTCAAACATTGCGCACCACCACCTGATGGAGATGGATCGTCACAAAATCTTGCTTTGTTCGCTACACTGACTCCACACGTAGCACTACACTCACCAAGAATCCAAGTGCTCCACATACCGTCAACTGTTTAGATAAACAGAATGAAGATATATTATTACTGATACAATTTAATGGACTGGTCACCACGTGTATTACCATTTTATTTACAAACTGTGAAAATAGTGTTCATTGTCAAATGTGCGTAAAAATTGTGATTTGCATTTTGTAATATCGTTATTTGTCACTATTCAAAAATTTAGCTTCTCCTTGTCTTGGTTTACCACCAATACCCAATGTTGTTTTTTTACTTTGCAGCTGAATTTTAAAATAATAAATTAACTTTTATTGAGATTTCCTCAAATTGGTATTATGGGGCTTTGAAAAAACAAAACGTATGGTCAACAAACATGGAAGGGAAGAGAAACATCTAGTAACGCTTTTAGGAGATACCGCTAGGATCTTCAATTTCAACAAAAGGAATATTTCATGATAGCTTTTTCATAAATCACAAAAAAGGACTTTGAAATGAGTCAATTTTTAGAATCGGCCTGTATCATGTCAATTGTGAAGAAATAAGCCATTTGCACTGTTCTGACAAGCCTCCAAGGTCTTCAATAATTCTATTCCTGTTAAATTGCACTGGCACGAAACATAAACACTCTATTATTTTTTAGACAGTTAGTATTAAGTCACATGGGATGTTAAGTAAGCTCTCTTATGTCAGTGCTTCCTGAATTAAAAACAAAAGTTAGCTGATATTATATAACAAAAAGTAATATGTGGCTAAATAAATTTCATATTTCCTTTGTTTTATTGCAATCCATTCCCAGAAAATGTTCGTGGATCTTACTACCTTACCAGGACACAACTGATTATTGCACGCCACAGTTAACGATTCCTGCAAGCCTGACATTTGGTTGAACTTCAAACATTGCGCACCATCACCTGACGGAGATGGATCGTCACAAAATCTTGCTCGATTTGCAACACCGACACCACAAGTGGCACTACACTCACCAAGTGTCCAAGTGCTCCACATACCGTCAACTGTTGAGGAAAACAGAATGAAAGTATGACTCTACTAATACAATTCACTGGACTGATCACCACGTGTATTACCATGTTATTTACAAATTGTGAAAATAGTGATGATTTTCGAATCTGCGTGAAATTTGTAATTCGTAATTTCTAGCATCGTTTTTTGTCACTATACAAAGTTATAGTTTCTCTTCGTCTTGGTTTACCATTATTACCCAATGTTGTTATTTTACTTTGCATATGAATTTTCAAATAATAAAATAATGTTTAGGGACATTCTCTCAAATTCGTATTATTGGGCTTTGAAGAAAAAAAAATTATCTGTGACAAGCATGGAAGGGAAGGGAAACAGCTAGTTACACTATTAGGACAAGCCGCCAATATATTCCATTTCAACGAAAGGAATATTTGATAATAGCGTTTATATAAAATACAAAGAAAGACTTTGAAATGAGTCCGCTTTTATAATCGGCCTGTATTATGTCAATTGCGAAGAAAAAAGCTAGTTACACTATTCGGACAAGCCACAAAGTTTTCAATAATGCTATTCCAGTTAAAGTAGCACTGTCACAAAACATAAACACTCTATTGTTTCTTACACAGTTGCCACAAATTCACATTTGACGATTAACTAGTGAAAGCATTTCCTCTCTGTGCAAATAAAAGACTTTCAAAGGAAAGACGAGAAAGTAATACCAAGTTTTAATTTAACCTTCTGTTACAAATCCAACGGCAAATGTAATCAATGGCAACAAAAACATTACGTTTTAATTGTTTGGTATATGTCCCTTTTATGTTATCAAAATCCTCGTTCAAGATTAATATTGATGGCAAGAAACTTAGAAGACCTAAAAGATGTTGCAACCATAGTGGTAGAGACCGTCAGTAAGCAAAGGAGCAATTTCTTTTTAGTCAAATGGCATGTTGTTTTGACCAAAAATCCAAGTGCTCCACATACCGTCAAATGTTCAGAAAAACAGATTGAAAATATAACATTACTGATACAATTCAAAGGGCTGGTCACCAAGTGCATTACCATATTATTTACAAATTTTGAAAATGGTGATCATTCTCGGATCTGCATGAAATTTGTAGTTTTATTTTTTTAACATCGTTTTTTGTCACTATACAAAGTTTTACCTTTCCTCGTCTTGTTTTTCTGATATTACCCGATGTTATTTTTTTACTTTGCAACGGAGTTTTACAATAATAAAGCAACGTTTTAGGACATTCCTGCAAATTCGTATTATTGGGCTTTAAAGAAACAAAACATATCTGTGAGAAGCATGGATGGGAAGGGAAACGGCTAGTTACACTATTAGGACAGCCACCAGGATTTTCCATTTCAACAAAGGAAATATTTCATAATAGCTTTATCGTAAAATACAAAACAGGACTTTGAAATGAGTCCGTTTTTATAATCGGCCTGGATCTTGTCAGTTCTGAATAAAAGAGCTAGTCACACTATTGGGACAATAATTCTATTCCAGTTAAAGTAGAACTTCCACAAAACATAAACACTCTATCAGTTCTTGCACAGTTGGTTCAAAATCACATTTGACAATTAACTAGTGACAGCATTTCCTTTCAGTGCAAATTAAAGGCATTTAAAAGAAAGACGAAAAGGTAATGTCAAGTTTTAATTTAACCTTCTCTCACAAATCCAACGGAAAATGTAATCAGTGACAACAAAAGGATTACGTTTTAATTGTTTTGATCAAATCTCGTGTTAATTCAGTTAATTTTATTGCCGCAATTTGTATTGGCTTCCACACAGTTAAAGAAATTTCGTATTTAAGAGATGGACGGATAATTGGAAGTAACAAAAAAATACTTGATAATTGAAAATGTCATGTTCGTAAATTGTGCTAACTTCACAATTACTTTTATGGGTCCTTAGTAGAGTTACCAGTCTAAATACAATATATACCTGACACTATTGCATCGCAGTTTCCTTGCCCGCTAACAATCGTGATGTTATCCAGAGCGACATCACCTAACGGTCCTCCCTCAACTCTTATTTGCCATTTAATCTTAAAATTGCAAGAAATGACATCTAAATCATTGTTAATAATATCAACCAACAAACAATTCATTTTTGTACAGATGTGTTTTTAATAAAATACATTTTAATGAGAACCACCCAAATCATTCTGGTTGTAATATAAATTAAATATCCATTACATGTAGTCATGATCAGAGACAATTTTGATTAAAGTAGAATTCTATAAATTTCAAAACGAAGCATGTATGAACCAGGTAAGATAAGTCAATCGCACCTGTATAAAATCTCAACTAGATACATTAACCAGATGATATGATGTAAACCAGTCTCGAACCTGCAGATTTCCATCTTGGATCAAAATTTCTTTTCTATCAGCATTATCAACCAATGGACCAGGATAAGAAATATAAGAAATCGAGTCAAAGTCGTTATACTCGTAAACCAGATCTACAAAGCGTTTGAAAGAAGAGTTTAAATGAAGCATGATCATCATCAGTCACTGTTGTTTTTAAACTTCAAATGTACTAAAAGTCAACGACAAATGTAGTTACTCCAATAAATGCAGTAAAGATACAACAAATTGAGTAAAGACCTTGAGATTGAAATGGGCCATAGTAAGGCAAAACACATGAATGTCTTCGTCAAGTAGCTTTGTAAGGCCTCTCAAGTGTCGATATAGTAAAAACCGAAAATCGTGCATGTGCAGTAAAAATAATGCTACCGCTAGCTGAAATAGGCACAATTAGGCTAACTGTTCAAGGTATTCATTAGATAATTTTTCAAGTGCAATCAAGTAGGCATTTAATGGAACCCAAGTTTGCGCATCCGCAGTAATGTTTGCAGACTAAATGAGATAAACATGTGTAAACTGCTTGAAGGTCTTAACCAAGTAGCTTTTAAAGGTCTATGAAGTCAGGCTATTGATTTCTGTTATTATCTTCTGTATCGTTTTTGAGCGAAAAGCCTCTGTCATTTCTCTGTAACACATACTATAAAAAAGGAAGTTTTCCCTTATACATTCATTTCGTCAATAATAGCACTTAAATATTAATTAAAAATTGTAAAAACGAAAAACTAAACATTTGTGCTCCTCGCGAGTAGTTGAGGTTATAATAATTACTAGAGTACAACTGGTTATTTTTTGACAAGAAGACTAAACCAGGTGGTTATTCAAGATTTGCGCCATGACATCTATTTCAGGGCAATGTGTGACCTATTATGTGAAACTGTTGAAGTAAAAATAAGACCACATGTATTTTCCATAAGATCGTCACGCTCCAACATCCTTCAATGCAGGATATCCTAAAAATCTCTCAAATTCTTTACTTAATGGTTATCATCGTTGAACATCATTAGATTGTATTTTTATACTGTATCTTCATAAATAATACC
This sequence comes from Turritopsis dohrnii, assembly GCA_027922465.2. Classification (NCBI taxonomy): domain Eukaryota; kingdom Metazoa; phylum Cnidaria; class Hydrozoa; order Anthoathecata; family Oceaniidae; genus Turritopsis; species Turritopsis dohrnii. The sequence goes on from BQMF02000019.1 coordinate 1,813,431, forward strand.
CTGAAACATTTAAGAAGACAGTAAAAAATGAAATTCAGTGAATGCAGCAACGTTTGTAAACAAGTAGCTTCGGAATTAGACAAATGCATTAAAGTATTTACAAAATTGACGCAGGCTAACTACTGATATTTTACAAATTGTCTACATTTAACTCATATGCGCGCAACTATCGTCATACTATTCCAGTCTATATGCTTCTATATGCGTCTATATGCTTCCTCTGTACACATCACAATATAAACGAAAAAAAAATTTGGTATTTATGCCAGTGATACTGTATTTTTTGGTATTCTTTAAATAGTAGGATTGCAGGTATTGGGAATAAATTTTGTAAAGAACTTAGGAGTGCCTAGCGTGTACGCTGAAAACATGTATATGCTTATGAAACTTATCACAATGTTCCCTAAATGATTCCACATGTGTTTTAGTTAATAATGGCTTATTTCAACTGTAAAGCTTGGTTTCCATTAGGCGCTAAATCACGTTAATTTTTTCGGGTTAATTTTTGTCTCTGGAGTTAATCATATTGAGTATTAGCGCGAAGACGTTTCCACTCAAAAATAAAATTGAGGCGGGTTTAATTATTTTTCCAAATGAAACATGACAGATAACATCGAGGAAGAACTTTTGTTTTATATCTTGTTAAGACACAGAAGAAGAAAAAGGAACAAAATAAACGTAAGAGGAGGCAACCTAGATTTTGGGTTAGAGACATCTTTCTGGAAAGAGAACAGCTTGGTGAATATCATCAGTTAGTACAATAACTTCAAGCTAGCGATAGGAAATACTATTTTAGGAGGCTTGAGGTAATTGCAATCTGTCGGTATTCTTTGGTAAAGCAGGTGGCAACGCGTTAAGTCGCGTTAAAATATAAAAAAAATTTGATATTTAAATTCCGGGTTAATTCGAGATAAAATTGAAGCGCTAATGACTTAAAATCGTTTCCATTGCGCGTCAAAAATTATCTCGATTTAGCCCACTTGCTTAACGCGATTTAGCGCCTGATGGAAACCAAGCTTAAAGGTGTTTAATACGATTGTTGTTGATTTTTGCTACATTTAGCGTTACCACATTTGTCATCGATTTTTACTATATTTATCGAAGTTACTACGTTTGTCGTTGAAAATTTACTACATGTCTCAGAATTACTACATTTTTCGGTATAACAAGTGTTGCTTTTAATCATCCTAACTAAACGACAGCTTTCCATCTTACACTGATTTGTCAAAGTGTTCAGACCGTCATATCAATGTCAATGTTGCAGAAATCCTTTTGCTTATAAGTATCTTTAGTGTAATAGACGAGTTGCATAAAAGCCATCCAAATGGTGTTTCAGAAATTCAGATGGAAGATTTCTATAGGCTTTTTCAAAACTATTTGAGTTACTGTGAATGTCTTGACGAAGTCAAACTCGAGAATTCATGATGATGAAAAGAAATGTAAAATAGCAGAAATTGGATGGTTTCCTTAAAATACAAAAGTTAAAGAATTCAGTAGTAATATACTTACAAAGTTGCCCCATGTCGTCTCCATACATACTGAAATCAAATCCTACACATATATTGTCATAAGATGACACATCCAAAATTGGTGTCATTATAGCAGTTTGTGAGCCCCTAGCAATTCCATCGGATTGAAAATAAGCGTAGTAGAAATCCCTGTCATTAACTAAATAAAGAAACTTCACTGTTCTTTAAAGATGAAAAAAATTAAGCTATAAAAAGTCACTTTTTGATGTCTCTTTATATAACCCACTCGCACTATATAATAAGGACTCATAACTTAAAATAAACAATTCTATTGACTGTTCCATCACTCGTCCATATGCAAAAAAGTCAAATCAGATCTCCGCCATTATACATGATGAGGAGAATTTTTGACACTATTGTTAATGAATCAACTTCATAGAAAATATCTTCTTTTCTACAAAATCTGAAATTATGACAATATCTAGTTTACAAAAAGAAGTTCATTACTGTTCAAATTATTGAATTTCAAATTTGCATTCTGCAAAATTAGAATTCCCAATATGAGATTTTATGATCGCAAACATTTAAAATTTCTTTGAATGCATATCAGCAATCTTTTACTGTGCAAGATGTATTGAATTAGAAAGGGTGAAACTCCAATTGCCTTGTCTGAAAAGGTAACAACAGAAACTGCCGAGCTTAAAAAGACTTAATGGACAAATTTGATCAGATAACATAATATTGTAAAATACTTACACCTCGCAATCAGTGGACCTGTCCCTCCAGTTGCAGTTTCTCCAATAACTGTTTCCCACTTTAAGTAAACATCAGAGGGTAAGACTAAAAAGTTTGATGTTATCTCACACAATCTATTTTGTGAGCCGGTGGCAAAAAAAGGACAGCTTGTAAGCTCGATTTGGCCAGTGCTTCCTGAAATGTAAACAAAAGCTAATGTAACAAGAAGTAATTACTTCGTAAAATTTATAGAAAACTAATAAATATTTTCCCTTTTATTAATCTGAGTTAAATTTGAAATTTGTATTTTGTAACAAAGTTGAAGTGCACTCCCTAATTCGTTTTATTAGGATTTGAAGAGACGAAAATTATCGTTGAGGAGCATGAAAGATAATAGAAACCAGCTAGTTTTCCCTATTACGACAAAGATTTTCCGTAATTCTATTTCAGTTAAAGTAGTACTGCCACCAAATTTTAACACTATTATTTCTTACTTTGTTAATATAAAGTCAGATATGGCAATCAACTAGTAAAAAAATTAATTGCTATTTACGATGGTCTTTGCTCCGCCAGTGTGCACGTCATCACAGCAGACCATCATGTTTATCAAAAATCTACAAAGCAGTGTCAACGTCATGCATCCAGTTTAGAACCCTTCATCATACTGTCAATAAAAGTCGAAGTCCAAGACTACAATGATCTTGCTTTTAAACTGATTATCAACAATCTTGAAGCAACCATCACTGTACCTTCCATGGCCGATACCGGTTGTCAGAGCAGCCTTGCAGGATTCAAAATTATCCCACAGCTCGGGCAGACAAGAAGCGACTTCATTTCAGTCAAGATGAAGAAGCAGGCTGCCAATGACAAACTTATCAACATCATGGGTGCTGTCACCCTACTCATCTCTGGCACCGACCGACGCATCAACATAAATGAAACCAGATAAATGATGACATTACAATATATAATGACATTACAAAGGCCTCACACAACATCTTCTTCAACAGGCTCCTTGCATCGACCTTGGCATGTTCTTTGCGAACTATCCAGCTGTTGGAGCAGCATCATCAAATAACTCCGTCACAGCCGGCCTGCATTCGTGCAACTGCCGAAGATGAGAGGTCCCTACACCTTTACAAATAACGCTTCCGTTCCCAGAAATTCCTGACAAACGCGGCAGGCTTCAATAATATCTGCTCAACTACTGCAACTCTAGCATGTTCATTACATGTAAGCATCAAACTGTACCGCTTATGAGTGGTCCACCATTGAAGTTTCAGATCGATCCTGTTGCCCATCACTTACCGATTACAGTGCCGGTTCACTGACAGGAAAAAGTAAAAGCTGACATTGACGTAAATGTTCGTCTTGGCGTCCTTAAGCCGACTCCTGCTGGGAGCAGATCAGTAGGTGCCATGGAATTTTTTTTGTTCAAAGAAAAACGGTGAACCAAGACGCACAGTCGATTTCCAGCCACTGAACACACATGTTAATCGAGAGACACATCAAACACCCTCCCCTTTCCAACAAGTTCGCACAGTGCCTGAACGGGTGAAGAAGAGAGTATCTGACACTTGGAACGGATGCCACAGTGTTCCCCTTCAGCCAGTAGATAAACACTTCACAACTTTTATCACAACTTGGGTTTGCTACCGTTACTGCACGGCTCCAGAAGGCTACATTTCAACAGCTGCTGAATTTAGAGACAAGATCAAATTCATTGACGATGCTCTTCTTTGGGATAACTCTCTGGAATCTATGTAGCAAAAATGGTAACATTCAAAGTCTCAAAAAGTTCGTCCTTGGAGCAGACACCGTCGATTTCTCCGGCATTAAGATTACACCTACTAAGATCCAACTCAGTGAAAGCATCCTACAAGCAATCAGGGACTTTCCAACCCCAACGAACATCACCGACATTCGTTCCTGGTTCGGATTCGTGAAACAGGTAGCTCAACATATTCAGCATGGCATCACAACCCAAATCAAATAACATCTGTTTGAAGTATGAAAGCAAAATAACATTGAGGAGATTAAACATGGTGAGCGTATCTTCGACAACTCGAACCCTAACTGCCTTGTCACAGACTGGTGAAAGATTGAGACCCGTTACTGGCTGTTTTAACAACATTGTCAATGTGAAAAATTCAAACCATTTTGCTGTCCAACCGGGTGGACCGCTTGACCACACCTGCTGTATCCAACTATGCGTCTATCAAAGGTGAATCCGTTGCCGCCATCTACGGTTTAGACTAGGCAAAACACATCATTCTTGGTTGTGACGACCAAATAATAGCTCTCGATCACAAGCCACTCCTTAGATTATTTTCCAACAGATCTCCAGATGACATCTCATATGGTCGTATCCCAAATGTAAAGAAGCAAACCCAACGATGCCAATTCAAGTTACACCATAGATAGATAGATTTATATCCATATTTATATAGTGTATTCTTAGCAATGTAAAGTAATAATCTGACTTTAAATAAATTGAACAAACAAACAAACAAACAGACGCCACACTCAGAGATGGATCACGTCACATCAATGACCGCTCACGGTGAGGCTTCGGTGTTCTGAAGAAACGTTGACAAAGGTCACGTTGTCATCACTGCAACATTATGGCCACATCACAATCTCTTCTGCCTTAACACCAACAGTTCTTCTGGGGTATCCATTTCAACTTATTTGTTCAGATTTCTTCCACTAAAAGGGCTACCACTGCTTCACACCAGGCAACCGATAATGTAACTGGCCTATAGACAAAAGATCGACTGACTGAAGCAAGGTAATTATCAAGAACCTTCGGCCCAAACAAGGAATTGAACACCAATGCCATTCAAAGTGCAATACTGATGTCTCATCCCTCCCACGCTTTTTACTTTTTTTTTACATACACCATATATATTTATACATTATTTAGGTACAATAGTAAGTCCAGAAGCATTCCCGGCACGCTTAATAGGAAAACAAGAATTTTTAACAAAGACATATGCGTATGCAGCGTACTGTTGGTCTCATTAATGAGAATAAGATCACTGTTCGTAGTTCTAACTTTGGTAAAACTTCAAGCATTCTCTTCCCATTGCTTCATTTGCCGCGAAAACTAACGGCGTGAGGGTTCCGTTATCAGCCTGCAAAGCGCAATTAAAGTACTGTCTTTTTTTTCTTTCTCATTAGACAAGAAGGAATTTTCAATATTTGTTTTGCTGTATCTCTTAGCGAACAATAATATCCAATCTTGCTTCTGTCAATCTGTTTGCATGTCTGCGTAGATCTTCATTTCCTAGTTCATTGAGTACTGGTTCTTTTCGCACGTCAACACATAGTCCTTCCAACAATTTGGCAGTGATGTCACGTACTTCGTTATGCCTTAATGACACAAAAACCCCTTTCTCGCATAAAAACGCATGTGCTTCATTGAACGATGCTCAACATGCGCAAGGTAAAAGTACTTGATCGGGTGGCTAATCGTATTGGACCCGTACAACATCCCAAAACATTTGCTTTGACAATTCAAATAATTGATTCTTCGTGGGTTCTCCATCAACCAGTTTTAAACATCTTTCTGGTTCAGCGTTTCCATCATACCTTTGGTCTCTCCTTCTGTCGCTTCCAAGAAATTTTGAAGCTTTTCTTGATTGCTTTTCTGTTGTTTGCTTCGGAGACGACTTTGTTTCTTAGCTTCAGGTACATCCGTATTCTAACCAAGGATTTTAATTTGTAGGTTGGCCGTGGCACTCATTGAATCTAGATGATCGTTGTTAGCTTCCTCCAAGAATATTTTAAAACCCATGCCACCTAGACGTGGTGGTAGAGATAACATCATTCTTTCTCGTTTATTGACAATGTGACCACCTGTAATTGCTGGGATGAGTTTGTGACACACAATTTTGTCGATCTTTTTCAACTCTTTATCAATACATGAGATGGTACGTTGATGCTGGTAGATGCTTACGCAGGCTGAATACGCCTTAATTAGTCTTTTTTTCTGCGTGAAGATAAATTTTATTTTTCTGCTTGTCGATCTTTTCTTTGATGAATGCTTTCTTGTTTTCGTCTGTATCAATCACCACACCAAGATTACGTGCTCCTTTCACCGTTCTCTTCACCTGCATTCCATTAAACATTTCCCGTGCTTCGGCACTTCATTCATATTTGGCGATCAGCCACGATTTGTTTGGCTGAGGGAAATATCCATATGATAAACCAACATTGAGGAGATGGCCCGACCATTGCTTTAATGCTCCAATTGATCCTGTTGCAGTTACATCATCAGCAAAAGTGACCATTTTGTTGTGTTGAACACCAATTCCCATTAGCATTATGTTGGGCATCGAGGTTATCCCGAGCGTAAAGATAGCCATTCCAAGTGGATCTCCCTGAGTGGTTTCTTCCTGGGACTTAAGTTCCAGACAACCGATGGCGAAAAGTCGCGCTGGATTAACATATAAGTTTATTACATATGTAGAGATTTCAGGGCATACATACTTGATGTTGTAAATCAATACTTCACGATTCAATTTGTAAAATGCATTTGCAGCAACAAGAATATCAGCATCAATGTTGTCATTGGCATACATCCGTCTTATAGCGTGAATCGCTCCTTCATTGCTTGAGCTACGACCACACATCTGCAAAATAGATGAAGCATGTACGACGTCTTCAGAGAAAACACTCGTGGCAACTTTCCCCTTGATGCAGCGAAGCACCTTTCCAACACTGATCGGCTGCAGACCCGAGTCTTTGTTAAGAGGTACGAGTCGAGACGCCAGCAATGGTGCCAAAGATTAATCATATTCTCATTCTCATTGATGCAACTGCGTCTTGATTCGCTTTTCGTGATTCGGGATGTTTGAGTTTGAGCAATGCTTTGGTTTCATCGTTTAACGGCAAAACCCCCCTCCCATGTTGTTTAAAAGGAGTTTGATCGCTGAGCTTATGTTCCCTTTTGACATGTGTTCTCGAAACTTCGAGAAATAACATTGATGTTTTTATTTCTATCAAATTTTGGCAAACGTTTCGACAATGTCTCTATTTCTTGAAAAAGCTAGGGAAACTCACCATTTTTCCATTTTGTCAGTCTTCAGTACAACGAGTTCACGTGGTTTTTACTTTTGGATGTTTTTAATGGTTTTTGATGTAGGAGAGCCCGCATGACGTGAACATGACGTGTGCAACATACAATGCACAAGGGGTTTCTTTGATGTAAACCTTCCCGCTTGCTCCTTTTGGCAGCATGAAAAGATTTTTCTTCCAGTACGCAGTACGTTCCAGTACCGTCTTACAATTCACGGACAGGTTTGTTTACAATCAATGCACCCCACATTAACTCTTGTTGAACTAGTTCTCGTTTGTAGGAAGAGGAGGTGAAGCTGGAGGTAAAAGAGGAAGTGGTGGTGATCTTTCCACTTCGTTCTGACTAGTAACAGCATTGCAGTGCCGAAGATGTTCTATGACACCACGATTGGAGCGGAATCGTTATTCGCCGCAACGTTCACAAGCCAACAAATTTATTTCATTCCTTTGTTTTTCAGCAACGTCTTCATGATTGATAACGGCATCGTTTAAAACAGCTTCATTCTCCATGATGATGATTTGAAAACGGTAATGTCCGTTACGAGGAAAAAGCGTCCGCCATCTTGAATCTTATGCGTATATTTGATTCAGATCCAGCTCCTATTCAAAAATCCACACGTCTACACAAGGCTCCATCGGATTGTGCTGATAATGAACGCTTCACGTTTAGTATGTGTATCGTTACAGTTACCCTCGCAAAATCCTTATGACTGGGGGGAGATAGATAAAATTGAACTCTTCACTGTTCCCTAATGTATTTTATCGGTCATATTCTAACATTGCCATATAGTTACTTAATTATTAGGCAAATGGTTTAGACCTGTCTAATCACTGCTTATTAAATGCTTGGAACAGTAACCAATTGTGATTTCAGTGCAAAGCCAAAAATTCATTTAAGCCAGGCTGACGATTTTACATCCTGATATATGTATACTCGCGTATAATTTTTTGATACTGTATGATATTTTATTTTGTAAAAATTAATATAGTGCCAATTTTCCTTACTACGAACAACGAACATAAAATAAAACACAATCCAACATAACAGTGTGTAAATTAAATCAATCCAGAACACTTCTACTCTCAGCTTTGTAGTGATTTGGTTATGAAAGTGTATTTTCACTATGAAAATCTGTTTTTTTATAAATTGTCACTTAAAGCCCATCCCATTTTTGAAAATAACTACACTTTCCAAAATTGAATTGCTACACATAACATTTCTAAGCAGAGATTTTTATTGCTATTGATAGTTACTTGCTTATATATCGATCCGAAAGTATTTCGAGACTACATGCTATATCTAGACAATTTTCCTTTCTTCTGTACACTTTTATACATATATGATTACATAATGTAAATTGGTTCCGTTGGAAGTACAAAAGGCAAGTGTTCTGTTGAAAACATTGCTTCCAGTGATTTTCTGTTATAAAGAATTGGGCACTTGTCAGGCTTCTGGAACAATAAAGATCATACGTTTATTATGACAAAATTGCCTTACACATTGATGTGGTTCTTTTGATGTTCAGTTGTTTAAGGGGAAAGTTTGGTCAAATTTTGGTCTCATAATTTTTAGGAATGTCCACAGTAACTTCTCAGTTATTTATAAGAGAAACCTTATCATTTAATCATGAATGTTCCCTTTTATAATAAGCTCCAAATAAGTTCTTTTATCTGAGTATCAGGTTGATGTTAGTTATATCATTGTAATTATTTAATGGTAAATTTTTCTTATGATTATTAATGTTTTTACAAAAAAAATTGATAATATTTTCGCAACTTTTGGGAAGTACCGGGTGAGCCAGAAAAAACGCATCCAAATTTGGATTTGTTATAATCGGATATTGTCTTTAGATAAAAAAAAAATATTTAAGAAGTAGATTCTACAAGGTAATTTTGAGAAATAGGCAAATTGTCAATGAAAAAAACTAACCGGTTCAAAAGATAGAAGGGTTTTAGGAAAATTCTGAAATCTGAAATTTCTTTTTGTATAAAAGTGTTTAAAATTGACGTCAAAAACATTCTTTTAAACTGTGCAAATATTTAATAATTTCCATACCTCCCAACAACTTATGAAAAAGTTAACAAAAGAACAAAACAATTCGACCAATTCTCTAAGGTTAATTTATCCAAAAACCATTTTGATGCATTGACCGCCCTTTTCATTAACAGCTTTTAAACGTGGAACAAATTCTTTTAAAGCTTTGCGAATTTCTTTAACGTTTGTTGAAACTTCGGGACAAACTTTTTTGATTTTCCTTGGAATGCTACATGGACATTGCTAACCTCCTAAAAATCATGCTCATTAAAAGTAGGGTGCGACTGATTTTGACAAAGCAATGGTTTCAGCAGGTAGAAAGGGTCACCTCGAGATCATCAAGCTGTTATCAGAGTGGAAGGAGGCGGTTTAAATTACACGTTTCATTTATTTATTATTATTTATTTATTTACGAATGTTTACCCAGGATAGCCACTTCAGTTATATAAGGTACTGCTATCAATGAGGGTCCTGCGAAGGAGGTCCTAGAGCACTTAAAGCCCCCAATTGTGCTACGGAAGCTGTAATGACAGGAACCGCTCTACTAGACAACCATCTTAGACATCATTCCTACTCTCTTGCTGAGTGCTAAGCAGAGAGGATTGATTCACACTGTTATAGTCTCCCGAACAGGAAGCGAGCACTCTACCGCAAGGCTACCAGTCGGTAATGAAGTAATACTACTCGTCTGTTTCTGCGTTGAGTCAGGACTTTTGATGTTTATTTTCTGGAAGAGTCGTCATATAACAAAGCTAGTCATGAACATTAATGGATTTTTAGACGTAGTCGACACTCCCGCAGAAGCTCAGAAAAAAGCAGAATTTATACGTGCCGTACAAAATGGTCAACATCTTGGCAGTAAAAAACCTTGGACAATTGAAAGAATGAATAATTTGCATGCCAAGACCATCAAAAAGCTATATAAAACAGACAGGGATCTGCAACAGCAGCAGCAAGAAACGCATAATTTCAACGCTCTGGTATCTAATTTGGTAGGTGTGAGAGATGTTTCAAAGATGATGGGGGAGATCAACGGAAACCCACTCATCACTAATTCCATCACGAGAAGGAGCTGGTGCAATAGCTGTTTTAGCAGTGGGGTTGTTAGTCTACTACTACACACGATCTTCTACTAAGCCTTCCGCTGACACTGGTGTAAAGGCGCAAGCACAAAAACAGAATCGTTTTTGCTTAATATAAATGCAGAAAAAACTCATCGATAGCATGTGGCAGACGGTGCATTTACTAGGCTACAACAGCTTGTACCTGTACGCTGGAAAGAAGCTAGATTTAGCTGATGTGGGAAAGTTTGGAGTATACCTTGAAATGGAAATTTTGTCAGATGATTACGCACTCAAGAAAGGGTGGTACAAGGATAAGATTTCGTCTTAGATAAATGGTTAGCATGTTAATGGGAGGGGCAGTAAGTGCAGCACTATTCACGTTTGGAAACTGTGCAGAGAGGGCTCTCTCAAATGGTGAGGAAGCAGCAGCAGATTGATAAGAACGTGCTATGGCAGCTGAAAAAACGAGACAGGGACAAATGAAATGGGATCGAGAGCACGCGACACACCTTGACTTTATCAACAACAGACTTCGACAAGAAAATAACGCCTCAGCGTACATCTCTGATCTTGATCGAGGTATGCACGAGTACTACAAGGCAACACAACAGTATCTCCTACCTTTTCCACCTAGACCTGAATTAACGGATTTTTATAACCTTTCTGAAGCTCAAAAGAATGATGAATTGGTAGTGATCGCTGGAACTCAAGCATTGTCGGATTTCTACTATACCATATGTAATAAATGACTGAAAAGTTGCATGACATCTACTACCAACTAGAGAATCTGTGGAAAGGGAAGAAAACCATTAAGGAGCTTCAGAAGGCTGTGTCGGGATTCACTAGAAAACAAGTTTTGAAGTGGCTAACTCATCAAGCCTTATGGCAGATACATCAACCAAGGCCTACACACATCGACTATCCTCACTTTTACGTCACCAAGGTGAACAAGATCCTCCAGGCTGATCTTTTGTATCTTCCTCGTGACAAGGTCTATCAGAATACGTACAAGTCGCTTTTAACGTGATCGATATTGCTTCAGGGTATGAAGCGAGTAGACCTCTGAGAACGAAGAAAGCAAGCGACGTTCACAGAAAGCAAGCCTTTGTGGAAAACTTTAACAAACGCGGAGAAACTGTTCCCTATAAAAGATGCACAGGAGTTGGAAGACCCACAGAAAAACAGTACCACGTGGGTAAAACACTTCCAGAAAATTGTGAGTCAACTGAACAACAATGTTCTTGCCAGAACTGGCATGAAACCCTCAAAGGCCGTTAAAATCCAGGAAGTTCCGTTAAAAATTGAGTTTTACCCTAAAGAAAAACTTTACCTGAAGCGGGATTATACCGCTATTTGCTAGGACCAGGCTAGGAACATGACGACACAAAACGACGCGCAACAGACAACAACTGCAGTTGGAAAACATATCGATTCAATAAGATATTGCAATACCCAGGTCAGCGTGTTTTGTACTACCTAGAAGACAGCGGCGGGCCGGAGTGAGCTTTTGTACGTAAAGAACTTATGCTTATTCCCGAGGATGCAGAAGTACCTCCAGAATACGTCAAAAAGTAGTAGTCTCACAAGATTTTAAATAGCGAAGATTTTACACTGTTATTTTCTAATCTGTGAACCGAAAATAACTTTGTTTATTTAAATTTTCTAATTACTTGGAAAGGAGCAAAGAATACTATATCAACTCGAGACAGGTTTTATATTATACTTCGATAGTAGATGTCGTGCCAGAACGTCGTGACTAGAACGTGTACATGGTAATTACAAGAATAAGTTGTAGAGACTATAAGTATTTTATCGCATAAAATGCAACTCTAACATGTACAAAGTCATCTGATGACAAATATTGAATAGCTATCCCTTTTTCGTTCTTTCTTTGTTGGAAACTGCTGTTCAATTACCCCCAGATAAAAACTTTTAGAACCACGATGCCAAAGTTGGTGCTCAGCCTGTCTCGTTATAAAAAACTGAACTTGTTCTAAAAGAAACCGTAAGGAACTGAACAGCACGTTTACAGGACTTTGTAAATGCAGCAAGGTGGGTCTGAAAAAATATTTACAATTGACTAATATTTTACTCAGCTAAACATACGCAAACTCATTATCCTGATGCACCCTCGCATTGCATCGAAATACATTATTCTGATGTCATTATGAAATAATTTTAAAATACGTTTTCTAACACAATAGGAATTAAACACTAGTTATGATTGGAAAACCCCAAAACCCAAATTAAACGACTTTTCGATCTTCCAGTTACGAAAGTATCTAAACGACGTGTGAATTTGACTTGAGAAATCCGCCCTTTTATAAACTATGCCACGTCATGCTTAATTCACTTACACCGGTACCGAAATTTATTTCGAAATTGTAAATAAACCCATTTTTGGTGTTGGACCCCGCCGTGCAACATTAAGCGAACATTTGTAACCTTTTTTCACATGCTTTCGGAGTGCATCATTTATATTTCTGAATCCCTTACAGTCTACAATAATGTAGACTTTTTGCCATCATTGTGGGAGGTAAGTTGGCGGATTAATTATCCGCCAACTCTCGCTCAACTTTAAGCGAACATTTGTAAATTAATATTTCGAGTTGAGGTTGGAGTTTTTGTTGTACGTAATAAAGATGTAACGTTTTGGACAAATCGAAGTTTCACGGAAGGTCTTTAACTCTAGTGTAGCTGAACTTACCGACATTTACACTATTGACATGTCAAAGATCACTATAGCAGAATCTATTGTAGCAAACAAGAACGGCACGAGGTATTACATCGGCTATGAGAAGGAACTGAGTAATATTGTTCCTCTCTTGATCAAGACCCCAAAAAAGTGCCACTGTTGAGGTGTATCGAGGTATATCGAGACATCTGCCTGGAAGATGAGATTCAACGTGTCCGATGATAAAGCTTGGTATGATGCCTACAACGCAATTGCTGATCGTGTGTAAGAGCTTATTTTCAATACCTTGACAAGTACTGTGATAAGTACTACAGGCTAGATCAAACCAAAGCTCATTGTCTGGGATGAGAACATCAAAACAAAGTTTATTAACGATTCATCACCGCCGCACAACCAATCCTGCAAGGCAACTGGTGTGTTGAAGATCGGAAGTGTGTAAACACAGAGCCATCACAACCACTACCTCCAAGTTCATCTGAAAGAGTGTAAGTACTATCAAATGGATATGAATGAGAGCCTACTCATCATCAGCAGCAGTGATGATGATGAGTAGAGATGACTTTCAAAGTTCTAACTTTGAAGAAAACGGTTACAATAAAACAACTAAGGCTGAAAGCGAAACAAGAAGGTCTTCGAGGCTATTCTAAGATGAACCTAAATGAACTTAGGATGATCTTGATTGGTGAATAGACTTTTTGTGAACTCTCGAAGAAAGCATCAAGACAAATTTATACATCGCCAGAAGGTGTGGAGATTAATGTTGAAACGGGAGAGATCATAGGATATGAGGTTGGCTGTAGCAAGTATTAGTCAAGTAAATGTTTCTACTTACTTGATGTACAGGGTTGAGAGTTTTTTTCTACAAAAAAGATGACTTTATCTTTATTCAACGGATTCGCAGCAGTCGAAGTACTTTTTGATGGACAAAACCAACCATTCATTCACAGAGCAAAATGCGGTAAGTTCTAAGGGTTGAAGCACATAGATACATCTGTTCCACATACTATGAAGCGTGAGCAAATCACTACAGCAGAACTTGAAGAGGATTCCCAAACGTTGGGACCCCTTGGAAGGTCGCGAAACCTCCACGATGTGTTCCTTTCCTTAGGGCTTGCTTTCTGCATTTCAATGCGTAGTGACAAACCTACTGCAGCTTTAGCCCGAAACTGGTTGATCAAAGAGATTATCCCGAGAGGCTTTAACAAGATTATCCAAGGAAAGCAAAATGCCATTGAGGAAGTTGAAGCTGCTCTTGCTATACTCAACGAAGATCTCCTAGAGGCGCAGACTGAGCTTGTGGAGCGTGATCAAATAATAGCTGAGCTCGAGCAACGCTACGTGCCACATTGAAAACCGATCGACAACGTTCTTTGTGTTGTGGAGACGCAGAGCACTACTCCAACGCATCCGTACTACATGATACGATGTCAGCGAAAGCAACTTAGCCATAGATTGAATCTACTGTGTATCAAGTACTCTGAGATGATGAACTTGGTAAATGCGAAGACGCCAACGCCGTACATGCATGGCACCGGTTCAGAGAAGATGCCCCGGGTAAGAAAAATTTCTACAAAAACCACTTCACTCTGCTTCACTCATATTGATACGCGGGAATTGTTCGAGGGTATGTTCGATATCGACATGACATAGATACTATGAAGCGTGAGCAGCTTGCTAGAGCAGAACTTAAAGAGGGTGTCCAACGGTTGGACCCCCTTGGGAGATGTCGTTTTGTGGCTTTACCAAGCTACAAAACATAAGGAGCAAGGGCCTCATACATCACATAGCAGGTGCACTCGGGGAATCTGAACTGCTCATGAGCTTTTTTGCAATTTTTTCACGACCTTCTTTCCTTCCACGTTTCAAAAGCTCTTCCTTCTGATGTCCATAAAGCTACTTGATCACCTTCCTTAATCGTTTTCGCAGATCTAGCTTTATACCTGTGTAACACTGTTTCTCCGCTATAATTCGAGTAAACTCAGGATGATCGATGGTACCGTCTTCGTGGACCTTTGATATTAGCACACGCAGACTGTCTAGAGTGGTCTGCGCAGCGAATGCGATATCATGATTTTTTTTCCTTTTTACATCGAAAATAGAGCTACTTTTTTGAATGCATATTGTTATTGTTAAAAGAAGCGACGCGACAACGTGGAACAGACAATCCATCCTTAATCGACCTGATACTAACTGACGAATTAATGCAAGTTTCAAACATAGATCATCAGGCACTGCTTGGCAAAAGTGACCACTCTGTGATCTCTTTTAATTATCACTGTTACTTAGACTACTCCACAGTTGGAAAGCGGCATGTTTATCACAAAGCAAATTACGATTCTATGCGAGAAGAGCTTGAGACTTCATCTTGGAGTAACACCTTTGTAGCCCAAAACAAAAACAAAAAAGTAGAAGAAATTTGGAACGCACTCAAGGAAAAGTTAATGGATCTTCGAAATCGTTTTGTACCTGTTAGTAAAGGTGCAGCAAAATGGAATCTAAAAGGCAGCATCCCCATATCTCAATCACTCCGAACATCAATAAAAAATAAGCGTACACTGTTTAGACGATGGATGTCAAAAAAAGATAATCTTGGTGTGATTATCATAGCCAACCGTAATGCGTACACTAAAGAACGGAACAAAGTTAGGGGATTAATCCGAAAAGAAAAGCGATCATTCGAAAAAGGCATTGCTGATGAAGCAACGAAAAATCCTAAAAGGTTCTGGGCGTATACACGAAGCAAACTCAAGACGAAAACTGGCGTAGCACCTCTTCTGAGCAACGCTGCTGACAAGAAGTCCATCAAATTCGAAGACAAAGAGAAAGCTAATATTCTGCAGCGACAATTTGTCAGCGTCTTCACGAAAGAAAAAGATACAATAATTCCAACACTCGAACAACAAACACGAGAGAAATTATCTAACCTCAAAATTTCCGAAGAAGATGTCATGTCGGTTATTCTTAAACTTAGCCCCAACAAATCCTGTGGACCAGATGAAATACACCCAATGATGCTAATTGAACTTAAAAACTACATCCTATCCCCACTCACTCTTCTTTACCGAAAGACACTTGCTGAAGGACGCGTACCTCACGACTGGAAGAAAGCCATTGTCTCCCCGATATACAAAAAAGGACCAAAAAATATTGCAGAAAACTACAGGCCGATAAGCTTAACATCCATTGTTTGCAAAATTATGGAAACTTTGATAAAAAATTCCATTGTTAGTCATCTGAGGAACTTGAATCTTGTGTCGAAATACCAACATGGTTTCATAAAAGGACGCTCAACAACAACTCAGTTGTTATTATGCTTAGATAAATGTACCGAAATTATTGGAAAAGGGGGAATCGTTGATGCTATATACTTTGATTTCGCCAAAGCGTTTGATACCGTCCCGCATAAAAGACTGTTAAAAAAACTCGAAGCGTATGGCATTTATGGAAACATGCTACTATGGATAAAGGCGTTTCTTTCAAATCAGCTACAAGTAGTAAGAGTTAATGGAACTGATTCTGAGCCAGCAGAAGTATTGAGTGGAATTCCGCAAGGAAGTGTTCTCGGTCCCTTACTTTTTATCATTTATATCAATGACCTACCTGATAATGTCAAATCCAACATATTTTTATTCGCTGATGACACGAAGCTTATGAAAGAGGTAAATTCAAACGATGATGCGAAGCTACTACAAGATGATATCAACTGCTTAGAAGAATGGTCAAGAAAGTGGCTCCTTCAATTTAACAACAAAAAGTGCCACGTTCTCCACCTTGGTAAACCTCGAAACATTAAATGTACCTACCCCTACACGCTAAATGGTCACAAACTAGAAACAACGTCCATAGAAAAAGATCTTGGAGTTTTATTGGACAGTGAGTTAAATTTTCAAGCGCATATGGCTGAGAAAATAAAGAAGGCTAATGCAATGATGGGATTAATACGGCGAAGTTTTAGCTTTCTGGATGGCAATCTATTTGTTAAACTCTTCACATCATTTGTAAGACCGCATCTCGAATACGGGCAGTCAGTATGGAGTCCACACTTGCTGAAAGATATCAACACTGTAGAAAACGTTCAACGTCGCGCCACAAAGTTCATTGATGGGTTCTCTTATCTTGACTATGCAACACGTCTCCGGAATTTGAACCTTCCGTCCCTGAAGTACCGTCGAGCCTGTGGTGATATGATTGAGCTCTTTAAGCACTTCCACAATTACGACGCCGAAATATTGTCTAGCAAATTCAAACGTACAACACGACCGAGTAGGAAGCATGAAAATCAAATTGAAAGACAGACGCCGAAAGACGGGATTCGTGGGGTAGAAACCAACTCGTTTTACCACCGTGCTGTAAAAACATGGAACGAACTACCAAAATCTGTTGCCCATGCAAAGAGCATTGGCGAATTCAAACGTAATTTAGACGAGCATTGGATGCAACAACGATACGTATGACCTAACCTAACAATGAGCGATTCATAGAGGCTTTGGAAGCCTGCGAATTGTATTTCGTAAATAATAATAATAATAATAATAACAACAAGAGCTGTCACACACAGCGCGGTGCTCATTGAAGTATCCATTCCTGATACCAACGTTCACATCGAGTAAGGTAGTGTGGCGGTGAACCTAGGGCGTTTATAGTGATACAACATGATGTCGCCATACTTGTACTCTGGCTTCTGAAGTCTAAAAATGTGTACGATTTTGGTAGTTGCACCGTTCAGCAGAATATAGCTTTTATCGAATCCGTACAGTACAGACGTATAGATTTGAACGTACAGAAGTTTGGCACCGATCTATACTCACCTACAGTATACTTCTTCTTACTTGGATCTAATCCTAAGAGTTCCTCTAAGTTTTCAGTTATTGAGACGTAGTGCCTTTTTGTGTACTGATAACTGAAGCTCTCTATCCTCTATTAGATCGAGATATAAGCTTCCAAATGATCTTGCATTTATTTTTGAACGAATACTCTTTACGGTATATAATGCAGGCGGAAAGTCAATATGTAGGGGGAACCTTGCATCGGAATCTTTTGTTTCAGCTACTTCAGCAATGGTAACTCTAGGGTGTTGAAGTAGATTGAACCACCCCACGTATAACGTGGCTTCTTGTATCGTAATCTCTGTGCCTGCTTTTAACTCTGTTGGTAACTTGATTTCTCCAAGATGAGTGGCGTTCAGATATATTTCACGCTGCTACTGCTGCATTTATTATAAGACAAATGAACTACAAGGTGCGGTATATACCTAAATTTGGGCAACCCAGTACCTTTTTAGCTGCTAAAAAATTCTGGGCGCAAAGGATCGCTGTGGATCAACAGGGGAACTTTTTCATCGCTAAGTTTCGCGATATTTTTTCATTTCCGTTTGCACCCATGGAGAATGACAGATGGCTTGATATCGACATGTACCCAGGACAGTTATCTTTTACTACCTGGTTAGCCACGACTGGTTGCGGCATATCAACGCAATATCTACACCATAGGAACCCTATGATTACGAGCGTTTACTGATTCCACGTCTATTTTCAGATACGTCTCATCTTGAAGCAACTTGAAATTCCTCTACCAAGTGAATTAAACTTCAACCCTCGAGATAACAAATACAATTCAAGTGCGCTCAAGACGCTCTCTGCAGAGTTTGACATAACAGCTGACAAGTTCTTCTGGCGATATCCCGCTCGCATGCGGAGAATTGGTAAGAGTTGGGAATTCTACGTTCAAAACAATGTTAATGCTGGGTTGAGTAGAGCTGGTATACAGCGCTTGTCGCAGAGTACGCGGATGTATGCGCGAATGCTTTTAGAAAGTTAGGAGAGTGCACGTTCCGTTATAGCGGGTGATACTGGACGTGCCTTGGATGCGCAAAAGATCTTAATGACGGCAGTAGAACCAGCGATCCTGGAAGACACCTCTTTAGCGGAAGATATTTGTAAGTTCCAGAAAGCCTTCAGTTACCCTAGATCGGAATCTGATGTTGGAGTTGCGGTCGGCACATACCTGATACCCAGCGAGTTGAAGCTTGTGAATCTCGACAATATCTCTAATTTCTTGACAAAGCTTACGGTTGCGAATCACATCGGTAAACTACCATCACCACCACCACCTAAACAACATTCCTTCGGAGAATTTCAGGGTCGTGGAACTCTTTTCGTCGTCGTCGTCGTCATCACTCTCGTCCAACATTTTCCGCGGCTAAGCAACATGAAGAAGAAAATCATGTGGGTAGGTGGTGGATTAATTGCGCTTCCTTTGTATTTCAAACCATAGCTAGTTGCCTATCATACCAACCCCCAAAGCTACGACTAGCCATGCGTTGCTTGCTAGAGCTATGACACCTTTCTTCAGAAAGTTTAAGAGCCAGCTTACAACACTTCTGATGATCCTCAAAAATGTACCTCCAAGTTTGCTTGCAAATTTTCCAAGAAGGCGTCCAAGTGCTTCGAGCTGCTTCTTCACCCATTGCTGCACACCAGCTCTTCCAGAAGCAGCAGGAGGACTTCCTGGAGTAGGAAGAGGAGCACCACCTGTGAGAGTGGTTGTTATCGTTGATATTACCAGCAAAAACGCTGTTAAGATTGAAACGATTGTGTTCCCTTGCTCTCGAAAGAGGATGTGAAGTTTCTCACCCAGTGTTCTATCTTTGTTGAGTACTTTGAATACCGTCTCTTTGACGCGCGACCACTGGCTAGACAACTTCTTGCGGTTAGTACTCAACGCATCTAGTCGATTTTCATGCTCCAATTTCAAATCGGAGAGTCGTCGCATAATCTCTTCTTGCACTTCAGGTTCACTAGTTTCACCTAATTTACGTTCTTTTTCGGCTATTTGACTATCGAATTCGCTTAGTTTTGCTAAGTTGTTCTCCATCTTCCCACGTATTCGTATTAGTGCTTTGCTTAAGTCTTTAATTTTATGCAAGCTAAATTCAACCCCATGCTCGCGTAAGAACTCCTCCACCTCTAAAGTTTTTTGGGTGTCTTTATCGAGCATTTCATCCAAGACTTCCACCACATCTGAGATTTGTCGATGACTTGACTTTCATCAAAGATATCCATTTCACGCTCCGTCGGTACGGTGTCTTCTAGATTCTTGAAGAAACTATTCATCCACTCACTTGGTGATATCTTCCCCTTAGGTACCTCAAAATCTATATCACGAAGACCTTTCTTTTCTAAGATACGCGCTATCTTACCTTCTGATTTGAGTTGCCCATCCCGAGTTGTTAATACTTCAGGCTTTCCTTTAAGGTATAAATCTCTACCTTTCTGTATAAAGAAATCCGTATGTAAATTTCAGGATTTTGACCTGTCTGTTTAGACAGTTTGGTATATAGACCATGCACTTGACTCTGCAGCAGTTCTAACTTGAGCTGCTCAGTATTTAGAACAGTTGCACTGAACGAGCGGTCCTCTATTTGTGGCACTTCGTAGGATTGCATCAACATCAACAGCATCTTCATCTCTCAAATCCATTTCAAAATTATCCATTTCTCTTATAATAAATATGTATGGTATTGCAAACCCACATAAGGAATATATGACTCGGTTTCCCTTCAAAGCACTGCGTCAGCATATCAAGATCTTGCATACACCAACCACCATTAATCAGAGGTAAACTCTAGATGTGAGGCTTCCGAATCTAGGTGCTAATGATGTCATTCTACCAGAATCTCTCAAGCTCAAGTTTGACATCAAGCTAAACTCCACCGATCAGGACGCTACATCGTCAACAACTTAGGAAAGGCATTGATCCAACAGCTGATTATCAGTTACGAAGGAAATGTCATCCAAAACGTTCAAGATGTGGATGTGATGGAAATTTACAGGGACAGATGGCTCCCTGAGGAAATACAGGTGGAATGTATCCAACAAGGGATAGATCCAGAGGGTGATGTGAACTAGCTCAGAGTCACACCGGGTGCAACGAGTTCTTCAACGAGTAAGACTGTCTATGGTAACCGTTTTGCTATACCTCTATGGTAATGTTTTGAACTCGTCAAGCATCTCCCCAATCTACAGCTTGGCAATCGCTTAAGCTTCAAAATTAAATTCGCGGAGTATAGAAAGGTTATCAAAGATGCAGGATCAGAATCAGGTGGTTCGAAGAAAGATCCTGACGGCACCTACACTATCTCCAACATTGCTCTAGAATTCAAAAAGATAGAAGACTCCGAGTTCAAACTAAAATTCTACAGCGAACTTGCCAATAAACGAAAATCAGCAAAGTAGACATTACCATCGAAGGAGAGCCTAATCAGCTCTATACTTATGGCTTAGTTCCAGAAGAAATGTATGCCCCGCCACGGAAGTATTTCACTTTCTACGAGCTGACAGCTATTAGTCCTCCTAAATTCTTCGATTCTAATTACTGTCTTTTTATCGACTTTCGAAGTGTTGCCAACAACACTCTACACGGTGCGGAGAGTTGCCTCAAAACCACTTCAGATTGTGTCACACTGCAGATCACCAAAAAAGCTGATGGTGCAGGAACCATCCAATGTTACGTGTTACAAATTAACTTCGTGAATGCACGCTTCCACAATTTCGCCTACTAAAAGAAATGGAACTTGTTAAAGATCCTTGTACGACAATTTTTTCAGGACCGACAGCCTGTGGTAAGACGGAACTGGTTGTACGCTTACTACAGAACCAGTTCAAGCATCACTTTGACTATATTGTCATTCTCTGTCCTTGCCTCAGATGGAATACAAACTATAAAGACTGCACGATTCTCTGGGAAGATGATGATGTTTTTCTGATCGAATCTACACCACAACAGGACTTACTATGTTGGATCGAGAGATTCACCAAGCAATTTACAGGGCAGGAAACCTTGTTCATCATCAATGATTCTATAGCTGATGAGATACTCAAATAGAAGAGAAGCTCACTTGTAGATCTAACTACCACAGGACATCATCAAAAACATAGTCTATGGCTTCTCATCCAAGTCTACACAGCTCTTCCAAAGAACATCAGACAACAGGAAAAGATACTATTAACTTGGTATCCTAAGCAGTTGAGCGACGCCAAGTTTATCTGCGAGGAAACCAATGTCATCTCTAAAAACGACTGGAGTGTCATCTTCCAACACTTGAAGGATTCGAAACACGCTTATGTTTACATACGATGTGAGTTTCCTTGGAGCTATAAGGTCGTTCAATAAGTAGTTTGCATACTTATTGAAAATAGGCACCTAGATATTTATTTTCGTCCTCATCATAGTACCAATCCCACACACTATCTGGATGCATGGGAACTTCCACCAATTCGTAGTAGAGAGCTTTCGAGAACTGTCGTTTATGATGGTAGCGGAGCAAGTCTTCATGTACTATCCAACCTTGACAGAGTGCTGCAATAACAAAGTGACCCTTCATATCTGCTATTCCCATTACCGACTTAATATCCGTTTCACCCCACTCCTTGCATAGTTTAACCAAACTCAATGTGACCATTGTTTAGCTGCTTTTATCATTGCCACGTCAAAATTTTTTGCACCCTATTCCTTCAATAGTTTAACTATTTCGATGTGACTCTTTTCAGCTGCTTTCCACGTGGCCCAGTTTAACCTTTTTGCAGGGGCAACAAGTAATTTTACAATCTCAACGTAACCATTTCTAGCTGCATTTTCCATTGTCCCGTCAAACTGAGTCGCACCTCACTCCTTGCAGAGTTCAACGATCTCGATGTCACCCTTTTGAGCTGCTGCTATCAATGCCTCATTAAACTTGGTCGCACCCCATTCCTTGTAGAGTTTCACAGTATCGATGTCACTATTAGAAGCTGCATTCCACATTGTCATGTTTACATCTTCCCATGGAGGTATAAAACAGAAGGAGAACGAACTCAAAATCTGCTATTGTACTATCCGTGATGCGCTGCATTGTTTAAGTCCTCAGTGTGTAATAACATATAATTGCTATCATCTTGCATAATTTTTATAATTTTGGCGTTCTTGCGTGAAAATTTCGTTCATATCAATTCTCCAATGTGATTAAAGATCGTTAGGGTAAAGTTCTTAGCATGCATAATCTGTAGGAATTGGGAGAATTATGCAAAAACGTCACAAATATGCAACGAAAACATTGCAACTTTAGGTCTGTATATCTCGTGATCCCCTCAAGCAGTTTCGCCGAGGTTCAGCTTTTGAAGAGAGAATAATCCTAAGTTTTTGCACGTACCGCGGCACTATCGAGGCGCATTTAAGTCAGAAGATATGTAGATTGGAACTTATACATGAATTACGCGATATACTCTGTATGAAAACATAGATTTTCATTTGTTTCTCAAGGAAGCTTTAGGTTTAATAATCTGCTTGTCACTATGCAGCAAGTTGATCCGTTGTTATAATGGATGATATTTGGTTTTTAAATTGTCGTTAATTTTTAAAAAAGTATTCGTTTCACCGACAACCAGCCGAAAGCGCATCACGGATGACATCAAAGTGATACCGCAATGAATAGAATAGTCATTATCTGAATAATAGAAAAATAAGAGTTCGTTCTCCTTCTGTTTTATACCTCCATGATCTTCCTCATTATCAAATTTAGATAGGTTATTCGACATCCTTTATTATATACACTTTTCAACTTGGAAATTTTTTACGAGTGGACAGAACTGAGTCAGGGGATTTCCCTGACCCACTTTTGATTTTAGGCACTGCCCCCGGATGCATTCAACCGTGACCGATGCGCCTTTGATGTATCATAGCACTTACGAAGAAGGACTGCTCCCCTGACGCATTTAACCGTGACCGACGAGCCAGCAGTTTTGATGACGTTAGCATCAGTTTTCTGGTCTGTAAAATTCGAACTTATATTTTACAGAGCGGAATGAAAAAAAGTGAGAGTTGCTGCGGAGGGAGTCGAAAGCGACGGTTACTGCAGATATTTAAAAAAGTGCGTATATATTGGTTCCCTACCCTAGCTACCGTAAACTCGACTATTCAGTGGATTAAGTGCAACTTTGAGTGTGAAATCTTTTTCGTCTTGCCAAACGCATCTCTCAATAGTTCGTGTGTTGGATCCAATCCGTTCAGCTAAAGCGTCGGCACGTTCGGTTCTTTTTTCTCGTGTTGCCTTGCTCTTACGTGGTGTTTTCAAACGTTTAAAGGGCTTCAATCATTTTTTTTATTATTCTTCTAACAGATGATCGACTTAAACCTGCGCCCTTTTCAAATTCTCTTGGTGACAAATGTATACCAGGTTTTTCTTCTTGTGAGCAAATCAATTACTTGATTAATTCTTTATTTTCAGAAGTTGTAAGAGTTCGGTTTCGTCCTAAACCGGGTCTTCTACCCATAGAACCATGCGTTTTGAAAGTATCCAAAAGTCGTTTTACAGATACTCTGTTCCAGTTATTTGGAGGGTGTTCTTGACAGATGCGGTATGCCGACCACTGCTTTTCCAAGTAGTAATTCTTAATCACTGATTTGTCTTCGTCTGAAAACACCATAGTTTCATTCAGAAAAAAAACTTGAAGCTAGTTAAAAATGAATCTAACGGTATTAGAAGCAATGGAAAGGTAATGAAGACATTGGAGTGTTATTTTAGAGACTAAAAAGTTGCTTGTTGTTCAGCCGTCCATTACATACATAAAAAGTACTCAACCAAAACAAAAAATAATCATCCTTTGCGACGTCATTTTTAAACAAATCAAAAACTGCTATTCTCACTAACAATGATTTTTCAAAAGTTTAGGAAATGATATGGACGTAAATTTTGGTTTAAACAATATGAAGTAGCTTGTTCTAAAACCCATGAAAATATGATACATAAAATATGAATCGTCATAAAGAAATACGCAATTGAATTTTGGATGTATTTTTTCTAGCCCACCCTGTATATAGTCGCTTTTTTGCGAATCTTGCTTCTTTTATAAGCTAGGTTTGTTTGGATACACACAGTTTTTCTGTGAGAAAAAAAAAATAAACAATGAACTATATAACAAAATGCCAATTTGGCCAAAACCTAACTTTCAGATGTTACTTAATGCCACCATTAAGGTGTAAACAAGCATGAAAGATTTCAGAATATTTTTACAAGCTTTAGAGGTTTAAAGTGCTTTCCTCTGCGTTTCTAAAATGGCCTTTCCTACATAAAATATAGAAAGTATGTTCTGAGATCGAACAGTAGACGGTGGTTCCTTCTTAGGAAAAGTTGATCATTTTATTTGGTATGCTAATAGTTCAAGTGTGGCCGAAAATGATGTGTATCAGTATTATTACCATTTTCAGCTCTAAATATATCATACCTTACATTAACTACATCAAACGCACTACAACCCACATCCTTTCATTCTAACAGAATTTCACAGTTTTTTTCATAACTTGAAGTATTAGTAGGAAAAAGATGAGAAATATTTTACAGACTCCACCGTCCTATAGTAAATAGAACATTTCAATAGTTATGGTGAATTCGAATTAATAAAGTCTTTAATGGGTCTTTAATTGTGATTTGATAATTTGATTGAAATCTTTTAACAGCAGTTAACATGAGATGCATTTATTGAACTCTTATCACATCCACTTAATACAGTGTGTCCGAGAGAATTTCAGTCTGAGATTTTAACAAGCTATAACTTTTCACACATATATCAGATTTTAGAGATTTTTACATCATTCGATAGCATTTCTTTCAAGGATTTTAAAAACCTATATTTTAAATAATTTACTCCAACAGCTTTGTAGTAAAAAGGATTTCTTTAAACTGTCACGGTCATTAACTCCTTAATGGTTAATAAAAGTAAGTTCATTCTTTTGTTTATAAAGAACATGTCGTGGTGTTATTGAACACACTAAAATCATAATGTCATCACAAAGTTAAAAATTGTGAGACGGGGACTTCTACGAAATTTTTTGACATCATGTGAGCAATCTTTAGTTGCTATACAATAACTTTTCTCCACTGAGATCCAGAGTCTATCAGAGTTGAGAAGTAAAATTGTTGACACAGAAAATAATCTTAGACAAAATCAAAATCTTATTCGCCACTCTTTATGACAGCAAGAGCAAATCGTTGTGTCCAGAGAAACGGGGGACGTGTTGAGACAGTTCAAATTTTTGTTTTTAATGACACTTGTGTTTTACAGTCACTTCACTTGTTATTGTTTTTGATAATGACCATTGATAGCTGTTGTTGAAAGTTGTGTTAATTAACCATTAAGAAGATAATTAGATTTTTTTATGGTAAAATCCTTGATTTTTTTCAAACTAAAAGGTTTTAGAGAGCAAAATGTATGTTTTTAAAATCTATGATGAAAATCCTATCGAATGGTGTAAAAACTGCTGAAATCTGATATATGTGTGAAAAGTTATGAGCTGTTAAAATCTCAGACCGAAATTCTCTGGAACACACTGTATGGGTTAATTACAATATGGCATTTGCAGTTAAAAGATTAACAAAATCTAGTTATTTTCTCATGTAAAAAACAGAATTAAATTGGAAACTAAGTTAGTGTTCCCATAATTGTGGACGCTTGTTGGCAGTGCAGCACATTACATCACTTTATTGTCAAGTTAATGTTAAGAAACACAAATCATAAATTTGTATCTCGATTATGCAAATTATCCGTAATATGCGCATAAAACTTGAAACTAACTGCGCCCTCAACACAAACGATATTTTTAACACGATTTAAAAAGTGCACTAAGATCATGACAAAAAAAAAGTGAAGATGATTATTTAAAGCGAAACACTTTTAGATCAAATGTTGCGAAGCATAATAATCCCTTCCAGAATTTTTGAAACTGATGTACTGGGACCTAGGACCCCACAAAAGATTTCTTCAAAAAAGGTTGATGAAAAGACAAAATAAATTTTTTCTTGTAAAAAGCAAACACGTTTGTAGGCAATAAAAGACATTTAATGAATGTTTTCTTTTTCACCTTTTTATCTCCTTATTTTATCTAAAACCAAAACTCGTACGTTACTTTCTGTATGAGAACTTTGAAATCGTAAAATTCACACCAGTAGTTGTATTTCGTATTGTAATAACATACATTACAGAATTTGCGCTGACATTTCAAAACATTATATAAAAAACAATGTTTACCTTGGCCAAAGCTCTGCCGGATGCAAACAGTCAGAAATATTAATACCAAATTGCTCATTTTCCTTCTCCCCTCGTTCTAACCCTAAATAATCAACACTTTTGTTAAATCCAGCCTCTTTTTACAAGTATGTCACATTTTGAAAGGTTTTTACGAATATAAATGCAAGCAGATGCAATATAGGAAGTGTAACTGGATCTGAAGAATTTATTGCAATGAACTCTCTTTTTTGATGCCTATAATTAATGTCCTTATGAATTGTGAAACCGAAGGAAAGTAAATCCCTAATCAATGGCTTATTTATAATTCTTTTATCCATACATCATAATTCATATAATACATCATCATTAAGGAGTTTTAAAATTCAGTATTGTTAATAACGTTTCGATACCATTATACAAGCAGGCACAACGCTACTCCGTTAGATTTACGTCTGAACGCGGTTCCGTACCACCTTATTTGAAATCTACAAAATCTGTTATATAAGTCTTCTCTTAATGCCACTACATTTCTGCTGCCTGGCACGACCTTGCAAAAAAGTCCAGGTCAAATCCTCTACGAGGATTACTTAATGATGCTGCTCAAGCCATCCTCCACCCCTAGTTACGGCACCAAAGTTTTAGGAGGCCACTTTCAAAGTTTCTTGCTTTAAATAATCATCTTCACTTTTTTTGTCATGATCTTATGTTCTTGGTCAAATGATAAGGTTTCTCTTATAAATGACTGAGAAATTACCATGGACATAGCTAAAAATTATAAGATCTAAATGTGACGAACGTTTCCCCTTAAACAACTGAACATCACCAACCACATCAATGTTTAAGGCAATTTCGCCATAATAAACGTATGATCTTTATTTTTCAAGAAGCTTGACAAGTTTTCTATCGTTTATAACATAAAATCACTGGAAGCAATATATTTCAACAAAACACTTGCCTTTTGTCACTCCAATGAAACCAACTTGCAATCATATTTGTATACAGGTTTACAGAAGAAGAAAAGAAAGTTTTGAAGATATAGTATATAGTATTAAAAATACTTTGGGGTAGACCTATAAGCAAGTAACTATCAAAAGCAATCAAAATCTCTACTAACAAATGTTATATGTAGCATTTCGTTTTAGGAAAAAAGATGAGATGGGCTTTAAGTGACAATTTATAAAATCAAATTCAAGTATTCAGAATAAACATCTCTGATTCATAAAAATACGTTCACAACCCATTATTTAGAAACGAAATTCATAAATGGTAAAAAATGGTATAAAACAACAGATTTTGATAATAAAAATACACATTCAAAACCAAATCACTACAAAGCTGAAAGTAGAAGTTTGTGTTCTGGATTGATTTAATTTACACACTGTTATGTTGGATTGTTGGATTTGATTATGCTCGTTGTTCGTAGGAAGGAAGATTGACACTATATCAATTTTTACAAAATAAAATATCCTACAGTATCAAAAAAGTATACGTAATCATGGAAATAATCCATAGTAAGTTATGCTTCTGTTGTCAGATTAAACGACTATACAGGGAAATACACTCAACCTGATTCTTTCAAGTTTTTATGTGTCTCAATCTTGTGTGTAGAAATATTAGACGCAATTGGTTTTCTGAACTTCTTATTGCATATTCGACATTGCGTTTGTAGTTGGACGTTTTGTAATGTACTCTCTGAATTAAGATAACTGGCTGGATTTTCTCCATGGAAAAAGGGGTTCTTGCAGGCTATAAATCATCATTTGCTTTCATTTCAGTTGGGCTACAAATATCAGAATGTAAAATTTGTCAGCCTGGCTTTAATGAATTTCCGCTTGCCCTATTAGAATGTAAACGATAAAATACATCGATTATGAAACAGTTAAAAGTTCTTTTCTGTCTACCCCAGGCTCGTTAAACTAGTATGTTGAAGATGCGAAGAGGTTGGCAGGGAATTGCAAGTGTTGCAATGCGTGACAGGGACGAATTTTCGCAGAAACTTTCTGACACGTAAGATGACCTTTCCAGATCTTTCGACCACGTATTGGTCATGCTGTCTAACTTCGATGACTCATCTTCCCTTGTCCCACTTTCTCGGGTTTGATCTAGCTTGGTTTTGGATCTGAAAAAGATCTCCAACGCAAATATATGCAAGTGCTTGAAGATGACGGACGCTTTTTCTCCGTAACGGAAATAATCAGGAAAAAAAGTAGAGAAAACAAAAGAAAACGCAAAAAAATTTTGCATTTAAGGTCATTGTCGTATTTGAATATTCATTTGCTGCCATTTTCAAATCTTCATCATGGAGAATGAAGCTGTTCTAAACGATGCTGTTCTCAAACGAAAAAACGGTGTTTAAGGCCAAAGAAATGAAGTCAATATGTTGCTTTGTGAACGTTGCGGCGAAAGAAGATTCCACTCCAATCGTTGTGTCATACACACATCTTCCACACTGCAATGCTGTTACTCGCGGACCCAAAAAAACGTCAGTTATCTCTATTGGTTACCGAGATAATTACTCATTAATGAATAGAAAGCCAACAATCCAGTTCAGTAATGTGCATGGTATGCTGTTCACATCATGCCGGCTCTCCTGCTTCAAAAACCATAAAAAACATCTAAAAGTAAAGACGACGTGAACGCGCTGTACAGAAGACTGACGAAATGGAAGAATGGTGAGTTTCCCTAGCTTTTTCTAGAAACAGAGGCTTTCAGAAACGTTTGCTGAAAGTCGGGAGGAAGACAAGCACATGTCAAATGGGAACGTAAACTCAGCGATCAAACTCCTTTCAAACAAAATGGAAGGGAGAATTTTGCCGTTAAACGACGAAACCAAAGCATTGCTAAAACTCAAACATCCTGAGTCACGAAAAGCGAGTCAAGACCCCAAATTGCAAGGTCCGCTTTAAACGGTTGAAAACGTCATTTTTGATGTCATCGATGAAGCAATGGTTTTCGAAGCGGCAAAGATCACTCGTAGAATTTTTGGACCATCAGGTTGGGATTCAATTGGCTGGCTACAAACTCTTGTTTCACGAGAATACGGTGAGACTGGTGCAGATCTTCAAAGAGCAGTTGTATCAATGTTAATGAGAATCTGTACCAGTTTCAATCAATTATTCATCTTTTGGCACCATTGATGGCTTCTCGACTCGGATCTGCGGCCGATCAATGTTGAAGAAGTGCTTCGCCGCGTCATGGGAAAAGTTGTCATAAGTGCTTTCTCCGAAGACGTCATACATGCTTCATCCATTTCGCAGATGTTCGGTCGTAGCTTAAGCAATGAAGGAGCGATTCACGCTATGAGACGGATGTATGCCAATGAGAACATTGATGCTGCTATTCTTGTTGCTGCAAATGCATTTCACAACTTGAATCGTGGATTCACAAAAACAAGTACGCATGCCCTGAAATTGCTACATACATTGTAAACTGCTATGTCAACCCAGCGCGACTTTTCGCATTGGAGGTCTGGAATTTAAGTCTCAGGAGGGAACCACTTAGAGTGATCCACTTTGAATGGCTATCTATGCGCTCGTCGGGATAACTCCGATGCCCAACAGAAGGCTAATGGCAATTGGTGTCACAACATCACAACAAAATGGTCGCTTTTGCTGATGATCAGAGCATTAAAGCAATGATCGGGTCACCTCCTCGATATTAGTCCATCATGTGGATATTTCCCTCAGCAAAACAAATCGTTGCTGATCGCCAAATAACAATAAAGTGTCGAAGCACATGAAATGTTTAAATGAACGCAAATGAAGATAAGTGTGAAAGGCGAACGTAATTTTGGTGCGGTGACTGATACATTCGAAAACAAGAAAGCTTTCATCAAAGAAAAGATCAACAAACGGAAAAATGAAATCAGTCTTCTTGCAGAAATAGCGACTAAATGTCCTAAAGCGGCCTATTCAGCCAACTTAAACAGCTACCAGGATCAACTCACCTATTTCCTACGTACCAAGAATTGATAAAGAGCTGAAAAAGATTGAAGAATTTGTGCATCACAAACTCATCCCAGAAATTACAGGTTTTCACATTATCAATCAACGAGAAAGAGTGATGTTATCTCTACCACCACGTCTAGGTTGCCGTTAGTTTTCGCGGCAAATGAAGCAATGGGAAGAGAATGCTTGAAGTTTTACCGATGGTTATCGGAAATGATTGCTGACAAACGAAAAGATCAATGGTTGAAAATTGTAAAAAATTTTTTGAACAGTGATTTCATTCTGATTGTTGAGGGAAGTACTTGTTTTTGTCTGGGAATCCGTTCTCAATTGTGGATCGCAATAACTAAATGCTGCCATCGCTCCTGGAAATTATTTACACCATGTCGAAAGTGACGGATAGAGCGGAAGAGATTTCTGTAGCCATAGACAATTTGATGTCTTCTTTAAAGTCAACGTTGAGTTTGGACGTCTCACTTGTATCAGCACCTATAACAGGATGTTCAGGTGGTGGGCCGACCTCTGTGTCGTCGAAGACAGCTGTTGAATCGTCAGGAAGAAAAGAAATGTTAGGACATTAGGGTTCACAAGCGTGTCTGGAAGTGCAGTCGGGGCGCAGCGTTTCCCTCTCGCAGTGTGGTGCATCTTAAAGCGGTATCGTTGAGTCTTCTCTTTTAGATGTCGTTCAAAAAATTAACCCACAAAGTAAACATATGCTACAACCCTCCACAAAATATATTGGGATAACTTAAAATATTGGTTTTAAAAGGGAAAATGCCCCTGCAAGTTGATAAGCCAGGTCCCCCCTGCCCCCAAATTCAATGTTGCTTATCTTGAAAGATAAAAGAATGTTTCTGGGGTGAAGAAAAGTACTTGGGGGCCTAGCAGCACTTCATACAACATTGAGATCAGGGGGAAGGGGGTTTTTCCAAATATTTTGTGGGGGCTTGTAGCTCGTGTAAGCTCACCTTAAGTCATGATTTTAAAGTTTTTCTTTGAAACTTAAATTTTATCCTGTGCTGCTTAATACTTCTCACACAAAATTTTTTAAAAACCTAAAAGCTGGCCATCTTTTTTGACTCTTAAGCAAAACCATCAATATGGTATCATTGAAATTTTCATCTTAAGTGCCCCTTCCATGATGGTAACGTTTGCTACCTTCAGCTTTAAAAGACCTCTTGTGGATTAGTTCTTCTTTCAATGCAAACCATGCATATTAAATTAGGATGCCACTAGTAACTCGCGTAAAAGTTTTTTACGGCTTTAATTTCGAAAAGAATGTGCGAGAATCCCGTGTTCCCGTGTACGTACCCCGTGACGGAGAAATAAATCATGGAATCGCAAATCAAAAGTGTACCCATGTTGTAGAGCTTGAAAAACTGAGCAAAAAAAAGTATGGGATTGTTTCGCTACGACCAACCGTTGCAGAGATATCGTCGGTCAAAAGATTGTGATGACGTCATAGCCGCAGTACCAAATAAATATTAGACCCAAATGTTGCGTCACTCCATCACCCGTGTCGCCGACCCTAAAAAAACGTCAGTTATCCCTATTAGTTCTCGAGATATTTCCCCAAAAACATCGCGTTCGATTGGGGATGCAATGCAATGATTTCCCATGATCATAAAACATCTGACGTCAAATGCCACGTGATCTATATACTAATCGTGAATGTGTCTTGCGTGGTCGAACTGCCGCTATATGACCACGATTAAGAAGATTTTGACCATTAAAAAAACAAAAAAAAAACACTCTCTAAAATAAAAGTGGTATGCACATACGCGGATTAGTATAAGTAGACTAGTAACTGGCGTAAAAGTTTTTTACGGCTATAATTTCGAAAAGGATGTGTCGAAAATAGGTGACGAAAAATTAAATCACAAAATCGTGACTGGAAAGTGTTCTCATGTTGTAGAGCTCGAAAAGCTGATCAAAAAAGTGTATGGGATCGTTTCGCTACGATCAACCGTTGCAGAGATATCGTCGATCAAAGATTTTAATGACGTCATATCCGCAGTATCAAATAAAATTTCGGCTCAAGTGTTGCGTCACCCCGTCACCCGTATCGCCGACCCTCAAAAACGTCAGTTATTCCTATTGGTTCTCGAGATATTTCCCGAAAAACGTCGCGTTCGATTGGGGATGCAATGCAATGAATCCCCCGTGATAAGGTAAAAAAAACTGACGTCACCCCGCGTGCTATTATACTAATCGTCAATTGTCAATGGTCTAACGAAAAAATGACCACGATCAAGAAGATTTTGGCCGTAAATTTTAAAAAAACACAACACTCTCTAAAATAAAAGTGGTATGCACGATTGTGAATTAGTATAAGTAGACTAGTATCCCGGGTAAAAACTTTTTACCTAACTTAACTTCGAAAACATTATGTCAAATCCATCATTCCCGTGTAAGTACCCCGGGACGAAAAAATAAATCAAAGAATCGCAACTCAAAAGTGTACCTATGTTGTAGAGCTTGAAAAACTGATCACAAAAGTGTATGGGATCATTTCGCTACGACCAACCGTTAGAGAGATATCGCTGATCAAAGATTTTGATGACGTCATATCCGCAGTACCAAATAAAGTTTAGGCCCAAATGATGCGTCATCCCATCACCCGTATCGCTGACCCCAAAAACGTCAGTTATCCTTATTGGTTCCTGAGATATTTCCCCAAAAACTTCGCGTTCGATTAGGGATGCAATGCAATGATTCCCCGTGATTATAAAAAACTGACGTCAAATGATGCCACGTGCTTTTGGAATGATCGTGAAAAAAGTGTCTCTCGCATCTACGTGGTTTTACGCGCACATAAGAGGACGATGACCGTAAATTTAAACTAAATATGTCACTATCTAAAATGAAAGTGTGACACACAATCGCGAATTAGTATAATAAGACTAGTATCCCGGGTAAAAACTTTTTACCAAACTTAACTTTGAAAACATTAGGTCAAATCCACCATTCCCGTGGTACGTACGCGTTGCTCGCCACCCATGTTCAGTATGCGTTGTGTCACAGAATTTAACTCGTGTAAAAGTTTCTTTTCAGGCATTAAATTGTTATTACATTCAGAAGATTAAAAACAGAAACAAATAGCAACATGGCTCAGAATAATATATTTATACGCAGAAGAGAAGTAACTTTAATGTAAAAAAAATGGCAATATATAACACAGAACTGTTTACCCAGACATACGAAACCAAACATTACAAAATTTAAATTCAAAACAAATTGATACCTTCCAACTTTCCAAAGTTACTACTTGACTGCAACCATTAATGAATTTTTGAAATGATAAATAGTCTGTTCTTCCCAAAACCATCAACGTCATGATTAAAACCATGAGTTTCATTTCTTTATGCTTGTTTTATTATTACCTAAAAGATTAATACTTGAATTGTAATACCGAAAACCTAATCATGCTATAAGAATATTGAAATAAACAACAACAACAACAACAACAACAAATAATGAAATTCAACTACGCATTTATCCTAAAAACAATAACTAAAAACAACAAAACACCGTAATAATAATTGTAATACTGTAATACCGAAAACCTAATCATGCTATAAGAATATTGAAATAAAAAACAACAAAAAATGAAATTCAACTACGCATTTATCCTTAAAACAAAAATTTACCCAGAAGATAAAAAGTCACAAATAAAATCATAATGCCAAACTTATATACCCAGGTACGTAAACGATTACCATAACACAAATTAATGCATAAACATTTCATTGCACAGTAATAACTAATGAACTTCTTAAATACATAATCCATTCTTCTCTTAACTAACCCTCCCAATATCATAATTTAACCCACCAGGTGTTTCATTTCTATTCAGATTAAAATATTCAAAAAACATTTACCAAAAACCTAATCATACTATGACAAAATCGAAAGAAAAACAATACATACTAAAAGAAACTTTGAAAATATATTTACCTTAAAAATAATAATTAAAAACACAAACGTAATGACAGAATCAGTACAGCTAAAGAATTTTAACTTATGAAAACATTCACATATGTGGAGCCATCATTTATTTCCAGTTCAAAGCTCCTCTCTGGAAAATTCAAAACACAACAGTAAACATCCCTCTTATCCTTTATTTATCCACTTATACTAACTGTGTTTTAACTAAATAGATACTATTTTAACTTTACTTCTGAATACCAATTCACATCAATATTGATCATGATCTGTAGCCATTACCAAACACTTCTAAACTCTTTACTTTCTATATATTTCATACCTGTAAACAAATTAATAACACTCGATTAACTTTCCAGCATACTTTCTTATTGTAAACATACACTTTCTATTTGTTTTCTACTGCAATTCCACTACCATTTTTATACAGTGAATGACATAAAAATGCTTTTTTCGTAACTTCATAACTGTGGAGCCATTTTGAAATAAATAAAAAAAAGGAACAGCAATTTCGTTACCAAAACAAATCAGTTACTGCATCTTTATGATTTGATCGTTTTAACTCTGTTTTTATTCTCTTTTAACGCTGTATTTCTTAAATCCGTTTGACTCATGTACTTACGTATATTACTTTATATCTTTTCCAAACAATTTCCCACCGAAAAGAAGTAAAATCATTTTCACCAATGTAAATAAACAATCAGCCATTCTTCAACTTCATCTACACTACTTCTGTACTGCTGCACTCCCATAACTATTTGATAACTTTAAAAAGAAATTCGTAAAATCAGCACTACTTTCTTCCACTCGTTCTTCGTTTGGTTTTCATCTGAAAAAACCTATATATAAAAAAAACAAACATCTTTTCAAAAACTTACCTACGCATGTGTGCTACCTGCTAATTAATCACTTACACACGTGCTGCCTGTTCGTTTATTAATCTAAAATACAATAATAGTAAAAGTTTAACAATAACAATATAACAATACCTTCGTATATATACAAACCTGTGTTTCTTCGTGAAAACAACTGCGATAATGAAAACCGTTATTAACGAACTATTTTTTGGAAATCGGCAACCAATCAAATTGGAGAAAAAATAATTTCTTGCGTTTTGATTGGTTTAAAAAATTATAACGTCACACTTAGATTACGTAACATTAAAAAAGTGTCTGTCGCGTCTGCGTGGTTTTACGACGAAAAGGGAAAAAATAAGAAGGTTTTGACCGTGCAAAAAAAAGTAAATATATCACTCTCTAAAATAAAAGTGGGATGCACAATTGCGAATTAGTATAATAAGATAAACAATGATTGATGCATGAGTATGAGAAAAAATTAACTCATCTTAGCTCATAGTGAAAACCAAGCTTTCAATTACTATATCTAAGTTGACCTTGGCCTTGACCTTGACCTTGGCAGAATTTCTGTTGAATAAGCATGCGTCATGCTTGACAAGTCATTTTTGTTTTGCGTAGTCCAAAAACATCACAAGTAACAAAAACTGTTTCATTGTGAATTTAGATAACGCTTACTCATACCCTAATCAAACAAGAAACTGAAAACCCTATTATGATCAGATTGTTCTTGAAACACAGGAAGAAAGTACGTGTGCATATAAATAATTTGCAAGAAAATGTCAGGAAAACGATGATAACAACCTTTTTATACCTGGCTTTTAAAGATTAGGAAGGGCGGGATGAGAGTAATGCTTTGCAAGATCAGGATTGGTGTTAAAGCCCACTTTGTAATAATCGTCCCACTTTGTAATACCTGTCCCGATTTGTAATAAAATTGTCCCATTTTGTAATACCTGTCCCGTTTTGTAATAAAATTGTCCCGATTTGTAATAAAAAAGCTGTCCCACTTTGTAATACCAAAAAGCTGTCTCACTTTGTAATAACCAGATTTTCTACTTTGTAATACCCTCGCAGAATTTTTTTCCAACAGACATTTTATGAAGAAGCAACCCCAAACCGACGTCCCAATTTGCTGTAGGAGCAGATGTTAGAATTATTTACAATATTCATCGGGGGATTTGGAATTTATTATTTTAGTCGCGATAAAAATGTAGGCAAAATTAGCCCTTAGCGTACAGCGTAATATCGTGTGTATTCATATACCGCGTGTTTCATCACAACTACTTTTCATCGCTATTTTTTTCAGGGAAACTCGTTTTACTAAGGTATGCGAACAGATTATAAAGGTTATGATGGTATTTGTAAAAAGAGAGAAAGAAGACTTAAAAAACAGTTGTTTCAAATTATAATACATCGAAATTATGTGCACAAAGTAGTTTCTCGGTACACTATTATTAGATCCCGCTTTGTCATGAAATACATGCCTATTTCAAAAAGATACATCAAGTATGTACTGTATGAAATGTAAATTTCATATGCTTTTGTCCTTTGTTTGTTGGTTTTCTTATTCTTCCAAAAACGCCATTACTTGTACTACTATTTTAATCAATCCTTACAAAGCAGAAAACGAGGTTATCACATTTCTTTGGTATTACAAAGTTATTACAAAGTGGGACAGCTTTTTGGTATTACAAAGTGGGACAAGCTTTATTAAAAAGTGGGACGGCTTTTTTATTACAAATCGGGACGATTTTATTACAAAACGGTACAGGTATTACAAAGTGGGACAATGTTATTACAAATCGGGACAGGTATTACAAAGTGGGACAATTTTATTACATTGGCTACTAATCTTTGTGTTACCTTAATAAATTTGCAATGTAATCGTTTGAGTGCAGAGGTATAACTTCGCCATATATCCCCTAACCATTATGTTATTTTCTTATGCAAAATTGTTTACAAAACACATGCAACGTCAGTTTTTAAATTGGCATTCATAAGTATAATATTTTCCTATAGTTGGATAAGCCACATGATACAAAGACCACTGGGTAATAAAGTGCCGATACAGTTTTAAAGCATGAAGAAGGTCGACGATGATTTACATAATAAGACATCAAATACAACTTCAATTTAGATATGTTGTATATTTACCTCGTGACCTATGCGCATCCAAAAGTAAATTGTATGACAGGAGCAATTTCAAATTTTTGTTATTAATCCATAAAAACAGTTTTATATTTCTTTTAGATACAATTTAATCAAAAAATAAACAAGACGCCAGAGTGCGTGAAGATCAAAGCAATTCCTGTTTAAACGCCGGCTCAAATCTCCGAGTTGAAACTCTTTAAAAAGAGTTTCGTTTCTAAATAAGACGGGAAACTTTCATTTCATCCTTACTTCATATTATATGAGGGTTACGGATGCAACAAATAAGAGAAATGTATTTTTAAACACAATCTGTGCTTGTTTCTTCACGTCTTCGTTTTCGCAAGAAGATCCTCATAATTTTTTTCCTTCAGTCCTTTATTTTATTCTACTCAGTTCATTAATAAACAAGCAGCTTTCGTATAATATCAGATGCCTTTTACTATCAATTTGTTTTTCTTTCAGATAAAATACTGCCAGACATGAGACATGATACGTGTTTATAAACGTAATAGGCTGATTCCTATAATCAATATGTGAGAAACAATAAGTCTAATAAGTCTTATCAGTAGCTATAAAAAAAAACTATTTATAGGAAAAAAATATAAAATATAATATAATTTAATATAAAAAACAAAAAATGAAGCTGCAGCAAATCAGCAGCCATTGTTTAAGCCATGAGAAAAATGCATCATTTCGATAAATAGTTATTAAAGTACTAGTAACTGGTGTAAAAAATTTTACAGGTTTTAATCGATGTGAGCTGAAAGGCTTAGTATAATGAATTAAAGTGTAATAAAGTTACTCAATTGTTTGGAATGTAGAATGTTTAGAATGTAGTATCCAGTGTAGAACATTTTTTACGAGTTTTAATACATCAAAAATAAAAATACGCGTTGCGCATCCGCTTTTTTCACTCTGTAAAATAAATTCCATCGATTGAAGATGCAATGCAATGGTTCACCGTGATGAAAATATCCGTCAATACGGAAAAAACACTTCTTACCTTTTTAATTAAAAATCTCTAGGTATTCCAGCTAAAGCATTTTTAGTTCACTATCAACACTGGAGTTCTGAACAGAAAAATCGTTAATCGGAAGATCTGAAACACATCAAAATATTCATAATATTCATTCAGACAACCAAGGCTTAATCTGTACTGTCATTGAGTTACACACATATTCCTTTTTCGCCAAAACAAAGCGTAAAATAATATTAATGGTTCTTTCAAAGATCGGTTGGAATCCTTCATTTGATGCAGATTCTTCACGGCTTCATTGAATTATGGTATCATTGGCCATATCTATGTGTTGGTCTTGTTTCTTTTCTGAAATCAATCTTATTTCAAACAAAAGCTGTGAACACACTACTGTGAAATCCTGATGGTAGAGCTACAGAGATCATATTCATTTAAGCAAGTGCTGTTTCATGGGATCTAACAACAGAATGGGAAACACCATGCCCAAAACCATTCAACTTTTGAATTAACGTTTTTTAGAGCCTGCTATCTGCCTTGTTTCCATGCTTAAAGATAATGCTTTTGTGCCCTTTGATGATGAAAATATCATATCTTGGGTGACAATCAAAACTTTTGGTTTAAACTCCTACACATATATTATCTAATGTGGAGTCATCAGAAAGACCAAGACATCAAGACAAAAAGGTTTAAAAGTTTAAGAGAATTCAAACACTCTTTTAATGTCAGCTACAATGATTTGGGTGGCCACAAACAACTCCTCTGGAATTTCTTTTTGATTTCTAAAGATGGACTACATGAAATAGAAGCTGGTTGACAAATTTGTTGAAATATTCTTTTTGTTGAAATTCACGTTCACTTTCTGTGTCACTTTCACTACTACCTTTCATTCTAACATTTCTGAATGCTTTTTTCAGGTGGATCATGAAAACATAGTTTCTCTTTAAACTTTGACATTATCTTTGGCTTGATTCTCCATCTACTATAAGTCCAGGCATTTAAACCCTTATTTTCTCTAATTATTCTGACAAACTTATCATACAGTTCTTTCGGCATGACAGTCTCAATCAGTTTGATTACTCCTTCATCAATGTAATTGAATAATAACTCCAATGACTAGTGGTATAATGTATTGTTTTTACTTTTGTGAACTGAATACACATTTATGTTATAACACTTTTATGATGAACTTCCTTTCTATAATTCAACATCATGGTCTTTTTAAGTCTTAGCTCGCCAGCATCTGGTGTCATAGCCTTTACTAAGTGGAATATTTTTTTCGAATCCCAAAGATGTATATATACCCATTTCAATTGTGCACACACATCAAAACTCAATTTATGAGAAAATATATTCTTTAAAACCTTTGGAGAAAATGTTATAATATAACCGACATCTAATAAATTGAAAGCAATTCTGACCTAACAAAGGACTTCCCTTTTCACAAATGATGAAAACCTCTTCCAAAATGCCAGATCTAGTTTTATTTTATGTGATCTTAATGCACCAGAAAATTTGGGTAAAGCTTTTGCTTAGAACAGCTAGGTTTGACTACTGCCCTTGATAACTTCTTACTACTTGCAACACTTCCTTGCTCTTTCCATTTTAGACACTATATATCTGTGAATTTTCTGTAGCAACTGCTATGATAGTGTAAACTGAAATCTAACTGACTATTCTGGGTATTGACTAAAAAGGTAAACAATGCTACCTTAAACATAGGATAGAGATAAGTAGATTATAAAGCAGCTTCTAATAGAGACTAATAAGGCTAATTATAATATTTTATACGCTGTGGATATTCGTCCGCGAAGTTATTCATCTGCACCTTTAGTGAGTGCCATAAAATCCGTTAGAAGATAATTTGAATATATTTAAAGTGCTTAAAGTGGTATATAGCTTGTGAATAAGATTGCACTATGGTGAAAGAGATTGCGACCGGGGTTCATTTTTTTACAATTGCAGAATTAGAAGAATCTGTTAAAAGTTACGAAAGAACGTCTAACACATTGTATGCCGTCAATTAGTGCGAACGAATAACTTCAAAATTATTGCGGACGAATATCCACTTCGTATTTTATATATATATAGGATTTCGATACAAAAAACACATTTACATTCAGTAAAATTTAGTCTTAGCCTTTAATGAAGTTACAACATCGTTTAATTACTTATTTACCAATTTTCTAGTTATATTGTTATATGATAGGACAGCAGCTTATTAATACTGGCTCTACTCTATTGATTGAGGATTGTTTTTCCTTTTTTTGGTTTGGTTCAATTACAATGGTTTTTGTGTACCTAAACCCTCGTTAAGCAGTGCTACTGTTTAGGCTTTCATTTTTTTCGATAGTTATATTTAAACAATATTGAAACAGCAGCCATCCTCCAGAGAGAGAGGAGAGGGGAGGGGGATGATTAAACAACAAACCTGACGACACGCTGAACCCAGTTCCTCTGGCTCTTCTGGTGATGCTAACCACTGTTCATGTAAATTTTAAAAAGTATCAAAGGTCTTCTGCAATA
This sequence comes from Turritopsis dohrnii, assembly GCA_027922465.2. Taxonomy (NCBI): domain Eukaryota; kingdom Metazoa; phylum Cnidaria; class Hydrozoa; order Anthoathecata; family Oceaniidae; genus Turritopsis; species Turritopsis dohrnii. Next base: position 1,854,946 of record BQMF02000019.1, read on the forward strand.
TTTTGTTTACTGTTTCTTCATTATTGTTCCCAGGAAAATGAAGAAAGCATTTCACCTTAAAGCTATCCCGTAACAACGTAGTGAGCAATTCAATTATTTATCATAACTAAAGTTAGCATCTTTAGTTTTTTTACCGATATTATTTTACAGACCTGAAATATAAGCACATTCTAATAGCAAGCTCCACCGAAAGATAAGTCTGTAAAATATGGACTAGAACATAACACTTAGAATCGTTCACATACGAAACAAAACGATAGACCCGATAAACTGGAACTTTAGACCCAATTTACAAACAAAGGAACCAGGTTATGAGTGGGAACTTTTTGGTTCTGTTATCAGTAATATTTAACTCGACGATTTCTGCATAGAAACTGTGGTCTGCAAGTTGTACAGCGGGCATGACAAGTTTTTGTGGCACAGACGCCGGCCTATATAACCAATAAAGACGTTGGTAAAACGATCAAAACAAAATGCAATGTAGAGGTATCTTTTCCTTAAGCCGGTGATGCACGAGTCGATTAATTGCTTTCGACTTTTGTCGAACTCGTAGTGCGTATGTTAAAAAGTTGCTGTATGAAAGGTGATACACGCAAGCAATTTTTCCTTTCAACAATGTCTTCAGACAGCGAGGATGAGATTGAAATCACAGCTGCTGCTATGATTATCTTGAAATGTAGCCTCAATAAAAGAAATCAGAAACGAAAACGTAAATCATGTACAAAACGTGTTAACTTTGGTGTTTACGATACTCTTTTGAGTGAATTTCGCCTTGAAAGCGAGGCTGACACTAGTATAACATTTTTAGGATGAGCAAAGCTTTTGATTGCTTTTGCTTTCTCATTACAGTTTTTATATATTTCCGATTTAACATTCCATAAACTCTCTTCTTTGAACCATTCGTTAATAAAAGATTCAGTAAATTCGGTTTTATTTGCCATGTTTTTATTTTTCTTCTCACTGAATACAACAACGTACAACACTATATGCGTGACATTCTCATTTTCCTTCAAAATCTAATTTTGCGCATTTTCTGCACAAAAAGAAAGCAATTGGAAACATGTTGGAAATTTTTTTGTCGAAAGCAACTCGAAGAAAGCAACTTTTTTCGGCAATTTTTCAGTGATACACTAGGCAATTTGTCGAAAGCAATTAATCGAAAGCAATTAATCGACTCGTGTATCACCGCTTTATACTAATCGTAGAAAAATATTAACCGTGATCTGACATACTTTTATGAATAAGTGACCGCAAAAATGACCGGAAATTTTAGAGAGTGAATCGTGAAAAAAGCGGATGCACAGCGCGTATTAGGATATAGACTAGTAACCCGTGTAAAAAATTTTTACGGGTTTTAATTCTGAAAATGACGTCTCAAAAATGGTGTCGCAAAATTAATTTACAAAATGACAAACAGAAAGTACATTAGTGCTGTGGTCACCACTTCGTCAATAACGCGGACCATAAAAATACCAGTTATTTTCTTAGAGGTTTTAAAGATGTTTTCCAAATAACTTTGAGTCTAATTTAGGAGGCAATGTGATGGCTCCCCTGATTTTAAAGACCCACATAAATAGACACAACCTAGATAAAACATTTTTCCAAGTTTGCAATCAACACTGGAGCGCAGAACAAAAAAAATCGTTTTACTTGGAAGATCTGAAACCCATCAAAATTAAAAAATACGCGCTGTGCATCCGCTATTTTCACTCTAAAAAATAAATAAAATAAATCTTGTGTAAAATATTTTACCTGTTTCGATTTTAAAAATAACGTCTCAAAAAATGGCTACAAAAATTTTAATCACGGAACGTTGTTGAGAAAGTACATTCAACTGATCTGAAAAATACAGTTACCGTTACCGAGATCAAACATCACAGCCCTGTTCACCAATATTGCGCGGACCATCAAAAATGTAGTTCTTAACTTTTCCTCTTTTCTAGTCAGGAATTATTCGAAAAATCTAACTAATTTTTCAGAGACAATGGATTTCTTGTACAGTGTGTTTCAAAAGAGTGCCAACAACAATCAGTGACAAAATATGTCGGCCAAAGCTAATTTTTCAAAGGAAATGAACATTAAGACCCCCCCCCCCCCCCCCCCCCCCCCCCTTTCCTTCTCCAAAAGCAATGTTGTTTCATCAGTTTTTTCCATCCAACATTGATGTGTGGGGGGAGGGGGCACTATACAATGTCTGACAGCATAAAACTAGGAGCAACTACGGCTTTGGCCACAATTTCTGTCACTGATTGTCTGAATTTGAAGAAAAAAATAAAAAGGCTTTTCCCTGTGTTGATGGCCTTGAATCTATAAACTATAAACAATAAACTAAAGTGTATCCAGATATAATTGGCAGTGGAAACAAGAATGCCTGTAACTTTTGATAGTCAAATGCAATTGTGAAATTTTTTTTTGCTTCTTTTAGAGAATCAAAAGCGCTATATTTGAATGTATTTTTTGTTGAAAAATTCGCGACTTTTAGCGGTTGAACTTGCGATGGCAAAATTTGAGCTTTTTTTCTACTTATGTTATAACGTTCATTTTTACAGCAGTGGTAGGACAGCCTTAGGTAAAGAAGGTTGTCAAATTTCAAGGCAAACAGAAAAGTCCTTGGGAAGATATGGGACCCGAAATACCCCTTGGTAGCGCTTTTTTGTGAAACATCAAATCTCCAAATTTTTAATAAAAACGGGGGTAGTGATGATGAAACACTTTTTCGAGCATAACACAGTTTACGATCTCTTTAATGACCTCATAGCCAAACTGTGCTTACTTAGTGTTTTGGGAATTAGTAAAGTTCTCTAATTACTTAAAAATAACAAAGACAATATAAGTTCAATATGAAATTCAAATGGCTTTAAAAATTGAAAGTGTTGTAATCGTTCTTCCCTTCATCTATCTGCCTTTTGGTAAAATGGATTCTAAACGAGAGGGAGAACCGCTGAAAAGATCGTCCAAAAAACCTAAAAATACACACTCTTGGTTGAATGACAGGGAAAAATCTATTGTAAAACGCTTAGATGATTGGGTTACTGCTGCAGCAAGGCGTGAGAAATTCAGTGAACCCGTATTTGAAAAACGCCCTAATATTGCTCAAATAATCAGTGAGATTTGTGGAATTTCTGAGCGACAAGTCTATCGAGTGAGACGTGAAGAGAGTAAGGGCAATAAGGAGCCAACTTCCAGCACAGAAACACGTGGAAAGCCACGAATAAAGTTGGATGACTTTAATAAAAACGCTTTATCTCGTCTAATTCACAGCTTCTACACAAGACCAGACCCAGAAATACCCACACTTGATAAAATTCACGCCGAAGCCTTAGACATACCTGGCTTTCCAATAATGAGTAGATCCAAACTGCACTCGTGTATCAAAAAGTTGGATTTTGTGTGCAAAAAGAGGAATAAAAAGATGAACGTTTATCAACGTGTGGACATTGTTGCTACCCGTCATGAATACCTGAGAAACATTAAAAAATACCGTGACGAAGGATAGGAAATCTTTTACCAAGATGAAACCTGGTGTAATCAGAACCACACAACAGAGTACATTTGGCAGGAAGATTGCACTGATGAAAACCCTCTTTTGACAGGTATTTCTTGTAAAGGTGGCCTCAAGGTGCCCTCTGGTAAGGGTAAGCGATTAATCATTAACCACTTGGGGTCGAAGAATGGTTTTTTGAAGGACTGCGGGGAATGTTTTATTGGGAAAAAAGATTCAGAGGACTACCACAGTGAGATGAATGGAGAACACTTCGAGGATTGGTTCGAGAAAAAAGTTCTCCTAAGCCTCCCTGATAAATCTGTTGTTGTTATTGACAATGCTCGATATCACTCGCGCCAAACCGAAGAGTCGAAATGTCCAACCATGTCGTGGAGAAAAGCAAAAATGCAAGATTGGCTTACAAAGAAAGGGATTCCATTTGAAAATCCAAAAGATACGAAAGCAGTTTTGTTAACAAAAAGTAAAAGCATTGTTGTCCCCAAACAATACAACTTGGAGAAGATAACGCAGAAGTTTTGCGCTGAAAAAGGAAAGGACATTCACATATTGCGTCTTCCGATAGGACACTCAGAATTGAATCCCATTGAGCTGGTCTGGGCCCAGGTTAAATCTGAGGTGGCGCGTGAAAATGTTACTTTCAAGATAAAGGACGTACAAATTCTCGTGAATCAGGCGTTAGAAAATGTTACACCTGCGAAATGGGCTAAAGTTGAGAAACATTCAATGAAAGTAGAGCAAGAATTTTGGAAAATAGACTTTCATGGACGTGATGTAACTGAACGATTTATCATTGATTTGAATGATGACTCCGACAGCGATTCTGACAGTGACGACAGTGATGAAACAGAAAATTAATTATTTATTGAATCTTATTTAAAATATACCCTTTCTTAAAACAATTGTATATTTTAAATTCTCTCATTCTTGTATCATATTGTTTCATAGCTGCTTGTTGTTAAAGGTTATTCTGGTGTTTTACAAAAACTATTTTATGATCTATATGCCTTTGTTCCTTGCTTATCGTTTCAATAAAAACAATCAAATTGTGTTTCGCTTTGTTTCGAAATGATCAATAATACCAATGCATCAACACTTAACACTTTCCCACTTTTAATTGCACTGTTCAAAAAAGATAACATAAACCCCCGTTTTTATTAAAAATTTGAAGATTTGATGTTTCACAAAAAAGCGCTACCAAGGGGTATTTCGGGTCCCATATCTTCCCAAGGGGGGGGGGGGGGGGGGCACTATACAATGTCTGGCAGCACAAAACTAGGAGGGACTGCAGCTTTGGCCACAATTTCTGTCACTGATTGAAGAATTATAATCGCTTATATATCAATAAATTCTGATCATTGGATGATAATCTTTATATCATTGACAATCTTATTCTTTCCTCTTTCCAATGATGTATTAAATCGCAAAAATAACTCTATAAAAACTCATTATTTTCTTAACGATCAATTAAAACAAAAATTTACGACCGTATCTTCATTGTTTTAAAGGTACGAAATCTTTTATCAAGTTTACTTTACATTTAAGACTTCCAGTTAAGGCAGTTAATTGCTTGATTTTCCATAAACTTGCTTGCTTGAAAATAAAACAGACACGAGAGGCTAGTTAACGCACAGTAAATGAGTTTTGAGAAGTGTTTATCGTGCCTCAATATTTAACTGTGGAGCAACGCACTTGTCTAGTGTCAGTATTCCTAGAGACCAAGAGCACCAACCAAACTCTAACTGAATTTGCAAGAAGATACCATCAGCGTGCACATCCGAATAAAGCGACAATCCACAAAAATGTCAGAAAGTTTCTTCAGGATGGCACTTCGGAAAATCGACACAAGGGAAATAGAGGACGGAGAAGAACTGGCAGAACACTCCAGAATATTAATGCAGTTCAAGTTGCAATTCACAATACCGGAGCCTCCATCAGAGGCCTCATTAACTCCCGTCTTGTTTGCACCTCTGTTTATGGCCTCAAGTCTGTAAGACATCACTCTATGCTGTCTTGGCAATTTTGTCATGACTTAGCCAACACCTCTAAACTGATGGATTTGTCTTTGCCTAAGCTGAAATCTACTTTGAAATCTACTTTTCTAAATTCCTATTAATTGTTTTTTGATTGACCTGCTTCACCTTAACATCCTCCTTTACACTGATGTTTGATTTGTTTTTCTGCCTGCTTTTTGTTTGTCCTGTCTTGTAGCGTTCTGTCGTTGTTTTGTGATGTCCATGGTGTCACGCTTGCTAGCTTCGGCAAATTATGGCGGTCTCCATTATAGATTGCCCATTTTGGTGGTAGTAATTACTTAATTTGACAAAATAACATTGTATATTTTTTGGTGATCTATAAGAAATATATGTGAATTGATTGATTGATTGATTGATTGATTGATTTATCAACATTTTTTATAACCTTTGAATCTCATATCTAACTTTCGTCATAAAATTTCAAGTCTAAGGCTCATCATACCAAAACGAGCCTTTTTTAAGCAGTATCTATTTAGAGGTCAGAGCGGCCAAGGAACCGAAATTGTTGGTCAGTTTCTGCATTTTTGTTTTCCGTATGTAAATGCCTACCTTTTGTAAAAATTTCAAGTCTGAAGCTGATCACATGAAAATGAGACTATTTTCAACATACTTTGAACGTGTCAGATCGGCCAAGGAACCCAAAATTTTGGTGAGACTTTGCGTTTTCCTTTTCTGTTATTTATATTTAACATTCAAAAACATTTCAAACCTGAGGCTCCTGACATGAAAAAGTCCTTTTCACAGTTCCGTTTTTGGTCTCTGGAGGCCACAGGAACCCTGAAAACCCTTACAGACTGGCAAATCATTAATACTTACCATGAAACAAAGACATCTAAACTAGTTAAAATTCTGAGGAAAATGACATGAAAAAATGTGACGAGAGCTCTTGGACTATATCGAAGATGGTAAATACACCGTCTTCTTTGAAGCAGCTTTGTTCGATGCTTTTACTGCAAATAATGAACTTAAAATTATACTTAAGCTTTCGAATCGATTAAACTCGCTTTTTCATAATGTTTGTTACAGAAATATTTGTGTAAATTAACGTCTGACTCCAACGATAAAAGCCAACATCAAATTCTAACATTCGACGTATATTAAATGTCGGAAAAAAATGCAATTGAATATAATTTTGCAGCTGGAGTTCAGTTGAAAATAGAAATATCCCCAACCAAGAGCATTTCTTGATATTTCACCGCCTCGACAATCCAAAAATGAATCATTTGGATTGTGTCATTGTTTCCATCATCACAAATTCTTTTCGGTCATTCTGTAATGTTGCAGTTCTTTCTGCCCGGAGTAACGCCCTCAAAGCCTTTAAGCTCCTAGTTCAAATGAAAAGAACAATTCACCTTTCCCATAATTGATTGCGCAATATTTTTATCATGCTCTACCTCGTTTTCAATATGCTATACCATGACAACCGAATCTCCCGTGCTCAATCATTAACACTATCACAATCATTACACTAATTGCTCATTACTGAAATGAGTCCCGTGTCATTCTGTTACCATATCAACCTTTGCGAAAACGAGGCGGAGTATGGTAAAAAGTATTGCGCAATCAATTACGGGAAAGGTGTATAATTTCTCACAATTTGTGGTTTTGGTTAGCCGTGGTGAACAAGAAAATTTAGCTCGAACTCGTAAATCTTTGCTCGAAACACGTCACCATTGCTGAAAACAGGTAACACATTGCTGGAATGTATTTGTCAATACTTTCAACTTCAAGCCAGAAAGCGTAAGAACGACCAATTGTCTTTCTTTTCCTTCTCAGGTGATGATCTTTATTGAAGCACATTATTGCTTATTAATTGATAGATAGTTACATGTTTTCAATACAACTTATATTGGACAAATAAAGTTAGAGGTTATTCAGAATGCATCTAGAAAATTACAAATAATTAGTTGACATCGTAAAAAGAAACAGTGTAGATCCAGCATAATGCCAGTTTCAGGGGCTTACGGAAAACAATTTTTTAAAGTACGTTTCAAATGAACCTGCACAGTTTTTAGAAATGCTTGGCAAATTTGAAGGTTATGAGATATTTCAAAAATTCTTTTTGCGCTGTGTCAAGCTTAAAAAGCACTTTTTCATGATATGTAAAATTTGGAAGAATAATGAAAATGGAAGAAGAACAACGAAGATGAAAAAAACGAGCTTTTTATAGAAAAAAGCAAAACAACTCAAGTTTTTGTGAGACAAACTTCAATCTTTGATCGTTCAAAAGGCAAAAGAATTTTTCAAAAAAGTGAAATAGATCGCAAGATATATTCCTTTAAAGTCACTTAGGTCCCATATTTTAACACATTCACTCTGTTATGATTTCATTAATTTTCTGGGCATAAGCAATGATCTTTCCACTAAACGGCTCTATTCAACAGAATAATTACACAATTAAACTTCTTGTGCACAAGTCATGAACTTTTATATTAATCCCAAAGAGATACTTTTACAGTACACCGTATCGAGACAATGAATGCAACAACATACAAAGTTAAATGCTCACGTAGTCATTATATCTAACGTATTATATTAAATGTTAATTACCTCGCAGTTGCAAAATCTATCACCCCCGGTTTTCATCAAATCCTTACAAGTTTATAAACACGAGAAACATGCGACCGAAGCGACTTTAAAGAATTATATCTTGCGATCTATTTCACTTTTCTGAAAAATTATTTCGCCTTTTGAACGATCAAAGATTGAAGTTTGTCTCACAAAAAATTGAGTTGTTTTGCTCTTTTCTATAAAAAGCTCGTATTTTTATCTTCGTTTTTCTTCTTCCATTTTCATAAATCTTCCAAATTTTTTATGTTATGAAAAGGTGCTTTTTAAGCTTGACACAGCGCAAAAAGAATTTTTGAAATATCTCATAACTTTCAAATTTGCCAAGCATTTATACAAACTGTGCAAGTTCATTTGAAACGTACTTTAGTAATGTCCATGCAATGGGTATACGTTTGCAATAACTTTTTATGTCTAGTTGAAGAAAAAGTGAAAAAAATAAAATAGAAAACTTTCTGATAAAAAGTGGACAAAGGGCGTATGTTCAATTTTTTGATTTTTTCTACTTTTGAAAATGATGCTCCTTACCTAACTTACCTTGTCTTTTTGTTTTCTCCTTTCAAATTTATTAAAAAAGTTAAAACTTAGTTTCGAGAGAAAAGAATGGAATGGAAAGTCTATTTTAGGAATAACTTTTAGTATTGGTTTGAATAATCTGAGAACAAGAAATGCAAGATGCATGATAATCACTGCACAATGAACTAATACACCAATTCAGCGAAATTCGATTACGTAATGTTAAGGACATCGCGCGGAGGTCTGGTGCCTAATTAATGTACATCGAAACATAAACAAACCCGAGCTCAGTTATAGAAAAGACACTGAGAGAGTCAAGAGACATCATAATCACTCCAATAAAGTAAATAAAAAATTTTAGATATGGGTCCAGCTAATTGTGCTGTGGTTGGCTGTCATAATAGTATGACGAAGATTTATAAATGGAGACAGGAGACTTGTAAAATTCCTGAACATGGAGGTGTTTTGCAGAGAGACTCTCCTTGTAAAGAACCCTTTAAGCTTTATATATTTCCCAGCGTATTGAGAAATGGAGGCGACAGAAAGGAATGGATACGGTTAATGAAAAGACAAACAGCTCAGGGAACTGCCTGGGTTCCTCGTCCAAGCAGCAGGATTTGCAGCAAGCATTTTAAAGATGGTGCCCCAACGAAAGCGAATCCGTACCCGTCTTTGAGTCTGGGCTATGAAAAGAAAGAAACATTTCAAAGGAGACAGTTATTCAAGCACCCAATAAAAAAACCTTCTGATTCTGTCGAAACAAAATTCAAGTCTCCTTTCTTCAACATCATCATCGTCATTTTCAACAACTAGTAGTCAACCATCACTGACTGAGATACAGCAGATAGAGACACAACAAACACCCCAGGTTCTAACGCCACCTCCAGCTGCTTCGTCAACAATTACAAAGCCATTTGTTGAAGCCAACAAGACCGGAACCCCTTCTGACCTCGACCACAGTTATCGTGCCAGCTCGAAAAGGCCCCCTATTTGTCTGGGCTGTGAAACCAAAACTGACTTGATTCATACTTATCAAACAAAAGTAGCTAAACTGAATAAGCAAGTCAAGCAGCTGAGGATAAATTTACAAAGAGAAAAAAGCATATCGTAAAGAACGTCCATTTTCAGTGAACAACATAAAAACTGATGAGAAAATGAACTTTTACACTGGAATTATAAGCATCGCCATGCTTAACCAAATCTTCCAGATGTTGAGTCCATTCTTTCCATTGCTTTTTCACTGGATTGGTACCAAGAAAGTACAAAGGCAGGCTGCTCGTGGTCCATCTGGATGTCAGAGTAGGAAAAGAAAACTGTCACCAAAGGACGCTCTTCTGATGACTCTTATGAGGCTAAGGTTGGGACTTTTGAATGAAGATCTTTTCTTCTTATTTTGAGCAAAAAAATTAACAAAATAAGAAAAAAGTTCTTGAATTGAGAAATATTTGCTTGTCCGAAGAGCAAGCAAAAAAATCTAGCTTAGATTATTTATATTCTTGAAATAAGTCTATTTTGCTTAAAACAAGTAGATTTTAACTGATTTAGTTAGTCCAAATATACTTGAAATAAGAAGGAAAAGCTTATTCAGTTTTTAAATTAAATGGGATAATGGTGATTAAATTTAAACAACGAGGATTGTTCAACCGTTGATATTAACACAACACAAGATATACAAGTAAGTTAGGTTAGATGTTAGTTCTTATAAACGTAATATTCGGAATTGTATCTGTTATATAGTTGCATCAGTTGCAACGGCACACTGTTATCGTCAAATAGTAGATTTTGGAGTATGTATAAGGCTGGTTGACAGGAAATGGGATAATCGATATCCAGCAGGTAAAATATTCCAAGAAATCCCAAAACCGCTTCGTCCAGTACATCAATGGATGATTGGCAGATAATGTATTGATTTGCCATCAAATAGACGTCATCGTTGTGCAAAATAATTGCAGGCGAACCTCCGTTTTTCTTAATAAACAGTTCTGGATCTTCGTGACTCTGTAAAAAGAAAATATTCTATAGCTATGAATGAATTTAAATCAACTACAACTATGATTAAACTTTTAAAACTAACCTGAAGTTCATGGATTATGGAACACAACTTCTTTTGCTTCTTGAATGGTGGAAACATCATTTGCAAATTATTCAGAATGTGGATTATTTTATCATCTGCAATATAGAATATTTACATCAAGTTAAAGTTAAACGTATTTCATGATTTCAATAAAACTACAATTGACATTCTTAGACCCAAGTAGACTTGATAATTTGTAAAATGTCATGATACATACTTTCATTAGGTTTTTTGGGTGGAGCAATGCCTTTAGACATTCCGAAGTATACCATGTATCAATTTCATCACGAAATTTGATAATGGCGTCTTTCAAGTACATCAAAGGTCTTGAATCAACTTTTAAAATCCTTTGGACTTCTAGCACGACCTGAAAAACAATAAAAAATATAATGTTTTACAATTATAATTTCTGTTGAAGTCCAAATCATCTTTACTATTTTCACCATACTAAGCCAGAACATGTATATAAGGCATTCATTATCAATATTAAGGAGATGCATTTACCTCCACAGGGTTTTTGAAACATGGATATTCATCAAACACTTTCTGCACTCTTGTTTCAATAGGGATTTCCTTGATCCATCTTCTTCTGTTATTGAATTCTTTGTTCAGATAAAAACTGACAACTTCAGGATTCGGGTGTGTTTTTTTTGCATTCTTTCAAAAGAGCACTGTAGTGTTCCATAATAATGTCACATGATGGTGTCACAAGATGAAAATAAAATTAGTAAATGTCAACAAATTTGCAATCACATAAATAAGTAACAAAACACATAACTATACACATACATGGACTTTCGCAGTTTTCCTCTTCTAAGGTGAGTAATTTTAACATTGACTGGCCAGGTGACCACTAAGTTGAAGGAGTAAATGAAATGAAAGAGTAAAAATGAAAGCTTGGTCTCAGATCTCTACGAAGTTACATAAATGTACAATTATGAACCGAAAAAAATAAAGAAACTGTTACTAACCACTTACGCAACTTCTGAGGAGATGCCCCTTTTTTTCATCTAGAGTTCGTTTTTCTTTAATAACTGACGTTTTGTTGGGCTTGATATTTGCCCATCGTATCTTTAATTTTGTTGAAAGTGTTCCCTAATAAAAAAACAAAACAAAATTTTATGTCTAAGGAAATAAGGAAAAGTGTAAGATGAGAGTATTCAATGTGCTCACATGTTTGCCTTCGACATCTTTCAAGCCTGGACACGTGACAACAAGAGCCTTGGCCATTTCTTGTAGCTCCAAATATAAATGCAGGCATATATGCACTGCTAACCATATTCGTTATGGTTGCTCTAATAAGCCGGTGTTGAAGATCACTAGGCAGCTTTTCATTTAAACCACAATACTTTGCTAAATCACTATCTTTATAAATAGTGTATGTTGGTGATTTCGATGTAACAGTGTAAGTCTAGAGATAACTACTTTTATAGTTATATATCTTTCCTAAAAATTAATAGAATCAGCAAGGTTTTTTAATCAAGAACACTAACGTCTTGGATATTGCCAGTTGGAACTTTTTCAGTGGTACAATTAAATGACACATCTGCAGAGTCACTGTTGGAAAATGAGGCATCATTACTTGCACTTCCGATTGATGACATAGTTCCTGAGCCAGAGCTGCACGAAACAGTGTCAGCATATTGTGCTTGTTCATCCTAGAAAGTTTATCATAAGCAAAATAATAAGCATAAAAAGCATTTACACTTTTAACTCATCTGCGATGTTTGTTTTGACCCATACCTTCATTCTTCCTAACTTCGGACACTCTTTCTAATTTCGGACGCAATAAATAAACAGACCTGTCTGGTTTACAAAATATACATCCATACTCAACCAAACCACGAGAAATACTAAAATATTTTAACAGAGAAGAGATGTTGAACAATGGTAATCATCACCGTGAAAAAAAACATCGTGCAAGAAATAATTATAACCTATACTACACACTCAAGAGATTTAATGGGCTTTGTTTTCACTTGATGTTCAGTGCGGAGCGGAAAATAATTTTTCTTCGGTCGCGTCAAATTGGAGAAATCCCACTACGGAATCACATAGCAGAGATTGTCTATTAGCTGCGTGCGATGAAAGTCTCAAGGGTCAACTTGAATCTGATTAGATTTCTTTTAATTAAAGTTTGTTTTAACAAGTTTAGCTTTTTTAGACATCTTTGTAGGTTATTATGAAAAACGTTGCTTGCTGATTATTCTAATAAACCTTTACTATATTTAAAACAAATTCACTTCTATAAAATGATGTTATTTCATGCTCCGTTTAGCTTTCAATCATTTAAGATAGGCAGTTTAAAATGAAATGAAATGAAATCTAAAATGAAAGGTTCTCTTCAGGTTTGCTTATATGTGCACACATCAGAAAGGAGAAAAACTCTATGTATAAACACCTACATGGGAGAGTGCTTTACTTTGAATCTTTTTCTATTTTACATTCTATGCTTTTTTGTGCGCCTGCGTGGTTGTATGCGTTTTCTGTTTTCTATGCTTTGTTTTAATTTTTCTTTTCTCCGTGTTTGTCATGTTATGAGCCGACATATCTTATTGTTGCTGCAATTATAATGTTTACATTTACATTGTATGTTTTATAACATTTTCTCTAATTATTTTAATTATTTTAAACACATTTACCTTTAGTATTGATAGAAATATGGCTATTATTAATTAACTTCATCTGTAAATGCATACGATTCAGCTTGTATCTTTTATTCTATACTGAAGATGACGAAAGAATTGTCGAAACACTTTTATAAAAAAAGTCGTATTGTTTTTAAAAATTAATATTCAACTTGTGCTTATTATTCTACTTCTGTTATTTTAGATGTATATATTAAATGAAACTTTCTATGAAAAATCTTTTACTTTTTTACAAGACAATTGCTTGATACACCAAAGTTGGTATATCGGAGTTTCAAGATTTGTAATAATTTTTGAGGTAATGCACATGAAAAAGAAAAAAATGAAGATGAAGAAGGAAATAAATCCAAATTTCACAGTTTTTAGTGCTACTTCACGAGGAAAATAACACGTAAGTTATAATTTTATGTTAGCAGTTAGAATTTAAAAATTTATGAAATGTTGTTTCTTTACATACTTCAACTAAGAACTCATAATGATCAGCTTTGGTTTTTGTCTTAGAAAGCACACAGGAGATGGAAAACAATCTTGATCAACCCATGAAATTGATGAACAATGGAAGATGTATTGGAAGCAGTGTATGATTCAAGACCTATTGTCATCGAAAATCGAACACGTTAATGAAAATGAAAAAGTGTTTTGTCATTCGGCCACTAAAATGGCGTTTCAAAAAATCCTTGAGAATTTATGAACCATACACTTATTATTGTATTCGTATAAAATCAGCATCAGCAAAACACTGTGTTTTCGTCTGTAACGATGTGGAAAATGGTTTTTGTAAGTGTAAAGTAGTTATAAATGATTTCATAAGAACATCGAGTTCTAGATTTTTTGTCCGAACGAAAACCTCTACTTTTAGTGTGAAATAGCAATTAACGATTGTTTATGAAAGCAATAACTTTTCACGTGTTCTACAACCGAAAACATCTAATAATAGTGTGAAATCGTAAAAGACGATTTCTTACGAAAACAAGAAGTTTTCGTGAGAAATCGGCTGACATTAAACTTACTCTTATCGTGAAACTGAAAACATTAAATAAGATAAAGTTTTCGTTCCGCGATCTTACATAAAAACTTCCTCTTTTCGTTACTTTTTGTATGTTTTCAATGCAACGAAAACTCAAAATTTCATGCAGTGAAAACTGTATCCCCTGACAATTATGTAAATGAAGATTCTTTCTTAAAATACCTCATAAATCATCTTGCGGGCGATGTGTAGACGAAAAAAATCAAAGGCTGTAAAGTTGATGTCTGAATTCAAGGAAATATTTGTAGCGCTTAGAGATTCGTTTGCATTTGATCCAACATTGATTTCAAACCTTCAACAATTCATATGTCATCTGTATGACGTGAAGACTGTCAGCTTGGTACGTTAAGTTTTCCAACAAGCTAAAAGCCCCTGAGCCACGACAGATGCCGTCGACACAAGATCCATTGTTGTGACAATGCAAGGAAGAGGGTTTCTTTTGCGACGCTAGTTGTTAAACGCTCCTTGGAAAATTTTCAGAAATTTAAAGTCTAGATGGTTATGACTGGTCTATGGAGGAGGTTAAATGAATGATTTTGGCAGCACCTGCTCAATCTCATAAATTGTGGCTGTTATAAAGCGTAATGCAGAATGCGTTTGCAAAATCCATTGTCTGAAGATTTCCGATTAATGTAACTGAAGTAACTGCGAGAATCTTTCCTCGGATGAATTGCTGTTCCAATTCGTCAATTTATATGAAAGATAGAAAAACTTTCTATTATATATAACTCGTCATAAACAGATAATTTCTATACGACCTTTTCATAACTGTTGATCAGTTCAAAAAATGCTATCTAATGTATATAACAATTTTAGGCGAACTTTACTTTTTGTCCTGTGGATAACATCATCACTACCAATATAGGTCCAGGAAATGGTCCTTAAATAAATTCAGATTGTCAACTTCGAACCCAGGGTCTTTTGCCTTTTCGATATACGGATAGCGGCAAAGAAGACCCTAACACAAAATCTGTGTAATTTTTATAAAAGGTGGCCCGAAGAAACTTTGTCTCGTGCATTCAATTTTTTATATAGTCACATTACAACCAATATAGTGACCAAATATAATTCGTCGAGTTCACTCGAGCTCTTTTCTGCAAAACTTTATAGTTGTTTACATATTTCCAAAACTTCAACAGCATTCTGGAAAGCGGTTTTTCTAATTTGATAAAGATTTTATTCCTTATCAAGGTTGTTACATTCGACAAACTTAAATCATAAAGAGGAGATTGCAAAATTCGTGTGGCGCTGTGTGAATTTTATCTTTGTAAACACAAGCTGTGATTTATTTTGGAGACACATCCAGAAACCATGTATAGAGTTAGCGGTCAGTGGAAAGTAAAAATGGACAGAAAATTAAAACTTGAGTGTATTGAGGTTCAATCTTCCGCAGAAGAAATATAGATAACCAATAATATGGCACACACAGAAAAACAACCTATGAAGATGATACATTATTTAGTAACACTGAGAAAAGGTTTTCATGAAAATGTTTGGGATGAAGAACTCATTCAAATATATGAAATGATTCAACATTGTTATTTATATCCAAATTTGCTAAGTTCACTGGTCAGTAGAAGATGTATGCCAATTTCAAAAGCTCTAGAACCTCTTCTTGTAAAGTGTCTAAGTATTATTGAGTCAGTTATACACTTTTGTCACAAAAAGGACAGAAAAACAAAAACGTTTAAAATTTTCACAATTCTTTGACCTTATGAAGTCTTTCTCAAGTGTCAAGTGTCAATTTATGCTTATTAATATACTTCAAAATAATATGTATATGTATATGTTCAACATATGTAATGCTACCCTATTATATTGAAAAAGAATTCTTTTTATTATGAATTCTTGTAAGATCATGTCAGGATTTTATCCAGGGAATTGTAACATGTGACATATGTTGAGTGAACTTTGTTGTGTTAGTTTCAAGGTTACTATGTGACAGGATAGTATAAATATGAATACCGATATTTCAAATTTCAAGGAAATTGCTTTCTAGATTGTTATCTTCCCCTAAATCGTCTCAGTCCTTCTTGTTATCCCATTCTTCTCTCTCTGAAGGTACTTAATACATGACGATTTTTATGATTTTTATAACCAAATTATGTAACGTATATAGTTTTAAATCATTGCATGAGATCTTGAATCCATTATGGCAGATGATTTGGTTTTGAGTAAACACTGTATTGTTGTTAAGCTCTAAGTGTAAATTTTACCTTTATCCTCCTTTTGTGTTTTACAGTGTTTATATCTTTATGTATTATACTGCTTAAGATATAGAATTTTTAAGTCAATGTATACTTGTTATGAAAATCCTACAAATTTTCATATACCGTAAAGTAAAATTAGATTACATTTTCATTCTTTGTGTGTGCACATGCTTGTTTTAGTTCTTGACTCCATTTCTTAGACCCACACATTGAACAATTTTTTTTGTTTCTAAAACATTGTGATTTCATGGGCCACGACTCGACTTTTAAAGTTGTGGAGCCACGTAATATAGTGACTAAGGTTGGCGCAGGCGAACCGAGAAAATGTTTGAAAATTTATCCGTCTTAGATTGGCTAAAACAAGTCTCTTTAGACTAAGCTTTAGCAAAAAGTCTTCACGAAATATGAACTATTCGCAGAGGAATAATAGTCTTTTTCATGACACCTGATTAACATGATACCTGATAAATGTCAAATCATACATAGCTAACTACTAAATTAGCAACATGAAATCTTGAAATGATCCAACACTAGCATAGCTATAAGTTGTGCGTTCTATTTATGTCCTAGCGTTAACGTTTTCAAGACGGGATATACTTTCAATTAATGCTTTAATGAATTACATCTGAATGACATTAAATATTCTTTATTTTGTTGATAAGAAATAATATCGAGGATATATTGATCCTTTCAGATATCACAATGTAACTCGACGTAACTCATAAACTCTAAAAGTTCTAAATTTCTGAATTTGATACTTGGTGTCAATCTTCCTAGCAGACTTCCTAAATCACAAGCACAAAAATGCATGCAGATTCTGGTCATGCAAAATACATCCACATAGATCAAAACCAACATTATAACTGTTTTAGTTTGTTTTAGTTTGATTAGCAATATGGAAAGTACTTACAAACATTCTTGATCTGAGTTGTCATTCATGACCTGTTTATAAAAATTCTTGAAGAAATTCAAAAAAAACGTTGAATGGTTTTTACAACATAAGATTGCATCTCTGATTTCATATGTACCCAAGGGCATCGCGAAAGTGCAATTGACACTATTAGTCAGGTAGCTACTTGCAAAAAAATTGGAATTGAGAGGGACAATGTAAAACTACTTTGAACTGTTACATATCATCCCTTAGAACTAGAAAATCATTACCGGAATGTCTGAAATTATTTACTGGGCGTGTCCTGTACAATTTTTATTTTGATGACGTCACACAATAAAACCAAAATGTTTTTCGAAATTTTTCAAGTATTATTATATCATTCGATAGGTTTTTTTATGCTGAATTAAAAGCCCAATTATGTCATGGTGTGATTTTGAACATAAAAAAAGTTATTAGGGATAAACGACTTGCAACTACATGGTGCTACTTCCTTTTCGCACCCCTCACGGCTGTTTCGTACGCGAAATTAAGATAAAGCGGAGCTCCCATTTACACCTTTTCAGCAAAAAAACATGGTTGAAAATTTTTTTTGGTGGGGGCCTCGGCTCCCCAGGATTTTTGATGTTACTGTATCAATGTTTCATCTGTTTGAATGAATGCTCTCTCCACCCTGCTCTCCATAGAAAGCCGACATTCCATTTTCTGAGAAATGGGATCATGTGATGTTCGATCATGTGAAGTTTTGGACTGATGTTTATGTCAGGGCATTTTTTATAGAGAAAATCCAAAAATTCTGATATCAACATTTCTACAAAAAAATTGAAACTTGCACAATGTTGTATAATTGTTTATTCGAACATGGTCAAAAATAGTACCCACCCAGTGAATCAAGTTTTTCAACTGACAGTGCCCTGCTGAGTTAAAAATGTTGTGACATCAGCTAAATTTCAAGAAGAGTGTTTCAAATAACTTTATACTCTGATTTGTTATGCAATTGGATGTTGTTGGTATGCTGTTTGACAACAGGAGTACTGTTGCATAAAACTTTAGTGTTCTCTCCCTGAAAAAATTTTAAACATATAATTACAAAAATAATAACAAACTTCTTAGTTTCATGTTTCCAATCATCAGCTGCTACAAATGATGTATAGAATGAAAAAATTCTCAATTTACAAACGTAAACGTACGATAATTGCTATGTCGTAAGATTTTAATAAATAGCGCAATAAAACAGAACAAAAGGTGTAATTATCAGTCTTTAGATTTATAGTTAGATTTGTTCATGTGGCGACATTTTGCAACAATTTCTGATCTTTTGTTTAAAAGTTCAGATTTTTTCTCGAAGGATAAGATCTCTAGTTTCTCCTGTAAGCACAGTCTGCACGTTTTTGACACATTTGAGTACGCCTTTACATGCTTAATGATCGACCAATTAAGGTTTGGTACAGTGCCACGATCAGCAAATCTATCCTCGATCGAATAAATACATCTTTACGAAACCTTCTACAAGTAAATCAATGGAAGAACACTGACCAGGTAACAGAATGGTTTTCTTCTATCGAACAAAAACACGAGTGTACCTTCATCCAGATAGACATTAAAGAATTCTATCCAGCCATCACTAAAGAAATCTTAGAAAACGCTTTGAACTTTGCCAGCCAGCATTCTCAAATAAGTGACAAGGACTTAAGAACAATCCGTCATTGTCGTAAATCCCTGTTATTTACCAACGGTGAGGCTTGGAAGAAGAAGAAATCAAAAGACTGTTTTGATGTAACGATGGGGAGTTTTGATGGAGCAGAAGTATGCGAACTAGTCGGTATTTATATTCTGGAGAATCTTACCCAACAAATTACTGACAAAGAAAACGTTGGACTGTACAGAGACGATGGTCTTATGCTAACCCGCAACCTAAACGGAAGATCAGCGGACATTAAACGAAAGGAAATAGTTTCGGTCTTCAAAGAAATCGGTTTCGACATTGAAATTCAGATTAATTTGAAAACAGTAGACTTTCTGGACGTAACGCTTGACCTCATATCTGAAACATTTAGACCTTACAAAAAACCCAACGACCAGCTGAAATATGTACATACATCATCCAACCACCCAAAGAACATACTGAAACAACTCCCAGTATCAATCAACCGTAGATTAGCAAAAAATTCATCTAACGAAGATGTTTTCAACAAGGCGAAATCCGAATACGAGGCAGCTCTGGAATCTAGTGGATATAGAAACATAAAACGTACCTACAAGAAACCTGAGCCTAACAACCACCGTAGGAGGAGAAAACGTAATATTATTTGGTTCAACCCACCTTATAACAAAAATGTCTCGACCAACGTCGCCAAAATTTTCATGAAGTTAATCAACAAACACTTCACCAAGGAAAACAATCTACGGAAAATCTTTAACAAAAATAACGTTAAAGTGAGTTACTCTTGCACAGAAAACGTCCGCTCGATCATCAATGCCCACAATAAGAAAGTTTCTTCGGACACACAAGCGACCACCAAAGCGTGTAATTGCCGTAACAAAGCAGGATGCCCACTAAACGGGAATTGCAGAGCCACTTCTGTCATCTATAAATGCGAGGTCACCGCACCAAACGAGGAGAAGAAAGTTTACATAGGTTTGACTGAAAAAGAGTTTAAACAAAGGTTCAACGGACACAACCAATCCTTCCGAAACAGAAAATACATGAACAGCACGACCTTATCAACACATGTATGGAGCTTAAAAGATAGATTTCGCTATGTTCTATGTGTGTTGTCAGAAATTTCAGGAATGTATGTGATTGTTTTTTTTCGCCAATTAAATTGCTTGAAAGAGTATTTTCAACCAATGAAAAGACGTGAAATAAATCGTACAAACTTCTGTTTGACTTGTATTTTATCCTAGCTATACGCGGAATAGTGTTCAAAGCGACAAGATTTTGATTTGGGATTTTGATCAAGAGGAAAAAGTGTAAAAGTGAACTGGGTAATATGCTCAGCATCTTAAAAATCACCCAAGCGTTAGCTTATATATATTTAGAACGCCTGCTTTGAAAAAAACATGTTTTATTTTGAGGGAAATAGCTTGATATACTAAATTGACAAATATACTAAATTGACCTCTGCAGATAATATACAAGTTATGTGACCTTCAAATAAAGATGTATTAATTTTGGCAACACAATTCAAAGAAATTTTAAAACTCGAGATAGCTGATATTGACTTACAAGACTAGGGCAAGGCGTATTTTGTTGGGCTCAACAAAAATGAATTTGAAACCATGTTAAATAGATATATAGAGATAGATAATTTATTTGGTAAAGAAGGTCGCTGAAAAATGCAATACAAACTGATGTGGACCTACTGCATGTATATATAAATATAAACATAACACTTGAAAAAGATTTTTAATAAATCGAAATATTGTGAAAATTTCTTGTGTGTTTTTTTGTCTTATATGAACGTACTTATAAAAGGATGAAAGAAGACAACTATTTTTCGTTGAACTTTAAGTTTCTTCCTTCACAGATTCATCAGCTAACTGAACTGGTTTTAAAATAAAGTAAAACTGCTCCTGATTGTCGAGCACTTTCAGAGAAGAGAAATGTATGCTAATATAAACAAGATTCGCAAAAATGCGACTATATATTTCCCCAAAGTTGCGAAATTTTTGTCAATAATTGTGTGTACATTGATAACCATGAGGAAAATGTGTGATAAAATAATTACAGTATAACTACCATCAACCTGATACTCAGATAAAAATGCTGTCCTTACTAATCATGGTGGAACTGAATTTAATACCACAAAAAACTTATAATTTTAGTGAGAAGTTACTATATGGACACTTAGCTAAAAGTTATACGACCTATATGTGACTAACATTTCCCCTGCATATCATCATTGTGTAAAAAGAATTTCATCATAACAAAATGTATGATCTTTATTGTTGCAGAAGCTTGACATCCTTTATACCATAAAATCATGATAAACAATGAAATTCAACAGAACACTTGCTTTTTGTAACTCGGATAAAACTATCTTACAATATCATACAATCAATTTGTATACAGGTTTACTGTACAAAAGAAGAAAAGAAAATTGTTAAAACTAATTTTGATAGCTACAATATAATTCTTTGGGGTAGACAAGCAAATAACTATCATAAGCAATCACAACCTCTACTAACGAAATATTATGTGTATCAATTTAGGACAAAAGAGTTATTTTTAAAAAAGAGATGGGCTTAAAATGACAACTTATAAAACCAAATTCAAGTATATGCCGTAAGGGAAGATATTATTTGCGAAAGAAATTTTTGCGGATAAATGACCCCAAAACGCTGTATTTTGTGGAATAAATTTTTGTAGTTGACAACTTCAAAAGAGATTTTGTAGAATTAAATTTTTGCGGATGCAAGAAATTTGATAAAATCGAAAGTAAGGAAACACCCAATTTAGTGCCTGGGTGTATATACAAACTTTAGTTGAATGGAAAGAGCAGATCTATGGAATATTTTTCACTCTGATGATGACCACTTGTTATCGAAGTGAGATCGAAGAGGCTTTCCCGGAATTTGATTTCTAAGTATTTTATATTTTGAATTTTTTATTGAATACTGATGTTGTTAACTTAGCCTTAACTCAGGCTCTGTTAGATCCTGATCTTCTAAGTTTTTTTTCTACTTTCTATCTTCCAAACAAAATGGCGTGTCACGTCATCATGTATGATTTTGTTGACTGTGAAATTTAATTTCACTGAAATAGTATATAAGTGAATTTGTCAATTTTTTCAAGGCATTTTCGATTGCTCAATTTTATACGTCTGTTATCTAAGTCCGGTTTGTATCTGCTAAATTTTGTTGTGTTTTTTTAATTTATATTCATAAATTTTTTTTTTATCTGCTTTTTTCTTAGTCCTAGTCTAACAGAAGGTAGTTTAACAACTACATTTGTATGACTAAAGATAGTAACATCTACCCATGCTCTATCTGTTTAAAAAATGTCAGTAATAAATGCAACTCTATACAATGTGATATTTGTGACCTGTGGGTCCACCAATTTAGATGTTCTGGCTTTCCAATTTGATATCTTGAAACAGCCCAACTCAGGCAGCTGGCATTGCTCCAACTGCCTAAACTCAATTTTGCCCTTTCCAGTAGACATTTCGGTAAGTACTAATAAAAGTGATGCTTCTGGCTTGGAACTGAGCAGAGATATGTAAAAAAGAAAGATAAACAACTCACTGTTTCTCGTAAAAGCTATCCGTGTCCCTTTTTCTGGTGTGAGTATTGTTTCGCGCGAATATTTTAAACATATAATTTATTCTAATTGTTAAAATTCTAAATGTTCATGTTGGAAATTACAATTATACTAATATTCATTGCATAATTTTCATAATTTTTCCTAGTTGCGCATATTTCAATATTTCATAAAGCTTTCGTTCACCGAACATGCCGAACTATAGACGAGTAAATTAATTATGAAGGATATTCCATCTGTAAACACCGAATTTTAGGGTCTAACTTATCCCAAAATATCTCGTTTTAAAACGAATGTTGAATAATCTTAATCAACTGATAAATGATAAATAAAAGCATAACTTAAGTGTTATTAGCCAGACTTGCATCAGACTTCAGTACTTTTTTTGAAAGATTGATTTCAATGAGAGTCACTTATTTTTACGAGAAAATTTACCAGCATATGACTTATTGTTTATTTCTTTTTCTAAAATGATAATCTTTTTTACAAACATTAAGAAAAATGAAGAGTATATGTGCAAGAACAAGAATCGTCTGTAAAATATCGAAATCTCTCAGGAGATATTTATGAAAGACAAATCAAAAACAACTTAAATTGTCGGTAACACTCGTTATATCTAAATCTTTCTAAAATTTAATTATTCTCAAAAAAAAGAGTCTGGATCTGGGGACACGGATGGCGTTGAATAGAAGCGCGAAACAAAAAGATTAACAATAAGCTGTCAATCAAGTTCAAACGAGTTATTTATCTTTCTTTTTTTACATATCTCTGAACTGAGTGATGAACTAAAATCTCTCCTATCAGATTTGATAAATGTAATCACTGGTCTTGTCACCAATGATGACAAAGACGAAGATGAATTTGAGATCCAATTTCATTCCAATAGTTGCAGCTACTTAAACTGCAATGAATTTAACTCTTATGTTTAAAAATACACCCACAAACCTTTCAGCCTTTCACCTCAACATCCATGTCCAAACACTTTGAAAAATTTGGGAACCTGTTAGCCCAATTAAATTGTGAATTTAGCATTATTGGTGTATCTGAAACATACATAGTTTGGTTGATGATGAATCTGATCCTATTGAACAGGATTGTAGTTTTCCAATCCCAGGATACAAAAAAATATTTTACCCCTACTGAATCTTCAGCTGGTGGAGTATCTTTATATGTATCTGAGTCGTTTACATCTAAACCACGAAAAGACGAAAATGGTCTACGCAAACTTTCGCACAACATTGAATCTGTTTTTATCGAAATCAATGTACCAAAAAAAACCCAACATTATTGTTGGTACAATTTATAGACATCCAAGTATGTCAATCAATCTATTCAATTCTGATTACCTCAAACCACTTTTACACAAAATTTCATCTGAGAAAAAGCAGATTATTCTATTAGATGACTTTAACATTGATCTTTTAAAATGTGATGATGAACCTGAAGTGTCCTAATTTATGGATACCTTAGGATCTAATTTCATTCTCCCTAAAATTCTTTTACCGACAAGAATAACAGAGAACTCAAAAACTTTGATTGATAACATCTTTTCCAGTCCTACTGATGCTGGCACAGTGACTGGAAATTTTTGCTATTCGATTTCAAATCACTTACCACAATTTTGTCTATTTCCCTCGCTTGAATCTGTTGAAACTAATGATGGCCCTTTTTACCGCCAAGATTGGTCCAAATTTAAAAAGGAGGATTTTATCCTTGATTATCTTAACATCGAATAGAACTCTTAATTTGAGAAATTTAGTTATGATCCTGACCGTTGTCTTAATGTTTTCAATGACAAAATCAAAGTACTTATAGAAAAACATGTTCCCACAGTCAAACTCACCAAGCGTCAAATTTAATCTAAACTCAAACCTTGGATAACATCCGGAACTCTGAAGTCAATTTCAAAACGTGACTTCTTTCATCAGAAGTTTATCAAAGCCAAATGCCCAGAAGCGAAAGCCAAATATTTTGCATCTTTTAAGTCACACAGGAATTAAATTGTATCCCTGTGTAGACAAAGTAAATTAAACTACTACACCAATCGTCACTCTAATAACATGAGTAAAGTCTGGTCAGGCGTTCATGACTTAATCGCATCTAAAGCAAGTAATTCTGCAAAACCTATATCAATCTCAGTCAAAGACACAGTAAGCTCTGATCCAGAAACTGTATCTAATCATTTTAACAACTTCTTCACCTCCATCGCTGACCCCATAAGATCTGAAATGCAACCTCCTCATAACCACTTTTCAAGATTTCTCAAAAACCGAAATCAGTACTCAATGTTCCTGACTCAAACGTCCCCTGATGAAGTTGCTGAAATAATTAGCTCTTTCTCATTATCAAAATCATCAGGACCTAACAGTATACCTGTTAAAATTCTGAAACTTATTATAGCTGACATAGCCGAGCCCTTATCTTTTTTAATTAATAGGTCTTTCATTACAGGAGCATTCCCTTCTGTACTGAAGACCTCTAAAGTTATTCCAGTAATTAAAAACAAGGGGTCATCCCTTGATGTTTCCAATTACCGTCTAATCTCATTACTTTCAAATATTATAAAAATTTACGAGAAGATAATGTATTCTCGTATCATTAATTTTCTTAATCGCTTTAATCAAATTTACACTAAGCAATTTGGTTTTCGCAAAGCTCATTCTACCATTGACACCCTTATTAACATAACTGAATGTATCAGGGAAGGACTTGATAAAGGTGAGTTTGCCTGTGGTGTTTTTGTTGATTTACAAAAAGCTTTTGATACAGTCGATCATGAAATTCTGTTAGCTAAATTAAATCATTATGGAATTCGTGGTATAATCAATGATTGGTTCCAATCTTATCTCTCAAATCGCTCCCAGTTTGTAGCAATTGCAAATTCTAAATCTATACGCAAAATCATAAAACATGGAGTTCCACAAGGATCAGTTTTGGGTCCTCTGTTGTTCTTGATCTGTATTAATGATTTGCATTTTTGCATTCATACCTTTGAAACTTATCATTTCGCAGATGACACTCATCTACTTAATTTTTCTAAAACTGTTTGCTCACTATGTGGAAGAGTCAATACTGATCTGAGATTATTATTATTTCACTTTATTTATAGTCGATAGATACAATAAAAATAAAATAGCTGTAATTAGCTAATTAAAATCGACTTTATAAAAAATATACATATATACAATAAATCTCAAGCAATATAACCGAGAGAAGGGATATATCTCGCACAAAGACGGCAGAAACAAGGCAAAGTTGAAATTGAATTGATTACGGTTTTAAATTGATTGAGTGAGGTGGCTTTCTTTTCTCACTCAGGAATCTTATGCCACAACTGAGTGGCAATGTACGAGAATGACATTAGTCCAAAGTTTGAAGTAAGGATTCTGCTACGTTCCAATGTGCTTGATGAACGCATTTCATAGCGGGTCGTTTTAAAAGTAAAAACGTCGCTCATATAAGAGGGGTTCAAATACATTTTCGTTTTAAACACCTCTTCTAGAAGAAGACGGTTATACCGATCATGAATGTTACTCTTAGCTGCTTCACATTTATCACCAAGAAAGATTTTTGTTGCCCGATTAAAAGAGCGATCAATCATGTGTAACAGCCTTTTATTCGAGTAACCCCAAACTTGTAAGTAACTAGTAAACTTAGTAAGTTGGCTTAACGCCAACAGAATATCACTCAATTCAGGAAAAATTCATCATTTTTCATTCTCCTTGGAAGCGTAAAGACTGTATACCTCGTCTAAAGTTGTCAGGTAAAATCCTGACTCCTGTTCATTTTGATGAAAATCTCAAATGGAAGACTCATATTTCAACTATTGCAACTAAACTACGCAGGGCTAATGAGGCTCTCTCCAAACTTCGACATTTTGTCCCCACTAAAGTCTTAACTAATGTGTATCATGCAATATTTGCTTCCCACTTTAGATATTCCTCCCAAATTTTCGGACTGTGTGATAACTCTGTTACTCACAGACTTCTCACACTCCAAAACTTTGCATTAAGACTTTTAACTTTAAATGGGCCGCGAGTCTCAGCTACTCCTTTGTATTCTCAACGCAAAATCTTGAAATTCTTCGACCAAGTGAAAGTTATGAATATCATATACGTTCATAAATTTCTTAATGGCAACCTGCCTATTGATACTCTAGATACACTCAATTTTGAGAGAACTACCACTCATTCAGAACCAGGGGTAACACTCTTAGTCTACTGAAACTGCCAAGTGTTAACACTACTAACTATGGTTTAAATTCGTTTACACGTCTTGCTACCATTCAATGGAATTTTTTGCAAAATCATTTTCGAAACTCTAATTTATCTGAAATCAAAATAGCAAAACTAAAAAAGATATCATTTAACTTTTATCTAAATAAATACACTGAACAGTAAAAAGCAGATTTAGCACCTGATGTTATTATAAAATTGAATTTATAGTTATAAAAAATATATATATATATATTATGTTATTTTACTTATTTACTTATTTATTTTTTCATTTAATTTTGTAAACTTTTTATTTATTTTTTTTATGGTTGGCCCCTATTATATTAGCATAGCTAAAATGGGCTCCCACATCATTATTGATGAAATATTTATCTTATTATATAATCCGCAATTGTGCATCCCACTTTTATTTTAGAGAGTGATATATTTAGTTTTAATTTACGGTCATCTTCCTCTTATATGCGCGTAAAACCACGTAGATGCGAGAGACACTTTTTTCACGATTATTCCAAAAGCACGTGGCATCATTTGACGTCAGTTTTTTTATGATCACGGGGAACCATTGCATTGCATCACCAATCGAACACGACGTTTTTGGGGAAATATCTCGAGGACCAATAGGAATAACTGACACTTTTTAGGGTCCGCGATACGGGTGACCGGGTGACGCAACATTTGTGCCTAAAATGTTTTTGGTACTGCGGCTATGACGTCATCAAAATCTTTGAACGACGATATCTCTGCAACGGTTGATCGTACCGAAACGATCCCATACATTTTTTTGATCAGTTTTTCGAGCTCTACAACATGGGTACACTTTTGAGTTGCGATTCTATGATTTATATTTTCGTCACGGGGTACGTACACGAGAATGGTGGATTTGACCTAATGTTTTCGAAGTTAAGTTCGGTAAAAAGTTCTTACTTCATACGCGATTGGCTTAATGCCACTGTTAGATGATTTAATAGAGGAAAGTTTGACAAACAACGTCAAGAATGCAGCATACGCAGACGATATTGTCGGTGGTGGTAAGTTGAAAGACCTCATAAAGTGGTGGGAAAAACTGAAGAAAATAGGCCCTCTGCTTGGCTACTACCCCAATGACTCGAAATCTCATCTCATAGTGAAAAAGGAAAGATTGGAAGAAGCAAAGGAAATCTTCCAAAAAACTGGCATCGTCATAGATTCAGAGGGGCACAAGTATCTTGGTGGAACGGTGGGAACCCATACATTCAAAGAAAAATACATCACATCCTTGACAGAAAAATGGGTAAATGAAATCAAGCTTCTAAGTAAAATTGCAAAATCAGATCCTCACGCTGTATACATCGCCTTTACTACCGGATATGTGAGTAAATTCACATACTTCTTGGTAACTATAAAAAACGCTGGAGAATTCGTCGGACCAGTTGACCATGCTATTGATTACGATCTCATCCCTGCATTGACAGAAGGTCACGTATGCAACGAGAATGAAAGAAAGCTACTCTCGCTACCTGTCCGGCTGGGTGGTCTGGGTATACCATTAGTCACTAAAATGGCGGAAGAAGAGTACGAGAATTCAATTGAGATGAGCAAGGATTTGTCCAACAATATCATTAACCAAACCAAAGAACTCCCACAGAACAATCCTTCAATTAAGATTAACATAAAGAAACGCCGAAGTTTAAGAAGGCAACAACAACTACAAAATGTACAAGAAACAATGTCAGAACAAGAGAAAAGAGCAAACGAACTTGCCCAGATGAAAGGTGCATCAAATTGGTTGACTACCTTGCCGCTTCAATCTGAAAATTTCTATCTTTCAAAAAGAGAATTCTTCGATGCAATTGCACTGAGATACAGGTGGGATTTGAAGCACTTACCATCTGTTTGCGCTTGTGGGAAACCTTTCACTATAGATCATGTGCTTTCATGCCCAAAGGGTGGTTTTGTGTACCAAAGGCACAATGAGCTGAGAGATACCATTGCAGCCATTATAGGTGAGGTCAAGAAAGATGTGGTAATTGAACCAGCACTGGAACCCCTAAGTGGAGAACAACTTGCTCGTGGTACCATTACAACTGACGGTGCAAGAGCAGACATCAGTGCTTCAGGCTTTTGGACGCGTGGCCAACGAGCATTCTTCGACGTAAAGGTATTCAATGCCTTCGCTCAGAGGTACGCAAACCAAAGTTTGAAAAACGCTTTCACCATCAACGAGCGAGAAAAGAAGAGATCCTATAACGACAGGATACTTCAAGTTGAACGAGGATCATTCACTCCGCTGATCTTTACGACAAACGGGGGTATGGGGATAGAGGCTCAACACTTTCTACGTGCACTCGCAACACA
Organism: Turritopsis dohrnii; assembly: GCA_027922465.2. NCBI lineage: Eukaryota > Metazoa > Cnidaria > Hydrozoa > Anthoathecata > Oceaniidae > Turritopsis > Turritopsis dohrnii. The sequence continues at coordinate 1,884,248 of BQMF02000019.1, forward strand.
CTTATCAGACAAAAATGACGATCTCTTCTCAGAAGTATTGAATTGGTTGCGCACAAAAATCTCGTTTGCATTGACACGATCCGCCATCACTTGCATCCGAGGCACTAGAACATCGGCGACAAAGAAGATCAGAGTAGAAGAAATTCGAATTTCCGAGTCGATTGCATATCATTAAACGGTTTTACGTAATCTTTATAGTTTCTTGCTTCAATTTCAAACAGTGTAAATTTGCATATATCTTATTATACTAATTCGCGATTGTGCATCCGGTTTTTATTTTAGAGAGTGACATATTTGTTTTTTTTTCACGGTCAAATCCTTCTTATTTTTTCCCTTTTTGTCGTAAAACCACGCAGAGACGAGAGACACTTTTTTTGATTTTCCGCGATTAGTATATGCTCCTCCGTTTTGTTATTTTTGGTTTGCGCAGTGGAAATCAGCCGAAAAACGTCTTTGGAGGAGTGCGAGCAATGCAATTTCTTCGTTCGAAATTTGTCAACGATCATTTCGTGAGCAAGAAACTTCGCGAAGAAGACGGGTTTCTTTTTGTATACGAATATTTCAATTGAAATTTGATTGTTTTAGGCAGCAAATCGACGAAAGAACTGACGAAGAAACACAGGTTTGTATGCACGAAGGTATTGTTATTATTATAAAACGTTTTGCTAAACTTTTACTCTTATTAATAAAACAACACGGGTAGCAAGTGAGTTAGTTATTTGTTTACAATGAAAAATCATATTTAGATATACAGAAGAAGTGCAGTGAAGTTTTTAAAAGATAAGCTGCAGAAAGATCGAACGATTAATAAAAGAACAGGCAGCAGCATGTGTGTAAGTGATTAGTTAGCAGGTAGCACACATGCGTAGGTGAGTTTTTGAACAGATGTTTGTTTTTTTCAGATGAAAACCAAACGAAGAACGAGTGGAAGAAAGTCGTGCTGATTTTACGAATTTCTTTTTATAGTTATCAAATAGTTATGGGAGTGCAGCAGTACAGAAGTAGTGTAGATGAAGTTGAAGAAAGGATGATGTTTATTTACATTGGTGAAAATGGTTTTACTTTTTTTCGGTGGAAAATTGTTTGGAAAAGATATAAAGTAATATACGTAAGTACATGAGTCAAACGGATTTAATAAATACAGCGTTAAAAGAGAATAAAAACAGAGTTAAAACGATCAGATCATAAAGATGCAGGTCCTACACGAGCAGTTACTGATTTGTTTTGGTAACGAACTGTTCCTTATTTTATTTATTTCAAAATGGCTCCACAGTTATGAAGTTACGAAGAAAGCATTTTTATGTCTTTCACTGTATAAAAATGGTAGTGAAATTGCAGTAGAAAACAAATAGAAAGTGTATGTTTACAATAGGAAAGTATGCTGGAAAGTTAATCGAGTGTTATTAATTTGTTTACAGGTATGAAATATAGAAAGTAAAAGAGTTTAGAAGTGTTTGATAATGGCTACAGAACATGATCAATTATTGTTGTTTACTATCATGATGATGTGAATTGGTATTGAAAGGTAAAGTTAAAATAGTATCTATTTAGTTAAAACACAGTTAATATTAGTGGATAAATAAAGGATAAGAGGGATGTTTACTGTTGTGTTTTGAATTTTCCAGCGCAGAGGAGGAGCTTTGAACTGGAAATAAAAAATGGCTCCACGAATGTTTTCATATGTTAAAAATTTTTCAGCTATACTAATTCTGTCATTACGTTTGTGTTTTTAATTATTATTTTTAAGGTTAATATATTTTCAAAGTTTCTTTTACTTTGTTTTGTTTTTCTTTAGATTTCGTCATAGCATGATTAGGTTTTTTGTATATGTTTTTTGAATGTTTTCATCTGTTAAGTAGAAATGAAGCACATGATGGGTTATAATGTTGAGAGGGTTACTTAAGAGAAGAATGGATTATGTAATTTAAATGACTGTGCAATGAAACTATCCTACAACAAATAAGCGTTGTTGGCTGTATTTTTCTTAAGTTTATATTTTATCGCGTTTATGCATATTTTGTGTTATGGTAATCGTTTACGTACTATGCCTAGGTATATAACTTTGGCTGTATGATTTTATTTGTGACTTTTTATCTTCTGTGTAAATTTTTGTTCTTAGTTATTGTTTTTAGGATAAATGCGTACTTGAATTTCCTTTTTTTTTTGTTTTGTTTTTTTTTTTATTTTCGGTATTACAATTGAAATATTATTCTTTTAGGCAATAATAAAAAAAGCACAAAGAAATGAAACTCATGGTTTTAATCATGATGTTGATGGTTTTGGGAAGAACTAAATATATCATTTCAAAAATTCATTAATGATTGCAGTCCAGTAGTAACTTTTGAACAAAAGAAAAAGTTGGAAGGTATCATTTTTGTAATATTATTCAATGTTTGGTTTTGTATGTCTGGGTTAACGGTTCTGAGTTATATATTGCGTTTTTTTACATTAAAGTTACTTCTCTTCTGCGTATGTATATATATTCTGAGCCATGTTGCTATTTGTTTCTGTTTTAAATTTTCTGAATGTAAGAAATGAATTAAAAAATTAATGCCTGAAAAGAAACTTTTGCAAGAGTTAAATTCTGCGACACAACGCATACTGAACAAGGGTGGCGAGCGACGCCGCCTGGGATGTTTTTGAGTTGCGATTCTATGATTTATTTTTTCATCATGGGGTACGTACACGGGAATGGTGGATTTGACCTAATGTTTTCGAAGTTAAGTTCGGTAAAAAGTTTTTACCCGGGATACTAGTCTTATTATACTAATCCGCGTGTGTGCATCCCACTTTTAATTTAGTGAGTGTTTGTTTTTTTTGTTTTTTAATGGTCAAAATCTTCTTAATCGTGGTCATATAGCGGCAGTTCGCCCACGCAAGACACATTCACGATTAGTATAATAGCACGGGGCATTTGACGTCAGATGTTTTTATGATCACGGGAAACCATTGCATTGCATTCCCAATCGAACGCGACGTTTTTGGGGAAATATCTCGAGAATCAATGGGGATAACTGACGTTTTTTGGGATCCACGATACGGGTGATAGAGTGACGCAACATTTGGGCCTAAATTTTATTTGGTACTGCGGCTATGACGTCATCAAAATCTTTGATCGCTGATATCTCTGCAACGGTTGGTCGTAGCGAAACGATCCCATACATTTTTTTGATCAGTTTTTCGAGCTCTACAACATAGGTACACTTTCCAGTCCCGATTCCGTAATTGAAATTTTCGTCACGGGGCTTTTGCACACGGGAACGCGTCGTATTTCTGCAGATTCTTTTCGAAATTAAAGTCGTAAAAAACTTTTACGCGAGATACTAGTCTTATTATACTAATTGGCAATTGTGCATCCCACTTTTATTTTAGAGAGTGATATATTTGTTTAATTTTTACGGTCATCGTCCTCTTATGTGCGCGTAAAACCACGTAGATCGAGAGACACTTTTTTCACGATCATTCCAAAAGCACGTGGCATCATTTGACGTCAGTTTTTTATGATCACGGGGAATCATTGCATTGCATCCCCAATCGAACGCGACGTTTTTGGGGAAATATCTGAAGAACCAATAGGGATAACTGACGTTTTTTGGGGTCAGCGATACGGGTGATGGGGTGACGCATCATTTGGGCCTAAATTTTATTTGGTACTGCGGATATGACGTCATCGAAATCTTTGATCAGCGATATCTCCGCAACGGTTGGTCGTAGCGAAACGATCCCATACACTTTTTTGATCAGCTTTTCGAGCTCTACAACATGGGTACACTTTTGAGTTACGATTCCATGATTTATTTTTTCGTCACGGGGTACGTACACGGGAATGGTGGATTTGACCTAATGTTTTCGAAGTTAAGTTCGGTAAAAAGTTTTTACCCGGGATACTAGTCTTATTATACTAATTCGCAATGTGTGTAACACATTTAACTTAGAGAGTGTTTTGTTTTTGTTTTTTTAATGGTCAAAATCTTCTTAATCGTGGTCATATAGCGGCAGTTCGACCACGCAAGACACATTCACGATTAGTATAATAGCACGTGGCATTTGACGTCAGATGTTTTTATGATCACGGGGGAACCATTGCATTGCATCCCCAATCGAACGCGACGTTTTTGGGGAAATATCTCGAGAACCAATAGGGATAACTGACGTTTTTTGGGGTCCGCGATACGGGTGACGGGGTGGCGCAACATTTGGGCCTAAATTTTATTTGGTACTGCGGATATGACGTCATTAAAATCTTTGATCGACGATATCTCTGCAACGGTTGATCGTAGCGAAACGATCCCATACACTTTTTTGATCAGCTTTTCGAGCTCTACAAGATGGAAACACTTTCCAGTCACGATTTTGTGATTTAATTTTTCGTCACCTATTTTCGACACATCCTTTTCGAAATTATAGCCGTAAAAAACTTTTACGCGAGATACTAGTCTATATACTAATCGTGTGTGTGCATCCGCTTTTTTCACGCTTTCACTCACTAAAATTTCGGGTCGTTTTTGCGGTCACTTATTCATAATGGAGTGTCAGACCACAGCGGTTAATATTTTTCTACGATTAGTATAGGGGAAAACATTGCATTGCATTTAATCGTTTCAAATGTTTTGATTATTCGCGAGATCAAGAAACAATAGACAACAACGAAAGTATTGCGCGAAGATTTATTAATGTTTTTAGGGTAAGTACGCTTTAGAACTTTATTGTTTGTTTGTTTTGTTTTTCTTATAGTATGAATAGGGTTTCTGTGTCATTACTTTTCCAATAATACGCGATTGAAGAAATGAATATCATGGTTTTTAATCATGACGTTCTGGGTTTGTAAAGAAAATCGCAATTGTTTACAATTCACATTTTGACACTTTTACGACTTTCGCGTTTGGCTTTTATTTACATTGGGGTATGGATTCCATGAACAGTTACAGCAATTTTAATCTTTTTGTTGTTTACCTGTACGCACAATTTATTTTTACTACTGCATATATCGTATCGTGAAAGATTTATTATGAATATTTTGATGTGTTTCAGATCTGATTTAAACGTTTTTCTGTTCATAACTCCAGTGTTGAACTAAAAATGCTTTGGCTGGAATACCTAGGTATTTTTGATTAATGGAGTGAGAAGTGTTTTTTTCCGTATTATGTATTGACGTTAAGTATTTTCATCACGGGGAACCATTGCATTGCATCTTCAATCAATTTACTTCACACTTATTTACTTTTTACTTCAGTGAAAAAAGCGGATGCACAGCGCGTATTTTTATTTTCCATGGGTTTAAGATCTTCCAAGTAAAACGACTGTTCTGCGTTCTTATATTTAAAGTTCAAAGTACTTACAGCACTGACACCCTTTCTGTTCGTCATGCTGTGATTTAATTTTTCGACACCATTTTTGAGACGTCACTTTAAAAAAAACCCGTAAAATGTTTTTACACGGGATACTAGTAAAATACTATTTGTATGATAATTTTCCAAAAAAAAACAAAAAAACTTTGTGATAAAAAAAAAAAAAAAAAAAAAGTTTTTACCCGGGATACTAGTCTTATTATAATAATCCGCGATCGTGTGTCACACTTTTATTTTAGAGAGTGATATATTTGGTTTTTTTCTCACAGTCAAATCCTTCTTATTTTTTCCCTTTTCGTCGTAAAGCCACGCAGAGGTGAGAGCGTTTTTTTGATTTTCCGCGATTAGTATATGCTCCTCCGTTTTGTTATTTTTGGTTTGCGCAGTGGAAATCAGCCGAAAAACGTCTTTGGAGGAGTGCGAGCAATGCAATCTTCTTCGTTCGAAATTTGTCAACGATCATTTCGTGAGCAAGAAACTTCGCGAAGAAGACGTGTTTCTTTTTGTATACGAATATTTTAATTTAAATTTGATTGTTTTAGGCAGCAAATCGACGAAAGAACTGACGAAGAAACACAGGTTTGTATGCACGAAGGTATTGTTATTATTATAAAACGTTTTATTATCGTGTTTATTGCTAAACTTTTACTCTTATTAATAAAACAACACGGGTAGCAAGTGAGTTAGTTATTTGTTTACAATGAAAAATCATATTTAGATATACAGAAGAAGTGCAGTGAAGTTTTTAAAAGATAAGCTGCAGAAAGATCGAACGATTAATAAAAGAACATGCAGCAGCATGTATGTAAGTGATTAGTTAGCAGGTAGCACACATGCGTACGTAGGTGAGTTTTTGAACAGATGTTTGTTTTTTTTTTATATAGGTTTTTTCAGATGAAAACCATAGTCACAAGAAAGAGATAGTCTGGGTACTCGGTCATTTTCGGGTTGTACCAAATCGATGTTCAAAACAGAGGGGTGGCCGGAATCTAGGGGCATCAAGTTCGTCAAAATGGCTGCAGCGCAAGAGGATTTTCTATATGGAGACGACCTTGATGCTATTTTAGCGGCGATAGATGATGATGTTTTAGAAAATAATATTGATTTTGAAGTGTACCTAACTGCTGCTATTGAAGAGATACCTCCTGAAGATACAAAAGATTCGTTTAATTGTGGTTTTTGCAAAAAGGTTTGCCTGACGAAAAGAGGGTTATCACGCCATACCAATGCAAAACACAGAGATAGAGAAGAGAGTGTCGTTAACAATACTGATACCAAAGACGCAGAACAGATGATGCACCCACTTTATTATAAAAAACACCTTGAAAAATGTGTAATTAAGTTAGCTGGTGATGAGTTGTATCCTGAGGAGATCATAAATGAATTCAAGTCTTATAAAGTTGGTAGCCTTAATGATGTGTTACATTCATACCATCTTATTAAGGAAACGATAAAATCTTTTGATGGGAATGCAGAGAAGTTTTATCCTTTGTTTTTGAAAGATATAGCTGATGCTGAACAGCCCTTTGGTGCCAGTTTAGGCCGAGATTCCAGCTTACTTTTAGGATTAGAAGTAGTGTGTTATGTCACCTATCAGGATCTACTTTTAAGGATGATGTTGTAGAATTTCCTTCAAAGTTAAACGAATTCTCAGAGAAAGAGAAATCAGTCATATGTTATCTTGGGGGCTACGTTTTTAGCACGATGTATCGCCGAATACGATTCTCTAAAACATCCAAAAAATTGTATCATCGTCAATATTCATGCATACTACTAGCTGGCAAACTGTCTGAAGATGACCATAAAGATCTATCACAACACAAATTGGTGAATGCTTTGAATCGTGGTGGATTGTGGAAGGTTTCAAATGAAGTTATACTCATCTTTACATCTGCCGAGTCACTATTTAGTTCAAGTGTCAACAAAAGCTGCAATAAAATTGATAGTAAGGAGATAGTTTCATGTCTCCTGAAGAACTGTGAAGTAAAAGCTAATTTTTCAAAAATATTATACCTTTGCACAGAGTCAATAAAGAAAGAAGTTGCACTGAACTTGTTAGAAGACCTCCTCATGCTTTATGTACGAGTCAGAACATTTTCATTTGTCAAAGATAAACAACAGTTATTTAAATCTGACACAAGCAAATCAAGATCACTACGTACTCAGTTAAAGCAGAAAACTTCCAGTTTGGACCAAGGTCGTTAAACCTACACTTATAAAAACAGCTATTTTTATAGCTACACATTAAAAAAAACATTAACTTTGAGCATAATTATTGTGTTGTTTTTTAAAAAATAATTTGTTATTATTTTCATTTCCCACTATATTTGCTATTGATACTATAGAATTAGGAGAGAGATTCATAAAGAACAAACACTCTCTCCTCTCTACGCAAAATTCAACATTCCTAACATTCTCAAAGTACCCGGGTTGTTAATAACGGAGATAACAAGAGTACTACAGAGATTACAAGGCATTTGTTCAGCGCCGTAACGTTTTATTATTATCTCCGTCTTATTATCCCCACATTAAATTGCTGTCGTGTGACACAAAAACAAAATTAAAACGAAAGTTGGAAGTTCGAGCCTGTAGGTTGTGTTATCTACAATTCGATACTTTTAGCTATGTTAGCTAAACTTTTGAAGGTATTTATATCATACCGTGGATGCAAGAACTTTCTTAGCAAGTAAAGTCTTCGCTAGCTAGCCATAATGTTTAATAATAATGTGTGGCTTTAAAAAAACCCGTTTTTTTAGGAGAATTCTTTTGTCACTTCATCGTTTAAACCTCTTCCTGCAAGGTACAGGCTCATCACTGAATTCAACCACAGCATTGTCAGCTACGTTTCCATGCACAATTGGTTTGAAGATCTTCTGGTTTCGAATGGTGTTATCGTTGTAACCAAAATCACGTATTGATGGGTTGTCTTTGCGTGCTCCCATCGACCTTTGACGACCAAAGTAATTTTCTAAAGGATCTTGACACAAACGTTCAGTAAGCACATAAGGAACATTATGGCTCAGTAAATACTGAACTATCTCGATAACAGAATTGACTGTAACCTTAATACCTTCGTATGTTTGCCATGATATAAACATATTTGATTTTGCTTGTTTAGAAAAATTACCTGGTCGACCTTCGATGGATTGTTGCCAATCTTCAAAATACTGCAAAAAAAACTTGACGTAACCAGACAAAACGTGCATCATCGACTGACGAGAAAGGAAGAAGAAATGGCTTTAATTTCTTCTGGACTTCTTGTGTATTCCGAATGTTCAGGATATCGAAAAAACCATCCATCATGTAACAAAATTTGGCAGTACCAGCAGCTTCAGCTGGTCCATATTCAGTTAATGCAGTGCTGACGGTGGAGCTTAAAACTTGGGCTGCTAGTTTGACATTCATGATTGAAAATGATGATAATTTCATGTGATCGACTGATAATTTCGGAAGAAGTTTTAAACCACTTCTTTGATCATCCTCAACCATGTCAGCAATGTGATTCCAAAGTATAAACATACCGTCGTTCCACATAAAGCGTGTACCCCTACCAGCACCAGAGTTTGAAAAACAATTCCGGGAGGTCTTGATCAAGTGAGGAGGATCAGATACGAAGTAAATAAAACGTTTTTCACGACTAAATAAATTGAGAGTTCTGTAGGTCACATCAACATCTGGGTTTAAATCATCAGCTTTTGTTAGGAGAGAATGCATACGAAATAGCTTTCGGTTTGCTGATGCTCCATCGCAAGTTGCAGCAATTACTTTCAGTTGGCATTGTAATTCGCATATGCTGACAGCCTTCCAAAATAATGGGAACATTTGACTAGCTGTGGCACCATTTGTTGCAAAATTGGCTAAGCTGAACTTAAATGGATTTACGATACTTCGAACGAGAAATACCAGAACATGAGAAGCTAATGTATCCACCTTATCCAGAGTAGCATAATTTAGATTGATGTCACCAAGATCTACAAAGCCTATGAGTTCTCCAGAGTGTTTATCCCAGACTAGGTTTTGCTGGATTTTCATCTCGTCAAACAGGAGAACTACAAACTTTTCTATGTCACTGAATTCCCTCACTTTGTTTTTTAATTCAAGGACGACGTCTTTGTTAAATCCTCGTTGCGGATGGATATAATTTTTATAATCTCTTAAACGACGTCGACTAGGCAAGACAACAAACCCAGTTCCAGATTTCTCGTCATAACGTATATCATCGTAAGCGGCTGGTGATTTTGATGCCAACGATAAACAATATCTTATTATCATGGGGTGGTAACGTACTCCAGATTTTGTGGATGAGAGATATTTTTGTTGCTCTTCCCAAAAAAACTGCATAAAAGGAGATATTTTGGATTTATCAGTGTTACTCATGATGGTGATGAAATCGGTGCTGAGATCAGGATTCACAGATACAGAGGATGATGACAATTCTTCCTGAAGTTTTGCTATGTCAGCCTTCAACGTTTTATTTTCGAGACGATAATTTTGTATTGTTGCTTTTAGTCGATCAGGTGATGTTAGAGAAATTGGAGCTTTTAGTTTAGCTGGGACAACCTTTAAAGATGCTGATCGTTTCATGGATTTACAGACTTTTTTTATTTGACTGTCACATTGCTTACATAAAACTTCAGACTTTTGCAACAGTATACAATCTGGAGATCTGTAATACTCTGTTTGTTGTAGTGGTTGGTCATCAGAAAACATGGTGAATTTTTTTGGAGCAGCATGCACTTTTATGTGCGTTGACTGTAAAAGTGAGGTATCTGATATTCCAGGGCAAACAAGATAACTTGATATCACCAAGATTAATTGTGACAATGTTATGTTTCTGAATGATCGCTTATACAATTTATAGATATCATGATCATCTGGAAGGCTCCAAGTGTATGCACGAATTGTAAACAATAAACTTTTATCGACAAAAATTTCATATTGTGGAATTGAATGGATCTCATCATTCCTAAAGATCTTAGCCAAGCCATCAGATATATCTATATGCCAACCATCAGGAATCTTTAACTTTCTGATTCTGTTCACAAATTCATCATATGTTTTATAAAATAAATGTGTGTTTGTTTCAGGTGACACCAAACTTTTTTTTGATAAGATATTACAAGCTGATTGTCTTGGTTTGGTGCTAATGCTATAAAAGAAAATGTAAAGTCATTATGTAACTATGTTAGTAGCTACATCTAGAAATTACTCCGAAAGTTGTTTATTTTGTGGTTATACTCTAACCTTGTAGTATTGATGCTCTTCTGAGGTAGATTTAATGATGGTATAGATCCAGGAATCAATGTTTTCCTCTTTTCATCTAAGATATACATGGAAGGGATATTTATAACTGCTAAGATATACCACATGACAAGATCCATGTATGTTTAGCTAGGTCCTGTCATCGTATACAAACAGTGTTCTAGAGTTCCAGTATTATAAAACTGTGTTAAATCAATAGATACTTACGTTGAATTATTTGCTGATCGGAAAAATGTTTTTCACATATATGCAGAGAACGTTTATCAATCTGAGCTCTGAACTTTTTATCAATAACCCGATCTCTAGTGATTACGTTGATCAACTTTTCCCTCCATGTTGTATTATATTCATCATTTGCTTGAGGAATACCAAATATTGAAACTCCACGAGTATTTCTTGAAGTTGGACAACCAAATATTGAGCAGTTAGCGCCAGGCATAACGAAATGTGAGCATAGGAAAGTAAACAAGTACTGTAGAAAATGCTTGTGAAAGTGCAAACTTTCCCGCGAACTTACTTTCCATGCATCTAGAAGTAGCCTGGGCACTAAAAAATTCGGGAACGCAACATTATTGCTGGCTTTGGCTTGCGCGCGCGGGAGTATCCAGACTATCTCTTTCTTGTGACTATGATCAAACATAAAATGATACACAGACAAAGACATTCTTGTTGTTGTTGGAGCTGTGAAGAGGAAACTGAGCTGAGCTGTACGCATCTAAAGCTTAAAAAGCACTACAGACCACACATGAAACAAACGATCTCTTGTATTTATAAAGGCTTAAAAGAATCCCAGATACTTTTCAAAAAACGAAAGCATTCCTTTTTTCACACACTGTTTTTACTGTAAAAAACATTGAGAACATGTTTTTACAGAAGAATGAACACAGTAGAACCATCGGTTTTGGAAGTGTAAATCTTCTTTTAAACCTATTCAACATTGATCAATCAACTTTTGGAAATCATGTGGAGACGAAAAATACCCGGATGGTCACATGGCGGTAATCAAGCCAATAAACTAGCGCTATGAAAGTTAATTAGCACCCTTTTGCAATAGTGGCGCTTCATGTACCAATAAATATTGAGACGGCTTTTGTGTGAACCAATGAAATTGGAGAAACAAATATGCGTAGGTTTGGACAGTAAGATGAAAAAAACAAAGACGATCGTAAAGGCTTTCTTGCTTACGCAGAAATCCAAAAAACCAAAGCCGTTTTTAAGGTATTTCTTGCTTTCGCAGAAATCCAATGATCTATCACGTCTGTTCAACCATCGAGAGTGGTTTTATATGAATTGATGGTATTTTCCTCTGATTGACACCATGTAACAAGATTTTGCTGAGTTAAGTGCTAGTATGTTAATGGTAGACCTAATATCCTGATTTGCCAAAAATCAACGAAACCTTCATAGATCTTTTGTCTTCCGCAATATATCTTACGAGAAACTTTCGTACTTTTATCCTACACCCATTCAATTTCTAAAGACTAATTCTAAGAAAATTTATATTTTCCATAAAATGAATTACACTTTCACTTTTTTCGTTTTAACACAAATAACACGATAAACAAAATAAACACTTAAAAACTACTATTACCTAGACGTATCTTACTGAGAAATTCTTAAAGAAAGCTTAGTATGGTGGGTCAACATTCAGCTATCACTCTTTCAAAGTTCAGCATCGCTTTTCTACTCCTCTTGAAACATTTCAAAAGAAAACATAAATAAATTTATTAATACAAATAATATTATTTTAGACATATTTTTACTTGTGCAAATCTATGTTATAATTTATTTAATTAAATATTTTCACATTATTTTTCATGTATTGAGTCGTTCAGCTTAGTCGTTGTGGAACGTTATAGAATCAGGTGACGTGGGAGTTTGCACTTCATGGCCCGGTCCTGTTATTGGTCTTGGCTGCAAATGTATTGGAACTAAAACATAGGATAATCCAATCAAACAGCGACACAGTTCCGAGGAAACATAAGTTGAGAAAAGTTTAAAAAAGCAAAGGGAGAACGCTTCTATCAAACATTCTCCAAGCCAACATACAGAAGAGCAATATTTTCCGATGTTACCTTAAGGTACTTTTGCACTTAGTGGAATGGATAGATTAGTTTCAAAGTTTATTAAATAGGGAATATTAATGCACGGCTACGATGAAATAATGTATTACAATGGACCTACTTGTCGGATCAATCTGGAAATGAGCAGAAGTAAAAGAATCCGCATGAGGGGATTGGAAATCACGAGTATAAAAACTAAACTTCGACCGTGGAAATTCTTCGCTTTCCGGCATCGTAGATTGAGCTAAAAACGTGAAAACAGTTCAGCCACCCCATATATACAATAAATGAAAAACAAAAAGGGAAATAATTCGATGGATGGACAGCCAAAAGACTCATCTTAAAAGAAAAAGTATTTATTTGAAGAAAATACATACTCCGGTTATTGTGTCTTCTCCAAGGTAATCGATCTCTCCAACTTCTTCTACAGATCAAAAAAAATTTCAAAAAAGTAAATACTAAAGCATTCACAAATCACGTGACATGTCAAATGGGAAAGACGGGACGAACAACTCCCATTTCTTGCTTCTTAAGAATTTTTTACCTGGTGTAAGATGTTCGTTGGGAGACAGTATCATACAGTGGACTGTTATATCGTCTAGAACAACAATAACAGATATTTTAGAATAAAGACTTTTCTATACGACACGGGAGGCCCCCAAGAAAAAACCCTCAAGAAATTCTAGTTGAAGCTCGTTTTAGCTGTGGACATCATGATGGAATACAATTTCTTACGCTGCCCTTGGAATGTAATTCAGATTTGTCGAAACACTGTCCAACAATTTTCTTCTTTTGTCTCCTTGCTGGTGAATTGGTTCGAATCCTATCGATTTGATGCTGTGTACACTATTGGAAGAAACGCTTCTCACTGACTGGTTGATTTGAAGAGGGAGACTGAAGGCAGACGAAGAAGCGTTCATGTCATCTTTCTCATCATTGGTTAGATTCAAGGTTGAGATGTCATGTAAATTCAACCTATAAAAAAAACAAGTGATATATGTTTTCAGGCAAGACTTTTGAGACGAGGTTTTTCTTTAGGCACAATGATACGTTCCAAAGAATTATAAAACTAAAATCTTACATTAAACTCTTACTCTTGTTGTTACTCTTTCGTAGGCTCGTTTAAAATTTGTAGCAAACGTAAAAGCTACTTTTCATGTTTCCTTTTATCAAGGTGTTGATAAACATTAAAGGTGCGTTATCACTTCGACATACACACACACAACAGAACAGGTGAATAAATCTTCATAGAGGTTTCCTGAATTTATTTTCATTGATTTTTTGACAAACTATCTTATTCGCCTCGATTTGATGTGATAATATGAGCTGTTCTTAGAAATAGTTAAAACAAAAACATCTGATATTGTGCCTTTAATTTATTTCAGAGAGTGCATTAGATAACGGTAGACAGATGTTCGTAATAACAATACTTAGGAAAAAAATAGTGGCATATAAAGAATAAAAAGGTCGCGTGAAGATCCTTTGCGAGATCCTTAACGACATATTCTTCCGATGTATCTTTCCTTATCACTTACATATGTATTAGAAAAAAATGAATAAAAAATGAACGGTGGGAAATATAGATCAAGGAACGTTATTCCGATTTTAACACTTAATTAAAATATCTCTCAACCACCTAAGATCAGTTATCAAGAGGCAGACGAACTGAGTGAATACAGAGTACTAAGAATAACTACGAGTGATTTTAAACGATCGCAAAATAGAAATCTAATTGATCACGAGACATCATGGGAAATTTTGATTGACAGTGTCAAGCACTCGCAATTTTGATAATCTCGTCACTCCTTTATAGAAGTAACACGGTCTTATAGGGGTAAGAAAGGGCAACAAATGACCAAGAGTTCGTAAAACAAAAAAGATTATATGAAGTGGCTTTCGGATAGCAGTGGTAAAGTGTTTTTTGTTGGAGAAATACATCGAAAAAACCTCGAACATCAGGTTTTTAACAGACATTGTTGAATTTAATACACACAGATAGTGAAACGAGAAGTTCTGCTGAATTAGTTGCAAAACATGTAGCTAATATAAAAAAAGCTTAAAACGTTATTGCAATAGAAACTCCACACAATAGTAAATTCGCTTCATTTATCTATCTATCGCTGAACTCATTTACTTGCATATATTTAGTATGAAAAGATGAATTATATCAATTGTAATAGATCAAGTATGTAAATCAAAAGACAAGCAACACAAGCCGCATTGGAATGAGAGAGAAATGAAGGCTGGACAGAGCGAAATGTTTTTGACGCAACTTACAGCGAACGGAATTCAACCGTAGTCACTTGAATTTGTCTGTCTTTTTATAGCTGACGATCACAAATGCCTTTAATAATGCTTCTCGAAGGAAACTAAACTTACTGATCAATAAAAATCAATAACAGTCCAACTGTTACTGTTGATATTATCAAGAAAATTCCCATGACAACAAGGCCAATCACGTAATAGGGGTTACCATATTCGTTGTTTGTTTTTGGAGTTGATATTCCTGTACCGGTAACAGCTGAAATAAAGAAACACGTCAGTATGACTAAATAACGAATTCTCAAAAATGTTTGAATCATCATATAAGTAAAGTAAATTCGTTATTTTTAAGTAACTATACGGCCGAGGAAGTATTTGTGAAGTGCTATGAAGGAATACGTAAAGGACTACGGGTTATGGAAACTCTGTTGCCGAGACATACGAGACAAAATATTTCTAAGTTCTTTAATCGAATAGCTTAGTAGAGTTGTTTATGCGTTTACCTTCAGTTGTAATATTTGGTGCTACTGGGTTGGTGTTTATGCCATCTAATCTTGCTGATAATTGAAACCTTAAAAAGATAAATCGATAATATTTTATCCATCAACACTTTTCGGATGATAAAAGCATACTGAATGAATTCCATTGTATCAGCTAAAAGCATAGTCAAATATGTGGGAAGCTATCATTGCTTCGGTCCTATCACTATGCAGTCTATTGATTATATGCGACATGATGGCCACAACAGATGATTCATAAACATGGATAGATTTTCGGATGATAACGGTTTTTACAACTTCCATAAAGAGTACACTTCAAAGAACAGTTGGACAATTGATTAAAACAGATTATATTCATTTTTTCTTACTGAAACTGTACCAACATTTGAAGAGGGCATACTTGTAAAAGCAGTGCATGTTTATTTTAGTGCATATCATACATAAAGTCGAAACTCTATAATTCGAACATCGATAATTCGAAGTCTCTTCTAACATGAACGAATTTCTTTGTCCCTTGGGTGTTCGAATGCAAAAACAAGTTGAGGCCGGTTTCCACTTCATTGGTTGTGGTCACATGTTTTCACTCGCTCAGCAGTTCAAATCATTGGAACCACCAGGCAAATGAGATTGCGTCGCACAATCAAAAATTAGTTCCGCTCTGTTGCATAACCACAGCGTATGAAGCGGTGGAAACCGGCCTAAACTGTGTGTACATAGGTATAGGTATGACACCAACTCGATAATAAAATAAGTCAAATGAAGTTGAAAGCCAAGACAAAACCAGCAGGATATAATTTCAACCAATGTTTCGGTATATCTTCAAACACAAAAGTCTTACTTGTAATCCCTGCTAGTATCGACAGGACCATTACATGGTATGTTTACATTTTTCGGATCCTCGCATTCGGCCTGTGTTCCAATTTTAAACTCGATCTCGTTTAGTTCATTTTCAGTACGATTTTGCGATACGTCACGACGTTTTCTCGTCACAGGCGTCTGACCAACTTCAGTTTTGATTGTATACGCGAGGTATTTGCGCATGTAATTTTTGTTGACATCTTTCTTGTAATTAACATTGTACCAAGATGTACGTGGCAGGGTAGCATAATAACCAACTAAAAGATAGAATTTGATTAGGCATGAACAGACGCTAGTCAATTTACACATGAAGAAGATTAAAAACTTACAGTCACGGTCTTCAGAATAATCAGCTTGTAATTCCACATAGTACTCTTCGTAAATTGGTTCGAAATATTGTTCAACTGGTATCTTTACCACAGTCTCTTCCTTTTCCACGGTCTTTTCAGGATTGATGTTCACGCGTATTGTGATTACTGAAGAAAATTTTTTAGGTACACCATTGTCTTCTGCTTGAAGGCCTAAACTGAAGAAGCTGGTTTCGGTGGAATCCAACGGTTTATTGATGCGAATCTCACCAAACGAATTGATTTTGAAGTACTCGTCTGAGTTTCCAGATACTATTTTATAATCCAGTAACGAACTATCAACATTGTCTTCGTCTTTCGCACGAACAACAGCAACAAGTTGGTCTTCGCCAAGAGTCTTATCGATAAAAACTTCTTTAGACTGCGTCAAAAACACCGGCTGCTTGTCATTTATGTTCAAGATTTCAACGATAACCGTGACAACTGTAACCATTGATGAAGCCAACGAGTTGCTTAGCGAAACAAAAAATTTATGTGACGAGGCTTCATCGTATCTAATGCTTTGTTTGACTGTGATATCTCCAGTTAACGGATTCACCATGAAATGTTGCACTTGCCCATCATCCTTTATCTCGTATAAAACCACTCCATGCCCATTAGGTATTGTTCCACTCACAGTAATAACCCATTCGCCAACGGTTACATTTTCGTAGATTGCTGTTTTGTATACAAGTTCAGAAGCATTAGGTTTCTGCCGATCGTATATATGCCTTATATATATCTGAGCTGGTACAGACGATTGCAGTGGCGGCTTTCCATTATCAGCAACATCGACGAAGAACAATAATTCTTTAACTGACGCAAGCAAACTGATATTTTTCAAGATGACATTACCAAAATCGTCCACTTCAAAAGCATCATTCGACGAAGTATACGACAATTTACCATTAGAACCGGAGTCACTATCGGTTGCATTAATTTTGGTGACAATGTATGTAGACATTGTAATAGTGACATCATAGTTGCGAGGTTCCAGAACAGGTGCGTTGTCGTTTTGATCTATCAAACTGATCAGGACTTTAGCGTATCCTTCTCTAGGGATTTTGTTCGAATCGGAAGCAATGACCGTCAATTCAAATGTATTAACATCCTCAAAATCCAAATTCGTGATATTGGTTATATGACCAGTGTTCCTGTCGATATCAAAGAATTTACTCGTAATTACGTCATGCAATAGTCGATATGTGATCGTATCGTCGATGTCTTTGTCACTTGCATTTACGACAACTGACAAAAGACTATTTTCGGGTACATTATAAGCGTATGAAACGTTTTCAAACCGTGGATTGAACTCGTTTACGTCTAACACGACGATTTTGATAGAGATTGTTGTAGCAGCCATTAGTCTTGGAAAACCATTGTCCAATATCGTCACATTAAACTCATAGTTATCCATGGTTTCATAATCAAGACTAGAATTCAGGAAGAGATTACCAGAATCGGGTGGATCGAAGATTAGTATACCAGTTTCTTTGTCTTCCTTATTGAACAGATATTCAAGTTGACCATTCGACCCAATATCAGTATCATAAGCAACCAAAGAAATTAGAAATGTTCCAATAGGAAGATTTTCGGGGACTTCTAACGTGTATTGGTCATTGGGTACAATAGGAGCATCATTCACATCATTAATCTTGATATACAGGTTCATGAATGATTGATACTTGCCGTCATTCACTTGACATGTTATCTCATAAAATTTGACTTGAGAGTAGTTCAAACGCCCAGTATAAAACAAACTACCATCGGCATTCAAATCAAAACCAACAACGTTGTCAACCATCGAGTAGACAAGAGGGTCTTCATCTGTATCAGCCGCAGAAAATTGGTATATGAAAGTATGGTCATAGACTCCCTCACTAACGCTAACTTCAACTGAACCATCAATAAAATAAGGAGGACCATCATTTTCATTGACAACGTTTATATTGATAAAACCAATACTTGACAAAGGAGGATATCCCAGATCTGTTGCATTATACTCAAGGAAATATGATACTGTAAATTCATAATCCAGTTCACCAACTAAGATCACTTTATTATCCAAAAATCCAAACTTGTCGTTTCCATTAGTCAGTACAAAGTTCACCACCCCTGCATCACCACTGTCTTCATCCACATAGTCGATAATTGCAATTACAGTGCCTATTGGTGTCGATTCGGACAAATTCAGCAAAATCGTTTTGTTTCGAAGAGTAGGCACGTGGTCGTTTCTATCTTCTATGGATATTTCAATAGCAGCAACATCGATGAAGACTCCATCAGACACAGTGCAAATGAAGCTGTAATGTCTTCGATCTGTATACCTCAACGCTACAATACTACTTATCCATTGGTTATTCCCAATCATGAACACAGAAGCATCGTTACCCATCAGTGTGTAACGCAAAACATCCAGGTTATCAGCATCTGATGCTGTTAGTTGCAATATGTTGTCAATGGCTTCATTACTCTCCGAAATAGACGCAGAATACATTCTTTGCGAAAACTGTGGTGATACATCATTTTCATTCTCAACATCAATGGTAATAACGACTGGTGTAGGGTTTGATAACATTGATACACCTTTATCTGATAAAAACACTTCTAACACATATCTTGTTTCATTTTCATAATCCAAGGTATTAATCAGAGTTACCAAACCAGATTCATCGATATTAAAATAGTCATTGGACTGCATGGAGAACTGCACTAAGCCATTTTCTCCATCGTCGAGATCTGTTGCTGAAACAAGAAGTACCTCAGTACTAATAGGCAAACTCTCAGAGACCGTTAGTGCATAGCTGTACAAATTGTCTTTCGGGATAGGATGATTATCATTGACATCATTCACTGCCACAACAACAGTGGCAACAGCTGTTCCATCATAAAAGATGCTACTAGCAACAACTGTAAACTGGTACTTATCTGTTATTTCACGGTCTACGATGCCAACTTGAGATATCATTCCTGTGACACTATCGATGCTAAATATGTCACTAAATCTATCATCAAATATGGAATACCTGACTGAATTTTCAGATATACCATTACTGACATTGGCACTGACCGAGAACAAATCGCCAACATCTCCTGGCTCATTGATGGACCAAGTATACTCTGTTTGAAGGAATGCCGGTTTCCCAATTGACCGATGGATAATTTGGATGGAAATCGTAGCAGTTGCAGTTGTAAAATCGGCTGTTATCCCGTCTCCTTCGGTTAAGAGTGTTTCAATTGGATTATAAGCCTCAATGGTTAAATCCACATTCACATTTGCCAACGAGAGCACCGCTTTTGATAAGGAAATGACCCCGGTATCTTCCGAAATGCTAAACAAACCTAGCTCATTGCCACTCACAATACGATAATATATAGTTTTTCCTGTCACTACATCACCATCTGTAGCAAATACTTGACCAACAGTGCTATTAACAGCTGAGTCGTGAGCTGTTGCAAACTCGTAGCTACTTTTGGAAAACACTGGACTGTATGTGTTTACATCAGATAAGTTAATGACAACGAATGCAGTTGACGACAATCCAATACCATCAGTTGCTTGAACAATAAGTATTTGCCGTCTATTGGCAGAGTAATCAAGCGACATCCCTCCTTTCAGCGATATCATACCATCAATCGGGTCGATTTCAAAGTTGCTAGAGTCTTCATTAGTTACTAATGAATAACGCACAGCTCCGAATATTCCCTTGTCTGGATCCACTGCCGATACTTGAACAATTGTAATACCACTCCCTATATTTTCATCAACAGTAACGTTGTAAATCGATGGCTGAAATGTCGGAACTGTGTCGTTTGTTTGAAGGATGTAAACAATGACTGTAACTGGAGCCGATGTTAATGAAGGTACGCCTCTGTCAGAAGCAGCCACATCAAATGTATAGTTGCTTGCATCACTGAACAACAGTAAATTGGTAGAAAGTAAAACATTCTTATTAAATATAAATGGCATTCCTTTGGCTAATATTTCATATGTTATATCCCCATTACTTCCACTATCAAAGTCACTTGCAGAAAAGTATCCAATAATTGTATTTGGATAGACTCCATCGTATGTCAAAAATACTTGGTTTTCATCAAAGAACGGAGTGTTATCGTTTTCATCAATAACTGTCACATCTATTGTGGTTTCATCTGTCCTCTGGTCAGACGTAGCAATCAAGTTAAACACGTGTCTTTTTTGTAACTCAAAATCCAACTTCTTTTTTAGAGTCATCCTTCCATTGTCATCGATAGCGAAAAACGACGATTCTGATTCATCCAAAATTTGAAAAGTGACAGGAGCTTCTGAAGAGACAGAAACGTTCAGAATATTTGTGGAAACATCCGTGTTTTCAGAAAACTTCAAGGCATACAGATTTGTTGTGAAGTCAGGAGGCTCGTTCACGTTTTTCACATTAACCTCAACAGTGGCAGACCTCGAACCGCTAAGACCAGCACCATCATAAACCGACAACGTCAAAATGTACTTTGGTACTCTTTCGTAGTTTAGAGATTTCACTAGTTTTATGGACGATTTTTCAATTCTGAACATTCCAGCGGCATTTCCACTATCGATCACAAAATTCAATTCGGCATTCCTTCCAGAATCGTCATCTTGAGCTTGTAGTTCAGTTACAGTTACATTTATATCGGCAGTTTCCAACAAACTAATGTTGTAGTTGAATATCGCAAATGATGGCGGACTGTTCACGTCTACAACTGTAAGGATAATTTTATGAAGAGTTTGTTTCGGTGGCCGCCCGAGATCGGATGCTACTACCGTAATATCGTAACCATTAAAATCTTTATGATCAATTAGTGATACTACAGATATCTCACCAGACACAGCGTCGACATCAAAGGTTTTGTAATCTTCAGCATTTTGGAATGAATAGCGGACATCACCGTTCTGCCCTTCATCTATATCATCCGCACTCAAACTGGTGACAATGTCACCAACTCCTATAGATTCGGTAACAGTCACTTCTGTAACACCAACTTCAAACGATGGATAGTTATCATTCAAGTCATCCACATTAACAGTAATTCTTGCATTCTCTTTCGATACTAAAGGTGGTGTTCCACTGTCAGCTACCGATACTTCCAAATTAAATACTGACGTTGTTTCCCTATCAATGTTTTTGTTGATAACTAAATAACCACCTGTGTCGATCCGAAATGCATCATCACCATTTCCACTGACTATACTGTACACCAGGCCATCATCATCAAAGTCATCATCTGTAGCATTCACTTGTAATATTGTTAAGTCCACCTGCGAATTTTCAAGGATGTTTTTCGTATATGTGGTAGGAAACACTATAGGTGCATTAAGATTCAGTCGATTGACATTAATGCGTATTCTTGATAGTCCTTGCAACTGAGGGCTTCCTGAATCTCTTGCTACAACAGTTACGTCGTAAGAACCTGTTGGTGAGTCAGTAAATGATATGAGTTGGGTTATTGAACCGGAAGGATTTATCACAGTGATTGGTGCATTCGCATGAATAATCTCATAGGTTAAATCTGCATTACTTGAAGAGTCCGCATCAGTAGCTTTAACTGTACCAATTATACTGTTTATTGTGGAATTCTCCATTACATTGAAGACATAGGGATTTTGGTCAAACACTGGACTATTATCATTCACGTCCACAACCTTGATGGTGATATCAACTTGTCTCCTTGTTACTGGTTCCACTGCACTTGTCACAAATAAAGCAAATTGATATTCATCTATTAGCTCATAGTCCAGCAGGCTAACTAAGGAAATGCTTACAGAATTATTATTGGTAACAAGACCAAATACTGGTTCCTCCAAATTGCTATCAAACAAAACCATTCCGTTCAAATCAGAATCTGGATCAAAAGCAGTTATCGTTTCAATGATGGTACCAGGTGAAGTTGATTCAGAGATACTTTTCATAACAACTGTAGTTGAAAGGGTGAATGGATTGTCGTTTACGTCATTCACCAGAACTGTCACAAATGCACTGGACTTAACTTGATAAATATCCTCATTGTCATATGCTTCAACATAAAATTCATACTCCTTTCTTACTTCATAATCTAGATTCGAAAGGAGGTCAATGTTTCCGTTAGAGTGTATTTGAAATATTGCCTGGATTGACGATGGATACAGTTCGTATCTTGTTGATCCTTTGCCATCAGTGGTTTCTACTTTGCCAACAAATCCAACATAGTTCTCATCAACAAAAAATGTATACACGTCAGATGTAAATGGATATGGTCTGAGAAGAAACTCAAGGATATTTACTTGTACTGTTGCAACTTCACGTGAAGGTAATAATAACCCGGTACCCATTAAGGAGACGCTCAAATCGTACCTATTTTGTTTCGTATAATTCAGTCGATCACTTACAGTTATGATACCTTTACTCGGATCAACACTGAATGGGACGTTAAGATCAAGGATTGCGAAAGTAACAGCACTGTTTATACCAGTATCTTCATCCTCAAACTTCAACCGAACTATTTCAGTTCCAGTAACTGTACTTTCAATAATTGAGATATTGTAGAAAGACTGCAAGTAGACTGGAGGATCATTTATATCCACAACATTGACGGTGAGCACTTGTTCAGTCTTGTGGATTCCATCTGACACCACAATGACAAGTGAATATACACTTTGTACTTCAAAATTTAAGGTTCCAATAAGTACGATTTTATACTTTTTTTCCTCAACTTTATCCAACCAAAACAGCCTGCTTCCATACATATTCACTACAAATGAAAAGCTATCTGGGTCTGTGATATCAAAACTGTTAATATTTTCCTCAGAATAACTTCCTTCAGCAAGATCCAAAACAACAGGATTTTCAAATGACAGTATTGGTGAGACATCATTTTCATCAATTACAGCAATGTTGATGAAACCAATAGTTGACAAAGGCGGGGTACCAAGGTCTGTTGCATTATACTCGAGAGAATATGACATGGCAAATTCATAATCCAGTTCACCAACCAAGATCACTTTATTATCCAAAAATCCAAACTTGTCGTTTCCATTAGTCAGTACAAAGTTCACCACCCCTGCATCACCACTGTCTTCATCCACATAGTCGATAATTGCAATTACAGTGCCTATTGGTGTCGATTCGGACAAATTCAGCAAAATCGTTTTGTTTCGAAGAGTAGGCACGTGGTCGTTTCTATCTTCTATGGATATTTCAATAGCAGCAACATCGATGAAGACTCCATCAGACACAGTGCAAATGAAGCTGTAATGTCTTCGATCTGTATACCTCAACGCTACAATACTACTTATCCATTGGTTATTCCCAATCATGAACACAGAAGCATCGTTACCCATCAGTGTGTAACGCAAAACATCCAGGTTATCAGCATCTGATGCTGTTAGTTGCAATATGTTGTCAATGGCTTCATTACTCTCCGAAATAGACGCAGAATACATTCTTTGCGAAAACTGTGGTGATACATCATTTTCATTCTCAACATCAATGGTAATAACGACTGGTGTAGGGTTTGATAACATTGATACACCTTTATCTGATAAAAACACTTCTAACACATATCTTGTTTCATTTTCATAATCCAAGGTATTAATCAGAGTTACCGAACCAGATTCATCGATATTAAAATAGTCATTGGACTGCATGGAGAACTGCACTAAGCCATTTTCTCCATCGTCAAGATCTGTTGCTGAAACAAGAAGTACCTCAGTACCAATAGGCAAACTCTCAGAGACCGTTAGTGCATAGCTGTACAAATTGTCTTTCGGGATAGGATGATTATCATTGACATCATTCACTGCCACAACAACAGTGGCAACAGCTGTTCCATCATAAAAGATGCTACTAGCAACAACTGTAAACTGGTACTTATCTGTTATTTCACGGTCTACGATGCCAACTTGAGATATCATTCCTGTGACACTATCGATGCTAAATATGTCACTAAATCTATCATCAAATATGGAATACCTGACTGAATTTTCAGATATACCATTACTGACATTGGCACTGACCGAGAACAAATCGCCAACATCTCCTGGCTCATTGATGGACCAAGTATACTCTGTTTGAAGGAATGCCGGTTTCCCAATTGACCGATGGATAATTTGGATGGAAACCACAGCAGTTGCTGTTGTAAAATCGGCTGTTATCCCGTCTCCTTCGGTTAAGAGTGTTTCAATTGGATTATAAGCCTCAATGGTTAAATCTACATTCACATTTGCCAACGAGAGCACCGCTTTTGATAAGGAAATGACCCCGGTATCTTCCGAAATGCTAAACAAACCTAGCTCATTGCCACTCACAATACGATAATATATAGTTTTTCCTGTCACTACATCACCATCTGTAGCAAATACTTGACCAACAAGTGCTATTAACAGCTGAATCGTGAGCTGTTGCAAACTCGTACCTACTTTTGGAAAACACTGGACTGTATGTGTTTACATCAGATAAGTTAATGACAACGAATGCATTTGACGACAATCCAATACCATCAGTTGCTTGAACAATAAGTATTTGCCGTCTATTGGCAGAGTAATCAAGCGACATCCCTCCTTTCAGCGATATCATACCATCAATCGGGTCGATTTCAAAGTTGCTAGAGTCTTTATTAGTTACTAATGAATAACGCACAGCTCCGAACTATTCCCTTGTCTGGATCCACTGCCGATACTTGAACAATTGTAATACCACTCCCTATATTTTCATCAACAGTAACGTTGTAAATCGATGGCTGAAATGTCGGAACTGTGTCGTTTGTTTGAAGGATGTAAACAATGACTGTAACTGGAGCCGATGTTAATGAAGGTACGCCTCTGTCAGAAGCAGCCACATCAAATGTATAGTTGCTTGCATCACTGAACAACAGTAAATTGGTAGAAAGTAAAACATTCTTATTAAATGTAAATGGCATTCCTTTGGCTAATATTTCATATGTTATATCCCCATTACTTCCACTATCAAAGTCACTTGCAGAAAAGTATCCAATAATTGTATTTGGATAGACTCCATCGTATGTCAAAAATACTTGGTTTTCATCAAAGAACGGAGTGTTATCGTTTTCATCAATAACTGTCACATCTATTGTGGTTTCATCTGTCCTCTGGTCAGACGTAGCAATCAAGTTAAACACGTGTCTTTTTTGTAACTCAAAATCCAACTTCTTTTTTAGAGTCATCCTTCCATTGTCATCGATAGCGAAAAACGACGATTCTGATTCATCCAAAATTTGAAAAGTGACAGGAGCTTCTGAAGAGACAGAAACGTTCAGAATATTTGTGGAAACATCCGTGTTTTCAGACAACTTCAAGGCATACAGATTTGTTGTGAAGTCAGGAGGCTCGTTCACGTTTTTCACATTAACCTCAACAGTGGCAGACCTCGAACCGCTAAGACCAGCACCATCATAAACCGACAACGTCAAAATGTACTTTGATACTCTTTCGTAGTTTAGAGATTTCACTAGTTTTATGGACGATTTTTCAATTCTGAACATTCCAGCGGCATTTCCTTTATCGATCACAAAATTCAATTCGGCATTCCTTCCAGAA
Organism: Turritopsis dohrnii; assembly: GCA_027922465.2. Taxonomy (NCBI): domain Eukaryota; kingdom Metazoa; phylum Cnidaria; class Hydrozoa; order Anthoathecata; family Oceaniidae; genus Turritopsis; species Turritopsis dohrnii. The sequence goes on from BQMF02000019.1 coordinate 1,910,435, forward strand.
TCGTCATCTTGAGCTTGTAGTTCAGTTACAGTTACATTTATATCGGCAGTTTCCAACAAACTAATATTGTAGTTGAATATCGCAAATGATGGCGGACTGTTCACGTCTACAACTGTAAGGGTAATTTTATGAAGAGTTTGTTTCGGTGGCCGCCCGAGATCGGATGCTACTACCGTAATATCGTAACCATCAAAATCTTTATGATCAATTAGTGATACTACAGATATCTCACCAGACACAGCGTCGACATCAAAGGTTTTGTAATCTTCAGCATTTTGGAATGAATAGCGGACATCACCGTTCTGCCCTGCATCTATATCATCCGCACTCAAACTGGTGACAATGTCACCAACTCCTATAGATTCGGTAACAGTCACTTCTGTAACACCAACTTCAAACGATGGATAGTTATCATTCAAGTCATCCACATTAACAGTAATTCTTGCATTCTCTTTCGATACTAAAGGTGGTGTTCCACTGTCAGCTACCGATACTTCCAAATTAAATACTGACGTTGTTTCCCTATCAATGTTTTTGTTGATAACTAAATAACCACCTGTGTCGATCCGAAATGCATCATCACCATTTCCACTGACTATACTGTACACCAGGCCATCATCATCAAAGTCATGATCAGTAGCATTCACTTGTAATATTGTTAAGTCCACCTGCGAATTTTCAAGGATGTTTTTCGTATATGTCGTAGGAAACACTATAGGTGCATTAAGATTCAGTCGATTGACATTAATGCGTATTCTTGATAGTCCTTGCAACTGAGGGCTTCCTGAATCTCTTGCTACAACAGTTACGTCGTAAGAACCTGTTGGTGAGTCAGTAAATGATATGAGTTGGGTTATTGAACCGGAAGGATTTATCACAGTGATTGGTGCATTCGCATTAACAATCTCATAGGTTAAATCTGCATTACTTGAAGAGTCCGCATCAGTAGCTTTAACTGTACCAATTATACTGTTTATTGTGGAATTCTCCATTACATTGAAGACATAGGGATTTTGGTCAAACACTGGACTATTATCATTCACGTCCACAACCTTGATGGTGATATCAACTTGTCTCCTTGTTACTGGTTCCACTGCACTTGTCACAAATAAAGCAAATTGATATTCATCTATTAGCTCATAGTCCAGCAGGCTAACTAAGGAAATGCTTACAGAATTATTATTGGTAACAAGACCAAATACTGGTTCCTCCAAATTGCTATCAAACAAAACCATTCCGTTCAAATCAGAATCTGGATCAAAAGCACTTATCGTTTCAATGATGGTGCCAGGTGAAGTTGATTCAGAGATACTTTTCATAACAACTGTAGTTGAAAGGGTGAATGGATTGTCGTTTACGTCATTCACCAGAACTGTCACAAATGCACCGGACTTAACTTGATAAATATCCTCATTGTCATATGCTTCAACATAAAATTCATACTCCTTTCTTACTTCATAATCTAGATTCGAAAGGAGGTCAATGTTTCCGTTAGAGTGTATTTGAAATATTGCCTGGATTGACGATGGATACAGTTCGTATCTTGTTGATCCTTTGCCATCAGTGGTTTCTACTTTGCCAACAAATCCAACATAGTTCTCATCAACAAAAAATGTATACACGTCAGATGTAAATGGATATGGTCTGAGAAGAAACTCAAGGATATTTACTTGTACTGTTGCAACTTCACGTGAAGGTAATAATAACCCGGTACCCATTAAGGAGACGCTCAAATCGTACCTATTTTGTTTCGTATAATTCAGTCGATCACTTACAGTTATGATACCTTTACTCGGATCAACACTGAATGGGACGTTAAGATCAAGGATTGCGAAAGTAACAGCACTGTTTATACCAGTATCTTCATCCTCAAACTTCAACCGAACTATTTCAGTTCCAGTAACTGTACTTTCAATAATTGAGATATTGTAGAAAGACTGCAAGTAGACTGGAGGATCATTTATATCCACAACATTGACGGTGAGCACTTGTTCAGTCTTGTGGATTCCATCTGACACCACAATGACAAGTGAATATACACTTTGTACTTCAAAATTTAAGGTTCCAATAAGTACGATTTTATACTTTTTTCCTCAACTTTATCCAACCAAAACAGCCTGCTTCCATACATATTCACTACAAATGAAGAGCTATCTGGGTCTGTGATATCAAAACTATTAATATTTTCCTCAGAATAACTTCCTTCAGCAAGATCCAAAACAACAGGATTTTCAAATGACAGTATTGGTGAGACATCATTTTCATCAATTACAGCAATGTTGATGAAACCAATAGTTGACAAAGGCGGGGTACCAAGGTCTGTTGCATTATACTCGAGAGAATATGACATGGCAAATTCATAATCCAGTTCACCAACCTAAGATCACTTTATTATCCAAAAATCCAAACTTGTCGTTTCCATTAGTCAGTACAAAGTTCACCACCCCTGCATCGCCACTGTCTTCATCCACATAGTCGATAATTGCAATTACAGTGTTTATTGGTGTCGATTCGGACAAATTCAGCAAAATCGTTTTGTTTCGAAGAGTAGGCACGTGGTCGTTTCTATCTTCTATGGATATTTCAATAGCAGCAACATCGATGAAGACTCCATCAGACACAGTGCAAATGAAGCTGTAATGTCTTCGATCTGTATACCTCAACGCTACAATACTACTTATCCATTGGTTATTCCCAATCATGAACACAGAAGCATCGTTACCCATCAGTGTGTAACGCAAAACATCCAGGTTATCAGCATCTGATGCTGTTAGTTGCAATATGTTGTCAATGGCTTCATTACTCTCCGAAATAGACGCAGAATACATTCTTTGCGAAAAACTGTGGTGATACATCATTTTCATTCTCAACATCAATGGTAATAACGACTGGTGTAGGGTTTGATAACATTGATACACCTTTATCTGATAAAAACACTTCTAACACATATCTTGTTTCATTTTCATAATCCAAGGTATTAATCAGAGTTACCGAACCAGATTCATCGATATTAAAATAGTCATTGGACTGCATGGAGAACTGCACTAAGCCATTTTCTCCATCGTCAAGATCTGTTGCTGAAACAAGAAGTACCTCAGTACCAATAGGCAAACTCTCAGAGACCGTTAGTGCATAGCTGTACAAATTGTCTTTCGGGATAGGATGATTATCATTGACATCATTCACTGCACAACAACAGTGGCAACAGCTGTTCCATAAAAGATGCTACTAGCAACAACTGTAAACTGGTACTTATCTGTTATTTCACGGTCTACGATGCCAACTTGAGATATCATTCCTGTGACACTATCGATGCTAAATATGTCACTAAATCTATCATCAAATATGGAATACCTGACTGAATTTTCAGATATACCATTACTGACATTGGCACTGACCGAGAACAAATCGCCAACATCTCCTGGCTCATTGATGGACCAAGTATACTCTGTTTGAAGGAATGCCGGTTTCCCAATTGACCGATGGATAATTTGGATGGAAACCAGCAGTTGCAGTTGTAAAATCGGCTGTTATCCCGTCTCCTTCGGTTAAGAGTGTTTCAATTGGATTATAAGCCTCAATGGTTAAATCCACATTCACATTTGCCAACGAGAGCACCGCTTTTGATAAGGAAATGACCCCGGTATCTTCCGAAATGCTAAACAAACCTAGCTCATTGCCACTCACAATACGATAATATATAGTTTTTCCTGTCACTACATCACCATCTGTAGCAAATACTTGACCAACAGTGCTATTAACAGCTGAATCGTGAGCTGTTGCAAACTCGTACCTACTTTTGGAAAACACTGGACTGTATGTGTTTACATCAGATAAGTTAATGACAACGAATGCATTTGACGACAATCCAATACCATCAGTTGCTTGAACAATAAGTATTTGCCGTCTATTGGCAGAGTAATCAAGCGACATCCCTCCTTTCAGCGATATCATACCATCAATCGGGTCGATTTCAAAGTTGCTAGAGTCTTTATTAGTTACTAATGAATAACGCACAGCTCCGAATATTCCCTTGTCTGGATCCACTGCCGATACTTGAACAATTGTAATACCACTCCCTATATTTTCATCAACAGTAACGTTGTAAATCGATGGCTGAAATGTCGGAACTGTGTCGTTTGTTTGAAGGATGTAAACAATGACTGTAACTGGAGCCGATGTTAATGAAGGTACGCCTCTGTCAGAAGCAGCCACATCAAATGTATAGTTGCTTGCATCACTGAACAACAGTAAATTGGTAGAAAGTAAAACATTCTTATTAAATGTAAATGGCATTCCTTTGGCTAATATTTCATATGTTATATCCCCATTACTTCCACTATCAAAGTCACTTGCAGAAAAGTATCCAATAATTGTATTTGGATAGACTCCATCGTATGTCAAAAATACTTGGTTTTCATCAAAGAACGGAGTGTTATCGTTTTCATCAATAACTGTCACATCTATTGTGGTTTCATCTGTCCTCTGGTCAGACGTAGCAATCAAGTTAAACACGTGTCTTTTTTGTAACTCAAAATCCAACTTCTTTTTTAGAGTCATCCTTCCATTGTCATCGATAGCGAAAAACGACGATTCTGATTCATCCAAAATTTGAAAAGTGACAGGAGCTTCTGAAGAGACAGAAACGTTCAGAATATTTGTGGAAACATCCGTGTTTTCAGACAACTTCAAGGCATACAGATTTGTTGTGAAGTCAGGAGGCTCGTTCACGTTTTCACATTAACCTCAACAGTGCAGACCTCGAACC